>OW818032.2:4052908-5302908 GCA_942486065.2 Calliphora vomitoria
ATTTGGTAAAGGGTATATAAGATTCAGCAGAGCCGAATATAGCTCTCTTACTTATTTAAGATGAATTTGTGTGTCAACGCTTGCTATTGTTAGAGAATGACACTCATTGGGAATACACCCTCGGATATGCTGTTCGTCAAGTGCTCATTAAATGCTAACATTGTTTTAGGTAATTATCTCAAAATGCTTTCCATCCAAACCGACTGATTTATTTTGCATCAGATGCCTAAGTCGTCTGATGCATGACGCATTTATTCAAGAGTTGCGTCGCGAAAAACAATATGATTGCGATGCCTTGAGGCAATCTGTTCGAAAAAACGTTCCACCGTTGATTCGACAAAAAAAAAAATATCCGTACGACACTCTTATGAAAGTTGTGAAAGATGGAACTGCAGCGATTCTTTTTGGACGCACCCGCTGGAACTGGAAAACTTTTTTGATCGCGTTGGTTTTGGCAACGATACTCTCGCAGAAATATATTGCACTGGCTTCATCAGGAATTGCAGCTACGTTGTTGGAAGGCGGTCGAACTGACCATTCAGCACTCTATTAAACATGCAAATTAACAAAATACAATATGCAACATTTCCAAGATCAGTGCAATGGTTAAAGTTTTGCAGCAAAGCAAACTGATCGGTGGTGTTATCAAACATTACACATAATTACAAAAATCATTATTGGTTGATCGGACGCGCTTTATTGGCTGCGAAAATCATTGATGTTGAGGAATTGAATTTTAAGATTCATTGATGATGTACAAATCGGTGGATTCTGTTACCTCCCAAGATGATGTCGTCAACTATACAATCGAGTTTTTAAACTCGCTGAAATTATCCGTATTACCGCCTCAAAATCTCCAACTGAAAGTCGAATCGGTAATCATAATGTTACGAAACATAAACCAACCTCGTCTTTGTAATAGCATCCGACGTGCGGTAAAAAATCTGATAAATAACGTCGTCGAAGCAACAATACTGAAAGTAATGTACAAAGGAGAAGACGATTTGATACCACGGCTCCCAATGGTTCCGACCGACTTTAAACGCTTGAAGTATTTGGTCCGGCTTGCTTTCGCAATGACAATTAACAAATCTCAAGGACAGTCATTGCGCAGACATCAACGCATGGCCATTTGTATGTCGCCTGTAACCGTGTCGGAACACCATCAGCATTATTTGTTTATGACCCAGACAACAAAACAAAAAAAAATTGAGAAAAGTATTTCTCTATTTTAATCGATTAAATGAAACATTATTATCAAAAAAAAAGTTTTCTTCTCTTTTTAACAAATTCACAAACTGAACACAAACATTTTTTCTAATTTGGACAGGACAACATCTGTCGGGACAGTTAGTTTGTATATACATATAAATGGATACCCAATACATATGAAAATATTTGAATTGTTTTAAAAGTTTTATGAATACCGACCTTTAATCAATAAATCATTTGTGTTATGTGGAAATCTAATATAATTTTTGTTAAGTTAGACCATGCACTTGTACTATGATACTGTTACGTTTTTACCTTTTAAAAACGTGGGTTTATTTTCTTTAAATAAACCGGATACTTTTGATTGCAAAAAAAAGCAGTTTTAGTAGTTTAAAACTGTAAAAACTCTTTATTTATTTAGAATGTACAACAACAACAGAATTAAATAGTCACTCAGTGTCTTTATACACGTTTATCAATTCGCAGAAATGCACACAAACTTTATAATGTACAAACACACATGTACACGACAGTTGATGTTAACTGTAACAGCGACAATGATCAACTCAACTCACGACTGCAGCCTCTGCCACTATTTATACAAGCACTGCCATCTTCATCCGAGTAGTCGAGATTGTTCTTAACGGTCAACTAGTATGTTCGATTTCTAGAGCTTTCGATGTCATTGCCAGCAGCCCAAACATTTAGTGTTGCCATACTTACAAACAATGTCAATGATGGACGTGCCTTCAAACATGATGAATTCTGCAGGCAGTCGTTACAGACCGTTGAATTCAAATCGTCATTGCACATTCGTAACAATACGTTTTTGACATATATTAATACACAGTACTCTCGTCTCTAAATACCTTTACTAATATATACATCACAGATTATTATAGATAAGAAACAAATGACAATTTAAAAAAAGTAATATAGAAAAAAAGTAATATAGAATAACCATACGTTATTTTGACGTTATACAATCACTTTTCAATGGTTGTGGTTTGCAGAGCGAGAGAAAAAATACAATTTAAAAGGCAACGAGAGTGATATTTATTTGTCCCTCTTTCCAAACCACAACCGTTTTGACATTTTCTTTTGTTTGTTTTCTATTGTCATATTACCGGATCCAGCTGATTCTTATCTGTGTAATCTGTGATATACATATTAGGATATTTTTATTATTATTTATTTATTCAACAAATCATTATTTTATAAAGATACATGGCTTAAGACGCAAGTACATACTTACTTATTTAAAAAACTAACTTTAGAATTTATATCGAGTTTTACCCGATTTTGTTTAATCTTCAAATATCTTTTAGTGTAGAGGTCTAACTTTGATGTCTTGGACGGAAATAGTTAGATCGTCTTAGAATTTTATTAGGACCCAGAATATATATATATATACTTTTGCGGGTCTGCAATAAATATTTCGATGTGTTACAAACAGATTGATAAACTCAATTTATCCCCCTTATTTTTGTTAGAGAGTAAATGGCCAACCAAGTGTATATACAACATTGTCCACATTACCTGTACCATTTCTTAATTAATTAAGGTTGCCTTTAGTGGCTACAAAACCAGAAATTGTTTTATTAAAAATGATTATATTAAATATGAAATTGTATCTTTTTATATTTAATAAAGTGTCAGTTGTGTAATAAAATAATCTTATGAATTGTTGGTAAATATTTGCCACAAGCTAAGAAAAAGAAAATGGTACAAAAACAACCATACCCATAGAAATGTATAAGGTACAGTGGATTTGATTATAGAAATCTGACTAATAATAAGCTAATATTAAATTACTATGCAGCTATAGATTGTTTACTATAATTTTTAAAAGCTACAGCAGGTGTTTTAAACAAAGCTGTCTTGTTTGACTGTCCCTGTAGCTTGAATTATTGGAATTATATTGCATTTATTTTTTCTTCATTCGGCCCACTATACACTTATTCATAATTTTCAAGAACTCTTGAGGAACATTTTGTTGTTTTTTAATAAATATTAAAAATAAAATATTTATTTGGAGGGATGTAAAAATAAATGTACCAAATAATACACTTTTTTGAATACTAAAAAATGAAAAGAACGTTACATCTACATGGAAGACTACTTGAACACGTTGATATTGTTTGCAGTAATAACAAACTCAATTGTACTAGAGGCAACAACAGAAAGGTCTCTTGACAACTAGATTCACAACTCAAGTTAAGATGTACATAATGTTTTAGGTGGAAATTTAAATCAAATGCTGGCCACTTCCCCTAAACTCACTCTAACATATAGTATTAATATGAATTAAAGTTGTTTGACATTTATTCATCTACTACAAAATTTAAGCAAAATGTAGACGAAAACCAACCTAACTGCACATCACATTAATGTTATTTAGACTACATTACACCAAAATTATACAGGGCTCCCAAAAGATAAGAACGATTTTTAGTATTTCTCGATAGTACTTTTTTTTATTACTAAGTAGTAAAATAACGATATTCTTAAAGTTGCAACTTCAAAAAATCATAAGTATGTTGTTTTGAAATCGATTTCAAAATTATTTCTTTTATTTAAAAGAGATATATTTTACCATTCAAACTGATGGGACTTTTTGAAAATGGTTTGGAAATTTTCGTTTATGTTTCAAAAAAAACTCACTTTTTCAATAAATTGTCTTTTGCTTCACACTCTAAGTTCATCGTGAGACATCGTGAAAAGACATACCAAAGTAGCTTTCCAAATCATGAAAGTAAATATAAATCTATTAAAAAATTATTGTGACAAACATATACTTGTTTACTGTAATCATATATATGGTTTATACAATGATGTGAATCTTAAGTTAACCATATTATGGTTACCACAATCAGGTAATAGTTACTGTGACTATAATATTGTTAAAAAACTTTTAAAAATGTTGAAATGGTTACTGTAAACATGCACAACTTTTCTCTTCGTGCAGGCCAGCTAAAAAAGTATGAAGACCAATAATTGGATGCATTACTCAATGAAGATTGTAAAACTCAACTGGAGTTGGAGCTCAATCAGCAATTTCAAAAAGTTTGCAAGCAACAGGAATCCTCTAAAAGCAGGGAAATTGATTACCATACGAATTGAAGCAGATAGAGTTTGAAAGATAATTTTGTATTTCTACTTGAACGCTATAAAAGAAAATAATTTTTGCTCCAACTTATTGCTTGTGATGACAAATGGATCCATTACTATAATCCGAAGCGTAACAGATCATATGTGAATCTCGATTAACCAGCGAAATCGACATAAATATTCATGGCGCTAAAGTAATGATCTGTATATGGTGGGACCAAAAGAGTTCTATCTATAATGAGCTGTTGAAATCTGGCTAGACCATCACAGGGAACCTGTACCGAACGCAACTAATTCGTTTGAAGGGAGCTGTGGCCGAAGAACGCGCAGAATATGCGGCTAGACATGAAAACGTAATATTCAATCATGACAAAGCTCACATGTTGCAATACCTGTTAAAAATTATTTACAAGGGAGTGGTTGGGAAGTTTTCCTAACCCGTTTGATAGACCAGACTACTATTTATTTCCGTCAATGCAGAACGCTTTCTCTGGGATACGATTCACTTTGAAATCGTTTGATTCATTCTTGTCCTTAAAAGATGATCAGTTCTGTTGGCGTGGGATCCATCCATAAAGATGGGAAAAGGTCATAGGCCAATACTTTAAATCAAGAGTGCCCAAGCCCTATACTCTTGGTGCTCATTTCTTTTTGTAAATGCTCTTAGCTATAGGCTGTGTGTTTCTATACTCAATACAGCACTCAGCACTAGCAATATGAAATACAGAAACAACTTTGTCTTGTTAGCTTTTCTCACTGTATACACGCAACTGCAAAGCAACAACACTTTCATATGCTTTGCTGGTAAACATTGTCGACAGTGATCATCAATGTAGATTTTGTTTTTGTTTATCGTATGGTATCGTTTAAAAAAGTGTGTATTTTTTTTTTCATTGTTCTTTGTATGATGTGGTTTGTACAACAAAAAAAAATTGCATAAAAATTTGTTTTTCTTTAATTGTATTGGTGTTTGCTCTTCCATAAGGAACTTTTGGGCACCCCTGCTTTAAATATATTTATATTGAACATATAAAAGCTAAAAAATTTTAAAAATTTCGCATTTTTAAGTCATACGCCCAATAGTCTTGATGGAATTAGAATCAAGATTCGTCTATCTGGTTGATAGGCCCAAGGACGAAGCCTATTGAAATTGGTTGAAATCAGTCCATTAATTCACTTATCTCCCATACATATTTAAGTTGTATATGTAGGTATCTACATTAATTTCTCCTCAAATTTGTTTTGTCACCTAATTTTATAGCGATTGCTTCGTAGTTAGTGGCAGATGCCATATAGAGCTCACTTCCGGAAATCTCTTTAACATGCACAAATACTTTACAAGTGTTAATATCGCGAATAAGTTTTATGTGTGCAGAAATTTTGCTACTAAATGTTCTTGGCCCATAATATGGTCGGACTATACTATATTATACTTTCTTGCTTGTTTTTTTTGAACACTGTAACTAGTAATTTTGAATCGAGTTTAAAAAAGGTTTTAAAATAACTTACTTTTGATGTTATGAAGTTGTAACTTTAAAAATGTCTTCATTTCACAAAAGAAAATATTAATCGAGAGAAACTATAAGTATTTCTGTACTCAGTGTACTCGAACAAAATAGAATGTATATATTTTTTTCAATTACTTTTGTACCACTGTGTTATTTATTTAAATTCAATATATCACAATTAGCCAATTAAAAGCAATTATCAAGTTGTGGGAGTCACTTAAGCTGTACAATTGCCACATTATAATTTAATTGCAGCTAATTATACATAAAGTGTAAGTATTTGAATTCATCAGAATGTTCGGATAGAACCTTTCAGGACATTAGACAATTATTAACGACATGTAGCAATCTGTTACTTACCATGATTAATGGAATATGAGATAACAATTACATATCTTAAAAATTTTATAAAACCTTTTTAAGTTGAACTTAAATTTAGATTTTTACACTTTAAAACAACATTAATTTTTAGATTTTAATTTCATGTTTATCTTGCACTAAACATGGTGAACAAAATTACACAATATATTTGTATTTGTATTTCATTTTAAAGATATAAATTCCTAAAAAAAAACACAAAACATAATAATGACAGATTGTCTGTCAGCGACATGAAACATATAACAACACAATGTGTTGGTGGTTACTAAATTTAACATTATATTCACTGGTTTTGGGTGCCCAAAAATGTTGTGAGAGTCTAAAATTCACTTGAAATATAATGTTCATGTTTAATATAAACAATTACACTCCCCCTAGTAAATAATTATATATGTACATCTATTAGGGTGGCCCCTAAAAAAAATCTGTGAGTAATTTCCATTAAAATCATCACATCATTTGTGTGCTTGGTTCAAAGGATAACATTGTCATTTCTTAAGGTTTTTATGATTTTTCCTTATTTCTTGTAAACTATTGGTATCATGTATTGAAGCTATCTAAAATTGTCTTGTGTAATTACAAATATATACAAAATTTTGTAATTTTACAAAAACTAAAATGAGTATATATAATTATTTAAAGCCTTTGAAATACCTTTTACATTATACCAATATTTCCATAAAAAGGCTATCCAATATTAACACCAGCTCAAATATTTTGAGAAATGGTCTCCTCAAACAAATTAGACTTTCATTTTAGTCGGACACACCTAATGTATATAAATTGAGTAGTTTAAAATATTGAAAATTATAAGGAATGTTATGAAAAAATATGAAATATGAAATATATATTCCTTTCATCACTGACCCAGTGTGTGATTATTTGTTTTGCCCACTCAAAAACTGAATCAAATAAAATTTTGTGTTAAAGTTATGCCAAAAATGCTTAATGAAATTACTGTTTATAGACCGTGTGAAAATCAATAAATAATACTGTGAAAACAGTTTAAATTATGAACACTATATTACAAGTATGTCCCCTCTATTTTTCTTTGGAGAAAAAAGAACAATAAAAAATTGGGGTGCCAGTGTTTGTAGGATATTTAAGAGATTTAAAAGATGAAAATTAAATATACAAATAACATACTATTTCTCTGAAATACTTTGGCTTCTTGTTTTTTTTTTTAAACATATAATTCTTCCAATATAGTCATTTGAAGCCTTTTGAGCTAAATAATCATGTCACTAATTTGCTAACATTTGATTCAATTGTCTTTGATAAATTACACAAAGCAATCAAGCAGATGTATCCCTTTTAATAAGAAAAAATAAAAAAAAGAACAGACATGTTAAAACCAAGTCAATAACATGTCTGTTCTAAACAACAGTTGATGATGCCAATAACGTTAGAAACTGCATGGATTAAAAAGTCTCTAGACAAGCAAAGAAAATTAAAATTAAGCAGAGAGTAGCCAATTATGCAGAAGCACCCTAGATAAATAATGATAAATCTATATATGGGGCATTTCATGTCAAGTGAACCAACTTTTAAAATTGAGAAAAAAAAAAAATAAAAAGGGTCCATTTTGAAAAAAAAGTAAAAAAAGTTTTTGATTTTGGAAAAAAAATTGAAACATTTTTTATTTTTAATTTTTTTTCCGAAAGATTGAAGAAATAGCTATCTAAACTATTTGGGACACATTTTGCTAAGAACAATGGGTTATAAGTTACATGGATGACAAAAAACACTTGCTTGGCCAAAATATCAAATTTTACCACCTCTAACTCAGAAAGATCTCGATCGATCTTGTTGAAAACTTGTGCATGAATTACTATCCAATAGGATTAACTATGGTGTAAATTTCCTCCCCATCGGAAGACATCTATTTCAAAAGTTGGTTCACTTGACATGAAATGCCCCATATACAAAAGAGTAATGTTACTGACTGACTGATTCATCATCGCACAGCCCAAGCGACTGATGCTAGAATCATGAAATTTTAGCTGTGGGTTCCTCCCTCCCAAAACGATACGATAAGAAGGGATTTTTGGAAATTCGAACGTTTAGGGGGTAAAAAGGGTAAAAACGGATAAATTCGGTAACCTTATTTCTTTAAAACTAATAGAGATACAAAAAACTTAAAATTGAATGTTACTCCATTTAAAAAATAAGCTGACAGGTGTTTCGTACTTTTTCGAAATTCGAACCTTTTAGGGAAGAAAACTGGTAAAAACTCTATTTTGGTACTTTTTTTGGCACCCTATGTATTTTTTAAACTAATAAACATAGAAACAAATTTTAAATCGTATTCTTTACTTATCAAAAAATAAAAAATACAAGTTTGGTACTTTTTGGAAATTCGAACACTTAAGGGATAAAAATTGTGTTTATTTTTGGTACTTTTTCATAAAATATGTTTTCTTTTTATAATTTGACAAAGAGATAGGAATATTTTATTATGAGCTCACACCACGATTTAGAAATTTATTTGAATATAATTTTATCACCATAATAAAAAGGTACCAAAAAGGGGATAAAATCGGGAAAATACCATTTATTTGAAATGATTAAGCCAATTTTGATCATTTTTTTAACATTGGTTCTTGGATTCATAGAAAAATTAACTAACAGGTTGTTATTTGGAACTCGAGTGCCAGGGTTTATATTGGGCCAAATCCGGGTAAACAGTTTGGTACTTTTATTAAAACATATTTTTTCTTGGGCACATTACTACATATTTTAATCGTTTGAGACATGTCTGTAGCATAAAAAATTTTGGCAAAATGGAAAATTTTTCAATTTCAACTTTTCTCCTAATGGTACTTTTTTAATCTTTTAAATTATTTCACTTATAGACATTAAAGTTAGCTGATATGTATCTGAGTGAAGTTAGTTTTAGAGATAGAGGATAATATTTAGGTACCAAAATGTGAGAATTGAATTATAGGTACTTTTTTATTGTTCTAATGGTACTTTTTGAATGAAATTAAGCATATGTGGTCGTAAGTGAGTGAGAATTCTAGGGGAAGATTTTTTGTAACTTTTTCTTTATTCGGGTGGTACTTTTTGTAATGAATTAATAAACATAAAACTAGAAACATGTTAGAGTCCCGAATTAGTATTAATTCACAAAAGAAGACTTAATAGTACTATTTATTTCATCCAATTTGGGGTCAGCTAGTTTTATATATTTTTAAAATTTTGCTTAAAAATGTGCAACCTGTAAACGGTATTCGATTTTGCTTAAATGTTCAGCATTTGGTTTTTAAATGATGGAAAACAATTGGGAACATCGAAAACGACTGATTCGACTATATCCAAGGATTGTTTCGGTTCTAGCAATAGCAAGTCAGTTGACAAAGAAGATTAGAATTGAGATAACCGAATTTTTGTCATCTCTACTAAATTTGTTTAGCCACAACCGAAAAATTCTATCATTAAGACTGAAGCATTTGATTAGCAACAAAATCAATTACCTACTTAAAAACAGTTTTGTCATTGTACCAATTTAATATTAAGTATACTTATTATTATTGATTAATATTACTCATACGCATGCGAAAAATATAAATAAACTGAGAAAAATGCTTAATTTATACTACTTATGTCAAAAATGTCATTCCGCTTCTAACACATCGAAATATTGGTCATAGAACTTTACATACGAATTAAAGTTGTGCTGATTCGCTATTTTTAGTGATTCAGTTAACAAGTTATACTACGACTACAAATCAAAAACCGGCAAATTCTTATTTTGTTGTGTCTGTTGTTTTAGTAATTATTTGATAATTTTGACTGAATCACTAAAAAGAGCATCATAGTTCCTTTTAGTTCAGAGCAGCACATCCCTAAAAATAACATATGTACTGTTGAAGAACCGATATGGCCAAGAGTGAAAGAGCTATGAAATTGTTCCTACAAATGTGGATCAGAAATATTCCGTATTGAAAATGGGCAAAATCACTATAATCATAACAAACCGATATTTTACAAAAACAGTTATTACTAATAGGTAACTTATGAGTCCGAAAATGAACAATATAGGTTAAAAAGTTTTGTATCAAAATATATTAAAAACTTAGTTCGGACTATACATATTCTGCTTCCGATAACATTCAATAAATGCATGAATCTAGCAATGCGAAATTTCCACTAAATCGGGTGAATCAGATAAATATTTTATACGAATTGTACACGCAGAGGGAAAACTTCGTTCGACATGGTTACGACAACTATAATATGTTCTTTGTAACAATTTGTTGTTGTAAACATATAATTGTTGTTTTAGTTTAATTTCAATAATATTTTAGTTACTGTAAATCCTTATATTATCATCGCAATTATAAATATGAATATTGTTCAACGAATCATAATTATTTTTCGAACAAATAAATAATTATAAATAGGTCAATATATTTCTATACGCATAGTCATAATATTTTTAAGATGCAAACAAAATATGTTTACTTTAACAGTCCTTTGTTCTCAACATTTGTGATCGATGGTGTTTGCCTAAGCTATGCTATTTTTACAAGTAAGGACTGAGATCGTAAAATTCTTAACAGACGTTTTTAATTAAAACTTTTAACCCAAATATTATTTGATTTTTTTTTTAGATCAAGTTGCCTTTGTAAAACATGTCAGTTATTATGTTTAATGTCAATTATGTTCGTTTGTTGCTAATCTGATTAAAATGAGTGACCAGAAAGAAGTGCGTATTAAAATTATTAAATATTTTCAACAAAACCCAACTTGGTCCTACAAAAAGTTGGCCAAACAATCAAAGGTCTGTCGTCAAACTGTTGCCAATATTATTCAACAGTACCGGGAGAACTCGTCCGTTGGTAGAAAACCTGGTTCAAGTAGAAGGAATGGTCCACATGATGATTCTAAAGCCAAAAAAATACAAAGCATTTTCAAAAGAGTTCCCAACATATCCGGTAGGAAAACAGCCTGGTTAGGTCAGTACTCGGACTATTTGGTACGACAATTGCAGGTCTAATGCAGGTCTAAAAGCATACATGTATGTTAAAAATTTTTCGATCTCAGTCCTTACATTTTGAGTGTCAGCAATTCTCATTTGCTCTATTGTTTTATTAGTAAAAGACTTTCCTAGAGCGAATAACATTAAATTTCAGTGAATTCATCAATAATATTTTAATTGGCAATTTAGTAGCTTAAAATTAAAACCTATTAAAAAAAAATTTTGTATTTCCAAAAATAAATTTTAATAATAATATTACTTGGATCATAATATGATTAAATTGGTTAATAAATATGATTACTTTGGGTCATAATATGATTATTTCAGAACATATTATGATATTAATAATGATCATAATATGTTTGTAATCATAAATTGTATCTCTTAGGTTATGTTTACCACAACCATATTTTTTTTCTGCGTGTACAAAAATCGGTCTGTACTACATTGGAGTTGGATGTAATTGATACGGCATAGCCGAATATAACACTCTTGTTTTTGTTAACTAAAATTTTATCCAAAAACCGAAAACTAGCGGAAACAGTTTTTCCTTCAAACTCTATGGAAATAACAAAATATGAATTGCAGTTTAATTAAAATTTATAACAATTCTTGGAAATATAAATATATTTTAAATGAAATATTAATTTGGTATTTAAATTTGAAATTCAGTTTCGTTGTATTCTTTTTGTTAAAACAAAAAGAATACAACGAAACTGAAATTCTCATAAATAACTAATATAATGACAAAAATATGTATGTCCAAATATATGATGTAAATGAAAAATTAAATAAATATAAATATGTATTTATTTATCATGAATTCTAACAAAGAACATAGAAAAAACTAAAATTTTTTAGCTCGGGTGGATTTAAACCATATTCGGTAAACACATACTCTTTGGAGTACTTTTGACATTATTCGTGTAATTTTATATTTTCGTATTTTAAAAATCTCATCTCTGCACGGATAACGCAGAAGATTGTATAGAAGATATTCCTTCATACTCACAAGAAATTTTGAAGGAAATGTTCTTTTGGTGCTTGTGTCATCCAAAAAAAATTTAGATAGGTAGAAAAGTCCTAACCACTCAAGGAAGCAGGGTATCTATTTTGTTTCCAATACTTTGCCGGGAGAGCTAGTTTGCCTCAATATCTAGAGAACTGCTTAATCTCGACATTACAATGATTTAAAACATAAGGTCTATGGCACTTAGTTTAACCTAATAAAACTGATTTAGAGGCATTTACTAAGATATATTTATATATATTTTTTCTTTATTTTTCACACACATTATTAATTTCAGTCATCAGCCACATGCCGTTAATTTGACAGTGTCGTTAACGAAAATGAAATAACGCAAAAAAAAACCATCATAAACTTTTGCCACACAAAGCCCATTTAACGAAAATTGAAATCATGTTGTTTTATAAATAAACTTGCATACTTTACGGCTGTTTATATAAAATGATAAAATACTGCATACTTACTGGCTACACAAAAACTGTGTGAAAACTAATGTATGTATGTGATTTAATTTGCGAAATACAGATAAAATACTGAGAATATATAAACTTTGTTTTTTTTTTTTTTTTTTTTAATTCTGATAAATATTATTTAAAATTTAATATTATAAGCCGAATAACATATAATTATATTGTGGTATTAATATAAATTATCAATATCTAAATTGAAATTAAAACTATTAAAAATATTAAGCAATTTTTAATTATGTCTGTTTTTAAAATGCGTAATTTATTTTAACACTAAATAATTTCCTACCAATTTATATTATAATAAAAAACTTAATTTATACTTAATTTAACTGCACTTCAGCAAATTTAATTATAATTATTTTTTTTTTTTTTAATTATTGCTAGCCAAAATTTGTATTTGACCAAACAAAAACCACGCATTTGTGGTTTTAATTATTAGCAAATGCTGAAAACACAAATGGATTATTTATTTATATAAAGTGGTATTTATGTGTGTATAATAATTAATTTATAAAATCTGTATTGAAAATAACAAATTTTCCAAAGCGGAATGAGCGCAATTAATAACTTGAAAACATTTATCAATGATTTCCTAAAATATTCAACAATTCAGTTGAAAATATATATATCCTTAAGGGTATTTAAATGTTCACAGTATAAAAATATAAAAAATGTTGGGTAATATTTTAGAATTTCATGGAGGTTGTGTCATGTTAATAATAATAAGTTCGTGATTTATATATCTTGCAATGCGCCTTCGAAACAGCTTTCACATGATTCCCCACACGCTGATAGATATATTATGAAAAACAGAAACGTTGAATGAAAGGAAAATAGGTAATGGGGCGAGGGTAGAGGAAGTAGTGTTTATGGACATTTTAATTAAATTTTTCTATATTGAAAGTGGTAGGAGAGACTTCAGCAAAAAGCTTATTCCACACGGTACGGCAAAAGAAAATTTTGTCGTTACTCGACAAAATAGAGAGTTGTATTCCATTTCGGATACATGTGGTGCAAATACATAGGTGATCAGATAGGTTAGGTTAGGTTTTCAGGCAGCCGCGAAGTTGATGGGTAGAAAGTTAGAAAGAAAGAGGGGTAGATAGAAATGAAAAGAGAGAAGTGGAATATTGAATAGTTAAGAAGAGAGAAGGAGATTTACAAAAATTAGCGGTTATTAGGTTACTCTCGAGAGGTTCCCATGTCTGGTCCCATTAACCAATTACTACTCCTTAAAAAGGCATTTATGCCCTCAAGCCTCATATTCGAGAGCTCAGAAAGACTATTTATGGAACGACAACTTCTGCAGAAGTCGTTATAGTGCAAGCCAAGTCTACTCGCGTGGTTGCCAAAAGTGCAGTGTTCGGTATTGACCGCCAAGAAGATATGTTGTTCGCCCACGATTCAATGAGCTAGCGGAATTCTACATAGGAAATCTATGTTTCCGTGAGGTAACATTTTTTCGCCAAATCATCAGCAACACAGTTGACTGCAGTATCTCCGTCTCCCCGTACCCACTCGAGTACGACTGTTCAATGTCTCGCCATCCTATTTAAGGATGCCAGGCATTCCTGGACCAAGTTAGATGTTGTGTATACACCTGTTAGAGATTTTATTGCGGCCTGACTGTCAGTATATGTATATACGAATATCGCTGCCTGATATCGTGTTATAATTGAGCCAGTTAGCCGCCCTTTTTGGCTGATATTCCAGCCTGAATTATGCTACATTCATTTGGAAGTCTAAAAGATAATCTAATGTCGATTTCTCGAATGTAGACACCTACTCCAACTCGATCTCCTTTAATGTATAGACTGACAGACCCGTTGTGTCAAGTAAAGGTCCGTCAATTGCTTCCGTATTATATGGAATTAAGAAACCGAAATTTCTCGCCAAGAAGGGCCCAGAAATGCAATAATCTATATTATCCGGAAGAGTCTGAATGCTACCTATTATGCTGGCGTGACCGTATGGAGCATGTTTCCACGCCCCAATCGCGTTTAGCCTAAAGGCAGAGCTAAATGCCATCTTTCTTGTCATTAAATCCACTGGTATCCAATTCAATATAGTAAAGAGCGACTTTGTTGCGATCGTTCTTAGAGCTCCTGTTATAAGGATTACCATTCTTCTCATAAACCTCTCGAATGACCGTATCTCATATCCAGTTAACGAACTGGGGTCTAATACCCAACGTACCTATCGCCTTCTTATAGACATACATAGCCGTCAAGGCTTTCGACGTCCTTGAAAGGGTATTGGGTTTCCAGGACAGTTTACTATGCAGAATAACTCCTAAGTATTTTGCATTATCCGATAGTGTTAGCTCAACACCATTTAATCGGGAAAGCGAGAAATGAGGAATCTTATACATTCTTGTGAACAGTACAAGTTCGGTTTTGCTTGGGTAAGCACTCAAACCACTGTCTGTACTCCGCCGACTTAGTACACTGAGTGCATATTTCAGACGTTGTGATATCGTGCCCAAATGTATCCCAGAGACTGCCACTGCGACGTCATCCTCGTAGGCGACAGTTTTATAACCCATGAGATGCAATTTTCTGGTGACAAGACGCCTCCTTGAGGCGTACCCCTAGTGGCCATTCTAGTGATCACCGCCGTTCCCTTTTCGGAGCGGAAGATCCTATATCGTAGAAGATTCCTGATGAACCCTACAGTTGATTGGTCCAGACCAAGGTCTTGTAGAGCTGAAACTATAGTTGCAGATTCTACATTATTAAAGGCTCCTTCTATATCCAGAAAGGCCACTAATGAGAAATTACCAAATTTAAGGGATTTCTCAATATATCCCACTAAGTAGTGAAGTGCTGTCTCAACAAGAGATCAGAGTTTATGAAGACAATAAAAAGCGCTAAGAGGAATAAATTCGACTTTTGGGTTATCAAAAAGCGCTAAATCTAGCGCGAAAAGCGCTAAATTGGCAACGCTGGAACGAAACCGTAAGCTGAGAGTAAAAATAATGACTCTTTTCCAAATTTGATGGCTGACACAACAACAAATTATATTGATTTACATGTATTTTGTAATTGCAAGACTTAGGTTTTTGTTATATTTTTTTTTTTTAAATAACCTTGGATTTATTCTTTGACGTAGCGTAGCCGCCCTTATTTAGGTATGCATTTTCAAAATATTCATAACCAAAAATTGCCTTATTTACGAAACATAATTTGTTTAAATTCAAAAAATTTCAATAAACCAGCCGCTAAAATCATCAGTGTTCTAGACATGCACTCAACCGCAAGATATTTATTTCATGGTTTAAAATCAATAACTTTCCTAAAATGCCCTTTTGGTTAGTAAGTAAAAACAAGTATTGAAATGAAAAAATTATAAATAATATACATACATATAAACTGCAAGAAAAGGAGACCGAACAAAATCGTCACTTAAAACAATTTAAAAGTTTGCCTTGGATAAGCGCGTGCTGTTAACAGTTTGTTATGGCTTTTTTGTTTCTATGTTCCGCTTGGCTGGGTTTTTCCTAGTTGTTTTATAAACAAATACTTATAAAGCCAAAAATACTAGAAACATTGCAAATAAAGAAATACACAAAACCAATCCTTTACATATAAACCAGCTGGGAAAAGGTTCATAAATGAGGTTCTTTGTTCTCAAAATTATGAATATTTTAGTATGAATTTAGTTTTATATGCGGGGTGACAAAAGAGAGTTGGAACAATGTTGTATAAGCACCCAGAAAAAAATATAGTTGCACATTTTTACCTAACCATTTCAACATTTTTAAAAGTTTTTAAACAAATTTATGATCACTGTAATTATATAAATGATTGCGGTAACCATAATATTTTTAAGGTACCACTCACATGATTATTGCAATCATATATATGATTGTAGAAACTATGTATGTGTATGTTTGTGGTAACGATATTTTGATGTATTAATTCAAATCTGAGAAAAACATATGATTAATGATTCATCATGAACATGATTGCCATAAACATATATTTATTTGCCTCAATCATATATATGATTACTATAATGATGAGAATGGTAACTTAATGGTAATAATATTGTTAAAAATGTTGAAATGGTTACGGTAAACATGTACAACTATATTTTTTTCTCTGCGTGTGTCAATGAAAAAATATTTATAAATACTGATTAATTTCAGCAACAATCACTCTCAATTTATAATTAAAGAAAATGCTGTTATTTTCATACCAAGAAACAAAGAAAATTAATCTGTTATTATTCTTTAAATTTGTTGAAATTATTCCCTGTTATACTCTCTATTGAACTTGGTTATGACATTAAGCAAACAAACTTGATAATAAAATTAATAATTGGGATTTTAAAAGCGTAAAATTCAATAAACATGCAAAAACTTTTAAAAAGTTTTAATGTTTTAGCTTTTAGCATTCAAACCCTTGATGATGATAGATTTAAGGTCTAAAATTCCAAATAAATTTCATAATTTTATATGAATTGTAAACCTGAAAAGAGTGTCAAAATCTTTACAAAACTCATAATTAATTTAAGGCATTTTTAAGGCATTAAACCAAGAATTTAAATTAATGGAGATTAAACAAAATGGAAACTGGAAAAAAGTAACATTTATTAAGATTGAATTTGTTAATACTGTCTGTAGAAGCGACGAATGTTAGAAAAATGTCATTGACTTAGTTGTTGGGTTCTCATGTTGTGGTTGCTCTTTGGTTAAAAAACAATTTGTTTGGCAGTAATTCTTAGCATTATTGGGGAGGTAACGATTTAATTTCCTAAACAATTACTAGTAGTTATTGTTAAACA
This sequence comes from Calliphora vomitoria, assembly GCA_942486065.2. Classification (NCBI taxonomy): domain Eukaryota; kingdom Metazoa; phylum Arthropoda; class Insecta; order Diptera; family Calliphoridae; genus Calliphora; species Calliphora vomitoria. The sequence continues at coordinate 4,070,390 of OW818032.2, forward strand.
GAATTTTGAGTCCAATTGCTTAAACATCCTGAATGTGTTATTTTACTTCAGTATTAGATATTAGATAATAGGCAAAGAAATGTTTTTTAAAGAAATAAATATTGAAATTTTTACTTGTTGTCCTTATTTAATATTAATTAGCGTAGAATATACTTCTGCTCACTTTTTATACCCTTCACCTTCGTGAGTATTTCGTTTGTAATTTCCACAATATAATTTTCCGATAAAGTATATATATTCTGGATCCTTAAAGATAGCGGAGTCCATTAAACCATGTCCGTCTATCTGTATGTCCGTTTTTGAAATCAATTTTCTGTAGACCCCAAATAATTTACAAACTTGATTCATACATCAATATATCGGGAATTCTTCCGGCTCGGTTGCTATTTAAAATCGAGAAAATCGGCCCACAAATGACATGAGATATAAGGAAAAAACCGGGCCAACCTCGATTTTTGGCCTATTTTTGATTTATATCTGGATTACTAAGTCATAAATATAGACAATATGGATATTCAAAGTCCATTGCAACGATAAGGCTATAGTAATTTGGACCTACAATGGGGCAAAATCGGGAAAAATATTTTTTTAAAACAAAATTTTTTTTTACCCAAAAAAATTTTTTTGTCATAAATTTTTTTTCACTAGTAAATTTAAAAAAAAAACAATTTCAAAAAAAAAAATTAAAAAAAATTATTATTTTTTATATTTTGAAAAAATTTTTGATGACAATTTTGAAAAAAAAAATTATTTTGTTTACCTAAAAATCCGAATATAGCTCTCTTAATTGAAGAAATTTCGTTTCGAAATTGTAAAATTTGGGATTTGAAAAAGTTTTGTATTTCAACATCATTATTATTAGTGAGGCTCTACGCACTGCGACCCATAGGATCTTTTGTGCTGCCTTAGGTTTTTTTCCTAACAGATTTGGGCTATGTATAAAGCCAAGTATTCTATTTGGTGTTTGATCAATTACGTCCGCCGGGGCCATATAGGCAGACGCATAGAACATGTTCAGAGGTTTCGGCATGAAGTCCACAAAACCTGCACTGTTCATTCTCAACGTTACGTAACATAAATTGGTGAAACTTTAAACCACAGTGTCCGCTGAATAATCCAGTAAGAATATGTCTGGATAGTGTAATGAATCGTTTGGACTGTCTTAGTCCTGATAAATTACCCCAAAAACTGGTAAATTCAGATTCAACCCATGAACGAATACGTTCCATAGTGTATCAACGAGGGATGCCAAAGAACGAGCATTGGCGAGACAATCAGCGCGTTCATTACTAGCGTGACCATCTTGGCCAGATACCAAGCACAATGTAAGTTCATTATGTGCGCCGAGTTTATTCAAGGATGTCCAGCAGTCCATAACAACACCAGACCTCACTTCATATGCTGATAACGCTCTAAGAGCAGCCTGACTGTAGACATAACAAATATTTTATTATTCCTTAATCTACTTCTTAAACATTCATTGGAGCATATAAGTATGGCGTTAACCTCCGCCTGAAATATTGATGGGATACCCCTTCGAAAATTGAGTCCATAGATACCAGCCCCAGTGCCACCATTAGCCTGTTTGGACCCATCAGTAAGCCATACTTCACTTGCTGTGAAGGATTTTACCCAGAGCATGAGTAGGATAGGTTCTCATGGACATTGTAATAGAGACACAGATGAGGCGATATACCTTGTCAAATTTAATTACCGTAATAAAATACCAGTAAATCATCTTCGGTTTTAACCCCCACGTTGTACGAAAATCCATATTGCCCTCGATAACTAGAGTCCACAAAAGAGGCGATAGTACGCCACCTTGTGGACATACCCTAGTTGCCCTAATAGTCTTCGATGATCCTCCTAAATTCAACTTAATAACACTGGATGACAGCATTTCCAAAATTCATTTCCTGACAATATGACAATATGACGTATTGTCGAATGCCCCCTTGAACGTCAATAAACGCACAAAGCGATATGTAATTGGCACCTATTGCCTTCTCTATTGCAACATCATGAAATACAAAAACAATTCGTCAATTCACAAAGTCTCTTATCATGTCATAACATCCTAATATTTCACAATGGTTTTAATTGCTTTTGAAGCAAAAAATGTCCTAAACTAATACAACTTTCTATGCTATGTTTATTGTGTTATCCTAACGAACCAGCAGAGACCAACACCGAATGCCTAAGAGTCGGTTGAGCCGAGCCGCCGAGTCGTGACATATTAGGACATTATGACAATATGACTGATAATTTACCTTGTGAATTGACAAAATGTATTAATTGTAAATTTTTGCAAATATGACTTAAAAATGCGGGTTCTACAAAAGATGGCACTTTTGTTTTTAATAACTTATATGTAATTTTTAAGTCTACATACCTGTCATTTATTCTCAACAACAAAATTTCTGCTAATGTTTCAAAATGCTAAAAACTTTAAAAAAGCACTCATTTTTAAGTTATACATCCAATATATAAAATTTTATTTTAAATATTGCTAGTTTGAACCAAATCCAAACTTCAAATAAATTAAGCAATCTGTTAGCGTTATTCGGTTTTGCTAAAATTTTCTTCATTTGGTTTTTTGAATATCCAAAAATTCCAATAATACTACCAATCTATTAAGAAGTTTAAATGGTATACATAGCTTGTGATAAAAGTATAATTTGCAATTTTGTAGATAATTCGATGAAATCTAACACATGAACATGGTCTAGCACGGACATAAGTCATTACTATATATATATTTAATTACTACCTATGAACAACTTTTTACATTTTCATATTCTATGTATTTTTCCACATAAAAATTTGAATTTTTTATAATATAAAAAGTTCATGTTACCAAATAAAAACCTAAAACCCAATATAGCGCAGTATCATCATTTTTATTTTTGTTTCAATAACTTTTATTTTGTTCTAACTTTTTTTAATTAACCTACAATGCATGAAATATAGTAACAGTATTTTGTAGTTATTAAAATAACCCAATATTTAAAAAAATGTTCTTAAACTAAATTTAACTTATTAAATTTTTTATTTTCAAAATCCATCATTCTGTTTCGGAACCTAAGTAGCGGAATTCTGCACACTCTCATCGTAAAAGGTGGTCACATCCCAAACTTTGTAAGATCACCACTTGTAACTAAATATAATGATATGTTTTGGTGGTTATTTTTAACTTTTACTTATGTGAAATATGAAACAAACTATAAAACTAGAAAACAGTTGCCACAGAATATATATGTATGTATATACGTAATTAAAAATTATTGATTTTGTTTGAAACAGAAATATATTTTCTGTCATAAATGATGCCTTTATTCTGCCTTTTACCCTTATTTGTAATCTTTTCGGAAAAATGTAGTTAAAATAATGTTGCCAGAAAACCCCGATAATATGCAACATGTTTCGGCTTCAATTTTATCAAATGGTTAGATAGGCACCACTTTATATGCAGTTTTTCTTGTTATTGTTTTTGAAGTTTGTTTTTGTTAATGAAATAGTTTTTGTATTTTTATACCCTTCACCATGAATGACAAGTGCGACCCTACAAAGTATGGATCGTTATAGATAGCGAAGTCGACATAACTATGTCCTACTGTATGTTGAAATCAACTTTTGGTATCCCCCAAATAACTTACATATATGATTCATACATCAGTATATTGGGAATTCTTCCGGCTCGGTTGCTATTTAAAATCGATACAATAGGCCCACAAATGACTAAGATATAAGAGAAAAATCAGGACATCCTCAATTTTGTACTTATTTTAGACCTATATCTGGATTACTAATTCATTAATACAGACAATATGGATATTCAATAATAGATATTTCAAAGACCTTTGTAATGGCGAATATAAGGCCAAAGTAAGTCGGAGCTACAATGAGTCAAAATCGGGAAAAATATTTTTTACCCCGAATTTTTTGTTATAAAATTTATTTCACAAATAAATTAATTTTATTTATATTTAAAAAAAATATGAAAAAATAAATAAAAAAAAAAAATTTTTTCCCTACAATTTTTTATTTACTTGAGACACAGTGATAAATATTCCGTACATTTAGCATTATGTTTTTATATAAGGACTGAGATCGAAAAATTCTTAACACACGTTTTTCATTAAAACTTTTAAAACAAGTATTATTTGATTTATTTTTTTTTTTTATCAAGTTACCTTTGTAAAGTATGTCAGTTATTATGTTTAATGTTAATTATGTTCATTTGTTCATCTGATTCAAATGAGTGAAAAAAAATGGGTACTAAAATTATAAAAAAGTTCCTGACAGGAACGCTGCTAAAAATTTAGAGGCCAAAAACAGAGCACGGAAATTGAAGTCAAGTTTTATAAAAAAAAATATTCCTGCTGCATAATGGATGTCGAAACGTATGTTCTGACAGATTTTTCGCAGCTTCCGGATCAAAATTTTAATGATACTGATGCTCGAGGGAATGTTAAAGAAAAGTTTAGGACCCAAAAGCAGACAAAATTTCCCAAAAAGTTCTTGGTATGGCAAGCAATATGCAGTTGCGGCAAAAAAGCCAAACATTTGTTACAAAGGGATCTATAAATACCGAAATTTACATCAAGGAATGTTTACAAAAAAGCATGCTTCCATTCATAAGACTTCTTACCACTTATTTTTGGCCTGATTTGGCACCCTGTCACAATGGTAAGAAAGGTTTTGAGTGGTAAAAGAACAATAATGTGGTATTTCTACCAAGAGAGGCAAATTCTCCAAACTGCCTGGAGCTAAGGCCAGTGGAGTGGTATTGGGCTTTTATTAAAAGAAAATTGAAGAGCACAAAAAAGGTGTCCAAAAGTGTGGTAGATTTTAAACGGAGATGTACAACCTGTTCGAACAAAGTGACAGAAATCAGTATAAAAACGTTAATGGAAGGGTTTTGGAAAAAGGTTCAAAATTTCATCACTAGTGATTAAAACTATAAAAAAATTAAAACTGTAGGCTTAGTGGTTTCATTTTTATTAACAGATTTTTCGATCTCAGTCCTTATTACCTGAGTTTTCTCTTGTTTTAAGTGATTTGCAATGTAACCATGTAGCCATTGAGATCCCCAATTGCAGACCATTCTACATTAAGCTGTTTATTATTTATTTATTATTTACAATTTTAAATGTTAAAGATGTGAAGGAGTTCTAAAAAAATTTGTTTGCAAAACAAATTTGCGTAACAACGATACAATTGTAACATTTTCACTCTATGTGCCGACCAATGTTACCATCACTATGATCTTTTTTTCAATTAACCCTTTAAACAAAACAAAATGTTTCAAAGAAGCATCTACTTAAACATGCTGTAGCACAGCAATGTAGTCTTTTGCTTTTTAAATATGATTTCAAATAATTTCAATGAAAGCTAAAAAGAAATCTCTCTTCAAGAAATGAATGAAATGCATTTCAATCATGACACAGTTGTGTGCTTATTATAAGGAGCATCCTGAGAAAACAAGGGAATACATTGCATAATTTTAAGTATCCAAGAGAATAAAAGATGTATGTATTCCCTAGTACAATCTAGGTGTTAATTAGGAGTATTGTGATACTGATATAAGCTAGCTTTCAACATGACAATGGTTTTAATATCTAATAGCATTAATTTTCATCCATTTTACATTGAAATCTTGAACACTTTCTAGGAATTTATTTTACTTAGAGGAAAGATTTTACAATATTTTAAGAAAATTCTAGAAAGACTACTGTTTGCCCCAGCACACTTAAATTAATTAAAACAAATAGTATTTTGTTACATGTCCATGTCCCACAAAAACAAGAAAGCACCTTAGGAACTACACATAGTAATAAGTATGCATGTACACTCAAAATATTATGTAGGTAAATTCAACAGAAAATTCATTAATAATAACTATAAATTTATTCAAAAAACGGACCGCTTACATTTCATTTGAATCAACATAAATTTTCATTTATTTTTAAATGTTAATTTTTTAACCAACAATTTTCGTAAAAATTACTGATTTTTCTGTAGTTTTAACTGACAAAAAAAAAAACTATAAAACATTAGAAATTACTGATTTATCAGTTATTTTTAACTGACAAATTTCAACTGAGAAAATGGTAATAATTACTGTTTTATCTCTTATTTTAACTGTAATAAATTAACCTCCCAAAAAAGTTAAACTAACTGTTTTTTGCATTTGCTATTTAAGTTTTTTATTTTATTATTTGAACAATTATGTAATTAACAATTACATTGGTGCATATTTTACAAATAATATATTTCTATATATAATAATTTTACAAAATCAATATGATTCAGCAATTGTTGTCATTTAATGGCTTTGTGGTGTCTATAGAGCTTCACATGAATTATGTTGATCAAATCAGCATCTTTCTAATCTGAAAGTAGAAAAGGTTTTAATCTATATAAATATATAAATGTCTTTGTAAGTTTGTTTGTTTATTTGTTTGTTTGTTTGTTTGTTTGTTTGTTTGTTTGTTTGTTTGTTTGTTTGTTTGTTTGTTTGTTTGTTTGTTTGTTTGTTTGTTTGTTTGTTTGTTTGTTTGTTTGTTTGTTTGTTTGTTTGTTTGTTTGTTTGTTTGTTTGAGCATCACGCCTAAACGGCTGAACCGATTTTATTGAAATTTGGAACGTAGATAGATCCTTACTTGGAAGAGTCAATAGGCTATAATTTTTTTCAATACTTGGACCAGAAAGGGATAAAAAGGGGGAAAAACGGGTAATATTGGTACCTTTAGTTTTTAAACAATAATTACTAAACGGCTGAACCGATTTTTACATCGACAGGGGTAGCGAAGCGCACCGGGTCAGTCTAGTATTTTTATATATTACTTTAATCTCAATATGCATATTACATACTTTGGTTTAACTGAGTCCATTTCTCCATAGCTTAGTTCCAAAATTGTTGGAGAAAAACTATTTAAAGGGAGTATAAAAATCTGTAAATAGAAATATAGGGTGGACAAGTATAGTTAGAATACAGAAATTTCCTATCTCTTTTCTGGGAATACTTAATAAAAAACATCTACAATATTTAGTATAATTTGCAAAAAACTTACATGGTTTTGGTGAAATCCTTTTAACAAAAGCAAATTTATTTGTTTATTTTATAAACATAGACAAAATATTTAATTTTATTTGAGTTTATTTTGACAATAAAAACTTTTCAGTTTATTTTTATTAATTTTATATAAATACATATGTAAATAAAAATGACTGAAAATATTAACTGTACAGAAAAACAGTTTTTTATTGTAGTTTGTTTTTTCAACAACATACTTAAAAAGTTAAAAACGAAACTTCTTTATAAAATAACTAAATTTTTATTCATTTTTAACTTAACGGAGAACTTTTCTAACAAACTACAATCAGTTACTGTAAAATATTTTTGAGTGTATGTCTTGTACATAAACATGCAAAGGTTTAATCATTTTTTCTTAAACGATAAATTTTGGAAAATTACGATACTGTGTTGATATTGTTATGTATATGTTTAACATATTGCCAATCAGTCACACTGTATTACGCAATGCACAGAATACAGAGAATTGGTCAATTCACAAGGTCTCTTATCATGACATATTGTCATAATGTCCTAATATATCACGACTCGGCGGCTCGGCTTAACCGACTCTTAGGCAATCGGCGTTGGTCTCTGTTGGTTCGTTACGATAACACAATAAACATAGCATAGAAAATTGTATTATTTTAGGACAGTTTTTGCTTGAAAATCAATAAAAACCATTGTGAAATATTAGGACATTATGACAATATGACATGATAAGAGACCTTGTGAATTGACTAAATATATTGACATATTTTTATCATTTTGTATTATTGAATCTAATGAAATACTTACTTTAATTATATTTGTAGGGCGATAAAATAGACTCAAGATCAATTCTATTCATGATAACAAATCCACATTATTCCTAAAAAAATATATTCATATCTTTATAAAAGAAAATAAAAACTTTTTAAGCTGATAATTTATTACCGCTTAAAGTATGAGAGATTACAATAAATGTTATTTATAATCAAATACTAAAATTACATACATTTTGTGTTAATAATAAAAAATTACCAACACATTTGGAATTTACATTTTGTTTGTTTAAATATAGAAAACATTTAAGCCAGCTCATAAAAATCATATACATATGTAAGTATATGTATATACATTAGGGTTGTTCTGAAAGTGGTATTTTTTTTTTTTTTTGGCATTCGATGCTCCCAGGTTTGAAATTATTATCCGTCGCACAGTTGCAATATTTTGAAACAAATTAAATGTATTGTATTTTATTTACTCATACACACAAAAAAAGATCAATAAGAAATCAGTTGTGATTCTAAATATTAAATAAGCTTGACAGAAACTTGATTGTAATTATTGAAATTCGATATACTTAAAAGATTTCTAATGGTTAGAATATTAAAAAATCAATAATAATTGAATTGAGGTTCCAACAGCTGCAAAAATGATTAATTGATGCGGTTTGTATTTAAGGCTTTCGGTTATAGTAATATATAATTGGTTATTAAAATATAAAATAATTTCAATTCGGTGTTCACAATTAATAGAAGTTTTAGATTTTTTGACTTTAGAACTACCATTTCTATATAGTGTTATATACTTGCACTTTTCCTAATTTCCATAATGGCCAAAAATCCTCTCCAGATTTTTTTTTCAAAAAACTCAAATTTATTGGAATGCTGATATTAAGATGGGTTCAAATATTATTATTATATTATTTATTTTTTAAATAATATTTCTTAATCTGAAATTATTTCAGATATTATAGATATAAATTTGTTTATTATATTTCAAGTATTATGACTGTTAAGTGATTAACAGAGCTCTGTTAACTGTAAAATGGGGTGGACTAAAAAATTTGGTTTATGTCTGTGCTAAATAAATTTAAATTTATCTTCACACACATAGTACATGGAACCGACAAAATTCGATTGGCGCCAAATTCGGTTGTGAACACTAATCTGTTTTCTCTGTTTGATGTTTAAATATAACAAATTTCTGATATCGCTAAACAATTAAATAAAACTGCATGCATATGTATATCAAATCAAAAAATTTACATATATCAAAACTTTTTTAAACGAAATCTTAAAAAAAATAAAAATTTGTTTCTATTCTAGTGCAAAATTAACCTTTATGGGTTGACGTGGTGACCGATTTGGAATTGGCGAATGTCGAGGAAATTTGCATCCTGTTAATAGAAAAAGAATGGATATTTCATTACACTAACAAATTATATGTTAAATTTTCGTTCGGCTTACTCCTTCTCGTTCTATAAAGACACAGTTTTATATCTGGGTTCAAATTTGTACAAAAAAGCAAAGCCTTTTACACAATAAATTATAAAAAAAAACAAACTATTAAAAAAAAAATAATATATGAGAAAATTCACTTTTTTAAGAATTTTCGCACACAAAGAAACCAGATTTGTGAAACGAATTATTCTGATCTATAAACAGAAATTCAGTTGACAGAAACGAATTTCGGTTAAAGCAACCAAACTTTTGTTACTTCTTTTAAAATTTTGTAGCCACAACTGTAAAATTCGGTCACTAAGATAGAATCATTCGATTGGCAATAAATTGGGTTGCTATCACGAATCAGTTTTCTCTCTGCATGTAAATAATAATAATGTTATTTGCTTCAATATTTTCAAGTATGAAATTTTTGGGAGTATTATTTCCGCACACATAAAAGAGATTAATTTTAATTTGTTGCAAATCTAATGATACGTTTATATCCATAGATTATTCTATACTAACAACAGAAACCCAGCGGACGATTTAAGTAACCAACACTTTATAAACCAAACTAAAATATTTCATCCAAAACAGAAAAATTCAGTCATTTGATGCAATAAGTTCGGTTATAACAACTAAAATTATTTTCTCTGTGTGAAAAAAGCAGATTTAACTTAGCTGAACCTAATCCTTTATCATGATTGGCAAGGGTATACAAGTATAAGTTTGTCATTCCGTTTGTAATTTCTACATTTTTCGTTTGCGACCCCATAAAGTATATATATTCTGGATCGTTATTGATAGCGAAGTCGATATAGCCATGTCCGCCTGTCCGTCTGTATGTTGAAATCAACTTTCCGTAGCCCCCAAATAAATTACAAACATAATTGATACATCAATATATCGGGAATTCTCCCGGCTCGGTCGCTATTTTAAATCGAGAAAATTGGCCCACAAATGGCTGAGATATAACGAAAAAAACCGGCACAACGTCGATTTTTGGCCTATTTTTGATGTATATCTGAATTATTAAGTCATTAATATAGTCAATATGGATATCTAATGATAGATATTTCAAAGTCCATTACAACGATGGGTCAAAATCCAAAAAATTGTAAAAAACAATTTAAAAAAAAAAAATTTTTTTTTAATTTTGAAAACATTTAAATTTGTTTACCTAAAAATATTTAATTTTTTTGTTTTAAAGTATAATATGTTAAAGGGTATAAAGAATCAGCACAGCCGAATATAGCTCTCTGCCTTGTTTTTAACAGGTATTGCAACATGTTGCCGATAGTTGTTATGATAGAATATTAAGGTTTGATGTCTATTCCGGTACAGGTTCCCTGTGATAGTGTTGTCAGATTTTAGCAGCTCATAATAGATAGAACACTTTTGGTTCCACCAAATACAGAGCATTATCTTGGCGGTATGGATATTTGTCTTTGGAGTCGATTCGGCTGGTTGGCCATGCTTCACATACGATCTCTTACGCTTTTTCTTTTCAAGTAAAGATTTGGTGCAAAAAATGGTTTTCTTTTATAGCATTCAAGTAGCATTCCCGCTTTGTTGGCACAAAATTCTACAATTTCGAAGCAACAAATAACTATGTCGTTTACAATATAATGATCAAGAACTAAGTGAGAATAAATGGCAGATGTATACCCTTCAAAAGGACATAAAGATATATCATCTGTTGTGAATCCCGCAATTTTAATTTATACACCAAATAATTTGTTGAAACTTTGTTAAAATTTTTGTTTAAAAATTTAAATATGCCTGAAATTTTATTTTTATTTTTTTTATTTTTTTAGTATTCAGAGTTATATTTAAACATCTATGAATAAATGATGAACAAACACTATTTGAAATTACTACATATTACTTTGACCAAACACTCACAGATTCAAATATATAAATGCTATCCGATTTTGCTAGAGTTTTCATGATTTAGTTTGTAGATGACGAATATGATGATTTGTGGATTAGCAAAAAGTGAATTTCAAATGTACTTAATGGTAATTGGTTTATTATTAACACAAACTAAATATAAATTAAAATGAAAAGTACAATTTAAGGATCATCCTAAGAAACATACAATGAGGTAAATATTTGTTAAATATAAGTATGCAAATGAATTTAAATAATATTCCTTTGCAGTAAAGCAGGACGAACAGTGTACGGTGATTAATGTTTGCGTAAACCGTGGGAGTTCGTATCCCATAGCACTTTAAGTAATAAATGTATGATCAACAAATAGCAATGTAGTTTCACATTAAAATATTTTTTGTAAAATATGTACAAATAAATAAATTTTATTTCCATTTATGCTCAGCACGGCATGTACGATTTAATTTAAAAGCAGCAAAAAATATTAAAATCTCATCGACTTTGTTCATCATCATTACATCATTATTAATGTAACAGTATCTCAATTTAAGCATTTGAGATGGAACTTTTTTTATTTCCATTTTATATTGATGGTTTAACACATAACTTTGTTCATTTGCTGTTAATGAAATACAAATAAAACTGGTGGAATATAAAATACAATATAATGATGACAGCTAGAAAAGGAAAATATGTAAAAGAACAGCAAAAAGTAATATCTACAGAAAGATATATGTGATCATTATATATTCACATCCTTTCATAAATGCTCATAAAGCGTTATCATGTTTTACAAATCTTTAAATTCAATACAAACATAAAAGAAAATTATTGCCTTGAGGCCGTTATATTAAATAATGTGCAGTAGCTGATGTTGAACTGCAAACGAGGGCAGTTTAAGCAAAATTAATCAAATTATTTTTTTTTTTTTAATTTAATTGAATGGCAAGTGATCCAACTTTTGAACTGCGCCAAGATTAGTTCTTTGGATAGTAATTCAGACACAATTTTTCAACAAGACCGGTCGAGAACTCTCTGAGTTAGAGGGGGTAAAAATTTTACATTTTGGCCAAACAGGTGTTTTTTCTCATCCATGTAACTTATTACCTGTTATTCTTAGCAAAATGTGTTCCAAATAGTTTAGATAGCTATTTCTTCAATCTTTCGAAAACAAAATGTTTGAAATTTTTTTTCCGAAATCTAATACTTTTTTAATTTTTTCAATATAGGGCCCTTTTTCTCACCTGCTTCGCCAAAATTGTGTCTGAATTACTATCTTTGGTGCAAATTTCATCCCGATCGGATGACATCGATTTCGATCGAATGTATTCGTATGCTTATTTGTTTGACCTGTGTTTCTGCATATTTGGAAGTCACTATCGGCTACTTTTTGTTTTGAAGTGGGTATGGTACCTCCCATACAAAGTCAATTTTAAAAATAAAATATTTAGGAAACTATAATATCTAAACTTCTAAACTTTTCCATTTTATTACAATTCACGTTAAGTTTAGAAAATATGAAATAAAGAATGTAAATTGTATTACATTAGAATCTAATTTTAGATAGACTACATACATATATTGTTAATCATTACCAAGTATTAGCTAGTGGAATTATATGTATATACGATTTGCAAATATACCTTAATTTTTTCTTGTTCGATTAAACATACATTCAAATAATCCTCGTACATTCACACATGTAATTATTATGTTTCACACATTCATTTGAATTGTTTGCTCATCCTTGCATTAATCATGATTGTGATAAATATTCAAAAGTCGTTAAGTTTTCAAAGAACATTCTGATATGTATATTGATAATAAACCCAGAATTGCAAAAGAACGATGTGTCAGATGTTCAAGTGTAGAAGAGGTAGAGGTCTAGGTCAACGAAATTATTGCATAGAATAAGACTAAGAGTTAAACGTCGTGTCGTTTAAAAAGCATTCGTGTCTTTGTATAATGTCTGTCAGTATATTAGGGTGGTTCGTTGTGCTGTTGGTATCGAAAAATAATTCAACACAAATAAGTTTCACATAGAAAGAAATCAAGTTAATTGCAGTCTGCCCATAATTGGTCATAGCTCACATACAGAAATCATAAAGCATAAATCTTATAAAAATGTTGGTATGAAATTCAAATTTCAAAGAAATAAGTCTCATTTAGAAATAAATCGCGCGACCTGAATTCATGGCTATCAGCAGTGTTTAAAAAGCTACTATAACTAAAACTTTTTAACTATTGCTACAACTACTGCTTCAGAAAATTTTCTATAGCGGTAGCAATAGCATTTGTCTTTTTTCATTTTCTTGTTTTTTCTATAACTACTGCTACCTTCAAAAAATAAAACTCTAAACAGAGCAGTAGTAATAAAACATGAATTGTAAATAGAGTAGTAGCATAAAAATACAAAAAATCATTACTACTGCTTTACATCGATTTTTAATTTTTATTATTTAGAAGTAGCAGTAAGGTAGCAATAAGGTAGCAGATGACGTAGTAGAAGAAGTAGCAGTTGAGGTAGCAGTTGAGGTAGCAATAGAAGTAGTCAAAAAAGAGAATCTTCAGCCATAACACCAAAAATGTCAAAAATAAACATTGTGTGTTGTTTTTGTTTTGAGAGTGTTTGAAGAAATAATTCGTTTTTATTCGTCTCAGATGTTCGTGTTGCTAACATAAAGATCGTATTTTCTGTGTGTACAAAGTTACCATTCACACAAACAAGTTATTTCTTACGTTGCCATATTATTTGCAGGGGAAATATTAATGTTCTACATAATTATAAATGAATTTTCGTCCATTTAACAATGAACAAATTATTAAATGATAGAATTAACTTTTGTGTGTATTTTTTCTCTTCAGGGGTAACATTTTGTGGAAAAAGTAGTAAATTTAATTTCTTAAAAGAAAAACTAAATTAACAAAATCCAATAAAATTTAATTTTATTGTTATTAGTAGGTTTGAGAAAAAAAAACTTTTTTAAAAATTGTTTAATATTTATCTTTGAACTGATCTCATTCCTTTTTTTATTAACTACTACTTTTTTAAGATTTGCTTTTAATTTAATATTGAATATCTAAAAACATTTTCTTTGTTAAATATATTTTTAGCACAAATAAACAAATATACAAACAAATAAATAGACAAACATTAATTTTGTTATATATACTTAGATGAAAGAATGTTAAAACCATTATTATTTCAAGTAAATAATACGGCAACGCTTTGCAACAATGTTTATGTAAAAATATGGTAACTATGTGAATACAAAGAAAAATTAAGAACTTTCGTTTACAATACGAACATCTTACACCAATAAACATTCACAACAACAACACACAATATAAATTTTTGACTGAAGATTTTTATTTTTGACTACTTCTATTGCTACCTCAACTGCTACTTCAACTACTACTTAACTGCTACTTCTACTACTACGTCATCTGCTACCTCAACTGCTACTTCTATTACTACTAAATTTTAAAAGTAGCAGAAGTAATAGAAAACAAATGACTCTGCTACATTAAAAGTGTTTCTTTTTTTAAGGTAGCAATAGAAAACAAACTGATCTGCTACTTTTAAATTTTTCTTTTATTGCTACTACTACAACTACTGCTACTAAAATGTGAAGGTAGCAGTAGTAGTAGTAATTGATTGACTCCGAGTTTTTATTAATTTTTTATCTAGACTACTTGTGTTTTTCGATGCTACTGCTACTTTTAGTCTAGTTATTTAAACACTGGCTATCAGTCCATAATTAGTCATAGCACGAAAAAACATATTGAAAGAATAAAGTTGTTTCTTATTTACTCAATGTAGTGTATATGAATGAAACTAACAAATAGGTCAAAATTCAAAAATAAACTTATGAAAAAACAAGTAAGAGAGCTATATTCGGCTGTGCCGGATCTTATATACCCTTCACCAAATTATACTTTAAAATAAAATTAATTTTTTTTTTTTTTTTCAAGTAAAAGAGCTATATTCGGCTGTGCCGAATCTTATATACCCTTCACCAAATTATACTTTAAAATAAAATTAAAAATTTTTTTTTTATTTTTAAAATTTTTTTTTTTGAAATTGTTTTTTAAAAGTGTTTAATTTAAAAAAAAAAAACTTTTTTAATTTATCAGTGACAAAAAAATGTTTTTTGTGAAAAAAAAATTCCCGATTTTGACCCATTGTAGTTACAACTTACTATAGCCTTATATACATCGTTACAATGGACTTTGAAATATCTATCATTAGATATCCATATTGTCTATACTTATAACTTAGTAATCGAAATATAGATCAAAAATAGGCCAGAAAATAGAGGTTGTCTCGGATTATTACTCATATCTCCGTTATTTATGGACTGATTTTGCTGATTTTAAATAGGAAACTTCTCGAAAGCATGTCTAACAGAATTATTGAAGATTTGGAACCCGAAGATATCTGGGGTCTTCAGAAAATTGATTTCAACAGACAGACAGATGGATATGGCTAAAGTTTAAAAGTTTCCATTATTTTGCCAATGATATTTAACAGAAAACCTACTAAATTATAACTTATCTTAGAAATATACATTTATATTTGGCAAAAACATCATGATTTTTTGAAAATTGAATAGTTTCCATTATATTGACACCCACTGTATTTTATATTCAATATATAAGTAATATGTAACTGAAAACTTTGTGTAATTGAAAATGAATATTAATACAAATCATTATTCAAATACATGATGCACTACAATAAATAAAGTTAGGAATTTTCGCAAGCTCGAAATCCATATTGTATTTTAGGGCAAAGTTGCATAGAATTCTTTGTAGAAACATTTTCCCCCTACGATTTGTTGTCAAAAAAATCGTCCCACCCTAATGTATATATAAATATTTGCCACTGTTGCAAA
The DNA here is from genome assembly GCA_942486065.2 of Calliphora vomitoria. Classification (NCBI taxonomy): domain Eukaryota; kingdom Metazoa; phylum Arthropoda; class Insecta; order Diptera; family Calliphoridae; genus Calliphora; species Calliphora vomitoria. Next base: position 4,086,469 of record OW818032.2, read on the forward strand.
GGAGCATGTTAATTCAAATTCGATTGGGTTCTCTTGAGAAGAATAAAAATAAACTTTAGTCTACATATATATACATTATGCAACGTTCATGGTATTATTTAAAATGCAATAAATTTTCTATCAATAATAAAAATATTTTATTCGAATACAAAGTATGCCATTTTAAAAAGAAAAAAGTAATAAAGAATTATATACATTAGTGTGGCCCTTATCCACAGAACGTTTAGAGGTAACACAATTTATTTGAAAATAGAAATAAGGCGCTACCCTAATATGCATTTTATGGTTATTTAGTAATAATAGTAAAATATATACACCTGTTTATAACTAGTAGGTTCTATAAAGGGAATTGACTTCGCTTGTTTCCTTATTTATGATGATATATTTGTTGGCAATTGTATATACTAAAATCATTGATATTTGTATTAAAGCATATTCTATCAATTTTGTTTGAGAGTCACGAATTTTTTACATTTTTACTTGAAATATTTTTTTATTTTTAAAACTGACTAATTGAATAATATTCATAATATGATTCTACAGTAATAAAGGGTGTCTTTGTTAAAAAGGCGCGGAACTTTAAACTGAAATAAAGTATTAAAACGTTTTGAATATTCATCCAATTGGCTTCATTAATTAGATAATTTTAAGGCATTATTATTTATGTAAATATGATTTCGGAGGAGGTCCAATTTTCACACACCCTTCATATGAAAACGTAGTTCTGTAATGACGGATACTTTTGGTTACATGGCTATGTCAATTAACAGTATTGCAGCATTTGTATCGTTGATAATAATCAAATCCTAAAGCCTGGAATCATTGGTCCATATGTCATCTCAAATAATGATAGTAGGAAAGTTACAGTAAATGGTGAGCGGTATAGAGACATGCTTATTAACATTTTCTTGTCTCAATTTCAGTTTCAGTAAGATGGTGCCACATGTCACACAGCATGCTATACAATAAATTTACTAAGGCCCGTTTTCTCAATGTATCGACAAACTGCCTGTTACTAAATATCGACATAAATTTATTAGGCCGATAAACTGTCCGTTAACAATTTTGGTTTTCTCAATATACCGACAAAAAGTATTATTTTCAGTTGACAATACCTCTCAAAATAGATGTGAAAGTTGGGAACTTTGCCTTCAAGTGACAATATGTTGACATAATTCAGCTGTTAAATGTTGCCATTGACAGACGGAATCTTTTAAAAAATTAATTTTCCTCCATGTCTGCCAGGTAGTTAAGCCTGGAACAGCAGTCAGCTGATTGAATTTATCTGCACGATAAATAAATAATTGGCAAATGAGACATTGAAAAAACCAAATTTCTTTAATCAGCAGTTTTTCGTTGGAAAAAATGATAATCACCTAATAAGAAAACGGCCCTAAGAGAAATATTTGGAGAACAAATAATTTCAGGAATATCTTTCATGTGATTTGACGCCATTAGATTATTTACTATGGGGATATGTAAAGATTCATAGACCTGGGAGATAAGCAGATAAACAGGAAACGATCGAGCACTTAAAAGCAAATATTCGACGCATTATTGCCGAAATACAGTCTGATTTACTAGGAAAGGTATATGAAAATTGGACCTCCAAGTAACGATATACACGCGGTAGCCGCGGCGGCCACAAGCAACTAAAACATTAACGCCATACAATTATGTATATAGTAAAGTCAATTGGATGGATATTAAAATTGTTTATCTCAATAAAAATACCTCCTTAAGAACATATAGCAATATTGTAATATTTTAACCCTTTCACGACCATAAGACTATTTGGATAAAAGTAATCATTTTGTCTATTTAATGTGAATCAGTTAGCGCCAAGAAAACATATTTTGAAATTAAAACAAACTAAATTTAACGGATTTAATGGAATTTTGGTCGTAAAGTGCAAATGTTCGTTCCACATACTCATGTTTATGGACTACATATCAATGAACGGAACATGATTAATGACTTTATAACAAAAATGAGCTTACCAAGCCCAATATATATCTCAATATAAAATTTAAAAAATCAGGTTTACACTTAAAATGACTTCGGCACAATTCTTGATCACAGTATCAAAATAAAACGCTATAAACGCTATAATGCTATAACCGAACTTGTTTTTATCTAAACACATTAATAAGAGACACGTTTACGAACTAATTAAAATTAAACTGGCACTCATTCCATTTTTCTTTATTTAGTTATTCAATATTTTAGTGTTGAGACACTGGTGTCCCTGTGGTCGTCAAAGGGTTAAAAAAGCTTGCTACTCAAAACATGAATATAAAATAATTGAGATAAAGCTTTCCTGAGCAGCAGAAAAACCCGAATAATGCCAATTTGTCTATGCGTCCTAAGGAGCCGCGCATAAGATATTTATCAAGGTTGGCTACAGTTATCACTTTCCCTAAAATACCCTTTCAGCTCTACTATCGTTACCGCTAAAATACCGTTTCTGTAACCTCTGAATAACGTTACCAATATTCTTAAAATAAAACATTTTTGTTATCGATAATTGAGTGTATTGTAAATTAATAATTACCGTTATCATTAAAATACCTTTAGCGAAATAACGATAAATTCCGTTACCGCTAACCTACAGTTACCGAAATAATATTTATCACTTTCAGGACAGATTAACATCGATTTGTTAGGGCATATTTATGCATTTCTAAGCCACATTTAAAATATATTTTTACATTTTAGGGCATATTTGACTTTTTCATACCCTTCACCATGAGTGGCATCATTCCGTTTGTAATTTCTACATTTTCCATTTGCGACCCTACAAAGTATGTATATACTCTGGACCGTTATAGATAGCGAAGTCGATATAGCCATGTCCGTCTGTCCATCTCTATGTAGCCCTCAAATAACTTATATACATGATTCATATATCAATATATCGGGAATTCTTCTGGCTCGGTTGCTATTTAAAATCGAGAAAATCAGCCCATAAATGGCTGAGATATTTTTGATCTATATCTGGATTACTAGGTGATTAATATAGACAGTATGGATATCTAATGAAAGATATTTCAAAGTCCATTGCAACGATATATATAAGGCCTACAATGGGTCAAAATCGGGAAAAATATTATAAACCCGAATTTTTGTTTCACCAAAAAATTTTTTTGTCATAAATTTTTTTCACTAACAATTAAAAAAAAGAAAAATGGAAAAAACTATTTCGAAATAAAAATTAAATTTTTAATAATATTTTTTTGTCAACCATTTTTTTCACTAACAATTAAAAAAAAAATTTGGAAAAAACTATTTCGAAATAAAAATTAAATTTATAATAATATTTTTCGTATTCTAAAAATATCTAAAAATTTATTCTAAAAATATCAAAATAAATATTGAAATAACGGTAAGCATAAAGCTTTTTACCACATTTTGTTGAATAATATTTTTGTATTAGTCTACTTCCTTGCAGAAATTTAAATGTTTCCATTGTTTTGCTAATAATAACAGTGCAACGCGACAATACAATGGAAACTAAGTACAAATGTATATATATTTCAAAGATAAACTCATATTAAGTAGGTTTTTTACTTAATTACACTGTGCTCATCTTTTGCGGCCAAGAGTGAATCAGGCCAATATCGGATACTCTGTTTTAAAGTGTAGCGTATCCCACAGAGAGCGTTCTGCATCGATCGAAACAAATAGTAGTCGGACGGGTCACGCCGGCTGATGAAAACTTCCCAATCACTTCATTCTAGATACTTTTTAACAGGTATTGTAATATGTCATGATGGTATATTACGCTTTCCTTTTTCGGCAAAAGATTGCTTCAAACAAGCATTATTTTAGCGCCATGGATATTTGTCTTTGGTGTCGGTTATCGTAATGGATCCATTTTTCACAACAGATTTCAGCAGCTCATTTTACTCCCACCAAACACAGAGATTCGGCTGGTTGGCCGGACTTCACATCTCTTCGATGTCATACACTTCGGGTTATTGTAATGGATCCATTTTTCATTCCAGAAAATGATTTTCTTTTATAGCATTCAAGTTGCATTTCAGACATACAAAATCGTCTTTCTCTCAGCAGGATAAATCCTGCTTTGATTTTTTGATTTTATATGTTCACAATTTTTGTTCTTTGTGAACAAAAAGAGTAAATCGCTTTATATTGATTTTCTTTATTTTTTCTTTACTCACTTACACACTACAGTTTGTGTCGGCAAGAAACCAACCAATTGTAGTAGAGAATGTAAGAAATCAATGTTTATTGTTGGTGTTTTGTTTAAGCTTTGATATTTTTACAAATAAAGCTTGAGTGTTCTGTAATTCTCATTCACTCTATAGTTTTATTTGTATAATATCTTTAGTTTTTCTAAAGCCTTTTGGGAAAAGGTTTCCTGATGATCTGGCCTAAGCAACCAGTGAAATGCGCATAGGAACTAGCTTATCCCCCAATAATAAATTTCAGTGAATTTATCAATAAATTTGGGAATTTAGCATAAGAAAATCTTACTAAAATATTAATTTTGTATTCCCGAATAACCTTTTAAAGACAAAATTCGAACTGTTTGGGGGCCCCATAAAAAAAGTGCATGACTTTGGGCAAAACTGGGAGACACGAGTCTTTTTTTTGGTCTTTAATCACATAGTGGTGTCCTTATGTGGTTATTTTTCCATGACTCACAAAATTACACACAGTGAAATTCAATAGAAAATCTATTAAATTTGAGTTTATCTTTGAAATATGCATTCATTTGGTACAGATTTGGTTTTAATCCGCCTAAACAGTGTTTTTCTTAGTGTCTTAGTAAAAAATCGGTAATAAAACTTCTAGGAACATACGAATATTGATATTAGTAGCGACTGCTAATAATAATGACAAATGTTATTATTTGAATTGCAAATTCAGTTTTCTTGGAAGCTATAAATCATTTGAAAATTTCTAGACAATTCGGCAGTTCTTTAAAAATATTAGATACAATTTAAACAATAACTATGTACTGTATAATGTGCTGGTTAAACACTTTCAGTACTTTAACAAAAGAGCAACAAATATTGGAGTATGCGGAATCTATTGTACATTAAAAGCCATACATTTTAATAATCGACTTCATATCTGGAAAAATTTCAATATTTTTCCTATTTGATCAATATGTAAATGTTCCTGTTAATCACAAATACTTCATTTTATGATAATTTAATCTTTTAAGTCAAACAATTATCATTTTATCATTGAGCAGAAATCATAATATGGTTGGGATCAACCACAATATGATTGTGCAGCATATTACGGTTGTATCAGATACCATGTTTTCACATATTAAAATTATGGCTGTGCTACTATTATAATATGATAATAAACCAATAATTATAACAAGGGATTAAATTATGGTTAGGTAGAATCATATTATGCTATTTTATTATGCTAAACATTGGTAATATGGCAATATATGAATAAGAATAAAATTTGACAGCAACATTAAAATCTAATCAGGATATGACTCTGTTCGATTATGTTAACCATAATCACTTTTTTTCTTTGCGTGTAATTTAAATCTGCAGGTGAAATGCAACAATAAATTATTTTACTTTTAATTCCCTCATACTTTACTCATATTTTTTCAAATTATTTACATGTTATTGTTACTATAAGTGATGTACTAATAACACATTGTTTTACACAAATCCGTAAGTATTGTAAAAGTAAAATATATTAAGAATTATCCTGTTTGAATATACATATGTACGGTAGGGAGTAAGATATCTACTACCTAAAAGATAAATTGTCTTAGTGTCAAATCAATGTCTGCTATATTTCTTTTTACATCGTTTATTTTTCTGTCATCATTTGCTTGAAAAAAAAACGTGTCCTTTTAAACAATAAGCTTATCTATGTTCTGTCTGTATGCGTGTCACATGTATTCCCAGACTATTGATTGTGTGTTAAACATTTATTTAATATTGTTTCCTTAAATAGTCTACAGAAAAGTCTAAACCTAATTATGTGCAAAATAAATTGAAAAAGGAAGCTGGCTAGTCAGACAGTTTCTCAGAAAGACTTTATTACAAAAGGTTTTTGATGCCACTTTATTTATAAACTTAAATAAATCATCAAAATATTAAGTAAGCACTTGAGAATGTCTAATAAAAAAGGTGTCAACTAAAGTGGTATGCAAGGAGACTAAACTGATATTATTAGTGTAAGTATATAAACGAATACTTACTTGTAAATATTAAACAAGTGTTGATTTCAGTGAAATGATACATTTTAATGTACATAGAGGTATTAAATATAAAGATGAGAAAAATAACCGCTTGCTACATTCGTCTTAAATATTTAAATAAATCTACTGTTTCAGTTCTCTTACATTTAAAGAACTTTCATAAATTATTCTCCGAAAATTTATAAAAAAAAGTTTAAAATTTAATTAAAATTCTTTTTTGCTGTTACAACAAGAATGTAAAAAAGTTGATTTTGCTACAAGGAATTCTTTTGCTGATTTCAAATTCTCTTTGTTTGTATAATTGTTGCACTTGACACATTAGACATATTACAGTCATTAGCCTTGATATGGTTGGTGAACTTTAGGCAAGTTAAAATTTCAGAAATTAAACAGAAATTGAATGTCAAATAATCTTACATGATTTCAAAAAGAGTTTAGAAGTTTATTATTAGGAGAAAAATTTAATATAATATAAAAATATTGAAATTTATTATTTTTAATATTGATAAATAAAATTGTGCTGATCATAATCGAACAGTGTCACAATACGATTGGATTTGATGGTTTGCTGTTAAATTAGATTATGGTTCATATATGATGAAAAAATGACTAAGGTATAGTATCATACATCATAATGTAAATCTAATTAACCATAATATGTTTAAGTAAAGACATGATAGCTCGTGTTATGGTTGATCCCAATGATGTTGCGATTATAATATGAAGCACAATCATGTAGCATAGTCAGAATAATGATCCCATCCATAAGATGGTTATGTATAAACATAAACTACACATTATGGAGCATGTGTGGTCATGTCATGTTTATAAACATAACAATATTTTTTCATTATTACAATAATTTAGTTGTAGTCAGAATTTTCACAAATATCATTCATATTGCTAGTCATATAACACCCTGATTGCCTGTAGACATTGCTGCTGAAAACAAGTTATTATTGAAATAAAATGTGTTTAACCATAAAGTCGTTTGCTATAAAGCTTAGAACATTAGTATAGTTGCCGCAATCATGTAAATGCCCAAAGAATAAGACTCACGTTAATGTGAGTAACGGTCATTAATAAGCCAAAGGTGTAATATAAGATAATTAGAAAATCGGCAATGGTTTCAAATAAAACCTTTAAGTGGGGGGAGTTTTGCATTTTTTTAGGAAAGGTACAGATGACCTTGAAACATTATTAACTTAAAAGAACAATTTATATTTTTTGGTAAGTTCAACTTTATGTATTTTAACATTAATTTTGCACAAAAATGTCCGAGTTTAAAATTGTTTGGTATAACATTTTTTCAACATAGTAATAGAACAAACATGTACTTAAAACATAATATGAAAAAAACCTACATATTTGAATATATTTACAAAAGTTAACAAAAGAATATTTTAATTAAATAAATTTTTTCCATACTCGCATTTGTGAAAGCAAAAATATCTGCCGTAGACACTCCTACATCTAGATTAAGGTAAATGTAAATATGAACAAGAACAAAAGTATACTTGCTTTTATAATAATACAATAACGTACAGTATATATAAACCTACTTGGTGTAGGTATAAGTATCTTAAGCACTGTATTTGGAATTAATTGCAAAACCAACAAACACAGACACCTAAATTAAAAACAAACATTTAAACAGAACAAAACAAATAACAGCAACATTTTACACATTCCTGTTGGATTTTTTTCCTACAAAAGGTAAATGTTTTGTTTCTGATTTGACCATAATCTTATAAGGGATTTTATTTAACAAGCCATCATATGTAAGAAACACTAACACATTAATACTTATAACATGAAAGGTAAATAAGAAATTGTGCAGTATTTAAAGTATCTAAAATATTGCCAATCATTTGCTCAATTGGTTTTGCAACATGTGTGCTATTATTAAAAAGTATTTTTAATTTCAAATAGAAGGTAAAATTATTGGGGGGAAAATCAAGCAAATTAGTAATTAGCAGATCAACCTAAAATATGCTTAAAACAGTGTGCAAAATAAAATATGCAAATAAAGTGCAGTTATTACATAATCTATGCACTTTAAACATAAAAAATATGCACTTAAAAGTAAATTGAAATCATGAATTAAATTTCGTTATTATAGGATTAAATTTCAACCTTAGTGATTGGCACTACATGAAAATAGTTTGATTCAATTCATGTTATTATTGCAATAAATATGTGTTTGCTCATATTGGTTGTATGACTTAAAAATAAGGGATTTACGATAGATGTATCTTTTGAATGATTTATATGTCATTTATAACTTGTAATTTTGAATTACTGAACATTATAGTGTAAACATCAAAGTTTTTTTTTGCTTCGAAAATATCGAATTTTCTGCCAATAAAGCGTCATATGCGGAATGTTTTGCTTTACTTTTTTAATATTGATAAAAATAGTACCACATAATCATATCTCATCATCGGTTTCAACGTACATGAGATCGTATGAGCGGTTCAGAGGTGGTGATTTTGAAACGTAAGACAAAGATCGCCCCGGCCAGCCAAAAAAGTTTGAAGACAAAGAATTGGAGGCATTATATACAAATAATGAAAGTTGACAACCCATATATTAGTTACACATAAAATGCAGATAATAAAGGGTTTTCCAACAAGAGGTGTTATTTTGAATTTGTATTACTTGCACATAAAATGCTGATAATAAGTATATACATTTATTCTAATTAGTGTTATCAATTGTGAAGCATTATAATTTTTATTAAATAAAACCTTCTTTTCCAAAGAAAGATATTAAAGCATTTCAAAATATATAAATGGCGAAGACTATAGCTTAGAGTGGCCATTGTAATTTAAGCCCAATATCAAAACCACATTAGCAAAATAAATAAATTTATTGGTCCCTTACATCTTTTTATAGTCTTCACCTTCGTGATAAGGGTAAATATTAGTTTGTCATTCCATTTGTAATATCCATAATATAATTTTCCGACCCTATAAAGTATATATATTCTGGATCCGTATATATAGCGGAGTCGATTAACACATGTCTGTCTGTTGAAATCAATTTTCTGAAGACCCCAGATATCTTGGGTATCCCTTATCTTCAATAAATCTGTCAGGCATGTTTTGAGAAGTTTTCTATTTCAAATCAGCAAACTCCGTCAATAAATAACGGAGATTTGAGCAAAAATCCGAGACAACCTCCTTTATTGCATGCTTTGACAAAAAAGCAACAAACTTATGTTTGGATGTGTGTTTGTTTCATTGCTTTGCGTATTTGGTTTTTGTACCCTTCACCATGAGTGGCAAGGGTATACTGTACATATCTATACTATAGATAAAGATAGAGTTGTTTATAATGAGTTCTCATATGAGCAAGTCAATCACATGTAACCACCACACACACTCAAGAACAACATTCTACAATGTAGAATGCGATGAAATGAAAAAGAATTATAATTATATTTAGCTCTGTTACTTGTTTTAAACAGTATTTTATATGCGGTCCATTAAAAGAGGGCGTGGTGGAGCCTATTTTTTAATATTTTCTTAATAGATAAAAGGCTATACAGTAAACTCTATTGCGATAGTTTACTTTTATGTTGTCTCTAAAGGATTGAATACTGCTTTTGCAAAATTACATATGCGAGAACCACGAAAAAACTGACACGATCCGATTTTTCACAAATCGAATATTTTGACAGTAGAAGACTGCATAACAAATTTGTTGGGACTGATTTGGGGCTTAATAAAAACAATAAAAAAACAAGTAAGAAAGCATAGTCGGTCAAGCCCGACCATATAATACCATACACTAAGTAAATGAGTAAAAACATTTTTCTTTCAAAATTTCAATACTTTATATTCGTGAGTGATTTTCGGAAGAGGGCCTTATATGGGAGCTATGACAAATTATGGACCTATCACCATTAAATTTAGTCATGGACGGACATCGATTAATCGACTGAGAAAGTGATTCTGAGTCGATCGATATACTTTAAGTTGGGTGTTAGACAACTATTTTAAATATTTTTTGGTAAACAAAATTAATTTTTTTTTTTTTCAAAATTGTTTCAAAAAATTTTTTTTTTCGAAATTGATTTTTTAAAATTTTTCAAAAATTTTTTTTAATTTTTAAAATTTTTTTATATTTCCTAGTGAAAAAAAATGTAAGAATAAAAAAATTTTTTTGGTAAAAAAAAATGCGGGCTAAAAAATAATTTTCCCGATATCATTGTAGGTCCAAAATACAATAGCCTTATATAGATCTTTGCAATGGACTTTGAAATATCTATCATTAGATATCCATATTGTGTATATTAATGACTTAGTAATCCAGATATAGATCAAAAATAGGGCAAAAATCGAGGTGGGCCGATTTTCTCGATTTTAAATAGCAACCGAGCCGGAAGAATTCCCGATATATTGATGTATGAATCAAGTTTGTAAGTTATTTGGGGTCTTTAGAAAAATGATTTCAACAGACGGACGGACATCGGATAATTATATTACAAACGGAATGACAAACTTGTATACGAAGGTAAAGGGTATAATTAATGAAAAAAGGAAGATATAAATTTATGAGTAAAATATTCGAAAATATGCAATATGCAAAAATCGAATCGATGCCAAAATGCTTAAAATTATCTGAAACGAATATATAATTAATATTGCATATTTTTGGTTGCCCTGGTAATGAGATTTTACGTTTGTGAATTTATTTTAACTTCCAAAATATCAAGGGAAATAAATACATAAACACTAAATATTCTAAAGAATATCTATGTACGAACAAAATAGATTTTCTCAGTTATTATTAAAAAGTCGTTGTGTCTTAATTTTTAAAATTTACATATACTTTGTATGTGACAATGAGGTTTGCAAGACACACAAAAATTTAACTCAAACTCTATCTAAATAACGATAATGCAAAGTTGACAATTGTTACCATTAAAACTGCAAGGTAGCACGACACGCAAAATAGCTTACTGGCGTTTGGTCCGCATTGACATTTCTTTGTTCATTTTTTTTGCTTGTTATAAAAATGTTTGTGCACAAAAAATATTAATGTTTACAGACAGCCCTAAGCATTGAGACTTAATATTGACCTCCTACATAAATATTAGACATGGTATGACCTTAAGAAAAAGTATTATTTCATAAATATGTATAGACAATTATAACATTACCTAAATTGTATTTATAGCCACAACGATTTGAAATTAAATATTTTTCTTGCATATTTGTTTTCAATCTAAACGAAGTGCTGTTAGAGGTTGCAAATACAACTTTCTTCTTCATTATAATTATAATCTATTAATATTAAATTTAACATTTTTAATAACCAACCAGCTGTTTTTGAATTAAATCCCACAACTAATAGATCATACTGGTAAAAAAAAACAAACATAAAAACACATTTAGATATTTCACATAAATAGAAGACAACAATACAACAAAAGGCATCTTAGCGTCTTAAGACAATGAATATATTTTTTTGTATTTCTAACGACATCTATACTAATGATGATTATTAAAAAATATAATACAGTAACAAATGACAAAAGCTAATTGACAGCTGTCGAAACTACACAGAGTGTATGTAGTTTATGAGCTTTATTTATCTATTTATTTATTTATTTAGAAAGTAACAAAGAAAATAATACAAATCTCAAAGGTATTGAATGAAAATTTATTTAATAAATGTTTGTCATGTCACCATAAAGAAAATATATGAATTTGGTTAATGAGCAAAATCATTTGGTTTAAAGTCTTTAAAACACAAAATGAAAACATAAGAAAATGGATTTATTGAAAAAGTTTCTTATTTGATATAGCCTAAATCAATGTTAAAAGTCATAAGTGTTAAATATTTATTTGGAATGAAACCCATCATCACAGATAAGAATAAGCTGATTGAAGTAATATGGCAATATAAAATAAAAAAAAAAAAACAAAAAAATATCAAAATGGTCCTGGTTTGTAAAGAGGGGAAAATTTATATATAAGATTACACTCGTTGCCTACTGAACCTCCTTTTTTTGTGAAATATAAACTACTCCACTTTAGAAAGTATTTATTTTACCCACAAGAAGCAATCCATAGGAGAGTAGTCGAAGAAAGGTTTGTTTACAAGCCAATAAACGATTATTGGACTGCCTATGATATGTCTTTTTAGCTGACTATATGACCAAGCTACCAGTTACGACTCTATTTAACCAGTATGTGAATGCAATGCGTTGACTACTTTGGACCAGCTATTAGACAGTGTCATTGTAGTTAAAAAGGGACAATTGACCCCATGCTTAGGACATGCACGTGTTAAAATAACTAGTCACGTAGCTATTGAAGTAACTAGTTCCCATTCTAAATGATGGGTAAAATCACTAGTTCGGGACTGTCTCCTAGAACTGCTGGGTAGTTAGATATTCGCCTTAAGTATTTGAAAATAAATTCAAGTAAAATAAAATTCTCTAAAATATATCACTTCGATTGCCACAAGTAATGCTGAATGTTGTTATTTTCGTTCTCTCTGATGATAAAAAAACAAATACTGATACACAGTGGTTTAGAAACTTTTTTTTTTGGAAATAATTCGGTATCTCGGGAACTATTGGAGATATTATTAAAAAATTTCACATGGTTAGAGCTGAGATGTTTTTGTTGAATTACATTTGTTCAGCTTCCTAGGGGTAATACGGGCCAGTTTGTGCCCCCTCAAAGTTGGTCACCTCGGGTCTCAAAATTTTTAAAAAAATCCCCAAAAATTCATTTATGATCCGAATGAGCTGAAATTTAAAATATAAATAGTCCTTGAGAAGATTTACAAAAAATACGCTTACATGTGTAGGTTATCTCCTTCAGTTGAAGAGATATTTAGGTTTATTTATTTTTTTTTTTTTTTTTTAGTTTTGCTCGATTTTTTTTTGTTTTTTAGATATGGCGGCCCTACGTAGGGTCGAATTTTTTTTTCAAAATATCAGCTATATTGGCAATAAAATTCTAAATAAAATAAAAAAAACTTGGTAACAGTTACAGTGTGAGACAAAAATGTGTAAATGATGGTCATATATTTACACTTTGTGACACAATATTTAAAGTACAAAGTTTATAATGAAACGTTTTGTGTTTTTTAAACAATATTTATTAAGGATATTTTACAACTAAATAAATAAAATATAACCTTAATTATACCGAAGAAATACAAAAAAATTACTGCAACTCATTTACACACTTTTGGCGCAAAGTACTAAAGTAATTTTTTAGTACTTCGTATATCCTCCTTTCGCATCAATGACAGCCTGAATTCTGGAGGGCATACTTTCCACCAGTTTGCGACACTCTTCTTGCGTTATAGATCCCCAGATATCATGGCAGCGCTCCCAGAGCTCACTTGTGTTTTTAAATGCATTTTGATAATTATAAGTGCGACGTTTTAGAATTCCCCACAAATTCTCAATTGGATTTAAATCCGGAGATTGTGGGGGCCAATCTAGCAATGTAATTTTGGCGGTTTTTAAAAAATCAAGGGTCTTTTTAGCCTTATGTTTGGGGTCGTTATCTTGTTGCATCACAGATTTTTCAATATTTATACCCCAATCATTCAGACTTTCCAAATATGATGACTTGATAATGTCTATATACATTTCTGTATTCATATTACCATCAATTTTATGAAGTTTTCCTACACCTTTCGCTGAAAAACATCCCCAAAATAGTAATTTTCCACCACCAAATTTCATAGTCGGCATAACGTCACGGTCTTTTAATTGCGCATTTGGTTTTCGGTACACATATTTAGGTCCGTCAGGTCCAAAAAGGTTAATTTTCGATTCATCAGTCCAGATAACTTTTTCCCAATCATCAAAGGTCCAGTTCTTAAATTTTTTTGCGAATGTTAATCGAAGGGCCTTATGTCTTTCAGTTAAACGAGGTTTCTTAACCCTCTTTATTGCATGAAAACCACATCTGCTGATTTCTCTAAGAGCTGTACGTTTTGAAATTTTAATTTGGTAACATGAAGATAGTTTTTGTTGTACCTCACGGGGACTATTTGCTTCTCCTGATGCAACTAGACGCTGTACAGTGCGTCTATCTCTTAACGATAGAATTGTATTACGTCCACAGATTGGAGCTGGAAAAGTTAAACCACTTACATTCGCTATATTCCCAACTGATTTAAATTAAATTTTAAATTTGGTGGATATTTCTCGATAGGAGTGACCATTTTTCAGCTCTTTGATAACAGCTTTTGCGACTTCAGTGCTAATCTTCTTCATTTTCAATATTCCTTAAAGAATTGTAATTTGTTAACTTGTAAAATGTTTTAACTAACTGTCATTAATGATATTGTTCAATATTGTTCCTTTTTTAAATACTAATAACAAGTTTATTTAACTTTAAACCAAATGCGACAAAATTGTATAATTCAGTTTTTAACTTTTTGATCTCCTGGTATTTAAATGCCATTACTTCACAATAAGTTGTTTGGTATTGCTATACTTCACTAATCCTGATCTTCATATTGTGTAAATAAAATTATCATATGGGTAAAAGTTGAGCATAAAAATTAAAATTATTAATATTTTCAAATTTATTTACACATTTGTGTCTCCTACTGTATCTCGTCCGTGTAAAAAGTTACACGCATCCAAATTTGGAACATGTAAAATGGGCCTAATTTTTTACGATTTTTCCTAAAAAGGTCCCTATATTTTTTCTTTTGTAGAAACAAATTTTCTTTGGGACTATATACAATTTTTATACGTTCCGGAAAGAAAACTTAATGCAAAAGCATGTAAAGTAAAATTGGGCTTACTTAAGCGGACACAGTATCCCCCAGACCTATCCAAACTTGGACAATTTTAAAAAAAATATTTAGGTTTCAGTAAAAAATTCTAAAAAGGCAAAGCACCGATCCTCGAAAAAGTTCCGTATTTGTATAACCCTATATGTTGTTTAAATACTTAAAAAGTTGTTTTACTATCACACGGTAAATAGCGTCACAGTAGGCACTTTTCTAAAAAAACTCAGTTTTTGGAACACATTTTCCCCGTTTTAGGAATTTCGGTATTTGAAAATAAAAAATGTCAAAAATTATAATGTCATTAATTTAAGGACATTTGGATCTAAATTAGTTCCCAATTTTGTTATGATATCTTTAACCGTTAAAATTTTACATTAATACAAATTCTATATTTTTCTACATGGAAAATCACCATATTATAATTTTTTTAGTTTTTAAAGTAAATGACGTCCCAAAAATGTATAAAATTACTTAATTTTACTAAAATATTAATTTTCAAGTCCTAAGTTTTTCAACAATATCAAATACTTATATAAAAAGTCTTTATTTACTTTTCAGAAGTTCCACAAACCATACCCCCTTCGAAAAATTTGTACATTTTTTCATATATTTCATGCAAAATTATAATATGGTGATTTTCCATAAAGAAAAATATAAAATTTAATTTAATGATATTTTGAAAAAAAAAATTCGACCCTCCGTAGGGCCGCCATATCTAAAAAACAAAAAAAAATCGAGCAAAATTAAAAAAAAAATAAATAAACCTAAATATCTCTGCAACTGAAGGAGATAACCTACACATGTAAGAGTATTTTTTGTAGATCTTCTCAAGGACTATTTATATTTTAAATTTCAGCTCATTCGGATCATAAATGCATTTTTGGGGATTTTTTTAAAAATTTTGAGACCCGAGGTGACCAACTTTGAGGGGGCACAAACTGGCCCGTATTACACCTAGGAAGCTGAATAAATGTAATTCAACTCAAAAACACCTCAGCTCTAACCATGTGAAATTTTGTAATAATATCTCCAATAGTTCCCGAGATACCGAATTATTTCCAAAAAAAAAAGTTTCTAAACCATTGTGTGATAGTAGACCAATGGTGTCCATTTCATTGAGCTTTCCCGCTGACTAACAACACACATATTCTTATCCCCTTTTGTTTAGTAGTCACTGAGACAGCGACGAATGCACACGCTAAGCAAATGTATTGCTATTTTTTAATTTTTGTTGTATTTAGTTGAAATATTTGGATTGTTTAACATATTTCGAACTTTAAAAAATCATTGAATTGTTTTCTGTTTTTTTCCCTAAATTGACTTTTGTGAACAATTTTTTTTTTTTATATTTGAAATGATTTTAATCAATATCGCGTAATTAAATAAGCAAAAAAATGGTTTACATATTTTTAAATTTGTCGAACTCTCAATTAATGAGCTGAGCTGTGGTAATATGTCGCAGACAATTTTATTAAGATTGTTGACTTCATTATTGTTAACAAATAAAGCCTTAAAAATCTTTAAATTATTTCACAAACATTTTCTTTTAGTGGAGCTCTCTTTCGATCACCAACACAAATACAGTTTTAGCTTTGGACATCCCTGTAGTAAGTCTTAATAACAAATAGAGAGCAGTACTATAAAACAAGAGGTTATGTGTTTAACTCTCGTACTATTGAATTTAATAGTGAAGTGTTATGCCAGTCAATAAATCCCCATCCATACTGTGAAACATTTGCTGCAAAACATTTGAGTTCCTTGATGAAAGGTGAAAGAGGAATGGAAAAGGGTACTCTGTTTCATGTACATGAAGTTTTGTTATTCGTTCATATTCGTTCTATACAGAAATGTCAAAAACTGAAAAGCAAAAACTTCACCGTGTTGACACAAATGCAGTTTCAAAAGAAAATTTAAAAATGTTTTTAATTAGTAATGAATGATATGCAAAAATTTAAATGTACCCATGAAAATTACCATCTCACTAGCTTGAGGTTATTATATTCCAAACATAGTTGACCGCCCCGGCTTCGCTCGGTAGCTATTTACTAATGTTAGTTCTTCTTCACCAAAAATTTCTCTTATTAAGAAAAATGTACCCTTCACCAAGGGTATATATAAGTTTGTCATTCCGTTTTTAATTTGCGACCCCACATAGTATATATATTCTGGATCGTTATAGATAGCGAAGTCGATATAGCCATGTCCTTCTGTATATTGAAATCAACTTTCCGTAGCCCCCAAATAACTTACAAACATTATTGATACATCAATATATCTGGAATTCTTACGGCTCGGTCGCTAATTAAAATCGGTCCACGAATGGCTGAGATATAAGGAAAAACCGGGACAATCTAAATTTTTGGGCTATTTTTGATCAATTAATATGACAATATCGATATCTAATGATAGATATTTCAAACTCCATTGCAACGTTGTATACAAGGCTATAGTAATTTTGACCTACAATGTGTCAAAATCAGGAAAAATATTTTTTAAACCGAATTTTTTTATACCAAAAAAAAATTTTTTTTCACTAATAAATTAAAAAAAAAAAATGTAAATAAAAAAAAATTGGAAAAAAATTTAAAAAAAATTAAAAACAAACAATTTAGAAAAAAAAAAAAATTTTTTTTAAGTATTGAAAAAAAATTTTTAATTTTTTTACTTAAAAATATAAGGAATTTTTATTTTAAAGTATAATTTGGTGAAGGGTATACAAGATTCGGCGCAGCCGAATATAGTTCTCTTACTTGTATATATATAGACTTAAAAATTCTAATGCCGATTGTAAAGATTTCAGCATATTTGTTTGTTTAAAAAAAAGCAATTTTTGTTTATACGTATGTTATATGTTTTTTTATTTCACCCAATAAAACTATTTTAAAAGGTATTTAAATTCTCTACATAAATAAACAACACGGTCACTTTAAAACTAATTCAAACAATTTCAAACAATCTCCAATGCATCAATTGAATTTACTTAAATTAAAACTAAATTTTGCGATAACGCAATTAATTGAAAAAAAAAAAAATGTACTCACTGTCCAAGTGACTATAAAATCATTTTATACTTTTATTTGTGGCATCATGGCTTGTTGATTTGCAAAAGCACTATATGAAATTGAAATCCTCAATATGTTGTCTTTTTTTTTGCTTTTACATTTAAAATAAAGTGATGGCAAAATCCTTGAATTAGAGTAGACTATTTTGTGAAGTTCAACAGCAATTAGAGTGTTTGGATTTACGTACAAATATTTTCAATAGTCAGTTTTATTGTTGTGACACTTGATATAAGTATAATAGTGTAACTAAAATTGGAAAATGCTAATGCGCTGATAATTAGCTAAAAAAAAAAAAATACTTGGACGGGTTTTGTGAAATGTTCAGTTTAAAATTATTTTGATATTTTGCAAAAAAAAAAATTTTTGAATTTTTTGATTTTTCAGAAGTTTCCATTTGTATTTCAGAATTTTCTCATTTTATATATAAAAAATTCTCAATTCTATTTCAGAAACTTCCATTTGTATTTCAGAATTTTTTATTTACACTTAAAAGTTAACAATTGTATTTTTGTTTTTCAGAAATTTCCATAGAATTTTCAGGAAATTTCTGAAATTCAATTAGAAAATTCTAAAATTCAATTGGAAATAGTGCAGTTTTGTTTGGTATTCCTCATGCAATCTATGAATATATTGTTACGTTTTTACCTTTTTAAAAACGGGGTTTATTTCCTTTAAATAAACCTTTGATTGCAAATAAAAGCAGTTTTAGTAGTTTAAAATTGTAACAACTCTTTATTTATTTAGAATGTACGACAACAACAGAATTAAATAGGCACTCAATGTCTTTATACACGTATATCAATTCGCAGATATGCACACAAACTTTATTACGTACAACCTTATATGCACAAGACAGTTGATGTTAACTCTAACAGCGCCAATGATAAACTCAACTCACGACTGCCAGCTCTGCCACTATTTATACACGCGCCATCTATCGGGAATCATCTACAATGTTCTTAACGGATCTCACTTATTGAACATTATAGTGTAAACAACAAAGTTTTTTTGCTTCGAAAATGTCGAATTTTGTACCTACGAATCACCATATGAGGGAAGTTTTGCTTTAATTCTTTAATTTGAAAAAAAGACCAAGAATTGGAGGCATTACTCTATGAAGATTATTGTCAAACTCAACAAGAGCTTGCAGAATCATTGGCAGCTTCTCAGTCAGCAATTTAAAAAATGTTTGCAAGCAACAGGATTCAACCAAAGCAGGGAAATTGGGTACCATTCGAATTTATGCTGAGAGCCTTGAATAACGAATTTGAATACGATAACCAAAATCATAGGAAATCGTATGTGAAGCCCGGCCAACCAGCGGAATCGACACCAAAGCCAAACATCCATGGCGCTAAGGTAATGCTCTGTATTTGGTAGGACCAAAAGGGTGCTATATGTTATGAGCTGCAGAAATGTAGCCAGAACGTGTACCGAACCTATATATGCAGCCAGACAAAAAATCGTAATATTCCATCACGACAACGCTAGGACACATACGCCTTATATTCCAGACATTGTTCTGTCCGACTACTATTTGTCTCGATCGAAGCAGAACGCTCTATATGGGGTACGCTTCACTTAAGAACAGAGTATCCGAAATTGGCTAGATTCGTTCTTGGCCTCAATAGATGAGCAGGTCTTTTGGCGCGGAATCTATATGTTGCCAGAAAGATGGGAAAAGGTTATAGCTAACAATGCCCAATACTTTGAATAAATTTATACTGTACAAATATTTCAAAATAAAAGCTAAAAATTTTAACAAATTTCGAATTTTTGTGTTATACGCCTAATATGTAACTTAATACCATTTAAACGTTTCCAAAAAATTCTTGGAATAAGAAATCAAACTAAAAAAATGTTTTTGTTTATGCTTGTATTTAAAATGTATATTTTTAGAAAGTCTACAATGAACTTAACTTAACAAAAACTGACATTAAGTCAATCCTAAATTTCAAACTATAAATGAATTAAAATTCCAACTAAACTAAATTGCTAGAAACAACTAGAAAACCATTATTTAAGTAAACAACATGTAGCTAAAATCTAAGTAAGTAATTAAGTGCCCTTAAACGTGAAAATTAATGGAAAAGGTTTATTTCACTACCATGTAGTCAGTGTAAATATTTACTTTTGCAACAATATGGCGCAAAAATACTTTTCAAACCCAAAAATTTCTTTTGTGTTGTCTAGAGAATTTTGTTGCTTTTTTAAAAACATTTTAATAAAGAGCAAAACTCAGTTTTTTTTTTTTTTTTTGTCTAATCAAATATTGTTATAACTGCTAAAGGCTTTAAGTACCCAGAGGCTTTAACCCAGCTGCAGATGAGTGGAATAATTTGAAATAAGGCAAGAAAAGGGATTGTTTACCTTTCATGAATAGTTTTTATATCCATGGAGCCAAGAAGTTATAAACTTTTAGTGATAATGAATTACAAATGTTTCGTATTTTTTTGAGGCTTTGTGTGTTTAGCATTTTAACTTTACTTTTCCACTGCCCTATCTAGTTTTTTAGTGTTTGTCTTTATTAGAATAGAGAAAACAAAAAGACGGTTGTTTTTATTATTATCTTTTCTTCTTTTAAAAAATAAACTCAAGAGGAGAAATATTTACATATAATAGATCAGATAATATCCAGCAAGAAATTACCTTAACAAATAATCTATTAATAATAGAGTAAACAAAATTATTCTTTTAATTTTTTTGTAAAAATAACCAAATCATTAATTTTCGTTTTTATTCTCCATTAATTACATTGTCCATCAAATTAAGACTTTTTGATTTTAACAGAATAGCGAGCCTATAATTCTGAAAGGGCATGTTCATTTTTTGATCGAAGGGATCATTATACTAAATGGAAAAAATGTTGTTAGTTAATGTCTGAGATAATTCTTATTGTCAGAGTTATATTGTGGAATTTTATGAGGATTATTTTTGTGGAAGATCTGAACCTTCTAGCTCCTCTCTTTATGGGTTAAACAAAATATCAGACCCAAAAAGAGGCGTTTAATTCCGCTAATTAAGCATAAAGAGCTTTATTTACAACTTTTGTATCTTTTGTGACCCCCACTGAAATTTTCCGTCAAACATCTGTGTAGAATATTTTAGTCCTTAAACTTCATTTTTTAAGGGACTATTTTTGGTTTTCTGTAAAATATGGTCAAATCGCCTTCTAAAGAGAGAAGTTAAGATCTTCCACAAAAATTATCGCCATTAAATTCCACAATATAACTCTGACAATAAGAATTCTCGCATCAAAAAATTTAAACTTTGATAATGCAAAAAAAAAAAAAAAACTCAGACCAGCTGGACTATAAGTTTATTCTACAAAAACGATCCACGCTACATGCCCTTTTAGAATTATAGGGTCGCTATTCTATTCCAAAAATGCTGTTTTACATTATTAATTTAACAAAAAAGTAAACAATTCTAAATTTGAGTTATTAAATGCTAACCAACAAATTTATACTTTTAGGAAGCATATGGGAATGTTTAAGCTTTCGTTGTTAGACAAAAATTCCTATGAGAGCATTTACGAATATTAGTAAACAATTTCGCGAAATAGTAATGGTTTTTCTTGCAATATCCTAATTAATTATTCGAACATTTTCCATTCGATGTGACATTTATATATATATACACGAAGTGAAAGCATGTGGCTGCGGCGGCAACTATGCAATGTTTTACGCAGTCTTAAATGTTTATCGCAAACAATTTTATGCTTAAATGCATAATAATAATTACTTGTTTTCTACATCAATGTTTTAATGGGTTTAAAAACCATCATATTGTTTTAGAGCTCTAATCATAATATGGTTAGTCTCAACAATGTGGTTATAATAATATCAGCTGTGATGATTTTACATATTAAGGTTGAGATGAAATCATAATATGGTTGGACATAGTAACATTATGCTACGATTATAATACGATATTTGAAACAATTTCTGTTTGCGTGTAATATTGGAGATTTAACTCTGTATATATTACGCTTTCGTTATAGCTAAATGCAAGAATTGATATTTAAGATTTAAGTACTATTCTTTGTACAAAACTAAAAAAAAAAAATTTTAAATTGTATTTCCAAAATATCGACATCGAGTAATACAAATTTTCCACATTCCAGTTTTATACTAATTTTCATGCAAATCCGAGTCCCACTTCATGATATTTAAAAAAGTACGAAAAATAAACCTTATTGATGACATTTCTTGTTTTCTTCATTGTTTGTAATATGATGCTCAAAAGAATTAAGCTATATAAAAACTGGATCACGAGGAAGCTGTTAAATTGTATATTCTTAGGAAATATAGACTAATAGCTATTTAATGGTTAGGGTATACAAGAGTTTGTTATTCCGTTCGGAATTTACACACTTTTCTTTTACGACCCTATAATGTATGTAGTCAGCTTAGTATACAAATGTGATAAGTCCCATTTCACGAATTTTATAGGAGACACAAAACTCATTCTAAAATCTTCTGTTTTAAATATTTTTGTAAACTGGAAGTTTAGAGGTTGCACATTTATTTGATATTTCGAGTTTAGGTTCAAAAATTAAAAACAAAATATGTATGTCCAATATTTTTTTTTATTTTATTATTTTAAACGAAATTTCAAAAAATTTGTTTTTGGTTCTAATAAGTAATACGTATTAATATCAGAATCCTAAGCCTTAAATGTGTCCGAGTTAAAAATAATAGTAAAATTAAGAAATATTTGCTTTGCAATTACTTTTTTTAATTTTTAAATAAAGAACAATATTAATGCGAATATACTTTTAAATATTAATGGTCCTATTCATAATCCAGTTTATCAAGCGATCATAAATCAGATTTTGTATGGAAATTTTCAAATTAAAAAAATTAGGTCAGGTTTGTGATCAGAGTTCCAAAATTATTTTGTACATCATAAAAAAGTATAATTTACACCAGGAGAACTTTTCAGCAATTTATAATCGAAAAAAAATATAACAGCTCAGAAATTCTGATCCAGAGTGGGCCAATTTCAAGAAAAACTTTCTCCAAAATTTTTGTTTACCAACAAAGTTTGTTCAAAAAAAATTTTTATTTTGCCGAAATTTTGTTCAACAAAAAAGCTTGTTTTAACCCTTTACTTTTAAGTAAGGGTTTTTAAGATTTGGCACTCCTACATTTTATTATTTTATATTGATTATTTTTATACCCTCCAACACCACAAGTGGTGTATGCGGGCAGGCGCGGCTCCAGAGGGGGTGAAAGAAGAATTCCCCCCCCCCCAAAACCGAAAAGTTTTCATATAAAAAAGAAGGAAAAAAGAGAAATGTGGAACAAACTTTGATTTACATCCCCCGCTATTATTATTGTCCTAAGTATTTAAAAACAGTAAAATTGGTACAGTAGAACCAAAGTTATGAATCAAAATGTGAGACAATCTAAAAAAAATTTATGATTTTCACATATTTTTTATTATTTGTGTATAATACCATAGATAAGGACTGAGATCGAAAAATCTTTAACATACATATATGTTAATAAAAATGAAACCACTAAACTTACAGTTTTGAATCTTTTTTTATTTGATTGAAATTATTGTAACAATTTACAAAAAAAATATTTGTATAGTTCTAATCACTAATGATGAAATTTTGAACCTTATTCGAAAACCCTTCCATTATGGTTTTTATAGTGCTTTACGTCACTTTGTTCGAACAGGTTGTCCATCTCCATTTAAAATCTACCACAATTTTGGACACCCTTTTTGTGCTCTTCAATTCTCTTCCAGGCAGTTGGAGGAATTGCCTCTCTTGGTACAAATACCACATTATTGGTCTTGTACCACTCAAGACCTTTCTTACTATAGTGACAGATGCCAAATCAGGCCAAAAATAAGTGGACACATTAAGAAGTATTATGAATGGAAACATCCTTTCTTGTAAACATTCCTTCATGTAAATTTCGGTATTTATAGAGCGCGTTGTAACGTTGTAACAAATGATTGACTTCTTTTGCCCAACTGCATATGACTTGCCATACCAAGAACTTTTTGGGAAATTTTGTTAGCTTTTGGGTCCTAAACTTTTCTTCAACATTTCCTCGAGCATGTGCAACATATAAAAATTGACCCAGAAGCTGCGAAAAATCTGTCGAACATACGTTTTTTCATCCATTATGCAGCAGGAATATTTTTTTAATAAAATTTGACTACAATTTCCGTGCTCTGTCTTTGGCCTCTAAATTTCTAGCAGAGTTCCTGTTAGGAACTTTTTGAGCCTTGTATGCTTTCAAACCTGCATTGGATTTAACTTTTCGTACCAAAGAGTCAGAGTACTGACCTAACCGGGCTGCTTTCCTGCCGGATGTGTTGGGAACTCTTTTGAAAATGCTTTCTATTTTTTTTTTGGCTTTAGAAACATCATGTGGACCATTCCTTCTACCTGAACCAGGATTTATATCAACGGACAAGTTCTCCCGGTACTGTTTAATAACATTGGAAGTTTGATAGCAGACCTTTGATTGTTTAGCCAACTTTTTGTAGGACCAAGTTGGGTTTTGTTGAAAATATTTAATAATTTTAGTACGCACTTTTTTCTGGTCACTCATTTTAATCAGATTAACAATAAATGAACATAATTGACATTAAACATAATAACTGACATGCTTTACAAAGGTAACTTCATAAAAAAAAATAATACTTGGGTTAAAAGTCTTAATGAAAAACGTGTATTAAGAATTTTACGATCTCAGTCCTTAATACCATAAAATTGAACTCTTGTTGCTCATATGATAAAAGGACTAACTCTGTTGAAAATTATGATTTTTCCATGATTTCTCCTAACCCCCATACGAATTTATTTTCCAAACATGGAGCTATGGTCTATAAATGCCTTCAGAATTGCAGTATCCATATAAAATTCAGCAAAAATAAGTTTCATGCTAAAAGAAATCGCAACACTAAATTTTTCGTGGATCGGCCCATACTTGACCATAGTCGAAAATCACTTAAACACGCAAAAATATCGCTATTGAGTTGATATTCGAAACAAATAATTCCTATGTATACTAAAGTCGCTGCTCCGAATTCTATGAAGACCGACTCATAATTGTTTATAGCTCTCATATAAGGACCACTTCCGATAAACATATTAACCTGCAAAAATATCTAAAAAATATCAATATCAAACCAAAATATTACACAGATCTTTAATTTATATATAAAATCATACTAAAGGATTTTGTGAATATTGGTCCATAATTCGCCATAACTCCCATATATGGTCCACTCTTGATAATAGCATTGTTTAAATTAAGTTCTACAAACATAGCCCTGAAATACTTAGAAATCATGTGCCACTTGCGATACTGACTATAATATTCATAAAGCTATTGTAAATATGAAATTCAATTAAAATACTTACATAGAAATCACGTTAAAATATCATGTCCGAAAATATATATTTGTATACCCTTTTATACCCTTTACCATGAGTGGCAAGTAATTTCTACATTTTTTATTTGTAACCCCACAAAGTATATATATTCTGGATCGTTATAGATAGCGAAGTCGATATAGCCATATCCGTCTGTCAGTCTGTACGTTGAAATCAACTTTTCGTAGCCTCCAAATAACTTACAAAAATAATTGATACATCATTATATCGGGAACTCTTCCGGCTCGGTCACTATTTAAAATCGAGAAAATCGGTCTATAAATGGCTGAGATATAAGGAAAAAACCGGGACAACCTCGATTTTTGGCCTATTTTTGATCTATATCTGGATTACTATGGATATTTAATGATAGATATTTCAAAGTCCATTGCAGCGATATATAAAAGGCTATAGTAATTTGGACCTACAATGGGTCAAAATCGGGAAAAATATTTTTTAACCCGAATTTTTTTTACCAATTTATTATTTCAATTATAAATTGATGAATTAGATATAATTTTTTAACATTTGAAATAAAATATCTCTCTAAAAATTGTTTTGTTTTTTCAATGTGATGATATAACAACATTCAGGTGGATGGTATTTAAGATTCGGCACGGCAGAATATAGTACTCTTACTTGTTTCTACTCTTGTTGCTGCATAAAACGTATTAATTCTTCTATTCTTATGTAGAGAATACGTATAAATATGTGTACATTTGTAAAAAACAAATAGTCAAGACTTTAAGACACAATCCCAAGGGGAAAAGGCAAAAGAAACAGCACTAAAAGCAATAATACGAGTACTTAATAATGAACATAGAATCATAAGAATCTTAATAACAATTTGTTTGAACTTTATAAACACATTCATTTTGGTTTGCTCTTTAATATATACATAGCTACTAGACATATAATTCTGTTTAATTTGCTTCATTAGTTTAAAAACATTTGCTCCAAGTTTATTTTTATATTCATTTTATAATAGAAAATGCATAAAAACAAAATAGATTTGACATAGAATGTATGTAAAGTATGGATATCATAATATTAAATAATGTGTGGTCAAATAAATATATATTTATAAAACGAATATACAAATAAATCGCGATTTTATTGTGGTTAAATTATAAAAAGAACATATTAAATATTTAAAATTTCAAAAATGTTTATCAACATTTATTAGCACTGCTCCATTTTCCTTAGTATTAAATTTAATAGGGTATTCAGTTAATCGGGTTTCTGGTTTAATCGGCTAATCGAGCAAATAATTAATCGGCGTTTATATTCAATCGGTTAATAATCGCTTGATTTTTGAATGATTCTATTAACCGAATAATTCCATTTTAATTTTAAATTGAAAATAAAACCACGAATTTTGTCAACTTATTTTAAGTAAGGGTGCTATATTCGGCTATGCCGAATCTTATATACCCTTCACAAAATTATATTAAAAAAAATTTATTTTTCAATTTTTTTTTTTAATTTATTAGTATCAATGACAACAATTAAAAAAAAAAAATTTTTTTGTAGAATTTGCAAACGTAATGACAAACTTATATATACTCTTGCGACTCATGGTGAAGGGTATTATAAACAAATATGGTTTATATACGCATGTCAGTTTTTTTGGGATTTTAGTGAAATCGGAAATCTTTTAAAAAAAAAATGCAATTTAAATGTTTTCCTTTTAAACGATTTATTTTCTTTAGATTTAATAAAACTTGATTTGTAAAAAAACTCTCGCTGACTGCATATAAAATCCTCCATATTACCATTTTGGATTGTGATGTGAATGACCTACATGTATAAACTTAATGACCTTATGACCGCAAATTAATTTAAGAAAAAAAAAAATTTAATTTTGGCGTTATTTTATTTTGGATTGTGTGCACAAGTGAACTCATCACAACCTAAAACAAGGACAACTCAAATGTTTAATAGATTTAATTTTTGTTTTTATTAAATACTTGCAACAATTTTCTCAAATTATTTTTCATGTAATTTCTTAAACCTTTGTATTGTTTGCTTTTTTCTTTTGCTAGAAAAACCTGAGACTTTTTCTGAAATTTGGGCCCCTCGAAAATTATTTTTTTTAAATGTCGTAGTGGCAATTTTTTTTCCTCATGACAAAAGCTATGGTAAAAATCGACAAATCGACCCACCCTATGTATATATTCTAAGCACGTGAAATTATTTTCTTTTTTCTTTTTATTTTTTTTTTTTTTATTTCCTTTCTAAAATACTTTTAAAAATACTTTATCAAAATAAAGTTCATAAAACTTTATATTTGTTCTTACACTTTGTTGTGTATTTCCCTCAAAACTTATTCTTTTCTTTAACATTGAAATATATATTGAAGTTTATTTTATTTTAATTTGCTCAAAAAAACTCTATTAAATAACACTGTGCAACAGTGGAAAAAACACACGGTCATAGGTTCGAATCTACTACCAAATGATAGTAAAACTCTAAACTCAGTTCCGCTATACCGAATCTTATATACCCTTCACATTTATTGCGGATGCATTAATTGCCCACTCTCAGCGTATAGCATCCTAAATATATCAAGAAAACTTTTAAAAATTTTACATTTAATTACTGACGAACAGATTATATAGTAGGAGTTACAAACAAAAATCTTATATATACCTTTCTCACGAAGGTGAAGGGTATAAAAACAACAACGCCAAACGTAACGAAACACAAAAAAAAAGAAAAGAAAAAAAAGCAAAGCAATGAAACCAACACACATCCAAACATACGTTTTGTTGCATTCTTGTCAAAGCGTGCAATAAATTGTCTTTTTTTATGAAATTTCCAGAGGTTGTCTCGGACCGATTTTGCTGATTTTAAACAGGAAAGTTCTCGAAAGCATGTTTGACAGAATTATTGAAGATTTGGATTCCGAAGATATCTGGGGTCTTCAGAAAATTGATTTCAACAGACAGACGGACATGGCTAAATCTACTCCGCTATCTATAAGGATTCAGAATATATATACTTTATAGGGTCGGAAAATTATATTGTGAAAATTACAAATGGAATGACAAACTTATATCTCTCGAAGGTGAAGGGTATAAAAAGGTGTCATCAGTTTTTGGCCAACAGCTAATTTACACTTGGTTATAGCGCTTAACTATATATGGCACTAATATAGCTAAGAGTCCACAAAATAAATTTTGTTGACATTTTTTGCAAAAAATAAGCTTTTTCGTGTCCTTATTTGAAAAATATAGGAAGAAAGTTATTTTTTTAGTTTTTTTAGAATAACTGACAGGGTCTCCTAATTTTTAACTAACAATATTTAGCAAAGTTGTCACTACGGTAAAGCTGAACAACTCTTGTAAATATATTATTGCAATTTGAACGTGTCTAGGATCTCTAAATAGCTCACCTTAAAAATGTTAGTTTTTTCCTATTTTTTGAAGAGAAAACAAAGATTTTTTGTTATGATCTAGTTCACACTTCTCTATTGGGCTGCAATATTGAAGAAAGGTCAAATCATTATCAGTATGATCCGTGTCAATCACGTTACCTAATCTTGATCACGCAAGATCGGCTTGATGCAATATATTGTTACGTTTTTACCTTTAAAAAACTGGAGTTTATTTCCTTTAAATAAACCGGATACTTTTGATTGCAAATAAAAGCAGTTTTAGTAGTTGAAAATTGTAACAACTCTTATTTTTATTTAGAATGTACAACAACAGAATTAAATAGTCACTCAGTGTATTTATACACGTTTCTCAATTCGCATAAATACACACATACACTTTATAACAAGTATACACGCACAAGACAGTTGATGTTAACTCTAACAACGCCAATAATAAACTCAACTCACGACTGCCAGCTCTGCCACTATTTATACACGCGCCATCTATCGGGAATCTTCTACAATGCTCTTAACGGACATACTAGTACATTCGAATTCCAGAGCCTTCGATGTCATTGCCAGAAGCCCAAACATTTAGTGTTGCCATACTTACAAACAAAGCCAATAAACGCATGCTACTGATGGACGTGACTTCAAATATGATGAATGCTGCAGGCAATCGTTACAGACCGTTGTATTCAAATCCTCATTGCACATTCGTAACAATATGAAAAAACATTAAAATATTTGAGGAGCTTCTGAAGAGTAAATATAAGCATTTTATATAAGTATTTCGTATTGGTGCCAGTACGGTATCCAACTCTATTGATTCTCTGGAGCACCGTCACAATGTGGGATGTGTTTCACAACAATGGAATGTGTTCTGATGAAATTAGGGAACTTGTTCCAGATACCCGCAGAATTTTACATAATACACGTTTTTCATCCAGAACACATCCCTTTGTTGTCGATTGGCCAGTGGACCACACAAAATACTACACGGAAAATTCGTTTATTAGCCGTACTGTACGTATGTACCGAAATTTCTAAAACGGGGAAAACGTGTTATAAAAACTTTTTATAGTGACGAGATAACTGTTATCAAGTGTGTTTTATTTCTTCAGAATATTATCGCAAAATATCTATGGTAGTCATATCTAAAATCAGAAAAAAAGATCGAGCAAAATAAAAAAAATAAACTTAAATATCTCTTGAACTAAAAAAGATAATCTACACATGTAAGACTTTTTTAAATAAGGTGAGACTTCTACACTGGTATGATCATGTGTTTTTCCAAAAGTCTTAATTTTGTTGCATAGTGTAATAAATGAAAATAAATCTTGCTTCCTTAAATATGCGTTGTATGAAGAAAAATATCACCAAAACTTTTTTCACATTTCTCTAAAAAGAAACACAAAATTAACTAGTTTTTGTTTAATAAAAGTTGGTAATTGTTTAAATAACTGCAGGATATTGTGACATAGTTTTGTGGGATATGTTAAATAGTAAAACTTGAAAAATGTTGGAATGACCACAGAATGGAAATAACTAGAAAAAAATAGAGGAACTTAATAAACTTAAATAATAGACACTCCCAGAAAATACCTACATTACAATGTGTTAAAATTGTAATATAATAAATCTTCACTACTATACATACATTGGCATTTTAACTCATTACTTACAAGTCTCTAATCGCTTGCTTCTGGTGGGTAAAATAACTAATTCCTAAAGTGCAGTGCAAAATAAACGTTTAAAGTGAGTTCACCCTAGGTTACTAAGAGACGCTAAAGTGACTATTGACTTCATGCTAAGTATGTTACATGGGATATCAGTGTACTTAAGCAAAAATATATATTAATTCTATGAGAATTATATCAACACAATTTGTATAAAACCAGTTTGTATCGTTTAAAGTGACTGCACTCTAGATTACTTAGAGCAGCGAAAGGCAAACTCACACCACTACAGTTTTTAAATATTGTAGTTGTATGAGTTGAGAAAAAAACAAAAACAATAACTGAAATAAACAAGCATAAAAAGCGAAAAGCGTAAAACAACCTGCTTCTATCAATGCTCATGCGAAACTGACTGGTTTTGATTGTTTTTATACAATGTATGTGCTTGCATACATGTGAAAACAAAAACAAGAGAGCTCATTTGAGAGATCAATGCCTTTTGCTGACTTAGAGACACATAAGTGACAATTGTCTTCACGCTAGATTACCTGGGATGTATAAAGTAACCAATTGTCTTCGTGTCAAATGGCCAAAATATATAAATTGGAGTCGGTCAAGTAATAAGACATTTGTGACGATTACTGTCTTTAAGAGATACATTGACTACCTGCTTAACTGCTGGGTTATGAATATTGTTAAAAGTCACAAAAATACACAAATGTTATATACACTATGGAACAGTGTATGTGTAAGTATTAATTTTTAAATATCATAACAATTGCCGATAAAATTTAATTATACAATATTCCAGTAGCTCATCATACTTATTCAGATTTGGGTTACACAATCGATTGACCTCATCAACACCAACTTCAAGATACGTGCCATTTTTGTATTGTAAAGTTCCACCGTATATTTCCGTTTTGCAAATCACACCTTTTAAAGATCCACATTGCGCTGAATATATGCCGTTTATGGCCAAGGCAAAACAGATACTGGAACTTGTATTCTTTTCAAATGAAAAGTCTTTCTCTAATGTCCACAAAGAAGGATTATGTGCTGAAATTACATATATATTATAAAATATTCCACTAAATAAATGTGAATATTTACCAAATCTGCTCATCAATACTTTACTTATTAACATAAGTTCACCTGTTTCTATAATTTCGAACATGTCGTTATCAACACAGAACTGTTGCGCCTCATGTGATGTAAACTATAATAAATAAACATTTTTAATTTGATTACCATGTCATATTTCATGAATCGCTGAATAATTTGTAGTTATACTCACTTCCTGTTTCACTTCAATGAAATATAAATATTTGCTCAATAAAATCCATTTAGTAGGCTGGCTACTATTATCTGCTCCTTGTATTAATTTTGCACAACAAATAATCATTAAAATAGTTGATAAAATTGCATTTATTTCCATTTATTTGAGCTGTTTTGTGAGTTGTTCAGTTAAAGAGATTTAAAATATAAATGATGATCAGTTTTATTATAAGAAATGTTTATTGCGACAGCAAAGCAATAATAGCTTGCAAATATATAGTGTTTATAAGAAACCGACTTTTTCAAATAACCGGTTTGTCGGTTAACCGAAAATTGGACATTAAAAAAAAACAGGTTATCGGTTACCGACTTCGAATAAACAGGTTTATACAATACATTTGTATAAATATATAAGTAGAAAACATAAAATATCTAATAAAGTATATGTAGCATTAAACTCTTATTCCTAAACTATCTAGATTCATTGTAATTCTTCAAAATATGTATCGAAAGTAGTTTATATTGTATATCAGCATTTTAGGTTTTAAATTAGACCAAATGTTTGATATAATTGGTCAACTCACAAGGTCTCTTATTAGTTATATTGTCATAATATCCTAATATATCACGACTCGGTGGCTTAGCTTAACCGACTGTTAGGCATTCGGCATTGGTCTCTGCTGGTTCGTTACGATAACACTAGGGTTTGGGGTTTCCCGGATAATTTTATTTCCCGGGAAACGGGAATGAAAAATTTCATTTCCCGGTATTCCGGGATTCCCGGGGAATTTTTTTCAACTAGAAAAATAAGTAAACAATAAAATTATTTTATAAAATTGTGTAATTTTATTAAAAAAAATAGAAAAACAATACATTACAATTCAATTGTACTAACATAAAACAAACAAAAAGTTGGTTAAAATATTTGGAGATCATTTGTTACTATAAAATATGTAGAGCTCTTGCCCCGGTAATAGAGTAAATAGATGTCACAAAATTTTATAAATTATGAACGTACCTTTATAATTCGCTGTCGATTAATATGTTAATTGCGTTGGTAATGCACTTTTTAGCTTCTTTCTTCTGATTTTAAAATTGAATTCATTTCCAAAACAAAAATATGAAATATTAAATTTCATGAACTTAAAAAGCAAGAGTGTAAACCCAGCAGTATAAAAAGTGCCTTAAACCTTACACCTTATACTAGCTATATTACTACTTGTACAACAAACTAGTTCACTGTGTCTGCTAAAGTGGTAGTCATTTGCACTACATTTCCCCAGCGTATTCAGTAACAAACAATAGTCGGATATTCGCCTTAAGTTTTTGAAAATAAATTAAAGTAAAATAAAATCCTCTAAAATATACCACTTCGATGGCCACATGTAATGCTGAATGTGGTCGGTGGTATTTTCGTTCTCTCTGATGATAAAAATAGCAAAAATTGAGACTAGCCTCACGTGTAATTCTTAATAACAAATAGATAGCAGTACAAATAAGGGCTTTGCTATGACATCCCCGTGTTAAATTCACCAGTCAATAACGTTGGGTTGAAAATTCCGGGTTGAAAATTCCGCACCGAGAAAACTCTTTTGCTTTGAACAAGTGTTGGCTTTATCGTTAGTAAAGCTAACTTTTTCCTCCGATTGTTACTTGCTACAAATAAAGCCAATTCCCGCTTAAAACGACTTTCAGCATTTGATTTCAAATATTTAGGGTTTCTTTTTCAATATTGATTGAATACTCTAATTCGTTCTTCAAATTTTGCTCCATTTGTATTTCGGAAACATCATCGCTTTGAACAAATGAGAGAAGATTGTGGTCAAATAGGCGTTCATACATTTGCTGTCCATAAATTTTTAATATTGTCTTTTTTTATATTATAATTTAGCTTATTATGTTGTGAAGTTGTTACGTAATATAAATAAGTCTGCTGTTATATTATTTATTAACTTAACACTTTATTGCATGAACCATTTTTTTGAGAAATCGTAGCATTTTTAGATAACATCTGTTCATAAAGAGTGTTCATTATAGCATCACCTCTAATGCTTGTATCTTTAATGGGGTTTAAAACCTCCACTAATATTTGGAACAAGCCATTCATCAAATATAGATGTTATATTTAAATCAATAGTATTTTTAATATATAAGTATTTTTAATTAATTGTAAATTTCCCGTTTTTCCCGGGAAAAAAATTTAAATTTCCCGAGAATTCCCGACAATAATTTTACGGGAAATCCCGGGATTTCCCGGTCGGGAATTCCCGGACCCCAAACCCTAGATAACACAGTAAACATAGCATAGAAAGTAGTATTATTTTAGGGCATTTGTTGCTTGAAAAGCAATAAAAACCATTGCGAAATATTAGGATATTATGACAATATGACATGGTAAGAGACCTTGTGAATTGACCAAATCTGATTTATTGTTTTAGTCCCAAACTTTAAAAACCGGATAACCCAGCGATATAAACCGGTTAACCGAAAATCAAACCGGTTTTTGACAAACTATTCTTATTTGTATAACAAAATTTATAATAAACTTTGCATAAACAAGAACAATACATAATTTTAGATGTGGTTTAATATGTGTGTGGTTTACATATGGGCCATTCCACGAGAATGACAACCACGACAGAAATAACAAAAAAACCCTTGAAACTTTTTTTCAAGATTATTCGAATAGGAGAAAACACTAAAATGTTACTATGTGAATGTATTTAGAGCTCAATACAACATTTTAACAACATTTGCAAGAATAATAGTTTAAACTGCCTATATTTAAGTTTTTAATTTAATTAGTATGTTTTAGGCTAAGATTGCGGCGAAAACTAAGCTCCCAATTAGCATGTAGTACGAAATGAATTTGACTATGATTGTTTTTTTTGCTATTATCAAAATGTTTATTGAAAAAATCATCCAAAAATTATTTTTATTTAAATATGACGGATTGTAAAGTAAAAATATTTGGTTTCTAAATGTACCCCTAAAGTACTTATTTCCCTTATTTCGCTCGGTATTTTGGACAACAAAGTTTCGAAGGAACTTATTATTTTTTTTTTAAATATAGTACCCTCTCAATGGAACGTAAAGACCAAATTATTTTTCATATACTCTTACTTTTGCAAAATCTATTCTACTCTACGATGACATGGAGTTGCCCATATGACGTATTGCTATATCAGGCGCGGATCCAGGTCGACCAATTGGGGGAAAAAATTTAAATTTGTTCTACATATTTAATATTTTTTACTTTTTTATTTGAAAACTCTTCAGTTTTTTTTTTGGGGGGGGGGGAATCCTATTTCACCCCCTCTGAATCCGCGCCTGTGCTATATACATATTTTTTTTTATAATTGTTATTTGAGCACATACTTTTTAATATTTTTATATCAATGGAATTTTTTTATTCAGGAATTTTTTTTTTTATTATTTCAAAATATTTGTCATATACAAATTTTTAACAAACAATAAATTTTTAAGGGTTTTTTTTTCAAATGAATATCATAACAAACAAACATTTGTTTTAAACATTTGCTCAATTCACAAGGTCTCTTATCATATCATATTGTCATAATGTCCTAATATTTCACAACGGTTTTTATTGCTTTTCAAGCAAAAGATGTCCTAAAATAATACTACTTTCTATGCTATGTTTATTGTGTTATCGTATCCAACCAGCAGAGACCAACGCTGAATGTCTAAGAGTCGGTTAAGCCGAGCCCCTTGTTATATTAGGACATTATATCAATATGACTGATAAGAGACCTTGTGAATTGACCAATTGTATTTAACATAAGTTGTGTTAAGTACTATATGTCTATAAATCTGAGCTGTGTTATTGGTACATTAATTATAACATATATGTTACAAATATTTAATACTGATACATATTCAAAGTTTGGATAGTGTTTTAAAAGTACAATAAAGTCTCTCCCTTGAATTCTCATTCACAAAGGACCATGTATTCTAAATTTCATGAAACAAGGTGTATTATTATAGACTATTCAAAAGTAACATTAGAATAAAGAAAAGGTACCTCAAGGCAACCAATTGTGGATTCACACTCAATCAAATCCATATAAACATTATTTCATGATTCTAGTTTAACTCTCTTATTCATAATCAGGTTTTAAATTTACAAAAGGTTTATAAAACAAAATTGAAGTACAAAATTTGTTTCATAAACCTTTGATACATTTAAAAATTGATTATGAATAAGGTCTTTATTAGTTAGCGAAATAAAAGTACTGTTATAACAAAGAAAAAGTACGACTTTAATAAATGCTTAATTTCATATTTCTAGGACCATTATAAAAGAAAATTCAAAAAGTACCATTAAAAGGAAACAAGTACCACCCAATGCCATATATTCGCATTCTAAATCATTCAGGATCATATCTGCCTAACCTGTAATTGTTGAGGTGGTTGGTAAATTTTACCCTCTCTTTACATTTTTTTAAAATAGTATTTTCCATTGCGCTCTATCAATTTAATTCTCCTAGTATCTTCTCATATCGTGATCGTTGTTACTCATTTGTTTTTTGGCAGAGCTAGACATATCAGGAGCGAAGCTACGCACATCCTGGTGTATAAATTACCATTCGTCAGCATTTGCTTTGAAAATATTTTACCACCAAGTCATCGTTGGCATAAGTATTTAGTGGAAACAAATTTGCCCCACATAATAATTAACATAATATTTGCATAGAATTATTAGTAGAAAAAAATTTACCCGACATCAAAATTAACATAATATTTTCATAGAATTATTATTTTGGATATTTTTGGTGTCAACTTTTACATTATTTTTCAGACTTTTTAAAACCACATTTGAAAAACGTCAACACAACCAATAGCTCCCTTGATTATTACGCGACAATTGGTAAGATTTTGAGTCCTGACTCAGTACCTCCGTCTCAGGTAGAGTCGATCTCTGTTGCTCGTAAGTTACGCTACATATACCCGACTAGGATAAAGCAAAAAACTACACACTTTTGCCTGCAATGTAGTAAGCCAGTGTGTATAGGATGCAGCAAACATATATGCATACACGGCGCGAAAAAGGATCACCTGTGTTTTCTACACCTGATTATGTTTTTATGATCTCTTTTATATTTTTAAATTTATACATTTGGCTGCGAGAAAATGTCCTTTATGTTTTTGATTTTCTTCAAATTCTTATTTTTTTAAAATGTTTTTGATATATAATTTTTGTTATACTAAAAAAAAAGGTTTGTGAAGTAAAATACCTGTTTTGTTTAAACAAGTAAAAATATTTGTTGTTTTCTCTATTTTTTGTGGTTTAAAATTTAGTAGCTTATTTTTCAAAAGCAAATAATTATAGAAAAATATTTTTTATTAAATTTTTTTTAGTAAAATTTACCACCACGTCATTAACTATGTCCCAAAATTTCACCTCGACAGTTAAAGGCTAATTTCATGATTCCATTCAAAAAGAAAACATTAGAATAAAAATGAAATATAAAGTCTCACCCTTGGATTCTTATTAAGTCAGAACAATATATGCTTAATTAATTTCATATTTATAGGTCCATTATTAAAGAAAATTCAAAAAGTACTATTATCCCCTATTCTTAACATCACTCAGATACACATCAGCTATATTAAATGCCGATAAGTTAAACAATTTGAAACATTAAAAAAGTAACATCAGTAGAAAAGTACCCATTTCTATTTTCAGGTTTGAAATTTAAAAATACACTCAATTTGTTCAACATTTTTTCTGCTACATGTCTCTACCGATTCAAAACTGTGTTAATGAGCTCAAGAAAAAAATATGTTTTAAAAAAAGTACCAAATTGTATAACCGGATCTGGCCCAATTTAGTTAATTTTTATATGAATCCAGGAACCAATGTTGGATGTCTTGTCAAAATTGGCTTAATAATTTAAAATAAAATTTATTTTGCCGTTTTTACTACCACTTTGGTGCTTTTTTAGCGGTGGTAAAATTTATGTTTATGTCAATTTTTACAAAAACATATTTTATGAAAAAGTACCAAAAATAAACACAATTTTGATACCTTAGGCGTACGAATATACAAATAGTATCAAATTCATATTAGTTGTCAATTTGTTACAATATTTTTATAAGAAAAGAATACGAGTTAAGATTTGTTTTTATGTTTATTGGTTTAAAAGATACATAGGGTGCCAATAAGGTTCGAATTTCAAAAAAGTACCAAACACCTGTCAGCTTTTTTTTTAAATGGAGTAAGATGACATTTTCAATTTTTTGTATCTTTGTTAGTTTTGAAGATGTGTTACCGAACTTACCCGTTTTTACCCTTTGTTCGGATTTCCAAAAATCCCTTCTTAGTGGATCACTTTGGGAGGGAGAAACCTTCAGTTATAATTTCATACTTGTAGATACAGTCATTTGGGCCGTGCGATGATGAATCTGTTAGTCATTCAGTAACGTTACTCTTTTATATATGGGGGATTTCATGTCACGTTAACCAACTTTTGAAATCGATGTCTTCCGACCGATCTCGTTGAAAAATTGTGTCTGAATTACTATCCAATAGAACTATCCTTGGTGCAAATTTCATCTCAATCGGAAGACATTTCACTTTTACATGAAATCCCCCAAAATTTTGTTGACTGCAGTATATAATTGACACCATTAAGCACAACACAAAGAGGTTTCATATAAAAGTTAATTAAACCATTAAATTTTATTTGCAGTGGACAATAATTTACCCCAGTTTTGAAGCCCACTTGAATTTCCACAAAAATAATGAAAGAATATTTGACTTCAAATTAAAGCGAATATCAATAAAACGAATAATTAGTTTATTCCAGTAATTAAAACATATATCATTTAAACTATAACAAATAAATAATTTATAAACATTTACCTCATGTGTATAATTTTCACGGATCCACCAAGTGTCATAGGAAGAGCAATTTCTGCATCACTGCACATTGCTCGTTTCTTTACATTAAAATAAACAATTTAGTTATATTAGCTTAAAAAATAAAAATTTTCTTAATGAAATTTGTATTTTCCTAAAAGTTCATAAAACTAAATTTTCGTACAAAATTTGTTTTATAAAACTTTGATATAATAAAATTTTCACTATGAATAAGGAGGTTAAATAAAGCAAAAATTGTTTTCAATTTCATAATTTTACACCTTCAGAATTGCATTTAGATTTTGTTTCTCATATGTTTAAAACAAGTGCAGTATTTATTTAAGTGTAAATACATGCAAATTAACTTCAACTTTTTATGCTAATACTGAATGAATGTTCAAGAACAAAAAAAGAAGAATTTAGTTTTCATGGCAATTTGGTAAAAAAGAAATCTCATCTCTTAATTCAACAATATAACAATTAATTGTGTTGCATACTCAATTAAATGTTTATTTAGCACAGAATTAATTAAATTATTGAAACATCGCAACACGTATGTAACTAGGTATGCGCGTGGTTTCTTTATATACGTTTCTTCCTCACATGCAATCCAAATTAGAAACTTTTAATCTTCAACTTTACAATTTAATTTTTATGAACAACAAACCATGTAAGTTGAATATAGTACTAGTGTAAAAGTTTTATTCCCAGCGGTTGCTTTATGATGATTCCTTCTTAAAATTGAAAGCAAAGGAAAATAAAAGTTTTTAAAGTCATTTTGTGCATATGTTCTAGTTGTACTCTACACCACGATGGATGGAATCGATTAGTATTATTTTACAATTCGGTTATGTAGACTAGGGTGATTTCTAAATGTTATCAAGAGAGACAAATTTTTGACCTTGGGGGCATCAAAAACCTATAAGTTGGAATTCTTAAGATTAAATTATTAAATGAAATTTGAACACAAGGTTAGAATGGCAATACGATTAATTTCGCATTGACCCCACAGAAATGTTCTCTCAATGCTCATAAAATCTTGTCATTAACGCTCCCTAAATCTATAATTATTTTCATTACACATTCGATTTAGGGTATCATATGGTCTGGCTTGACCAACTATACATTCTTAATTATTTTTCTCGAAAAATTATTTAAAGTTCACAGAAAAAATTATTGGCCAATTTTTTTCAATTATGTGGGTGATTGACAAAAAAAAAAAAATATTTAAATAATTTTTTAATTAATTCAATGTATTTTTTAATTGATTGTTCAGTTTTTTGTTGACAGTGCTATCAACATGTTTAAAACTAAATTATTAATGTATAAATTTATACAGGTTTGTCAGTCATGGGGATTTCTCCACAAAGATGGCGATTTGGACATACTTTTGGGGACAGAATTTCGTTTACGGATTAGGGATTTTATTGGGGATAAAAAAATTAGGATAAGGGTGTTTTTATTACAAATAATAGTAATAAATTACTAAATAAGCGAAATTATATGAATTTCTTGGCTCTTAACTGAATGGGCAATACTGCTCCTATCAACAGTAATTTGTCAGTTGAGTTCTGTCAAAATCTGAACAAGCCATTTAGTTTGTGTTTGACAGCAGACTACTTCGAGAATTGATGACAAATTGGAAAAAAGTGAATTTCGTCTGCTCAATTAGAATTATTTTTTGAGGAAAAAAAAACAGCACTCAAATAAAGACACCATCAATTTCAATGGTAAAACAGTGATTTACTGAATTTCGTTGTGGCCGTACAAGCACGGAAGATGCCAAACGTTCTGGACACCCAAACCAATTGAAAAAATCACGATATGTTGTTGGCCGATCGTAGATTGAAAGTGCGAGAGATTGTGGAAGCTATAGGCATCTCACATGGATCAGTGGTTTCAATTTTGAATTATAACTTGGGTATGAGAAAGCTTTCCGCAAGATGGCTGCCGCATTTGCTCACAATCAAACGCACATGTGCAGTTTCCATGCAAAAATCCATGAATTCTTCTACAAAATGATCCCTCTTCTTTTGACCCACTCTCTTTAATTTCATATTCTTTGAATACAAAACTGAGATATTTAATACCAGTTTGATGGTGCCTATTTATCATTACAGCTTTACATAAGAATTTGCAAGACATGTGATACAATCAGTGCTTGAAAAAGTTTTAAAATTTTTGGATTTTATGTTCAAATCAAAATAAATTTTTGAAATTAAATTCAATGTCATCAGATGTACTACTGTAATTTAGAATTGTATTTTAAAACGCTGTTTTGTTACTAGATGCAATGGAATCAATATTTTCAACCAAATTTCATGAAAAATACATTTGGCTATTTTAGGGGATATTTTTAATTTCGGTGTGTGAAAAGTGCCTGACAACCCTGCTTAGCAATACCACAGGAAAATGACATTTATTAAAAAAAGCACAGGAAACTTCTAGACGTAACCCGTTTTGCCCCTTCATTTGATTTCGTATAATTTTGTATACCCTTCACGATGAGTGGCAAGGGTATATATAAGTTTGTCATTCCATTTGTAATTTCAACATTTTTCATTTGCTACCCCACAAAGTATATATATTCTGGATCGTTATGGATAGCGGAGTATGTCCGTCTGTCGGTTGAAATCAACTTTCCAAATCCCCCAAATAACTTACAAACATGATTGATACATCAGTATATCGGGAATTCTTCCGGCTCGGTTGCTTTTTGAAATCGAGAAAATCGGACCATAAATGGCTGAGATATAAGGAAAAACCCAGGACAACCTCGATTTTT
The DNA here is from genome assembly GCA_942486065.2 of Calliphora vomitoria. Classification (NCBI taxonomy): domain Eukaryota; kingdom Metazoa; phylum Arthropoda; class Insecta; order Diptera; family Calliphoridae; genus Calliphora; species Calliphora vomitoria. The sequence goes on from OW818032.2 coordinate 4,127,941, forward strand.
GGCCTATTTTTTATCTACATCTGGATTACTAAGTCATTAATATACTTAGACAATATGGACAAGATCCAATAATAGATATTTCAAAGAACTTTTTGTTGTAAAATTTTTAATTAAAAAAATTTAAAAAAAATGTTTGGCCTAAAATTTTTTTCGCTAAAAAATTAAAAAAAAATTTTTTTACTTAAAAAAAATATTTAAGTTTTTTTTTAAGTATCATTTGGTGAAGGGTATATAAGATTCAGCACAGCCGAATATAGCCCTGTTACTTGTTTTTATTAGAGATGAATGGGAAGTCGAAGTAAAGATAGAAGCTAAAAAGGTAAATAGTTTATTAAGGGAATACGAATTGTAAATAAAGGTATTACTACTAAAAGAATATATATTTTTAGTTTTTATTTTTCATTATATTTAAACAGATTAGTTAGTACTGATTTCAAAAAAAAAACACTCCAATTATTGGCATCTATCTAAAGTATAATGTAATGTTTTTCATTTCTAAAGTATTTATGAGTTAAATGAAAACATAATATTCCAAGAACACTTGCCATTTGAGAGTTAAGCAACTTATGCTGGAGTGTTAATTAAGATTTTAATTACACTCATAATACATATTTAAACTAGGTGTGCAACTAAAAGTATGCATATAATATTTTTGCTAGAAATTATAAATTTTGGCACATAACACATAATATATTTAATAACCTCGTAAGGCAAAATGGAACATTTGAAGGATTTATTTACGATTTTAGGAGTTGAGCTCCCAATGTGTATTTAAAAATGTGATTTAGGATTACATAACATTTATTTTTGTAAAATTTGATCTCAGTAGTGGCGTTTTTAACAGAATTATATTAAAGCTTTTAAGTGATTATAGGTAATTATATGGCGATTCATTAAAAGAAAATATATTACTTGTTCTCGATTATGCAAATAATTTTTATTTGAATGACAACCCTAATTAACACTCATTGCCAACAGTAAAAAACTGCTACCAAAAAAAAAAGCGAAAAAGAACGACTATACCTCAATTTTTTCATAAATGCTCTCTTTAACAAACACTCTTGCACTTAAGTTACTTTCACCCACAATCTTTAAACATGTTTGCAGTCACTAAGAAATGTATGTACTACAGAACACTAAGTATGTATGCTTTAAGTTAAGCTTGAATGCAAACCTAATCCCTCAAAAGTACTTCACTCCAGCAAATTTATCTTGTGCAAGTCTTAGGGTATTCACTCAATAGTCATAAAGTCGTATGTCATAAAATAATAACATGGAAAAATGTGACTGCTGTGAGCAACACTCATAAGTTAGTGTGCTATTTCAAAATTAAGTCAACAAACAATTAAAAATATTTTTAATAAAAATGCCAAAAACAAGTGAAACAAGTAAGTGAGTTGTATTTTTAAACATATTTTTTTTTATTTTCATTTCAAAATGTTTAAAAAAGTATTTTTTTCAAATTTTTATTTCAAAATTTTTAAAAAAACCTTTTTTTAGTAAAAAAAATTGTAACGAAAACTTTTTTATTTTTAAAACAAGTAAGATAGCTATATTCGGCTGTGCCGAATCTTATATACCCTTCATCAAATTATACTTTCAAATAAAATTAACAAAAAAAAAAATTTGTTTAATTTTTTTTTTCGAAATTGTTTTTTTAAAAGTTTTTTCCATTTTTTTTTAAAAAAATTTTTTTAATTTAGAAATTTATTTTCTTTAATTTAATTTATTAGTGAAAAAAATTTATGTCAAAAAAATGTTTTTTGTGAAAAAATATTTGGGTTAAAAAATATTTTTCCCGATTTTGATCCATTGTAGGTCCAACTTACTATAGCCTTATTTATATACATCGTTGCAATGGACTTTGAAATATCTATCAGTAGATATCCATATTGTCTATATTTCTGACTTAGTAATCGAGATATAGATCAAAAATAGACCAAAAATAGAGGTTGTCTCGGATTTTTGGTCATATCTTCGTTAAATAGGAAACTTCTCGAAAGCATGTCTGAGAGAATTATTGAAGATTTGGATCTCGACGATATCTGGGGTCTTCAAAAAATTGATTTCAACAGACAGGCAGACGGACATGGCTAAATCGACTACGCTATATATATACTGATCCAGAATATATATACAGTGAGGCCTCGATTATCCGTGATTCGATTAACCGGCAACATCAATTATCCGGGAAAGAAAAAGAAAATGTTTTTTGATCAATTTAATTTTTTTTGCATCGATTAACCGTAATTACCTCTATTATCCCGAATTATAATTTTTTTCGATTATGTTTGAACAATCAAACACAATGTGAATAAAACGAAAAAGAGCTTCGTTTGATCGATTTGAAAGGCCAACATTTTTTGATATTGTGCCATCGATTTTTCGATAGCTTGTGGCGTAATGAGTGTTAGACATTATAAAAAACAAAGTGATTCTGTTATTGGCTTTGGAAACGGATAAACGTTAAAAACTGTTGAAGAACCAAAAGTAGATTTTGCAGTTTATGAATGGATCAGAAAGGAACGATTTAAAGGAACTCCAAATTTCTGGATTAACATTGAAGTAAAGTCCATAATATTCCATTCAAATTTTAAGAAAAATATTCAGCTGATTAGCTGCCACAATTTTTGTGGAAAAATTAAATTAATTCAAATCAATGAAAAAACTCAACAATGAGATAATGGATAATGGTATAATGAAAATTTTATAGAATGACACAAGGTCTCAAAGGAGAGACTAAACTTATTAGTTTGCGTTAATGATGTTGGTACACACAAGTGCAAAGCATTAGTTATTGGCAAGAGCTTTAAAAAATGTTCATGAAAATGGTTTAACAATAACTTTGTACCAGAAGTGAGAGAGAATTTTAAGAAAATCGTTTTAAAAGATCATATTAAAATCATTCTGCCATTGGACAATATCCAGACGTGCAGGATTTCAATGCTGAAAACGTTATTGTGAAATTTTTTCCGGACGACTTTAATCCAACCGATGAATCAGTGCAATATAGAGCTTTAAATTTCATTATCGAAAAACTGTCATTATTAAAAACTACTAGAAATTGGTACTCAATTAAACGGGAAAATTGATTATCCAGAATGCTCCCAGGCCCGACCATTACGGATAATTTTGTGGAAATTACAAGCGGAATGACAAACTTATATATACCCTTCTCACGAAGGTCAAGGGTATACAAATTTTAAAAAAATTCGGTATAAAAAAAGAAGGAGCTATATTTTCATTTCCAATTTTCAATCCATATGTTGCCTGAAAGATGGGAAGGGGTCATAGCTAACAATGACCAATACTTTGAAGACATTTATATTGTACAAATGTTGTAAAATAAAAATTTTAAAAAATCCCACATTTTTAAGTCGTACACCCAATAAAATTATGTGATTGTAACCAAATTAAATTCCAAAACATTTTGTTAATAATACATTTTACTTAGCATTAATATAGATTTGTTTAAATATTTTGTTCGAGCTTTAAATGGTTAAAGTAATTGCATCATAGTATTGATGACAGTAATTTTAACATTTATTTAAGTTGTTAATTCTTCAGCTTAATATTATTAATGGTCTAATTGATATGGAAAATTAATTTAAATACTGTATGTTTTTTCTACAACTTAACAAGGAGAGTATAGTGATACTTAGTACACCCAGCAAAATGCACTTTGTTGTGAATAAAATGACTCATCCCAAAAGTGAAATGAAAATAAGAAATTTAAACAGACTAGACTCTACAATCGATTACTTCTGGTGGGTAAAATAACTACGCCCCACACAAGTTCAATGTAACTACACTCTACATTACTTAGAGATACTAAAGTGACAATTGACTTCACGGTATATTACCTAGGATGCATAAAGTTACCAAATGATTTCTCTCTGTATTATTAAGAGCACGTACCGGTCAAAGTATTCAGAAATATCCAAATTAATGAAAATTACTGTTTAAAAGCAATACATTGACTATTTGTAAAACTGCTGTGTATTTTTCGTACTTCCAATAAATATTTAAAAAAAAACTCTCGCTTTTCAGCTTACGGCAATGTCATAAAATTTTAATTTTCACACTCGTACACATTTCTTGCTAAAAAAGTTTATATTCATAAGCAAATCTCAAATACGTATGTATGTAAATTTAATGTTGAAATTAAATATGTTAAAACAGTCTAAAATTTACATAACTCTGTCATTTATCTAAATTTATATGAAATGAAGTAATTCATGACTTTCAGTTTTGTATGTAGGATGTCTGCTCATTTAGGATTCATTTGTACATGCCATGTGTAATATTAATTCTTGGTAAATGTAAGCAGCAACACAGGCTACATGTAACAGAGTGTTGCAGCAAAAGGTGAAACTTTAAACGTTTATTAAAATCATCTATAATATCAAGGTAAAGAACAGTGGGCCTGGGTGTAAGTTACTACATATTACCTTCCAACAACTCGGGTATTGTTACACTGCACAAATATTTGACAAAAATGAAATATCATTAAATGCAAATTTAAACAAATATTTTCCCAAGTTAGCAGTAAACCTTTATTATCAAGTTCAAAGTTAGTATGTAAATACATTCATAATTGCAACACTCTCTAAATTTATTGCCACAGTAGCACGCACTTTGTATGAATGCTGCTTGGATTTTAAATGATTAAAGATTTTTCACATTTGTATTTGTTCGTCTCATTCAATCTTTTTGAAACATTTATAAACGCTATTTCCTGTAGTTAAAGATACTTATAAGTTGTCATGACAAGTAAAATTTCTAAAACTTTGCCAAAAGGCTCATATTATATCGCCCCTTATATACAACTTGTAAAAAATGCTTTAAGGAGAAATGTTTACATCAAAAACACAAATACATACAACAATTACAAGATGGTGAACAATAATTTTCGAAACTGTTGTAAGAGGGATGCAACAAAATTATATAGAAATAAAAGAGCGAAGATTTTATTTTTTTTTTTTAATAAATCTTAGAATGAATATTTTTTTTCTTCTAGAAAATATCGGGAAAATTTGAATCAAAAATGGCAAGTAAATAATGTATAGTGGTTTGTTCAGTTAGAAAAAAGAATTTTAAAATGCATCTAGCAAAATTGTTAATTAATTCAACAGAAATAATACTTAAATAGTATATAACAAGTATGCGAGCTATATTCGGATCTTATATACCCTTCACCAAATTATACTTTAAAATAAAATTAAAAAATTTTTTTTTTATTTTTTTTTTTTTTCAAAATAGTTTTTTAAAAGTTTTTTCCAATTCTTTTAAAAAAAATTGTTTTAATTTATTAGTGAAAAAAATGTATGACAAAAGAATGTTTTTTGTGAAAAATATTCGGGTTAAAAAATATTTTCGCGATTTTGACCCATTGTAGGTCCAACTTTGTATAGCCCTATATACATCGTTGCAATGGACTTTAAAATATCTATCATTAGAAATCCATATTGTATGATAAAAAATAGGCCAAAATATAGGTTGTCTCGGATTTTTGTTCATATGTCCGTTATTTATGGATGGATTTTGCTGATTTTAAATAGGAAACTTTTCAAAAGCATGTCTGACAGAATTATTGAGGATTTGAATTCCGAAGATATCTGGGGTCTTCAGAAAATTGATTTCAACAGACAGACAGACGGACATGGCTAAATCGACTCCGCTATCTATAAGGATTCAGAATATATATACTCTATAGGGTCGGCAAGTTAAATTAAAGAGAAATCTTCAACTTATTAAAATGCTTTCAATGTAATAGTTTTTTCCTAAATCCAGTCAAATGACCTTCGTATGATATTTCCGTGTTGTTACCATTATATTTAAATCTTTGTTAATGCTTTAATAAAAAAACATAATAGTGTTAGTAGCTGTATATTAGGGTGGCTCATAATCAAAATAGATATCTTAAGGGAATGACTTTTTTTCTTTAATAACTTATATGTCATTTTGAATGGTCCATATATGTTATTTACAACCGCTTATTTATTGAACAATGTAGTGTAAATAACAAAGTTTTTTTGCTTCGATAATGTCGAATTTTGTGCCAACAAAGCGTCATATGTGGGAAGTTTTGCATAACTTATTTAGTTTGGAACAAGAGCCGCTGAAGCCACCGATTGCTCAACGAAGCTTATGGTGAATGTTTTTGATCGGTTGCAATGTGCGAGAGGTAGTTTGTTCTGTTCAGTAGTTGTGATTTTAACACGGAAGGCAAAGATCGCCCAGGCCAGCCAAAAAAGTTTGAAAACCAAGTATTGAAAGCATAATTCCATGAAGATTGTTGTAAAACTCAATAAGAGCTTAAAAGATGATTTCGCATTTTCGAAATTATGCCTCAAAGATATAAAAGAAAATCATTTTTGCATCGAATTCTTAACTGAGATGAAAAATGGATCCACTATGATAACCCGAAGCGTAAGAGATCATATGTGAAGCCTGGCCAACTAGCCGAATCGATACCAAATCCAAATATCCATGGTACTAAGGTAAGTCTCTGTATTTTTTTGGGAGCATAAATATCCTATTTATTATGAACTGCTTGAATCTAGCCAGACCATCACAACGCAACTGATTCGTTTGAAGCGAGCTTTGGCCGAAAAACGCCTAGAATATTTGGCCAGACATGAAACTTTAATACTCCATCATGACAACGCTAGGCCACATAATGCAATACCTGTTAAAAAGTATTTTGAATGAAGTGGTTGGGAAGTTTTGCCTCACCCGCTTTATAGTCCACAACTTGTCCCATTCGACTACTATTTCCTTCGATCGATGCAGAACGCTCTCTCTGGGATACGCATCACTTTGGAACAGCTTGATTCGTTCTTGGCCTAAAACGATGACAAGGTCTTTTGGCTCGCAATCTATATGTTGCCAGAAATATGGGAAAAGACCAGAGCTAACATAAATCTAAAATTTTTTTACAAAATTCATTTATTTTAAAGTAAAGTAAATACTTTTCCATATTTTCAACTGTAATGTCCCGAACGCATGAAGTTGTACTCAGGCTCATTTTGGTTCCAGCTGCTACACTTTTCCCTATTATGTTTTCAGTTTTTATAGATAACTATTTTTGAGAATTGTGCAGGATATATTTACTGAAAAAAATAAATTTTTGCTAAAATATTAAAAAAAAAATCGTGTAAATTGAGGTAATTTCCACATCCCTCGATTTAACGAAAACCAAAAAAATCGTGTAATAAAAGTATCGTGTAAATCGAGGAATAGGTGTATATGATATCAGGTGATTTAGCTATTACTTAACGTAGCGGTAACTTTACATAAAAACGTATGCCAAATACAACTTTCTGTAATCTAAGAACAAAACACCTCATTTCCTAAGGCACGGAGCGTTCAGACTAAGTCTGTTGGCAATCAGTATTGAACTGCTAAAATTGCATTAGTCCAATTTAAGGGTCAGCCTACTGTACAAAACACATTTCGCATATAAAAATTATTTACATCAAATTTATGCTCTTGTTAGTGCTTTGTAGTGTCAGTATTATTTGGATTCATCCATTCTTCGTTTGTGTTTTTGTTTACTTTGTTCAGAGAACTATTGTGTTTGGTTTAGTAAACAACATTCTGTGTTTTTGTGCTGAGATTACACAGAACAAATTGGTTCCATAAGTAGTAGAAATTGCTTTCCATTGATAACAGTTCATAACTTTATAACAAGCTTTTTTTTAATTTGGAACATCTTTGAAAGGCTTGGAGAATATTATAATAGTTTTAGATTTTTTTCCTGTTCTGTTAGGAAAGTATTGAAGTTGTTTTTTTAACAAATTTTATTTTCTTTATGATTTACAATGAGGAAATCTAACAAAAAAAATATTTTTCCTAACATTTGGTCAATTCACAAGGTCTCTTATCAGTCATATTGTCGTAATGTCCTAATATATCACGAATCGGCGGCTCGTCTTAACCGACTCTTAGGCATTCGGCGTTGTTGTCTGCTGGTTGGTTACGATAACACAATAAACATAGCATAGAAATTAGTATTATTTTAGGACATTTTTTGCTTGAAAAGCAATAAAAACCATTGTGAAATATTAGGACATTAAGACAATAGACATGATAAGAGACCTTGTGAATTGACCAATTATATTTTAAAAATGTTTAAGAAAATTGGTTTAAGAACTGAAACAATATTTTTACTTTCAGTAAGATTTTCTGGTTAGTGTTTGTTGTTCACATATTTATAGTATTAATAAAAGAGGACAAAATAGCTTGATAAGCGGTAAATTTTAGTTTTTTCCTTGTTTAAATGTCGCGTTCTTGTTCGTTGAATATCAGTACTCCACGTTCATGTTAATCAAGTAGATTCAAATCAAAATAATGAACACACTAAACGTTGTATTTTCTAATTTCGCTATTGAATTGTTGCTTTTTTTCAAAAACAAATATTTTTTGGCATAGGGTGTGCCGAAAGAAGGAGGGCATTTATGATACACACTTGGGAAATATTAAATTAGATCCACTAAGATATTGTTACGAAATTGTTCTTGAATTTAAATACGACTGTTTTAACGGCTGGTTTAAAGTCATAGGGTACAACTAGAGGCGCAACTGAGAGAAAGAATAATTGCTCTTTTCACACGTACTTGTGATATGTGAATTCAACATACTTGTGAGAGAATTAAACACATCAAAATACTTGAATTTTTAACTTTGATTTCCGACTAAATACTGACCGATCCACTTTATTACAGTTCTACACAATTTTTCGCACGACTTAGGTTTTTTCCCTCTCAGTAACGCTTCTATGCATATATAATTCTATTTTTAGTGTTGTATAATGCCTCTCAACAGCAGTGCTTCTCAAACTTTAACAAATCTGTGGGTATTATTAACATTGCTGTAGAACATACAACATTGAATAAAAGCTTTGAGTTGAGCATTGTTTGTAAGTATGGCAATACTAAATGATTGATGACTAACATCGAAAGCTCTAGAATTCGAATATTCTAGTTTAAAGATCATTGTAGAAATAGAGCTTTCTTGATGGTATTGCAGTGTATATAAATTGGCCGTGAGAACACCTTAAGAGTGAGTCCAATTTGAAGCATCGTTAAATTAAGACATTTATTGCATTTCCAGTGTATACTTGTACATAATAAAGTGTTTGTGTATTTCTGCGAATTGATAAACGTGTATAAAGACACTGAGTGACTATTTAATTCTGTTGTTGTTGTACATTTTAAATAGAGCTGTTACAATTTTAAGCTACTTAACTGCTTTTATTTTGAATCAAAAGTATCCGGTTTATTTAAAGGAAAGAAACCATCGTTTTAAAAAGGTTAAAACGTAATAATATAAAGATTATTTCGATGAAGTAAACATTTCTCTGCTCGCTTCGAAAGAATCAGTTGCGTTTGGTACAGGTTGCCTGTGATGGTCTGGTCTGTCGCTTTGGTGTCGATTCGGCTGATTGGTCGGGCTTCACATACGATCTCTTACGTTTCGGGTCCACTACGAACCCTTTTTTATCGCAAGTAATGATTCGGTGCTAAAATGATTTTCTTTTATAGCGTTCAAGCAGCATTTCAGATATACAAAATCGTCTTTCAATGTCCTACAGATTCATTTCGTATGGTACTTATCTGCTGCTTGCAATCGTTTTGATATTTCTAATTGAATATACCACAATGATTTTAGGCTACTGTTGAGTTTGAAACCAATCGTGATAGAGCCATGCCTTCAATTCGTGGTCTTCAAACTTTTTTGACTGGCCTGGGCGATTTTTGTCTTCCGTGTCAAAATCACCACTTCTGAACCGCAAAAACCATATCTCGCATGTTGAAACCGATGGAACTTTTTTCAAATTAATGAAGTAAAGCTAAACTTCCCGCATGCTGTAAAAAAATAACTTTGATGTTTACACTATAATGTTCAATAACTAGGTGAGAATAAATGACAGATATGTACCCTTCCAAATGACATACATATAAGTTATTAAAAACAAAAACCGCGTCTAAAAGATACTACATCGTATATTTCGCATTTTTTGAGTCATAACAAAAGATGAGCAATAGAGCAACTCTTTTGATATCAGAAGTTGGTAAAACTTATAATAGATTTCAAAATTAAATGAATAACCTAATAATTAAAACAAGTTTGCCGCCTTTATATATTTAATAACGTAGCTGTATTTGACAGAGATAATATTTTTGCAAAACAAAATTTAAACATAATCGGGTTAAAAAATAAAAAGTTTTCAAAATATTTTTAAAAATATTGCTACCATAGAGAAATATACATAGAGCAGAAACTCTCTTGTCAAAGACCTAACTTAGTTTTCAAAAACCTAAGTGGAGATAACGTATTAGTAAATAAAACTATATGAAAACAAAAACAACACTCGCATGTATGTGTAAATTTTGGTTTGAGTTTTTTTCTAGTTTCCCCTCTGGTTGTTTCTCTATGATTGCTACTTTAACCCATAACTGATAACTTAAAAACAAAGTATAACAAGTAGTCCGACTCTTTGACAGCAGTACCTAACTCTAAGCATGTGTTAGTGAAAAAGTACCTAAGTATATGTGTTGGTGCCTTTTTAATTTCCACCAGACCTACAGAGTTTTATAAAATTGTGTTAAGTTTCAGTTTGTTTGATTTTCAATACCACAAACTGAAACTCTGTTCTATGATTGAAATTCCACCACAAATAAATTTGAGTGTCAAAAATTAAAAAAAATTACAAATTTTCATTAGTTCAAAATTAACGTTTTTGGAAATAAAAATGTGCTGCAAAGTGTTAAACAAATTCGTAAAATATTGTATATAAGTGTAATAACGTGGATCGGCCTTTATTTAGTCGAAAAATCGTAGTCAAAATTTCAAGTATTTTGATGTGTTTTATTCTCTCACAAGAGTGTTGAATTCACACCGTACCCGTATATGTGAGAGAGTAATATTAAAAAATAGAGAGTTGGACTACTTGTTATACTTTGCTTAAAAATATCTTCGTAGCATCGTAGCACTTAGTTAAAAACTTTCAGTACCAGCATTGAAAAGTTAATTTTTATTTAATACCAGTTTATTATTTCTCAAGCAATAGTATAAAACATAAAGGAATATTTTTCCTTTTAATCATAATGTAATTTGTATCAAAGGTTTATAAAATAAATTTCGTATGGAAAATTTGTTTTATATAAAATAAAAATTTCATTATGCTTAAGAGCTCTTAGTAAGTACATACTTTAATAGACACTATAACTATGCAAAGTTCTTTTTCTGGTTTTTTCTGCCAACGATATTATATATGTAAATAGTTTAGTTAGATGAGTTATGTGTTGGTGAACATTCTTTTTATCAAGGCGAAACTTGTTTATTTGCTCTTCTTGAGTTTCTTTACTCTTTATCATTGTAAAAACAAACGCGTGCTATTATAAATCTCAGTTTTTAAATAAATGCATAAATGCGAAATGGGGTTTAGTAATAACAAATAACACATGTTATGAGTTTGTATGTAGTAATAATATGTTTTATCGATTGTCTTGCTATGTGATTCATATATTTTAACTAATGCTATCTAATGATAGACATTTCAAAGGCCTTTTCAAGGCTCTAGATTGTATTATTCTGAGCTTTTTTCGGCCAGTGCTCGCTCAGTTGCGTTCGGTACAGATTCAGTTGCGTTCGGTACAGATTGCGTTCGGTACAGATTGATGGTCTGGTCAGATTTCAGCATGTCTCACCAAATACAGAGAATTAGCTTAAAGCCGTGTATATTTGTCTTTGATGTCGATTTGGCTGGTTGGGCAGGCTTCACAGAGTTATTGTAATGAATCCATTCTTCAATCGCAAAAATTATTTTCTTTTATAGCGTTCAAACATCATTTCGGACATGCAAAATCATCTTTCAAGGTCTCTCAGCTTCAATTCACGTGGTACCCAATTTCCCTGCTTTTGGATGAATCCAGCTACTTGCAAACATTTTGAAATTGCTGCTTGAGTAGCTCCCAATCATTTTGTAAGCTTTTGTTGTGTTTTAGAACAATACTCATGGAGTAATGCCACCTATTCTTGGTCTTCAAACTTTTTTGGCTAGCTTGGGCGCTCTTTATCTTCCATGTTATAAATCTTTTAATAAATGTATTGAACTTAATGATACTTATTTTGTTATGATTTTTCTCTACTGATTCTGATTTGTGTTTTTATATTTTGCACTCACACCGCGTCCATTTTGAAAATACACATGGTTTAACACACGAAAATATCACATACTCTAATTGCATACATAAAGTTTCATGTGGATAACACGGTATATACATACATGTTTACACTTGAAAAAATTTCCCTATACATGTCACAATACACGTGTAATTTATACCGTGTGACCCGCCTATTATCGTCTAAAGCTGCTATAAGTGTTACTCACAGAACGACAAACCCTACACAACACCCTTAGATACTGTCAGTGCTAAGTTTGGCTACACAAATGTTTAATGCTTAAATAAGTGTGTTTATTTTTAGTGAGTAATGAAAATAAAACTATGTTAAAGAACAAAAATTACTTTTAATTTTTAGAAACCGTGACTGCAAATCTCTGAGAAAAATCTTAAATTTATAATTTTATTGTAGCTATAATATGTATTTATATATATAATAAAAGTTTGACCGCAATATTATTGAAAACTTTGAATGTTTTAGTGGATGGCGTGTAAGTGGCCAATTTGTTAGAACAACCTTTTAATTGTTGTTTTATTATTAAATGTTTAATTGCTGGTAAATCAGCAGGCAGACTTATTGTTTAATTCTATTTAATTAGTACACATACTAATTGCTTAATAACACGCTGTCAAACAATTGGTGCGAGTGTATTGGATTAAAATTATTTTTAATTACTGTGCTGTTCTTTCTTTTTTATTTCAATTTTAAAATTGCACTTTTATGGAAAATAATATAAAAGTGCATAAATGTTTAATTAAGTTATTTGCATTAAAAATGAAGAAATTAAGTATAGAATATAGAGTTGTATCATGGACGAAATCGTTCATTTTAGCGATTGAGAGACAACATGGTGGCGGCTACAAAACAAACATTTTATGGCATTTTAAAAATATTAATTTTAATAAATTATTTATGAATATATTGCAGCCATACCAGAATACTTCTAAGTAATGCAATTGTTTTTGCTGGGTAAAACTTTGTTTTTGGGTCAACGAAATAATCCTACATATGGGCAATTCCGCGAGAATGATAACCACGACTGAAAGAACAAAAACACTTGAAACTTTTTTTCAAGATGATTTGAATAGGAGAAAACACTAAAATGTTACTATGTAAAGTACTTAAAGCTCATTACAACATTTTAAGTGCAACTGACTATATTTAATTTTTTAATTTAATTGGTACATTCAAAATATTATGTAGGTAAATTCAACAGAAAATTCATTAATAATAACTAAAAATTTATTCAAAAAACGGACCGCTTACATTTCATTTAAATCAAAATAAATGTTCATTTATTTTTAAATGTTAATTTTTTAACCAACAAGTTTCGTAAAAATAACTGATTTTTCTTTAGTTTTAACTTACAAAAAAAAAAACTACAAAATATTAGAAACTACTCATTTATCAGTTATTTTTTACTGACAAATTTTACCTACGAAAACTTTAATAATTATTGTTTTATCTCTTATTTTAACTGTAATAAAATAACCTCCCAAAAAAGTTAAACTAACTGTTTTTTTACATTTATTTGTTATTTAAGTTTTTTTTATTTAATTTTTTGATTATTGAAGATTATGTAACTAACAATAACATTAGTGCAATAATGATATGTATGTATACAATATGTTCTATGTATCTATGTTGTATATGAAATCATTTTATAAAATCAATTTTATTCTGCAATTGTTTTCCATTACATGGCTTTGTGGTATCTATAGCTCTTCACATGTATTATTTAGATCAAATGAGCATCCTTCTAATCTGAAAATAGAAGTGGTTTTAATATTTTTAAACATTATTTTTATCTTAATATGCATATTACTTTGGTTTAGCTCAGTCCATTTCTCCATGGCTTAGTTCAAAAAGTTTTTGTGAAAATCTGTTTTATCCTGGAATAGAGTTTAAAAATGAATAGAAACCTGTAAATAGAAATAGAAGGAGGACAAAATATCTGACCGATATTCTAATTGCAGAAATTTCTTATCTTTTTTCTACAGCAAAATCTTGGACGCTAATTTTTTTTAGCATTGGGGAAAATAGCACACCTGAAAATACCACCTTATTTAACAAAATCTACAATATTTAGTATAATTTGCAACAAGCTTACATGGTTTTTGTGAAATCTTTTAACAATAGCAAATTAATTTGTTTTTTTGTAAACACAAACAAAAATATTTAATTTTATTTTATTTGACAATTAAAAATTGTCAATATTTTTTGATTAATTTTATGTACATACATATTTAAAAAAATAACTGAAAATATTAACTGTACAGAAAAACAGTTTTTTATTGTAGTTTGTTTTTTGAATTACATACGTAAAAAATTAAAAACTAAATTCTTTGTAAAATAACTAAATTTTGATTCATTTTTTACTTAACGGAAAACTTTTCTAACAAACTACAATCAGTTACTGTAAAATATTTTTGAGTGTATGTTTTTTCATGGCCTAAAATCGAAACCGAAATGACACTTATTCTTCGGTTTTTACTTTTAATCTATTTTCAGGAAAAAAATTCAAAATTTAGAAATTAGAAACAAACTTTTTCATCCAATATCACTAAAAACAGATCGGTAAAAATATCTTAGGATTTCTTAAAAAACATCATGATTCTGGATCCATTATTATAGAAAATGCTAAAGAAAGGTACCACTAAAGTCAGCTTTTGTAAATTCTAACTCATTCAGAATAATGTGTGCCTAATTTTTAGGTTTATTATTATAAAATAGTCTAAAAGTTATTAGATAGAAAAAGTACCTGTGAGTCCCTTTTTTAGATTCTGACTCGATCAGGATCATATGTATTTAATTTTCAAAATTTTTTGGAAACTCTATGTTTTAGGCTAAGATTGCGGCGAAAACTAAGCTCCCACTTAGCATATAGTATGAAATGAATTTGGCTCTAATTGGTTTTTTGCTATTTATTGAAACCGGATATACAAGGTGGCGCAAAAGTAATCCTCCTATCAGAAAATGCTATGAATTTTGCGATTGGGCCCTAATGTCAGTTCTGTTTTGACATTTGTGTAGTAAACACATGCGAAATACACGTTAATAAACAATGTTACGCTACACTGCTCCAGAACGCGGAATATTGCTGACTATTTATTTGACCAATAATCGGTCGGTGACTTTGGCACAACGTGAATTTCGTCGCAGATTTCCTAGCCGTCCAACGCCTACTGGTGAAAAACAGACCCCGGAGTAGCCGTTCTGCAGAGAATATTGCTTCTGTAGCCGAGGATGTCATTGAAGCGCCGTCGACATCGACCAGACGACGTGCCACGCAAATGGGTATCAGTCGACGGTCTTTACAGCGAATTTTGGTACTAGATTTGAAGGTGTTTCCTTACAAAGTCCAGACGGTGCATCAGCTGTTAGCTGCTGACCGCCAATCGCGTCTAACATACGCTCAAGCCATCTTTAATCACCACCAAGAGGAAGATGATTTTTCATCAAAAATTATCATGAGTGATGAGGCCCATTTCCATCTTAGCGGGTACGTAAATAGGCAAAATTTACGCTCTCGGGCGCTGAAAATCCGCGTGTAACCCACGAAGAGCCATTACACCCGCACAAAGTCACTGTATGGTGTGCTGTTTTCGCTGGAGGAGTCATCAGACCTTTTTTCTTCGAAGACGTCGCTGGCCAAACGGTTACTGTGAATGGTGAGCGCTACAGAGCAATGATCAACGAGTTCTTTTTGCCGCAACTTGATGAATTGGGATTGGAAAACATGTGGTTCCAACAGGACGATGCAACGGCACACACTGCACGTGCCACAACCGGGTTTATGGCAACAAGCCTCAGACTCTTGCAGCTCTTAAAGACAATATACGTCAAGAATGTGAGGACCTATCGCCGGAAGTTTTGGCCAAAGTGATGGAAAATGCCATAAACAGGGCTCAAATGGCAATCAACTGTGGCGGCGGCCATTTACATGGCATCATTTTCTCGACTTGATGTACAAAAAATTAAAAGACCAAATAAAAATAATCCACAAGAAGAATAAAAGTTTATCATTTTTTTTTTTTTTTTGAATTACAGCCCAAAAACATCGGAAGTTTACTTTTGCGCCACCTTGTATATTTTCTATTTATTCTATCTACGCTTCATATATAAGTTTGTCCTTCAGTTTGTAATTTCTACATTTTTCATTTGCGACCCCAAAAAGTATATATATTCTGGATTGTTATAGATAGCGAAGTCGATATAGCCATGTCCGTCTGTATGTTGAAATCAACTTTCCGTAGCCGTGGCTGAGATATAAGGATCTATATCTGGATTACTAAGTCATTAATATAGACAATATGGATATCTAATGGTAGATATTTCAAACTCCATTGCAACGATGTATATAAGGCTATAGTAATTTGGACCTACAATGGGTCAACATTTTTTAACCCGAATTTTTTTTTTAAAAAAAAAAATTTTTCATAAATTTTCTTTTCACTAATAAATTAAAAAAAAAAAAATAAAAAAAAACAATTTGGAAAAAAAAATTAAAACAATTTCGAAAAAAAAAAAATTTTTAATTTTGTTTACTTAAAAATATTTAAAATTTTTATTTTAAAGTGTAATTTGGTGAAGGGTATATAATATTCGGCACAGCCGAATATAGCTCTCTTACTTGTTTGATTTAGTTTTTGTATACATATATTTACAGAATATATATATATTGTTTTACTATAAGAGAAAAATCTGTCACTTACTATATTCAATTTTATTTATTAAAAAATCATCCAGAGATAATTTTTACTTAAATATGACGGATTGTAAAGGAAAAATATTTGGTTTAGAGTAAGAAATTAAAAGAAAAGAACATAAAGACCAAATTATTTTTCAGATGCTCTTATTTTAGCAAAATCTATTCCACTCTATAGGCGTACAAATGTCACGTACGATAACATGGAATTGCCCATATGTATAAGTAAAATAAAGCATCAACAATAAAACTGTTCTTTTAAACAAATTCTTTGACTTCAATAAAAAACTTGAATGTCCGTATTGATGTTTAGATGATGGTTGTTAAATAGCACTCAGATGCAAAACATTAATGTGGCCTTAAATGAAATACAGATTATGTATTTAATGGTCATTATCACATTTCTTTTTTTGTTTCGGTAAAAAGGATATTTTAGACAAACAACAAATTAAAATATATGAAGTATTTTTTCATTACCAGAAAACCAACTTTTTACTTGATATAAAGATGCCAAATAATATCCGTATTATTATTTTATATTGAACAAAAAAAATTTAATTATGAAATGGTAAACATGTGACTTTCGATATGTGGGCATGACTGCAATATGTTGAGAATAAAATAAAACTTTCGGAGTAAAGCAATATGTTTATAAACATTGTTGATGAAAGTACCATCAACAAACTTTTGCCAACAATGTGTGGGGAATATAAAAAGGCGGTTTCCTTTGTATGAACACCATACATACTAAATTTTTCTGCTTTCTTAGTACTTGTGGCATTATTTCTTTTAGTTTGATTGTAAAATATTTGCTGCTTGACATTTACAAGACACGCCAGTCTATAGCGACAACTGTAACACAGCACAACGTTTAGAAAAATGAAAAACATAATAACAAAACAATATGAAAAAGTAACTACGGAAATAAAACGGAGAAAAATTTTACTGAAAACTAGTAAAATTATAAAAAATAATTTAAAATTAAACAATTACTACAAATAGTGTAAGCCATTTTTATATATGTATATAGTGTTCACATCAACGATTTATTAACATGTTAAAACTTTTAATGTCCTAGCCCCTTAAATCAACTGTTTTAACCATAGAGAAATATACATAGAACGTAAACTCTCCTGTCAAACACCTAACTCAGTTGTCAGAAACCTAAGTGATGATAATGTATTATAAACTAAACTATGCAATTTTCTTATTTGAGTTTTTTTTACTAGCTTCCGCTCTATGTTTCTCTATGGTTTTAACATTTGATGATACCTACTCTTTTGTATTCACTGTCAGGGTTACAACGATTGCACTTAACAATGCAATTTTGGCCTTTACGAACTTGACCCAAAGTAATGTTACTGCGCATTCCAAAGTAGCAGAAAGAACCTATACACGAATGTCTGCATCTAGTAACATCTGCAATATCCATCTAATGACGAGGTACCCATATGGCTGCTACTGTGTTACAGTGTAATATTACTTTTAGACATTGTTGGAAACCTGTTGCTCACAACGTTACATTCGTGCTAAATCTTCGTATCATTATAAATGCACTCACATTTAATGTTGCCATCTCAGACATACTGTTGGGTGTAATTTGTACGACAGTAACGTTACTGAGATTACTATCTTTGGAGGATGGTGTTCAAAACTAAGCTCAAGTTCCCAAAAGAACAATGGCAGGTGAATCAAAGTGTGCATCAGCTGCAAACAACTGTTGGCACAGACATTTTAGTTTACATTTAGAGAAATTAATGGATGTGATTTAAATTGTAGTCTGAATTTCTAAATTCAATTGCATGAAATGTTATACTTTATTCTTTCGTGATAAGTACGTTTTTATAAATTCTATAGGAGACACAAAAAACATTATAAAATCATTTGTTTTAAATATATTTGAAATCTGTTAATGCAGTTTAGAAGAGGCTTTAAGAATAAGCACACTTTCCATTACTTATTTTGTATTTTTTAGTTGACATAGCGCATTTTATAATAACTATTTTTATTTATTTTTTTCTTGTAATTTTTTTGTTTGTTTTGACGTCTCTATTGTCACTAAAATTACTCTTAAGACAGTATAACAATGAGAAAAAACTAGTTATTATTGTTATTAAAATATTTAAAAAGCGATGGGATTCTCACCTATAAGCAACATAGTGAAAAAGGTAAAACGTTTTTTCATTTTATTGGTTTTGGTTCAAATTCCAAAAAATTAAATGTTGAAAAAAGAAAAATAATCAAATTTTAAATTTCTCTCATGATACAATAATACACAAGGTAGATAGAATCATTAGGGAGAGTTTTCAATATTTCTATAACGTCAAACTATGAATTCAACCATAGATAAATACACATAAATCGAAAACTATCCTGTCAAATACCTAACTCAGTTGTCAAAAACCTAAGTGGCGAGAATGTAAGTATTAACAAAAAATAAAAACAAGTAAGAGAGCTATATTCGAATGTGCCGAATCTTATATACCCTTCACCAAATTATACTTTAAAACAAAAATTTTAAATGTTTTTAGGTAAACAAAATTATTTTTTTTTTCAAAATTTAAAAAAAAAAATTTTTTTTTCCAAACTGTTTTCAATTTTTTTTTAAAATTGTTTTTTTTAATTTTTTTCCCAATTTTTAACATTTTTTTTTTTTTAAATTAATTAGTGAAAAAAAAACTTGTTTGTGGTAAAAACAAAATATTTGGGTTAAAAAATAATCTTCCCGATTTTGACCCCTTGCAGTAGACCCATAGTAATCCAGATATAGATAAAAAATAGGCCAAAAATCGAGGTTGTCCCGGTTTTTTTTCTTATATCTCAGCCATTTGTGGGCCGATTTTCTCGATTTTAAATAGCGAGCGAGCTGGAAGAATTTCCGATATATTGATGTAACAATTAAGTTTGTAAGTTATTTGCGGGCTACGGAAAGTTGATTTCAACATACAGACGGACATGGCTATATCGACTTCGCCATCTATAACGTTCCAGAATATATATACTTTGTGGGGTCGCAAATGAAAAATGTAGAAATTACAAACGGAATGATAAACTTATATATACCCTTGCCACTCATGGAGAAAGGTATAAAAACAATTGGTAAATTCTCAAGGTCTCTTATTATGACATATGTGTCATAATATCCTAAAATTTCACGACCATTGTGAAATGTTAGGAAATTATGACAATATGACATGATAGGAGACCTTATGAAAAACAAAAACAATAGGTTTTTTTTTAGTTTCCACTATATGTATGTATTTCTCTATGGATTCAACAACTTCACTTTTTTTTTGCTATATTTAATACATTAAGCACTTATATTTTGAAATAAATATAATTTTTCATGCACAATTTTAAAAAAATCAAATGTTTCAAAATAATTTTGTTTAACAAAACTACAAAAAATCTCTAATTAAAAAAAAAAAAATCTTTAAACGAAATTTTATAAAATGAAAGAAAATTGTTTCGATTCTAATAAACGGCGCCCAATAGAGATTAGCGTTAAAACCTTTTTAAACAATTTTTTTTTCGAAATAGTTTTTTTATTTTTTTTTAATATTTTTCTTTAATGCACAGCAAAAATCTTCTTGGCAAACATTAATATTAATGCTAAAACACATTACTTAAAAATAAATTTTAATTAAATCCGTTCTTATGGCATATTCTTACAATATTTATTGCCTAACTTATATGAATTCGAAATTGTTTCGAACAGTATTTTAAACTTTGGGTTAATATAGGTTTAAAATAGTCGCAGTTCATGAGAGTACAAAAATATATCTTATTACATCTATTTTATATTTTTAGTAGTAAGTGTAACTTTACTGTTTTGAACAGTTTTGACCCCACATCTAAAAGGGTTAATTTTAATTTTGTTCGCAAAAGTGAGGCACATTGAACTAAAAGCGTTTTGAGAACTGAAAATAAAACATAAAATGTTTTCAAATAAAATTTTAAAATAAGTTCTAACAATTGTAGATTTCCGGTGTGCAAATCAACAAATATATTGTTTAAATAAAACTAATTTGTTTGTATGATATTTTTATTAATATTTTTCTTTAAGATTCCAACTTAAACATAATCAAATTTGTATCTGTAAGGAGAAAAAAGAACCGAAAAAAATGCAAAACCGAAAAATACTTGTGTGTGATGATATTTTCATATTTTCATGTGTTATCATAATCCTCTAACAAAAGCAGCGACATTGGTGATGAGACGATGATAATTTTTCACAGCTGTAAACAAAATCTACCTCCTCCTGTTAACAGTAAGTCACGTTATTACATTCAAACATCAATAGGGAAATTGTTTTTTTTTTTGATTTTTTTCTGTTAAAGCTTCACTCCTTTTCAATGGCAAAAGTCATAAAGTTTTTAAGCATGTTTCTTATGTAAGTATGAACAATTTCAGTAAAATTATTTTTCTTCGACCTTTTTAATTTCGCCTCTTTTTTGTGAAAAGTTAAGTCTGGAGAACTCTTTAAGACCCTAATAAATTGTGAAGTGTATATGGTACTCCATCAGCAACTTGATAGATATTAGATAAATGAAAAAGTTTTCTGTCATTTGTAAAACTTTTGATACAACTGAATGGTTTGTTTGCAAACAAATTTTAGTTGTTATAAAATAAGATAATTTAAATGTGTCAAACGAACATAAAATGAGAATATCATACTAAAAATCTTTCTATACCCCCAATATTAGAGCTTGTGTAAATGAAAACTTGTACTCGTGTGTTTCCTGATACTTGCTTATTATATTATCTTTGTTAAAATAATCAATGTCACCAAAGTAAGCATACTCACATGATGTGCAAATTTATGATGGAAACGATTTAGTTTTTTTTTTTTTTTATAATTTTTATCCTTTCGTTTCATAATGATAAGTATATGCCATGCAAGTTTACTAAAGTATTTTCAATTTAAGTGGATTATAGTGTAATAAAATTTTATGTAAAAATAAAATAACAAAAAGCATTTTGTCAACTGACATTAAGAACTTTTATGACTGAAAGTTTATACGGACCATAAAGGCAGCTAACATTTGTAAAATCTGATATATTAAAATAGTGATAATTTTGTGTCTTAACCAACTAATATTTGTTTTTTATACAATTTGATTGCATAAAAATTCACTTTCAATAGTTGAGATACTACAGTTCAAGGTTTTTGATTATGTCCTAATTTCATCATACATAATTACCACACTATTAGTGAATTCACAAGGTGTCTTATCAGTCATATTTTCATAATACCTAATATATCACGACTCGGCGGCTCGGCGGCTCGGCTTAACTGACTCTTAAGCATTCGGCGTTGGTCTCTGCTGGTTCGTTACGATAACACAATAAACATAGCATAGAAAGTAGTATTATTTTAGGACATTTTTTGCTTGAAAAGCAATAAAAACCATTGTGAAATATTAGGACACTATGACATGATAACAGACCTTGTGAATAGACCGAATGTTTGTTTACGTACTTAAGGACAACAATTTATAATTTCGTCTGCTGCTTATAAAAGTAAATCTACTAAATTATATTATGTCAGCAAGTTTTACTTGTTTCTCTTTTCATCAATTATCATCATTAACATCGTCTTCCGTACTCATTTAAAGGAGCACCTTTTGGCATTACACCAACTGTTGCCAGATTTGTGATTGTATAAGTGTCGATTTCATTTTGTGTTTACATCAAAGTTTTCATATAATCGTTTAATTAACAAATATAATGAATAACAATGTAACCGTATTTATTTTTATACCCTTCACCTTCGTGAGAAGGTTATATATAAGTTTGTCATTCCGTTTGTAATTTCTACAATATAATTTTGCGACCCTATAAAATATATATATTCTGGATCCTTATAAATAGTGGAGTCGATTAAGCCATGTTCGTCTGTCTGTCTGTTGAAATCAACTTCGGGATCCAAATCTTCAATAATTCTGTCAGACATGATTTCGAGAAGTTTGCTATTTAACATCAGGAAAATCCGTCCATAAATAACGGAGATATGAGCAAAAATCCGAGACAACCTGTATTTTTGGCCTATTTTTGATCTATATCTCGATTACTAAATCATAAATATACACAATATGGATATATAATGATAGATATTTCAATGATGTATATAAGGTTATAGTAAGTTGGACTTACAATGGGTCAAAATATTTTTTAACCCAAATTTTTTTCACAAAAAACATTTTTTTGCCATAAATTTTTTTCAGTAATAAATTAAAAAAAAAAAATTTTTAAAAATGTTTAAAAACAATTTCGAAAAAAAAATTAAAAAAATTTTATTTTTTAAATTTTATTTTAAAGTATAATTTGGTGAAGGGTATATTAGATTCAGCAGAGATTTTTTTTTAATTTTTAGTTTACAATATACATTTATTAAAGGGTATTAGTCATGGTTATCTAGAACATTATCCCATCTTTCTGCAACATATGGATTCCGTGCCAAAAGAACTGCACAACTACCAAGATCCAATCAAAGCATGTTCTGATATTCTGTTCCAAAGGGCACAGTCTAGACAACACAGCGGGTGAGGCCAAACTTCCCAACCACTTCATTCTAAATACTTTTCAACAGGCATTGCAATGTCATGATGGAATATTATGGGTTCATGTCTGTTTGCATACTCTGGGCGTGATTCGGCCAATGCTCCCTTCAAACAAATCAGTTTTCAGCACCTCATAATATATAGGACCCTTTCACTGCCTCTTCGGGTTATTGTAATGGATCCATTTTTTATTGCAAGTAATGATTTGGTGCAAAAATTACTATCTTTTATACTTTTCAAGTATCACTTCGTACATGCAAAATCGTTTTGCAGGGTCTCTCGGCTTCATTCTTATGGTATCAAATTTCCCTACTATTGGATGAAACCTGAAAATCGCAAATGTTTTGAAATTGGTGCTTGAGTAGCTCCCTATTATTTTGAAAGCTCTTGTTGAGTTTGACAACAATCTTTATGGTGTAATGCCTCCAATTCATAGTCTTCAAGCCTATTTGGCTGCCCTGGTCGATTTTTGTCTTCCATGTCATAATCACCACATCTGAACCGCTCAAACCATGTCTCCACACTTGTTTTCAAATGAAAGAAGTAATGCAAAACTGCGTCATATGACGCTTTGAAAAACTACATTTTCTAAGCAAAAAACAATTTTGTTTTTAAATAAGTGTGCAAAAGTGACGGATATATATCCTTCAAAATGACATATAAGTTATTAAAAACCAAAACCGCGTTCAAAAGATTCTATTGAAAATCCCGAATCTTTAATCGACTCCGCTATTTCTATGGATACAAACACTATGTATATGAAGTATTTATTGGATTAATAGTTTTGTCTAAAAAACCGAAAAATTTCACAAAAAAACTAAGTATTTTCATTTTTTTCCAATTTTCAAAAATATTTTGCCGATTTTATGCCAAAATTACCTGGCAATGGTGTTTACACCAAATATTTGTGTATACATTTGGTTGACAGGAAAAATAACCATCTTAGATTATCTTAAATAGTGGGAGTTACAGGAAAAGTTAGTATAGCAAATAATAATAAATTGAAACCAAAAAAAGGTTAATGTCATTTGTAAAGACAGAAACACTTACGAAATTAATTAATGTCATGCATAGGTAAGCAAGAAAATCCCTTTCTAAACAAGAAGCTAGGTCGGAAGCTAAATATAACAATTTAACTCTATTAAACATTTATAAATCAAGTGAGAATGTTTTTTATTTAAAATTTTGGGTCAAACGAAAGCAATAAGGACTGAGATCGAAAAATTCTTAACACACGTTTTTTATTAAAACTTTTAACCCAAGTATTATTAGATTTTTGTATCACGTCAGTTATTATGTTAAATATCAATTATGTTCATTTGATGTTAATCTGATTAAAATGAGTGACCAGAAAAAAGTGCGTACTAAAATTATTAAATATTTTCAACAAAACCCAACTTGGTCCTAAAAAAAGTTGGCCAAACAATCAAAGGTCTGCCGTCAAACTGTTTCCAATGTTATTAAACAGTACCGGGAGAACTTGTTCGTTAAAAGAAAACCTGGTTTAGGTAGAAGGATTGGATAACATTATGTTTACTAAGCCAAAAAAATAGAAAGCATTTTCAAAAGAGCTCCCAACACATCCGGTAGGAAAGCAGCCCGGACTATTTTGTTTAAGAAATGTTTAGGACCAAAAAGCAGACAGAATTTCCCAAAAAGTTTTTTTATGGCAAGCAATATGAAGTTGCGGCAAATGAAGCCAATCATTTGTTACAACGGGCTCTATAAATACCTAAATTTACATCAAGGAATGTTTACAAAAGAGGCTGCTTCCATTCATAGGACTTCTTAATGTGTCCACTTATTTTTGGTCTGATTTGGCATCCATCACTGTGGTAAGTAAGGTCTTGAGTGGTACAAGACCAATAATGTGGTATTTGCAGCAAGAGAGACAAATCCTCCAAACTGCCTGGAGTTAAGGCCAGTGGAGAGATATTGGGCTCTTGTTAAAAGAGAATTGAAGAGCACAAAAAAGGTGTCCAAAAGTGTGGTCGATTTTAAATGGAGATGGACTACCTGTTCGAACAAAGTGACAGAGACCGCTATAAAAACCTTAATGGAAGGGTTTCCGAAAAAGGTTCAAAATTTCATCACTAGTGATTAGAACTATAAAAATATTTTTTTTTTTTGGTAAATTGTAATAATAATTTCTGTCAAACAAAAAAATCAAAACTGTAAGTTTTTTGGTTTCATTTTTGTTGACATATATGTATGTTAAGAATTTTTCGATCTCAGTCCTTAACTATATAAAAAATTAAAAAATTTTAATGATGAAATATAATTCAAAATAAAATTAGTTTTTGTTTTTCATTTATAAATATAGAAATTGACTGACATAGCGCTGACCCATTATAACTTGACACCAAAAACAGAACATTAAAATTAATGGATGAAGTCCCAAATTTTAAACGTAATTTCGAAAACTAAAGAAAATTATTTTCATTTCTAATAAATCCTAAATTAGAATTAAAAATTGATAATTTAATGGTGGTACCTAAATTTAGTTGTTGGTCACAAATTTGTAAAAATTATTTAGTTAAAGCATATGTTGTGTGTTCTCTAATATTTGTTTTCAGATCCTTTCTTCGCTTTCATATTTTATTTATCCCTTTGTATAAGACAAATATTTTCGAGAATTCAAGAACAACTTCCATTATAATTAGTAAACATTTCTCGTTAATGACCTAAATATAATTAAGTAAATAAACAATTTGTTTTCTGCTTAATATTTAATCAATCGGATAATATTTGTTTGTATCAAATAACCAGGAAAATTATAATGTAGGTTAATTACAAACGTTCAAAAGTGAAATGCTCATTTATTTAAGCAACAAGATTTTCTATTATTTAGAGAAAACATTTATTGAAAATAATATAGTTAGCACAACACTAGAAGACCCTGATGTTTTAAAAAGTTTCCAATTATTCAATGAATTTTAAACAAATTTGGTAGATAATATTATCAAATGAAGGGTAATTTTAAAGCAGATGATAAAAACATCATACAACTTGAAAATTTTATATAATTGATCAATTCACAAGGTCTCTTAGTCATATTGTCATGAAGTCCTAATATATCACGACTTAGCGGCTCGGCTTAACCTACTCTTACGCATTCGGCGTTAGCATAGAAAGTAGTATTATTTTAGGACATTTTTTGCATGAAAAGCAATAAAAAACCTTGTGGAATATTAGGACATTACGACAATATGACATGATAAGAGACCTTCAATAATTCTGTCAGAAGTTTCCTATTAAAAGTCAGCAAAATCCGTCCATAAATGACGGAGATATGAGCAAAAATCCGAGACAATATCTATTTTTGGCCTATTTTTGATCTATATCTCGATTACTAGGTCATAAATATAAACAATATGGATATCTAATGATAGATATATATTTATAAAATTAAAAACAATTTTTTTTTTTTTTAATTTTATTTTAAAGTACAATATAAGTATATACTAGTTTTATATATAAAATAAACACTGACTACAAAACTAGCTTTGAATAATGCGCCTAGACACCATCAGAGGTACTGTAACCAGATCTAATATCAAGTACAGTATTGGCCATAACTAAAGCACCCCCTTAATGGATTTTTTTCATATCATAATTTTCTGGATAAAAAAGGGTTTTTTGGGATGTATTTTGTATATATTTTATTAATTTATATTGTTAATGTTCATATTGTGTTCATTTAGGAAAGGATAATTGTATGAACAACTAATTTAAAATGATAAAACATACAAAAACACAAAACGCGACGGACAAAACAAAAACACCCCCTTATAAGATGTTCAAAAATTTGACTATGCTACTGCATATTTCCAATGTCAGTTAACGGGACTCAAAACGGATGCATTTAAAAATTCCAGGAGATAAAAATAAAGGAAGGCGTAGTCTGTATCATTTAAGTTCTATACAGTTTATTGTGAAAAAACATTGGATGGCAAGGAACAAGTACTCCAGTGAATTTAAAATTAAA
Source organism: Calliphora vomitoria (assembly GCA_942486065.2). NCBI lineage: Eukaryota > Metazoa > Arthropoda > Insecta > Diptera > Calliphoridae > Calliphora > Calliphora vomitoria. The sequence continues at coordinate 4,155,392 of OW818032.2, forward strand.
TTTATTGAAGACTGGAAGCCGGGCTTATCACAGCATGAATTGAATAAACAACATTCAATTAACAGATCAGTTATTTCCCGGCTGATTCCAATGTTTTTGCAGACTGGTCGTATATCACCGGGGCATTCTGGAGTACATCCTCGTAGAACCACACGATATGATGATTCCTTTACCAAAGGAGCAATGCAAAACGATCCTACAGCATCTGCTAGTCAAGTAAGAACAAGTTTAAGATTATGCGTTAGCGAAAGAGCAATCCGTAGAAGAGCAGTAGAAGCACAATTATTCAGCCGATGACCAGCAAAAAAACCGTTTGTATCAGCTAATAACAAGAAAGCTAGACTGGCGTTTGCCAAAGCCCAAATCGACTGGAGTGTCCAAAAATGGAAGACAGTACTGTTCTCTGACGAATCCAAATACGAACTAAAAAGTTCCTATGGAATAAGGCATGTACGCAGACGAAAAGTAGAAAGACTGAATCTTAAGTATTTCAAAGAAACAATTAAACATGGAGGGGGCAATGTAATGGTCTGGGGTTGCTTTCCTGGTCAAGGAAGTGGGCCAATTCATTAAGTTAATGGGATTATGTATCGGTTCATGTACCGTGATATATTGAAAGGTGTAATGGTGCCTTATGCCAGTGAAGAGATGCCACTTATAGGGAGGTTGCAACAGGATAACCATCCTGAGCACACCTTCAAATTTTGTAAGACTTGTCTACAGAGCAATAAGATTCAAGTTCTTCATTGGCCTGATCAATCTCCTGATCTCAATCCTATTGAGAACTTGTGGCAGATTGATAATATGAAAATAAATCGTGAAAATTGCAGAAATAAGGATCGACAATTTTCACGATAAATTTCAAGGTGTTATTATAGCCTGGGAAGGAATATCGCAAGACTCCATAAAAGACCAAATCAAAGGATTTGCAACAAAATATAAATTTAAACATTTTTTATATTATATCCATGAAGGGGTGCTTTAGTTTTGTCCGTTTTCTTTTCCAGCTTTAAATATCTTTTGATTTAAAGTTACCTCTTATAGAAAGATTAGCTTTAAAAGTATTTGTTTATCATTAGTAAATATATTAACAATTGAAAATAATACATAATAAATATTTAAAACTTAGTTTTTATACCATAAAATATAATATGAAAAAAATTCACTGAGGGGGGCTTTAGTTATGTACAATACTGTATATCGCGCAATTATAGAGATGTCAAACAAATAAGCTTTCTTATTCTCTCGCTACCTTTCTATCTCCAATCAATAGCGTTTCCAAAGAAAGTAATACAATTAATATATGGGTGATTCCATAAATATGACTGAAAAAACAAAAACCCTTGAAACGTTTACCAAGATATTTTTTGAATAGGAAAAAATACTAAAATGTTACTATATGAATGTATTTAAAGCTTATTAAATTTGTTAAAGAGCTTTTAATACATTATAGATATTCAGTTAGAACTGACTATTTTTAATTCAATTACTATGTAATTGGCTAAGCTGGCGGCGAAAACTAAGCGCCCAATTAGTATGTAGTATGAAATGAATTTGACTATAAAGGAACTGTCACATAACTACTTATGTGACAGTTCCCTTACCCGTAGGATAAATATCACCTGAATATACTGAATAAATGTAAAAAAGAACAATTCTATTGAAATAAATTCTTTGTAAATACCACAAGATTAAATGAATTCTATGGAACAGAACAAAATCCGAACGGAATAACTTTAATACATTATCAATTGTATAAGTAACAACTAAAACAATAATTAAAAAAATAATTGCTTTTATTTGTGTTGTTTGTTGATATTTGTTCACTACATCGCAATAATGTATCGTATAAACAATGTCAACCAAATTAACTTTGTTACAACAATAATAAAAATACGTTGTATTGTGTTATTGATTAGAGTGTGAGACCTACAAAAATCTAGTTGATTTAAAATGGCAGACATATTTCAAATTGTTACTAAGATAAATCAGAAGAAATAAAATGAATTATAAACACCAGCATAGTGAGGAGAATATATTAGGTTAGTGCTGATGTTTGTAATGTGAAAAAATATTGTTCCACCTTAAAGTACACCAATCTGCTCGGGATCACTTTCTAAGACGTTTAAGCAATGTCCCTCCATCCACGTAAACCTTGTAATTAAACTACTGCTCGCAATTTAAAACATAATTCGACAAAATTTGCCGCAAACTTTTATATTACCCCATGAACTAAGCCTATTGAATTTGATTAGAATCTATTCATTATTTCTTCTAGCCCTACAACTGCCCTATCAGAAAATTGTTAAGCTCTTAATTATATACATATCCAAACCAAATTCAGCACAAATAAATTTTATATAAGCTGAACTCGTAAAATTCAACACAAATATGTTTCATATATAGGCAAATCATTCCAACAAATTTTGTGACGATCGGTGCATAATTAGTCATAGCTCCCATATAAGGCCCTCTAACGAAAAACACTTTATCGAGCAAAAATATATTAAATGAGTTTCATATCTAAAGAAAACTGTAATCATATACTTGATGTTGGGTATCACACTTTTTTACTTACTTTCTTACTACATAATAGTAAGAATGTTTTGTTTTGTGTATTTTACACATTTCCTAACGCATGTACTATGTATGTAGGAATTTATGATTGATTGTGTATCCTTGAAAGATCCAGCAGTACTGGGTGACTGTCCCGAACTAGTGATTTTAATACTGGTCACAACAATTACATGCTAAGTTATTTTAACATGACAAGGACCTAGTTAAGTCACAAAGTCACTTGCACCTACCAAGATTACATGGTTATTGGTCCAAAAAGTAGTCAACGAATGGGAATTGACATACTTTCTACATATATTCAGTTATACATAACTAGACACTTAGTGACAATTGACTCTTCAAATTATTGCATCTGGTGTTTAAATAACTGCTTTATAAAGTGCAGCACAAAAACAAATCTAAGGTGACTAGAGTATACATTTCTTGGAGACACTAAAGTGAGAAATGATGAAGTCATAAGATTAGAATCAAACTAATTATTTTAGTTAATTATATATGTATATATAAAGTTGGATAACTTTTGGACTTACACGATCATTTTAGAAATGGCAAGCGCCTTTTAAAGACCTTGCATATGATAACAATATTTCATATGGTTGTCTAAATAGAAAAATTAAAAAAAAAATCATAAAAAGTTCATCAAATACTGACGCCAGGACAAACATTTTGAGCAATGGCATCCTCAAACAAAGTAAACCTTTAACTATACAAACGTTATTGTTCAGTAAATTATGTATGTATGCATATTAGGGTGGTCGTTACATTAGACTTTTTCAAAATCCAAATCTTTTTGAACAACCGCTGAACATTTTAGAAAAAAAAATAAAATTTTTATAAAATTTTCTCACATCGCACATTATTTGGGACCAAATGAGATAATGAACAAATGTTAAAATCATTTTGTAACAAGAAATTAATTTTGAATTACCTGCCTAAGTATCATCATTCGAACACCATATTTATTTTGATGGTCTAGTTTTTGTGTTACAGCCAGTGCTGCAATATGTGAAGATTTTAAAATCTCCTACATGTAAAAGCAGAAGGAAAGGAATAAAAGCAGAAGCAATCGAAAACTATTCATTAGACACTGACTTTCAAGAAACTTTCTCATCTATTGAGTCAAATCTGCTATTTCAAAAAGATATCAATGATTTGATGCGTGAAATAAATTTGTCTAAACAGCAGGCAGAACTTTTTGGGCTCTCGATTAAAGGGATGAAATTTATTACAACCCGAAACAAGAGTATGTTACTATCACAATTAAGATGAAGAGCTAAAATGTTTTTTTTTTTTCACAAGATGATCAGTTAGTATTTTGTAATAATGATTATGGCGTAATGACTGCCTTGCACGCAGAGAAAAGATATAGTTGTGCATGTTTACTGTAACCATTTCCACATTTTTAATATGTTTTTAAAAATATTATAGTCACAGTAATCATTTAAATAATTGTGGTAACCATAATATGGTTAACTTGCGATTAACATGATTATAGCAATCATATATATGGTTACAGTAAACATGTATATGTTTGTGACAACAATTTTACTGTAACCATATATATGATTGATACAATCATGTGAATCGTAAGTTAATTATATTATGTTTAACACAAGCATGTCAATAGTTACTGTGACTATAATATTGTTAACAATATTTTAAAAATGTAGAAATGGTTACTGTAATATAAAGCAGAAGAGTGGCGTTTGTTTATCAATGGTTCGAAAGTAAGTTTAAAAGCAATGAACTTCCCTCTATACCATAAGGTGAAGCTTCTAATATGAAAGAGGCTTATGAAAATATTAAATTTATCTTGGATAAAATTCAATACAGCGAACACAACTGCAAAGATTATTATCATAATTTTAGGCTTACTACTAGGGTATACGAAATACTGTTGTTTTCTTTGTGAGCAGAGATCGGAAAAATCATTATGTTCAGAAAACAAGGAAATCTCTTACACTTGAACAAGAAAATATTGAAAATACTTCATAGTCTAGCCTAATTATAAATTTTTACCACATTTATACATAATATACATTTCGTACATTTACATTTAGATTTCATTCCACGCCCAGCTGCTCTAGAAGGCAGTCCCGAACTAGTGATTTTATTTATCATTTAGGGTGGGAACTACGTGACTAGTTATTTTAACACGTGCATGTCCTAAGCAGGGGGTAAATTGGCCCTAATTGACTACAAAGAGACTATCTAATAGCTGGTCCAAAGTAGTTAAAGCATTGGATTCACATATTTGTTAAAAAACATCAGTTACCTTACTAACTACCTAACTGGTAACTTGATCAGCTACATAACTAGTTATTTTAATATGTAATAGTGCTAATTGACCTCAAATAGTAAGCTAAAAGTCCAATAAACGATAGCTTGTAAACAAACCTTTCTTCGACAACTCTCTAATGAATTGCTTCTGGTGGGTTAAATAACTAATTTCTAAAGTGCAATACAAAACAAAGGTTTAAAGAAGCTTCACTATAGGTTACTAAGAGACACCAAATTGACTATAGACTTCATGCTACGGTACATGTGATTTCAGTATACATAAGCAAAACTACAAATTAACTGTATGATAATTATATCAACACAATTTGTATAATACCAGTTTGAACGAATTTTCACATAACACGTTTAAAGTGACTATACTCCAGATTACTTAGAGACACTTAAGGGACAATTTTCTTAACTCTAGATTACCTGGGATATATAAAGTAACCAATTGTCTTATCTCTGCACTACAAAGAGCACATACATGTCAAGTGACCAAAATATATAAATTGAAGTCAGTCAAGTGATAAGACATTTGTGACGATTACTGTCATGCTTAACTGTTTCTACGATAGATAGTGGGATACATGAATGGTAGTGGACTACTGTTGGACATTATAAAGAGACATTCCTTAAGCAAAATACAGAGGGAAATCATAGAGATACATTCACGTTTATATTATTTTATAACAAAATAGCGTAATTTTTTTTTTTTTTGATAAACACTGAGATTTTCTAACATAGAATAAAATCAATTTACGAAAGAACTATTCGTATTTAAAACATTCTAATTATATTTCTGTTATCCTTATCCTTGTGCCAAGTATAACTATACAAACGTTTTCCTGTTACATTCAAAGGCGTTTTTTTTTTTTTTTTTTTTTGAACAGTTTAATTGATCAACCTATGAAATGATTGTTTGAAAAGGGTTCTACTCACTTTAAGTGCCTACTGAGGGTTAGCAAAGTTGAAACTTGTGGAAAACACCATTTCATGGAAAGTCAAATAAAATTTGTATGTTTCTTTTTAAAGGCTTTTATGATTTAAAGTTATTCCAGAAAAGTTTCATTTATTTTTAAATGTTTTGTAAAATATTCAATGCTTTTTATTTATATTTAATTTTTTTGTAATACGTTTTCACGGTTATATGTCATAAATTGGCCAAGAATGCATGCAACACATTTATGGAACCAAGTAATTTTTCAAAATTTTACCTCTAGCTGGAAGTTTTTGCATTAGGTAAGTGAATAATCAAAAAACTTATTTTCAAAATATGGCAAATATAGAAATTTCAGTGAATTTATCAACAAAATTGGGAATTTAGCACATGAAAACTAATGGGTCGATTATGGATGGCAACCGAACTTCAGTTGCGTTGTCAGTTGCCTAAATGGTATTACAGATGGCAACTGGCAGCTATCATTTCTGTTGCCAAGTCGGCAACCAGAAATTTGTGGTTGCCCTCTGGCAACGCAACTGAAGTTCGGTTGCCATCCATAATCGACCCATAAATCTCACTAAAATATTAATTTTGTATTCCTGAATAACCTTTAAGTAGAAACTTATAGCTTTTTTTATAACCTCCACATTCGTGAGTAGGATATATATAAGTTTGTCATTTGTAATTTCCACAATATAATTTTCCGACCCTGTAAAGTATATATATTCTGGATACTTATAGATAGTGGAGTCGATTAAGCCATGTCCGTCTGTCTGTCTGTTGAAATCAATTTTCTGAAGACCCCAAACGACTTACAAACTTATTTCATACATCAATATATCGGGAATTCTAGCGGAGTCGATTAAGCCATGTCCGTCTGTCTGTTGAAATCAATTTTCTGAAGACCCCAAATAACTTACAAACGTGTTTCATACATCAATATATCGGGAATTCTTGCGGCTCGGTTGCTATTTCAAATCGAGAAAATCGGCCCAAAAATGGCTGATATATAACGAAAAAACCGACCCAACCTCGATTTTTGATCTATATCTGGATTACTAAGTCATTAGTATAGACAATATGGATATCTGATGATAGATATTTCAAAGGCCATTGCAACGATCTATATAAGCCTATAGTAATTTGGATATACAATGGGTCAAAATCGGGAAAAATATTTTTTAACCCAAATTAATTTTTTTACCAAAAAAAATTTTTGTTATACATTTTTTTTCACTAGTATATTTAAAAAAAAAATTTTAAATTAAAAAAAAAATTTTTAAAAAATTAAAAAAAAACTAATTTGAAAAAAAAAATTTTTTTTGAAAACAATTTCGAAAAAAATATTATTTTTTAAATTAAAAAAAAATTATTTTTTTATATATTGAAAAACAAATTTAAAAAAAAAAAATTAATTTTGTTACCCAAAAATATTTAAAATTTTTGTTTTAAAGTATAATTTGGTGAAGGGTATATAAGATTCGGCATATCCGAATATAGCTCTCTTACTTGTTTATTTTCCATTACAGTTGAGAAATATTGTAGAAATGGATAGTTGGTAAATGTCTTTTAACATGGACAAACACAAAGCAAACAGAAAATAATAAATAGATCTATAAATAGTAGGGTATTCAATTAATCGGGATTCTGGTTTAATCGGTTAATCGAGCGAATAATTAATCGGGGTTTATATTTAATCGGTTAATAATCGGTTAATTTTAAATTATTCGATTAACCGAATAATTTCTATTTTGTACTTATTTAAGCAATTCAACAAAAAAATATATAATAGGAAAAAGTATGGTATTTGAAATCCTTTTTATATACACATGTGAGTTTTTTTTTAGGATTTTAGTGAGATATTCTGAAATAAACTTTTAAGAAAAGAATATAATTTAAAAGGTTTCCTTTTAAACGATTTTTCTTCAGTTTTAATAGAATTTGACTTGGAAAAAACTTTCTCTCTGATTGTAGATGTTGGAGATATCGAAAGTAACGCATGAGAAAGACTATACAACTTCTTAGTTTTTTGTTCAGGTTTTTTTAAGCATATAAAATCCTTCATTATACCATTGGTGTCTTTTTGGCATTTTTTTAGATTTTAAATACTTTTAATAGTTTCGTTAAGTTCTGATAAAAGACTCGTTTTTGTAATGTCTTCAGTTTCGTCTTTTATCATGTTTTCCTTCTACTCATTAGGGCAAAGTTCAACATGGAACATTCTAGAAATGTCATTTCCTTAGTTTCAGTTTTTGAGCTATACTTCAACTATTGCTAGAAGGGAATGTTCATGAGTTAAGAAATAAAATTTGTGTGTTTAAAACTATATTTTTATATATTTATTACAATAAAAAAATAAATTTCGGTTAATCGGTTAATCGAATCAAATTAATCGGTTTATTTGTTATTTGAAAATCGGCAATTTTAAATTATTCGAACAGTTAACCGACCAAAATTAATCGGTTAACCGATTAACGGTTAATCGATTGAATACCCTAATAAATAGTAACTTCAGAGAAAATCAGTCAAATTTGAAGGGCTATATCTTCTGAACCAAAAATCAGATTGTAATAAGAGTAGCATATTTGAATTCTTCGGACAATTTCCTATAAAATAGGTATATTCATTATTTTGTGGGGACACATACAAATTTTTGATTTTTGCAACATCACTTGTTTTACAGGCGCCACTGTGCATCGTTAACCCATTGAAAAAATGTTCTTCCAATTCTAATGAAATTAGCATTCATGAGGATTAAAAATGTAATTTTAACGGTTAAAGCTTTTAGCATTCACCTGCAGTTGGCGGATTTCTAAGAAATTTAGTTTTTAGTCACAAAGGTTTCAATTTTTTTCTTTTCCCAGTACCAATTTACTTCGAATTCAAGAATAATCTGTTATTAAAAAAAGTAAATTTCCAAAAAAACCACAGTTGAACGTATACAATTTTATTTGTAACACAATTCAGTGATTATTTGTTTTACTGTCAAATATTTAACAGACATCTAGGCGATACGGTCAACCGCAAAGCACACCCATCAATAAAAGAAAACAGCATTTTTATTTACATATATATCATACATATGTATATAGGATATTATATTCGTGAGGTTCTTTTATTTCATTAAGTATTTGTACACCTTGTTTATCAAAATAGTACGTGTATGGAAGTGTTTTATTTTGTGACACCGTTAAATGCTTTTTTGATATCACAAAGATAAATTAATAATAAAGTGTCGTACATTTTTATAAACGTGTAATTTGAATATAATATGAGTTTAACTATTAGGGTAATATCAAGCCATGAAGTGGTCATAAAATTGAAAGGAACAAAGGTGTAAGTTTTATGCATATGCAGATAAATTCGGCCGATTTTTTAATACAGAAAACCTAGAAAGTTTGTATTTGGAATGATAGTAAAATTATCAGATATATTTCAATGAACATACAAACATCGATAAATATCTTGCACACTTATCCTATAATAAACGTTTAAGCTTAAGCATATAGCGCTGAAAACTATTTTTATCTTTTACTTTTTTCAGATTAAAGTATTTCCGTTTATCTATACGTTGCCCTAATGTACCTACCAACACGAAAACAAACATGTAGATAGAAATACAAATACTAGTACTTTGACACGTGTTTTATTAACAGAATAAGCAAAAAAAAAAGCATGAAACACTTTTTTATATGTATGCTATATCATAAATTCAATTAAAATTGTTTTTAGCTTTTATGTCCAGGCTTTTACAATAGAAAACATCATAAATTGAAATTACTGAAAAGTCTATGGAAATAAAAAAATATATATATATATGTGTGACTAAAGCCTAAAACAATTTAGTCAATTGTGTAGCTAATATAAATAGGTTAGAAAGATAAAATATTTTAAATTTATTATTAAAGAATTTATAAAAACATCTGTGAACAAAATTTAAATATCATGCTCTCTGTGTAATTCGATTCGTCCGAAAAAGTTAGCTTAAAATGGGGTTTTTGGGAAACTATGAAAGGATTTAAGAAAAAGTAATTTACTTATTTAAAAACAATTTTTTTTTTTGTAGAGTTCAAGGGTATACTCGTATCAGAGTTCAGCAATGAATCACTTTTTTACTATTCATACGCACTTATGAAATAATAAGTATGAGTAGCCATCATCGATCATCACTACTCTGACGTACCCATACTCAGAATAACATTGATTTATAAGTATGCGTAGCTTTAAATATTGTTACGTTTTTACCTTTTAAAAACGTGGGTTTATTTCCTTTAAATAAACCGGATACTTTTGATTGCAAATAAAAAACCGTTTAGTAGTTTTAAATTGTATCAACTCTTTATTTATTTAATTGTACACCAACATCAGTTCAAATATTCACTTAGTGTCTTTATACACGTTTATCAATTCGCAGAAATGTACCCACACTTTATAACGTACAAGCTTAAATGTACAAGACAGTTGATGTTAACTCTAACAGCGCCAATGATCAACTCCACTCACGACTGCCTGCTCTGCCACTATTTATACACGCGCCATCTATCGGGAATCTTCTACAATGCTCTTAACGAACATATTAGTACTGATGGACGTGTTTATAAACAAGATGTATGTTGCAGGCAGTCGTAACAATATGAATTCGAATCATACTTAAAAATCATGCATCGTCTATACAAATTGAGTTAAGAAGAGTCGAAATCAACATCATAAATATTGTTAAGTATGAGTGGATATTAGTCTCGACAAAATTGTAATAAATATGAATGCGTATAAGTACAAGGAATTCAAGATATTTGAATATTTTATACCCTTTGGTATATAGTGATCACAGATTAAGTGTTTGACTTAAAAATGCGGGATTTTTTAAAATTTTTAGCTTTTATGTTGAAACATTTGTACAATATAAATTTATTCATTGGCCATTGTTGGCTACGACATTTTTCCATATTTCTGTTAATATATGGATTCCATGTCAAAAGAACTGCTCATCTTTTGAGGCCAAGTACGAATCAATCCAATTTCGAATACTCTGTTCTAAGGTGAAGTGTATCCAAGAGAGTCCGTTCTGCATCGATTGAAATAATTAATATTCGGATAGGGTAAGGTCTGGACTATAAGGCGGGTGAGGGAAAACTTTACATCCACTTCATTCTAAATACTTTTTAACAGCTATTGCATAATGTGGACGAACGTTGTCATGACAAAATTTTACAGTTTCATGTCTGGCCGCATATTCTTGGGGTTTTTTAGCCAATGCTTCCACCATTTTCCTACCAACAAATGCAGAGAATTGCCTTATCACCATGGACTTTTCGCTTTGGTGTTGATTTGGCGGGTTGGACGGGCTTCTCGTACGATCTCTTAGGCTTCGACTTATCGTAATGGATCCAATTTTCATCGCAGGAAGCTTTTGTATTTATAGCATTCTAACATCATTTCGGACATGCAGAATCGTCTTTCTTTGGTTGAATCCTGCTTCTCGCAAATGTTTTGAAACTGCTGCTTGAGTAGCTCCCACTGATTTTTAAGATCTTGTTAAGTTTTACAGGAATCTTTTTTATTTTCAAACTTTTTTGGCTGGTCTGGGCGATATTTATCTTCGGTATCAAAATCACCACTTTTGAAAAGCAGCACTTTTTTCAAATTAAAGAAGTAAAGCAATACTTCCCGACGTTTTGTTGGCACAAAAATCTATATTTTCGAAGCAAAAGAAAAAACAACTTTAATATTTAATAATAACTACAGACAGATATGTACCTTTCAAAATACAAAAGGAAAATTCAACATTTATACCCTTCACCTTCGTTTGTCATTCCGTTTGTAATTTCCACAATATAATTTTCCGAAAGTATATATATTCTAAATTCTTATAGATAGCGGAGTCGATTAGACCATGTCCGACTGTCCGTCTGTCTGTTGAAATCTATTTTCTGAAGACCCCAAATAACTTACAAACTTGATTCATACATCAATATATCGGGAATTCTTCCTAAGGAAAAACCAACCTAAGAAAAAAACCAACCTCGATTTTTGGCCTATTTTTGATCTATATCTGGATTAAGTCATTAATATAGACAATATGAATATCTAATGAAAGATATTTCAAAGTCCATTGCAACGATCTATATAAGGCTATAGTAATTTGTACCTACAATGGGTCAAAATCGGGAAAAATAATTTTTATTACCAAAAAAATTTTTTTGTCATAAAATTTTTTGTCACTAGTAAATTTAACAAAAATATATAAAAAATTAAAAAAAATGTTTGAAAAAAATTAAAAAAAATATTTCGAAAAAAAATTATTATTTTCAAAATTTTTAAAAATTATTTTGAAAAAAAGTTTTTTTTTTTAATTTTGAAAAAAAAAAACATATTTTAAAGTATAATTTGGTAAAGGGTATATAAGATTCGGCACAGCCGAATATAGCTCTATTAATTGTTTTATTTAAAATTACTTTAAAATTTTGTTCACAGTACGGGTAAAATTTGAATAAAATCAGTCATAAATTGTGAAAAATCCGAATGAAAGAACACAAAATATTTCCAAGTGTTTTAAATTGTTGCATGACTGAGGTGCCCCACATTAAAGGTATGTAGGGTCCGTCCTCAAAAATTGACATCGTATACTCATTGCTACGCTTATTTGAAATTTAAAGTTGGAAATGACAGATTAATTTTAGGACATACTGACATCATTACATCGACTCTATCAACATAGAAATATATTGTATATAACTTATAGGATACCTAATATTGTAGAAATAACAAATTCATGGTTAGCTATTTGAGGGTATGTATGACTTATATGGAATTAATTGAAGGAAATGTTATTGGCAACAGTAGTCGGAAGTATTTGATTGAATATATAATTTAAATATGGTTTTAGGTTTTTGGCCAACATACAATAAATAATGTGCAAACAAAGCTAATGATTAGTTTCCTGGAAATTTATTGTATCAGGAAATTCCAGTTTAAAAATACCCAAACTTTCGAAGCAGCTAGAACTTTTAATAAATATTTGATAGAGGTTCTTATTATTATTGTGTGAATAATAAAATTTAATACCATTTTGTTCCTCTAATTAAAGTCAATGCCATTCAACTTATTATTGTTACTAAAATTATTTATAAACCTCTAGGGTTTTATGATGAGCAAAAATTACAAAAAAAAAAAATTCCATAAAATTACATGAAAAAAGAAACAATAAATTTTACACGATTTTAAGGTAATGTTGTAAGGAAACATTAATTTAAGCATATTTTCAGTTCATCTTGCTACTTTTTGAAAATGATGCTCATTAAAATGCAAAAAAAAAGAAAAACTAATTTATGTTTTGTATAAATTAATTTCTTCTCAGGCAATTTAAAACATGTATTCCTATTAAATTGACTACAATGTCAGTTCATTATAAAAAGTAAAGTACATAACTACCATAACAACAGTATAATTTTATTAAAGTTGAAAAGTGATAGCTTATTAAATTATCCAGGAAACAAACTCTTCACTGGTCATTAGAATTTTGTTCACGAGTCAATAGAAGTGGAGATTAGGATTTCAGTGAGTTCTGGAGAGTTTCAAGAAGTTTTCCTGGAGTTTCACCTACTTACACTCGTTTGCCAACGGCTAGTTTAGCAGTGTTTCTACAGGCAGAGAAAAAATATAGTCGTACATATTTACCATAATCATTTTAACATATTTACAAGTTTTTTAACAATATTATGATCAATGTAATTATTTACATGATTGCGTCAACCATAATAAGTTTCTGTTACAATTCGGATGATTGAATATTGTTACTTTGACCAAAAACTCGAAACTTCAAATAAAATATCCGAATTTGCTCAAAAGGGGAGTGGAATTTTAGACCTTGGGACCATCGAAAATCGGAAAATGGGTGCCCTATTGTGTATGTACATATGTATTTATGTATGTATTACCAATTATAACACATTTGTAATGTTAACTAAAAATTAATTTGTACTGTTTATCCGGCAATAAATCTACCTCATTTTAAACATATCACAGTAATTAATCTCTTTAGCTTTAAGTCCCTGGCAAATGCTTCAATGTTAAAATGAGCAACACGAAAGGCTAAAAATAAAAATAACTTATTAGTTATAAAAACACATGCACAACCTAAACGAAAAGTCAAAAGAGTAAAATTATAATAATAAGTGTGTAATATGTTGCTAAGTGTTTTCTGTCTTAACAAAAGTTTTCATATTATACTTACAAAATATTTTAATGGTTTTACTAAAAATATTTTCTGGTTTTTTACTAAAAATTTTAAAACAAAAAGATGAATGTTAAACGTCTAAGAAAAATAAAGTATGTAGAATGAATCATTCCTCAAAAGTTCATAGCCTTAAGGTCTGCGTAAGCTAACATTTACTTTTACTCTTACAGAACCAAACTCCTATATATTTCTATATTTAATAGGAAATGTCGTAGTACAGTAGGTAATCATAGCGACTAATTAATTACGTTTTCCTGTCTGTGACATTCATAGCACTTTGGCGGCATATGCTTTATGTTTGCATAAAAAATAACACCGCCTGAGTGCTAATCATATTTGCAGAGACAAAATGTTTGCTTTTATTTCTGAAAAGCATAAAAACATTTCTCCTTAGGCAGCTTTATTTACATTTACAGTGCACTGTATATTATAGTAAATATGTAGTTAAAAAAATTATGAGTGTTTCAAGGTTGATAATAATTACTCACTCACACAATGCAATTCTTTTAAACATACAACTACCCAGTAGTTCTGGGTGACTGTCCCTAACTAGTGATTTTTAACAGTTGTCTGGTTGTTTCAACAGATGTCCTAAGCAAGGGGTCAATTGATCCCTACATATATTACAAATAGACTGTCTTATAGCTGGTGCAAAGTAATCAATGCATGGAATTCAAATACCAGTTACATAGAGTCATTTAGGTTACTAGCTACCTTTCTGGTTACTAGATTAGCTACATATTTTGTCATTTTAATATGTACATGTCCTAAGCGGAAGCCAATTGACCTTAAATAGTCAGTCTAAAAGACATCTCCTATATAGACCAATAAAGGTTTGCTTGTAAACAAACCTTCCTCCGACTACATTATGTTTACTACAATTGGAGCAATCTTCCATATACAAGCTACAATATGACAGCCAAATAGCCGCTATAAAGTAGTCTACGAAAACAAGTTTATAGTTTATTTATTATTCGAGTTAAAAAAAATTATTTTCCTAATAATTTTGTTTTACGAAGACTTTTAATACTTGGGGTTTTGTTGTTAATAGCTCAGTGACTTTACACGTTTCACATCCGTAGAGCAGGTCCGACTTTACGCTGGAATTGAAGATGTTGATTTTGTGCCGCTTAGAAATTTAGAAGAATTCCAGACGCATATTAACTACGCGCTCGCCTCCATCTTTACTTATGTAAATATATTTATGTTTTCAATCTGCCTTTTAAATGTATTGTGTTGGTGTTTGCAGTGGCGACTCTGAGCGACTTGTTTTATGTTTGTCTGACGGAAAACTGTGTCCAGAACTAGGGGCAAAAACGTTCATAACAGAAGCCTAGCATTTTTTGATACTACAACGTGCATTACATGGATCCTTTATAAGGGATATGAGAGTGCCAGGATTTCCAATAATTTCCATTGTGTACCATACTGCGTGTATCGAATGCTCTTTCAAAGTCTACAAGGACTAAAAGGATTAGGGAGTTGTACTCTGCGGACTGTTCAATTATTATGCGCAATGTGGTGATTGGGTCTACACATGATCGGTTTGGCCTAAATCAGAGATTTTTCAATGTTTGTAGGAATTCGGTCAAAGATGATCATTGTGATAACTTTCTCGATGGTGTTGAACCGAGATATGCCTCTCCAGTTCGTACATTCTGTTGCCAAGGGTGGAGACTCGAACATTTTTTTTTTTCAAAATTGTTTTAAATTTTTTTTTATATTTTTTTAAAAATTTAAAAAAAAAAATTTATATTTATTAGTGAAAAAATAACTTACAAATAAAATTAAAACAAAACAATTTCGAAAAAAAAAAAATTGAAAACAATTTTGAAAAAAAAAAAATTTTAAATTTTGAAAAAAAATTAAGAAAAAAATTGTTTTTTTAAATTTTGAAAAAAAAAATTAATTTTGTTTACCTAAAAATATTTAAAATTTTTATTTTAAAGTATAATTTGGTGAATGGTATATAAGATTCGGCACAGCCGAATATAGCTCTCTTACTTGTTTTTATTAATTTTCTGCAATTCTGCTCATACCTACTTTTGTATCCTCAATTTCATAGGAATACAATTATTATCTTGCAAATAGCCAACCACACCCGTAAGAAAATCTATAGTGCTTTTTGTATAAATTCCATTAGTTTACCCAAGGTGGTTGAACAAAAATTGAGCTGTTATTTCCAGGATGCTCAATGGTTTCTGGTAAAAATAAGTTCGCCATAAGTTGTGGAAAATCAGAATTGTGAAAAGATTGTGCTGTGAGCCACTGAAGCTGCAAGCTAGAAAACAACAAGGAAAAGTTTTGTATGAAATTAAATATAAGGTATTTATTCAACTTTTATATACCAATATTTTAAATAAAATAATAAGAAATTGCAGCGAGTGTGGTTTTCTGTTTAAATTAATGTCTACAGTATACATACAGTCAGAGTCAAAATTTAGTATAAAACACGCATTTTCATCTATCAAGATAAATATTTCAATTAGTGAAAAAAATATATAAGTTTGGATAAACTTAAATTAAACTTTGAGTTTAATCTTTTATTATTAAAAAAAACTTTGAAAATTAAAACTGATTTCGTGGAAAATTATGTGAAAAAGGTATAAGTACCTAAAAACAACAGTCAAAAATTAGTATACAGTTGATGGATAACGCTCTATTTTGTTTGTCCTCCATTGAGTTTAGTTACGGCCTCTACTCGTTTTTTCTGGAGTTTAAAAGATGTTCAGTTATATCTTTAGTAACAATAATAAGTTTAATTTACAATTCACATGATTGTATCAATCATATATATGGTAACAGTAAACAAGTATATATTTGTGACAACCATTTATATGATGAAGGACTTACCATATTATGTTGCTCACGGCATATGGATATCATAATCTGAGAACAACATATTATGATAAAATTATTAATCTTTTGTTGTCACAAATATATACTTGTTTAAACATATTATTGTTACTGCAATCATATATATAGTTACTGTGACTATAATATTGTTAAAAATGTTGAAATTTGAAAAGCCAGTTAATATTGTTAACGAGATTCAAAAAATGTTTGCCAACTACAAAATCTTTAAAAATAGTAATTCTGATTTATTGATTATTATCTTGAACATAGTTGTTCTTAATAATATAATAAATATAAAAGAATTCACTTATTAGTTTAAATTTTTTTACGATTAACGTAAGCACCATTTTTTTCGTGCGCACTCCTTAGTAAATTCAGAATTCTGCTACAAGTTATACGCAGGCCAACTATTGGTGCTTTGTGTTTACTCAATGTCACTGTAATTTTTTAAGGAAATAATGCTGCATAATGGTACATATAATTAAGAAGAGTGTAAAAAGAGTCATAATTTATTTGCGTTCTACTGAGTAGAAGTG
The DNA here is from genome assembly GCA_942486065.2 of Calliphora vomitoria. Taxonomy (NCBI): domain Eukaryota; kingdom Metazoa; phylum Arthropoda; class Insecta; order Diptera; family Calliphoridae; genus Calliphora; species Calliphora vomitoria. The sequence goes on from OW818032.2 coordinate 4,172,820, forward strand.
ATTTTTCCACACTTTTTTTCCAATAAATAAGAATTGCAAATTGAACAGGGGTTTCTTATGAACACTGATGACATCAATATTATCTCCACTTTCCAATGAAATGTTATTTAAAATACCTAAAATTGTGTTTTATTTCATTTTAAAGATAGTTAGGATAGAAAAATCCATTATTTTTGTGGTTGTTTAACAATTCAATTTTTAACCTTTTTTCTTTAACAAAACAATAATATTTATTTTTGGTCTGAGCCAGATGACCCTTTAATGTTGATATTATGTTTGAATAGTATTTTATTTTATACAATTTATAGGATGATAAAAACACATTCCTTCAATTGAAGTTTTCTCGATATATAATTTTTAAATGTTTGGGCAACATTTGAAGGGTACAACAATATTATTTTTATGGTTTAACAGTTTTGCTTATTTGATTACTTCATTGGTTTTTTAAGGTTTTGTTTTGTTTTCATTTAATTTTGTTTTGCTACTATTAACAATTAAATATTGGGGTAGAGGCTGTTGAATCTTGTAGAAAATAAATAGTTAGTGACTGTACATTAGAATTGTAGGTATTGAACGTGTAGATGCAAACACACATGCAGGTAGAATAAGGATACACTTCATTGTTATGGTTGCATGTGTTGTGTAGCATAGAACACAATGTTCATCCTACGATCTCAGCAAGAGATCAATAGTTTAAGGAAATATTTTCCCACCCTTATTATAGGGTCAGGAATAATATTCTATAAATAGATTTAAGTGTATATACTACTAATGCATACCACTTGGGTTGCAGGTAGTTTAAAATTTAGTTATAATATATTTTCTGTTTGTTTACCTAGTATTAAGATTTGTAAATAAAACATTCAGTTCAATTTAATAACCCAAACAGGGTAAAGCATTCGTGTTTCAATTCGACAGTTGCCGCGAGATCTACATTTATTGGTGACCCCGACGTGATCTTTTTTTATGCGTGCCGTGAAAAAAAAAAAAAAAATAATAATAAAAAATATATATATAAAAAATAAATAAAATATATAAATATTTAAAAATTAATAAGTATATATACTAAATAAAGTGGTAAAGAAAAAAAAAAAAAAAAGAATAAATAAATAAAATATTCAAAAAATAAAAGTGTAAAAAATAAAAAATAAATTACAAGTAGCAGAAGAAGGTAAGTGTTGTTTGTATAAGTTTTTATTTATTAGTTTAATCATTAGTATATTTTTATTTTGGAATAAAATAAAAATACTACGAATACTTGATAAAAATTTGTTGAAACTTTAAAATAATTATTATTAAAGAAATTTAATAATAATTGTTATTGAAGATTGTTTTGAAAACAACAACAAATTGAAATCAGGAATCATTAAACTGAATTTTTTTTTTTTATATAATATATATATATATTTTTTTTTCATATTTAAATTTTTAACATAATGGAGCCCATTCTGGTAGTGAAAGAGCAGGATATGTTAGGGAATAAAATAGCTTCCTTATACAATTCTCTGAGCTCGTTAGCTCAGAGCAATGTAGGTAAGCAGGAACTGGCTGAGAAGGTAAAAGGATTGCGAGAATCATTTAGAACTTTCAGTTCAGAATTTGAAAAGAATGATAGGGAACTGAGACCACCATCTTCCACTTTGGAAAGAAATCCGTATTTTAAGGGAGATTTCGTGGAAAAAGTGAGGAAAGCTGCAAACAATTTCGAATGTTTGTATAGACAAATAAAAGAAAGAATGGCACAGGAAGAAGGACAAACCAAACCCTCTTCTGCCGATGCTTCTGTCGCTCCTTCTGCTCCGATGTTACAGAAGACAAGTCCTGAACTCGGAGAGGTGAGTGCTATAAAAGAGCCTTTCAATTACGGTCAGAAAAGCAAGAATGCTGGTTTGATCCGTCAATTTCAGTACGTTCTGGACGATTTAGAGACGAAAATTAATAAATTCAACAGTAAAGAAGTTACTGTTGAAATAGTTAAAGATAAATATAAAATTGCGGAAAATATGTTTTTGCAATATATGGGAGAATTTCCGGATGATGAACTCACGGAAGTCTTCTATTCTTTACGAGACTCATATCAGGAGATTCCTGGTATAGAGAATCATTTAAAATCCCTTCCGTTCACTCTGCCATCAATTGACATACCAACATTTGATGGGCAGTTTACAGAATGGGATACATTCAGTGAATTGTTTGAGCAGCTGATATTAGCGCAGGCAATTCCTAAAACACAAAAAATGTGTATTTTGAAAGCAAAACTGTCTGGAGAAGCTTTGAAAAAAGTTTCAAAGTTGCCTTCCAGAGAGGAAAATTTCGATGTAGCTTGGAAGATCTTGAAGGATTATTATTCCAATAATAGGGCTACAACATCGATTTATTTTAAATCCATTCTTGATGCTCCGTTTGTTCAATATAACTCACAAAGTGTCAAGAATTTTTTGGAAATTGTGAATGAAAGTTTGCAGGCTTTAAACGCTGTAAATATTAGCGCAGAAGATCGGTATCAAGCGCTAATGTGTTTCATTTTGCAAAGAAAATTGGATGATCAATTAAGAATCCAATTTGAACAGCATTTGGGAAGGTCGCGAGAACTACCAAAAGTGGAAAGTCTCGTAGAATATATCAATCAAATGCAGTACTCATTAGAAGCTAGCCAGCAGTTTAGTGGGGACTATAGGTTACGTACATTTAAAGAAAATAGCAAAGGATCTTGGAGGGAGAACAAATCTTCAGGATGGTATCATAATAGGAAATCAGAAGGGCAAAATATGAATAGCGTTTCTAATATAGGAAACCTTAAATGTATTTTAGGTTGCTCAATAGGACACAGGTTATATAGATGTTCTAAATTTAAAAGCCTCTCTATAAAGGAGAGACTAGAAAATGTAATGAAGTTTAATGTATGTAGGAAGTGCCTAGAGACAGGACATTTTTCGAGAAAATGTGTTATCAATTTCCAATGCAAAATATGCAAAGGGGTCCATAATACCCTTCTTCATGATGAAGAAACTTCAAAACAAAAAACTGTTATTGTGAACAGTGATACAACCGAAAGTGAAGAGGACTGTGTAATGCTATCAACAGCAGTAGTTCAGGTAAAAACGGGAGACAATAAGTGGATAAATTGTCGAGTTTTGTTAGATGGGGGATCTCAATTAAATATAATGACCAAGGAATTTAAGAGAAAACTTAAATTGAGTGGTCAGAAGATAAACAGGAATATTGAGGGTTTACAAATGAAAAAGTCAAGAGTACTGGAGAAGATAGGAATAAATATAAGATCAAACGTATCCGAATATGAAACATTCCTGAACGCTGTAGTAATGGATAAATTTGTATCTAGTATTCCGAGCTCGAATATGATGGCAGGATCGTTTCCAGAGACGATTAAATTGGCGGATCCAAATTACAATATTCCAAAAGGAATTGATTTGCTTCTTTCAAATCAATTTTTGTTTGACCTAATAATTGATGGAAAGATTCAAGATGAAGGATCTAGGACAAAGTTGCAAAATACTAAATTAGGTTGGGTAGCATATAGCATGACAAGGTTAGATGGGTCTATACCAGGAAATAATATTGTTGCAGTTGAAACCACGTGTGACAAAATATTGGAAAAATTTTGGGAAATTGAGGAAGTTCCACAAATAAATAAACTTTCAGTGATGGAAAAGGAATGCGAAAAATTATTTGATGAAAAGGTTAATAGAACATCTGATGGTAAATTTAGAGTAGCTTTACCTTTTAAAGATGATGTAGGAAAGCTAGGAAATTCTAGATTTATCGCGAAGAGAAGGTTCCACGCACTTGAGAGAAAATTGGAAAGGAATCCGCATATAAAGGATCAATACGATCAATTTATGCAACAGTATTTGGAAATGGGACATATGGAGGAAATATCCAATGAAAAATTTATTAATAATGGTTATTATTTACCACATCACTGCGTACTTAGACCTGAAAGTACAACAACTAAGTTGAGAGTAGTATTTGATGCTTCTTGTAAGACTACAAATAATATATCACTGAATGACATGTTGCATACGGGTCCAAGACTTCAAGATGATTTATTTAATATATTGTTAAGATTTAGAAAGCATCGATATGTATTTTCAGCTGACGTGGAGAAAATGTACCGGCAAATTTGGGTAGAAAAAACTGATAGAAAATATCAGTTAATATTTTGGCGTTGGAACCAAAATCAACAAATTAAGACATATGCTCTTAAGACTGTCACTTATGGTACAGCATCTGCACCATACTTAGCTGTAAAATGCTTACAAAAAATTGCAGATTGGAAAACAAGCCAATTTCCAGAAGAATCGGCAGTTATTAAAAGTGATTTTTATATGGATGATTTGATGACAGGAGGTAACTGTCTAGAATCAGTTAGGAGGTTGAGAAAAAACATTGATATTATTTTGATGGAATTTGGTATGCCATTAAGGAAGTGGTGTGCAAATGAGAAAACCATTCTTGAGGATGTGTGTGAAAACAATATTGAGTGTAATCTTAATATAGATTCGGATATTTCCAATGTTATAAAGGCACTCGGTGTGGTGTGGAATCCACAAACGGACAAACTAAGTCTAAAATGTAATTGGGAAATATCTAAAAAAGTGTCTAAAAGGAATATATTAAGCGAAATTTCTAGATTATTTGATCCGCTAGGATTAGTAGGGCCAGTAGTAGTTAATACAAAAATGCTGTTGCAAGAGTTGTGGAAGATGAAAATTGACTGGGATGAAAATGTCCCTGATAATATTAAATCCAAATGGATAAATATAAGAGACAATTTTGGATGTCTTAATCAGGTTACAGTGCCTAGACATTTTATTTGTGACAAACCAACACAAATAGAATTACATGGTTTTTGCGATGCATCAATGAAAGCATATGGTGCAGCCATATATGTAAGGTCGGTTGATACCTATGGTACGGTACATTCTCAGTTAGCGGCATCTAAATCAAGAATAGCTCCTATTAAAATTCTTACATTGCCACGATTAGAGCTCTGTGCAAGTGTGCTATTAGTTGAGTTAATGAAAGTAGTAATTGAAAGTTTGAAGGATAAGTTTGATAATATTTTCTTTTATACAGATTCTTCGATTGTTTTGAGTTGGCTTAAATTAGATCCAGCACGATTGCAAATATTTGTATCAAATAGAGTAAGTTTTATTCAGGAAAATAGTGACATGAACAATTGGAAACATGTCAGGTCTGAGGAAAATCCAGCGGATCTTATTTCCAGAGGATTGTTAGGGAAGGAATTAGTCAACAATGAATTTTGGTTTAAAGGTCCAAAATTCTTATTGAGTAAAACACCCTACGTTTCTACCATTGATAATAAATGTGAAATACCGGAAATTAAAAAGATAGCAAAAATTTGTCTGATTCAAAAAAGTGAATTTATTTTTGATAAAATAAATCATAGGAACAAATTTAATAATTTTCAGAATATAATTGCTTATGTTCATAAGTTTATACATTTAATTAGAAGAGGAGATACAAAACCCTTCATGTATTTTAAGAAAAAAGCTTTGACTACAATTGTAAAAGATATTCAGAAAACCCATTTTTCAGAAGAAATTAAGTATTTAAATTCAAGGAAACAGCTACCTAAAAATTCAAATTTGACAACATTGTCGCCATTTATGGATAAGGAGGGCATAATCAGAGTAGGTGGACGATTAGAAAACAGTGGGTTGTTGTATGAAGCAAGACATCCAATTCTTCTGCCCTATAAAGATAACATTGTAAATTTGCTGATAGAAAAATTGCATAGAGAACATTTACATATAGGTCCACAAGGATTACTAGCAATAACTCGACAGCAATTTTGGCCACTTAGAGGACGTCAATTAGTAAAGAAAATAGTCAACAAGTGCTACAGATGTTTCAGATTAAATCCCAGACAGTTACATCAGTTAATGGGTAACTTACCGGAAGATCGTGTCATAAGAACACGTCCATTTTTAAATGTAGGAATTGATTTTCTTGGCCCTATAACAATTCATTATAAAGTTAGAGGAAAGAAAACAGACAAATCATATGTTTGTGTATTTGTTTGTTTTGCAACAAAAGCTGTGCATTTGGAAGTAGTATCAGATCTAACTTCCGCAGCATTTATAGGTTCATTAAAAAGATTTGTAGCAAGACGTGGATGTCCTTTGAAGATATTTTCAGATAATGCTACAAATTTTGTAGGAGCTGCAAATAGCCTAATTGAAATACGAAAATTGTTCTGCGAAAAAGAACATATTGATAACATAAATAAATTTTGTGGTGTCAAAGGTATTGAGTGGTTGAATATACCTGCAAGATCTCCACATGTGGGCGGATTATGGGAAGCTTGCGTGAAGTCCGTGAAAAAACATTTTTATAAAATGACAGAGGGGACAATGACATACGAAGAACTTTATACCTTAATGACACAAATAGAGGGAATACTAAATTCACGTCCGTTAACTCCGTTGTCCGATGATCCAAATGACTTGCATGTCTTGACACCTGGGCATTTTCTAATTGGGGAACCCTTATGTACATTTAACGATTCTTCTTGTAATAAAAGCTATCATGGAATGCGCGAGCATTGGAAAGCTGTACAATCCAATACGGAAACGTTTTGGGAACGTTGGTCATCAGAGTATTTATCTGAGTTACAAAAAAGGTTTAAATGGAAAAACCCTTCGGAAAATATAAAATCTGGCACTTTGGTGTTACTGAAAGAGGATAATGTTCCTCCCATGAGCTGGAGGCGGGGGAGGGTCATCCGAACTATATTAGGTTCGGATGGATTATGTAGAATGGTGGACGTAAGGACCAGCAATGGGGAAACGAAGAGATCAATCCACAATGTTTGTCCTTTTCCCACTGAAGAAAACGAAAATGAAATTCTGAACAAATCATTCAGGAACATTTCGTATTCTACAAAAAATAACAGCATGGTCAATCCATCTGTAAATAATGATAATGTTATGATTACTAGAAACAAATATAATGAAAATAAGTATAAACAAAAAAATAATATAAAAAATAAAAATGTAATATATATATTTTTAACGTTATTATCCATTATAAGTCCGGTTAGGTCTCAAGTAAAAATTAATAATATTAAGAATGAGGCAGGGATATTCTTCGATAGAGTAGCAACGGTCGGGTTAACGAAAACATCATGGAGCATCACCGTACATATCAATATAAGCGAGTATGTAACAGCCGTGTACTCCCTGAGCGAAGCTATGACGTCCCTCGGTAAGCTGGAAACCAAAGAAGCAGTATATCAGTCGTCATCATACCAAAATTTGCAGTCCTTATACGAACGAATTGATAATAGGCATGAGATGATTATGGCTTCTACTTCAAAAAGACAAAAGAGGTCCTTTTTGCCTTTTGTGGGTGGCGTATTGCATTCCATGTTTGGACTGATGGACGAAGAACATGCCGAAGAAGTCTCGCAGAAATTAAAAGAAAGTGCAACAAAAGACGAATATTTACTAAACCTTGTCAGGAATTTATCATCTGTGCAAGATATGACAATGGATATAATTCGCAAACAAAACAAAGCAGTATTTAAAGACATAGAAAAACTAAGTGGATCCATTAAAGCTCTTGAAGGAGAAATTCATGATACCAAGGATGAAGCGACTCGAGTTGCAGCCATAGCAAATATTTTGACATCTTTAGAAGTTTTGGAGAGAATTCAAAACGACATGATTGGAGCTATATTTGATACTAAAGGAAATTTCCTTAATGGAATTTTACCAATGAAAAAGTTCAAAACTCAAATTGAACTTATTAAAGCAAATCTAAACAAAAATATAAAATTACCAACTGAAGATCCGATGGAGCTAGCCAAAGTTTCGAGAGTGTCTACAAGAACAACAGCTGATTTTGTACTCTTCAGCATTCAACTGCCTTTAATAAACCATGACATTTTTCATGCATATGAGGTATACCAATATCCTACAACTCATGATGGATTCTCAATAAACATCCATATAAGTAGCAGATACTTCCTCATCGACAACAGAAAGGCGCTGTATTACATTTTGGACGACGGAAATTTTGAGCACTGTCAGAGAATGAGCGACCTAACTATTTGTCATCAGGTGCATCCATTGTTTAGTACTAGATCTGTAACTAATTGCGAAATACAGCTATTCCTGAGGTCGAAGAAAATACCGGATAGCTGTGAAATAGAAATCAAAAAACTTCATAACTATTGGCGTCAAACGCACTCACGAAATACTTGGATTTTCTCAGTGTATGAAGCAACACCAGTAGAAGTGACATGCAATGAAAAAATACAACATATTACTCTCCATGGTTCAGGCATATTGAGAATGGAAGCTGATTGTCACTTGGAAGCAGCAGATCTTCATTTGTGGGCGTATGATACATATACAACAGATATTGATTATGTATTTCCAGCTATGAATATATCTACATCTATTCCAAAAATAAACCATTTGAAACTAAGCAGCGAGATGGAGATATATAAGATTGCAGACATTCCGAAAGAAACAACCATTTTTGGTTTTCCACTAGTAGACGGTCACCATTTAAATCACTACAAGATAAGTATTTCAACAATTATCATCATTGTGGTCATCATTTTTGCCTTATTCTGGATACTAAGATGAATTTTCCAGATTTCATCAACCTATTTGCCAGCCACCGTTGCGCTACCTCGTCTAGATAGGGTATATTAAGTATTACTGTTAACATATAATAATTTTTTTTGTTGAAAGATTAGGATCTTTCAAGGCCGGCAGTATGTTGAATCTTGTAGAAAATAAATAGTTAGTGACTGTACATTAGAATTGTAGGTATTGAACGTGTAGATGCAAACACACATGCAGGTAGAATAAGGATACACTTCATTGTTATGGTTGCATGTGTTGTGTAGCATAGAACACAATGTTCATCCTACGATCTCAGCAAGAGATCAATAGTTTAAGGAAATATTTTCCCACCCTTATTATAGGGTCAGGAATAATATTCTATAAATAGATTTAAGTGTATATACTACTAATGCATACCACTTGGGTTGCAGGTAGTTTAAAATTTAGTTATAATATATTTTCTGTTTGTTTACCTAGTATTAAGATTTGTAAATAAAACATTCAGTTCAATTTAATAACCCAAACAGGGTAAAGCATTCGTGTTTCAATTCGACAGTTGCCGCGAGATCTACATTTAGAGGCCATATAAAAAAAAATATTGTTGTTCCCCAATGGTGAATGTTTTAACAAAGTAGAGACAAAAATTGGCATTTAAAATTTCAAATTGTATTAATTGGAAAATAAAACTTTTTGAAAATTACTATAAGACTTATTTTTATTTTGAGCTTAAAGATGTTTTAATTTATAAAGTTTTTGTCCAATTTACTGTGACAACAATACAAACTTTATTGTAATTAAATGCTATTGTAAAATCTAATTGCTAAAAAAAAATAATAACGAGGGGCTAAAAGTCATTATCCCTTACGTCTGATGAAGAAGAAAATATCTTATAAAAATGAAAAGAAGTTGCTATATAAAAATGTATGTAATGATCTATATTTAGTTAAATTTCAATGTTTATTAATACTTATATTTATTAAACATACAACTAATTGGCAATTTTTTTATACATTTAATTACCAAGAACAATTCTAATTGATGACATTTAGTTGCCAAGTGGCTGTTTCCCACACTTTGTTATTGCACAGCACTTCTTTTAATGAATAAAAAATAATTAGTTTGCTTTTTTGTGTGCTTCGGTGATAAAGTAGACACCTTGTTTATTAATATTTCCATTCAGTAGGTTCGAAAGTTTTACAACTTTTTCATTACTGTAACTTGCTACACCTTTACACATTAAAAAAGCGAAAATAAATTCCTGTTCTCATGACCTAAATTTTTACATTAATTTTTTTTGCTCCTCTGTTTTCACTTTTAAAGATAAGAATTGTAAAATAAATACACACATACAGCATTATGAATATATACATAGTTAGAAAGGAAAAAAAAAATGGATAAAAAAGAAAAATAAAAATTTTTATGACAAAAAAATCGTTTGTGAATAAAAATACAGGTAAACAAAATTTTACCCGATTTTGACCATTGTAGGTTCGACGTAGGTCTTTTAAATATATATCATTAGATACCCATATTGCCAATATTAATGACTTAGTAATCCAGATATAGATAACACATGTATGAGAGCTTTATTCGGCTGTGCCGAATCTTATATACCCTTCACCAAATTATACTTTAAAATAAAATTAAAACAACATTTTTTTTGGAAATTTTTTTCCAATTTTTTAAAAAAACATTTTTTTTTAATTTTTTAGTGAACAAATGTTTGACAAAAAAATATTTTTTGTGAAACAAATTCGGGTTAAAAAATATTTTTCCCGATTTTTACCCATTGTAGGTCCAACTTATTATAGCCTTATATACATCGTTGCAATGGACTTTGAAATATGTATCATTAGATATCCATATTGTTTATATTTATGATCAAAAATATGCCAAAAATAGAGATTGTCTCGGATTTTTGGTTTGTTATTCTGTTTTTAATTTCCACATTTTTCATTTGCGACCCCACAAAGTATATATATTCTGGAACGTTATAGATAGCGAAGTCGATATAGCCATGTCCGTCTGTATATTGAAATCAACTTTCCGTAGCCCCCAAATAACTTACAAACATTATTGATACATTATATCGGGAATTCTTCCTAAGGAAAAAACCGGTACAACCTCGATTTATTGGCCTATTTTTGATCTATATCTGGATTACTAAGTCATTAGTATAGACAATGTGGATATCAAATGATTGATATTTCAAAGTCCATTGCAACGATTTTTTTTACCAAAAAAAATTTTTTTCTTAAATTTTTTTTTTCATTAATAAATTTAAAAAAATTTTAAAAATTAAAAAAAAAAAAATTGGAAAAAAATTAAAAAAAAATTTAATTTTGAAAAACAATTTAGAAAATTTTTTTTTTTTTAAATTTTGAAAAAAAAAAATTTTGTTTACCTAAAAATATTTAATCGGGACAGCCGATTATAGTTCTCTTTTTTATACCCTACACCACCATAGTGGGGAGGGTATATTGGATTTGTGCAGATGTTTGTAACGCCCAAAAATATTGGTCTAACACCCACTTTACCGATCGACTCAGAATCACTTTCTGAGTCGATTAAACGATGTCCGTCCGTCCGTCTGGATGGCCGTCCATGTAAACTTTGTGCGCAGAGTACAGGTCACAATTTTGGAGATATTTCGATAAAATTTGGTACATATAATTTGTTTGGTCCAAGGACGAAGCCTATTGAAACTGGCTGTAATCGGTTCATTATTTCACCTAGCCCCCATACAAATGTCCTCCCGAAATTGGACTTTATCGGTCATAAATGTTTAATTTATATAGCTATCTACACAAATTTTTCTCAAAATAAGTTTTATATATACTTAATTCATGTCACCAAATTTTATTATGATCGGTCCATAATTAGTCATAGCTCCCATATAAGGCCTACTTCCGATAATCACTTTAACGAACATAAATCTCCTAAAAATGTTGGTATACACATAAAATGCAACATAAATAACTTTCATATAGACATTAATCACATGACCAAATTTCATGGTGATCGGTCCATAATTTGTCATAGCTCCCATATAAGGCCCACTTCCGATAATCACTCACGAATATAAATTATTGAAATTTTGAAAGAAAAATGTTTTTGTTTATTTACTTAGTGTAGGGTATTTTTTTTCTTACTTGTTTTTCTAATACATTCTCACCACTTAGGTTTTGACAACTGAGTTAGGTGTTTGACAAGAGAGTTTCCGATTTATATATATATAACATTTATATTTGATCTATGGGTAAATTAAATAAAAAAAACTATTCTTAGTAGTTTTATTTGACCATTACGACTTTGATTAAATTTTAGCATTTGTTTTTTATGTGGCGGAGAACAATTTAAGATCTTGGTACTACAGAAAATCGAAAAATCCTATATATGTGCCACCGTAATATATATGATATAGGTTTAAAATTATGCATGACTTTCGAGGGACCAATTTATAAATGTTTCAAAAGGCGATACGTTTTCGAGACAGAAAATATGTGAATAATATTTATTTTATTGTGAATGACAACTGCTACATACTTATATGTGTTGTTTAATAGCACATGATCAAATATTTTGCTATTGGAAACAATTTTTAAATTTAGTTTATATTAAACTTTCTTAAGTATTAAATACATATGTATGTATGTATTTGAATAAAAGACAATCTCAAATATTGTATATACATATGTGTAGGTGCATAATATATAAAATATAAAAGAAAGCAGTTGTGCAAGCACTTAATTTTAATTGACCATGTTCCAAAAAATTTGAATTTAACAACGCACATCTTTGTAAATATTACAGAGAATCCACTTAAATGTTTCTAAATTGCATATTTGCAATAAATTGGTTCATTTGTTTTATTTGCAATTTGAATTCTTCCAATTACGCAGCCATTTGTTGTGAATTTAAAAGAATTACTTTCTTCTACGGATGTTCTCTTCTATTGAATTTTAATGTTTATTCAGTTGTGAGAATTCAAAATTATTTGACTATAAGTATTATGTACTCGTAGATAGCATTTTTGGCATTTTGTATAGAAAATATTTAACTTACATTTTTTAGGGGAGTGACAATACTGCATTCATGTCATTCAATTGTTGAAACTTTTTTCTTGCGTACTGGCATAATATGTGATAGCAATTTATGTTTTTAATCAGGGGGATTGAGAAAATGTACGTTGTTAATATTGATGTGTTGATGTACCACAATAGTACCAAATTATGAAGTATTTGGTTATAGATTTAACAACATGTTGTAGTTAGAATCTTCACAAACATAACATCATACCAATCATATTGTCAACCATATAGCGATGTAATTATAAAAAATAGCATGTAAGAAATAACAAGTCAAGCCCGATCATACTTTTGATTGGCAACAAACTCGGTTGCTATCACGAATCTGTTTTCTCCGTGTATGAATTAAGTGACATGAATTTGATATATATAAAACTTATTTGGAGAAAAATTGTGTAGATACCTATGTAAATTAAACATTTATGACCGATAAAGTCCAATTTCGAAGGGACATTTGTATGGGGTCTAAGTGAAATAATGGAACAATTTCAGTCAGTTTCAATAGGCTTCATCATTAGGCCGAAAAAACGTTACGTATTAAATTTTATGAAAATATCTCCAAAATTTCGACGGAAACTTTGCGCACAAATGGACAGCCAGCCACCCAGCCAGACGGAAGGACGGACATCGTTTAATCGACTCAGAAAGTGATTCTTACCCGTTCGGTACTTTTAGATGATGGTGTAGGGTATAAAAATATGATATTATTAAAATCAAAAAATATATTTAATCATAAATTCGTTTGCGTCAAAGATTTATGAGTGCATACAAGTATTTTAGGAATTATAAATAATGATTGATGGATTTGTCCACCATTGAGATAAATAAATATTATCACACAAATTTCTTTAAAATTTTGATAAAATATTCAACTTTTATCTGCTTTGATTTGCAAGTGTGTTTATTATGCTGACTAATAAAATAAGGCTCGTGCACAATTTTTTGCAACATTAAATTATGATTGATGGTGTATGAAATTGTTGCGGAAGCCCGGTATTTACATTGAATTAGAATCTACTTAATATTTATTACACCTTTTAATCTAAAGCCTCACTAAACACGCGCAAAATATACGTAAAGTTATTTTGTTATTTTATCAGAACATGTGGAAATTTTGTCTGCCTATCTATTTCTGTATTTTCCGTTTATTCTAGCTGCCTGTTCCACAATCTAATTAGTAACAATCTTATTTTGGCAGCAGGATTTGTTTTTCAAGATATTGTTTTCGTAAGAACACATAGAAACACAGTTAATATAAAAATACAATAAGATTACGGTGGTATTATACTTTATGGTGGTGTTTTTATAAACTAAACACTTATACAAATAATTGTAAGAGATTGCACAGTGGAGTCGACAGAAAAAATAAGAATCTATATATATAAAACACAAAAAATGTTTCTACTTATGAGCTCCAAACCGGTTTCATTAGAAAGGCAATTTTGTGAAGGTGGTGTTAAACACCTTAACCAATGCATTAGGTCCATTCGTGAACCGGAATTTCCTGAAATTTTTCTCAATTCTGAAATTTGTTTATCTTGAAATTTTGTGTGTAAACACCTCTCCCGATGTGTGGATCCACTAAGGGGAAAAAATTGGGTAAAATCGGTATCTCTATATCTCCAGAACTAATAAACCTAGCACCAAAAATCCAACTTAATCTAAAATTATGCAAGAAATAAGTGGAAAGATGTGTGTTTTGCGTTTTGTACTTTTAAGGGTATAAAATTAAACTCGAGTTTAAATACTTGTTTGTATCCCATTTTCCAGAAATTTAATTTAAATGGAATTTCAGTCCTTTTTAAAAAATTTCAAATGGACTCTGGCACTTTTTTGAAATTTGAACTTGGTATTTTTTTTACAAAACTATTTTTTATGTATATTTTTAGTGTAAAACAACTAAGAGAGAGCTATATTCTATAAGCTATAAATTATACTTTTAAATAAAATTAAAAAAAATTTTTTTTTTTTTCGAAATTATTTTTTAATTTTTTTTTTTTTAATTTAAACATTTATTTTTTAATTTTTTAGTGAAAAAATGTATGACAAAAAAATGTTTTTTGTGAAAAGAAATTCGGGTTAAAAAATATTTTTCCCGATTTTGACCCATTGCAGGTCCAACTTACTATAGCCTTATATACATCGTAGCAATGGACTTTGAAATATCTATCATTAGATATCCATATTGTCTATATTTATGACTTAGTAATCGAGATATAAATCAAAAATAGGCCAAAAATAGAAGTTGACTCGGATTTTTGCTCATATCTCCGTTATTTATGGACGGATTTTGCTTATTTCAAATAGGAAACTTCTCGAAAGCATGCCCGACAGAATTATTGAAGATTTGGATCCCGAAGATATCTGGGGTCTTCAGAAAATTGATTTCAACAGACGGACAGACAGACAGACGGACATGGCTAAATCGACTCCGCTATCTATAAGGAACCAGAATATACATACTTTATAGGGTCGGAAAATTATATTGTGGAAATTACAAACGGAATGACAAACTTATATATACCCTTCTCACGAAGATGAAGGGTATAAAAAATCAAGCAGTTATGAATATTTGTGTGCAGAGTTCATGAATTCAACAAAGTTTGTTTTATTTTATTTAGAAACTATAAATAAATTTAAAAGATTTTTGGGATTAAACTTTTGGCGTTTTTCACTGCCGAAATATTAAGTGCCTGAATCTATGTTTATAAATTCTATATTTAATATCACCTTTACGCAATCACCTCCACTGTAGAGTGTGTATATCAACACAATACAATGAAGTTGTACGTGACGCATTAAAAAAAAATAATCCAAAAAAGAATCCTCTCTCACATTCTTTAGGCATGAATTCTATAACAAAATTTTATTACTCAGAGAAAACAGATTCGTGATAGCAACCAAATTATACCTTAGTGACTGAATTTTTCAGTTGTGGCTATAAAATGTTAAAAGGATTAAATAAAGATTGGTTATTTTAAACGAAATTCTTCTTTATCAACAAGCTTTCTGTTGATAGAACCGAAAAGTTCTATGTGTGCAACGCAATCATTCGATTGGCAACAAATTCGGTTGCAACTACGAATCAGTTTTTTCTGTGTATTTAAATATACCACAAAGACTTGCAGCGTGAGGAAAAATTAAATAATTGGCTTGTGTTCCTACATAAAAGTGTAACTAAACATGACATGTTTAGTTTTCCTTTATATTAGCATACATAAGCAAGCAGAGACAAAATGTTTACCATAACCATTTCAAAATGTTTGTAAGTTTTTTAACAATATTATGGTCACTGTTTATATGTAAATAAATTTTAAGTGCCCATTATTAAATGTCCTTGGCTGTGGAAAATATTCCAATCGCCGTAGTGTTTTTACGTGTGCTCTCTTGCTCTCTTGTGAAATATAAGTGTTATATATTGTCATACTTAAGACCTAAATACAAAAAAAGAATTGTAACATAATTACTTACAAACTAAACCCCCAAACAAAAAGGTGCGTATATCGCTAAAAAATAAACATATATATTTAACCCCCACTAATCACCGTTTTTTTACTTAACCAATTTGTCAAAAATATTTACAATTACACCCCAACATTATTTGGTCCTTCGAGCCGGATCTGAACCAGCGACCTATGGATCTACAGTAATTAATGTAATTATGTAATGTAATGTAATTATGTATATGATTGAGGTAACTGAAACAAATGTATACTATTATCTAAATAATAATTTAGCTTGTTTCTATTTTAAATTTTATTTTTTTTACTGAAAATTTTATTTTTTATAAATTTCATTTTGATTTACAAAATCGAAAGTATATTAATTAATTATTATTTTTAAGTTTAGAGTATTTTTAATATAAAGTAAATTATGCCCATGTATTGCCTACATATACTCCCCCTAGAGATGCTGCGAAGTAGGATCTCTATCGAAATCTAACTCGAGGTTTCCGAATTTTAGTTGGTATTCGACTGCTTTTCTGATTTTTTTGTCTTGAATTTGAAACAAATATCAATTTTGGATCTTCTTCGATATCTGTGTTGAAAATGTATGCGGGTTTCAACCTATCAATTGATATAACTTTTTCATTACCGTTAATATCCAATGTAAACAGTTTTTCCGATCTTTTAATGACACGAAATGGACCTTGATATGGAGGTTGAAGAGATTTCCTAACACTGTCTTCTCGAACAAATACGAAATCGCATTTTGTTAAATCTTGAGATACGAAAACTGTACGGTTTGTTTTGTGAACTGGTGCAACAGGTTTTAATGAATTCATTTTATTCTTGAGGGATTTTACAAATTCATTTGTTGGAGGATTATCTGATGTCTCGACGAAAAAATTTCCAGGTAAACGAAGAGCGGATCCGTAAACAAGTTCTGATGGTGAACACTTAATGGTTTCAATAAAACTTGCTCGAAGACCTAACATAACAGTTGGAAGAGCGTCATACCATTTTGAATTTTGATGACACATTAATGCTGTTTTGAGACACCTGTGCCATCTTTCAATCATACCATTTGCAGATGGATGATATGGGGATGTGCGAATACGTTGAGCTCCTAAAATATTTCCAAGTTCTTTAAATAGCTGTGACTCAAATTGTTGGCCCTGATCTGTAGATATTCTTAGAGGAACTCCAAATCTTGTAATCCATCCTTTGTAAAAAGCTTCGGCTACAGTTGTGGCTTTACAATTTTCTAATGGGATAGCTTCTGTCCAACGGGTGAATCTATCTATACATGTTAATAGATATGTGAAACCTTTGCAGGATGGTAATGGCCCCACCAGATCAATATTTATACGACAGAATCGTTCCATTGGTGTGGGGTAAGAAAATATTTCACTACGTGTATGTCTGGAAACTTTTGTGCGTTGACAGATAATGCATGTTTTAACAAACTCTTTTATGTTTTTGTTCATATTTGGCCAAACAAATCGTTTTCGAATTGCTTCATATGTTGCTGTGAGAAAGATCGTGAAATATATGAAAAACATTTTCACGATGATTCTTTGGAACAAACGGTCTAACGTTCTCGGTTGATGTATCGCAGTAAAGAGGTTTTACGTCGCTGGAAACTTTAATTGTCTTGAAAATTAAAGAAGTAGATTCTGGATTCGACAAAAATTGTTGTAGTTCGGGATCATTTTCTTGATCTTCGGCAAATTTTTTGTAGTCTATATAAGATGATTCAGAAATTTCCGTAATGCGGGAAAGTGTATCTGCTACTAAATTATCCGATCCTTTAATGTGACGTATATCGGTTGAGAATTGAGCCAAAAAATCTAATTGACGATACTGTCGTGGACTTGCTTTATCGAGGTTTTGCTTGAAAGCGAACGTCAATGGTTTGTGGTCTGTAAATATAATCAATTTTCTTCCTTCAAGCATATGACGATAATACTTTACCACCGTGTATATTGCTAAAAGTTCTCTGTCATAAGTGCTGTATTTTCTCTGTGTCTCATTTAGTTTTCTTGAGAAAAACGATAATGGTTGCCAACCATCTTGAGTTTTTTGTTGTAACACACCTCCAATAGCGACATCTGATGCGTCGACCATAACGCATATGTAACACTAGATAGATCTGTTTTACATTTTTCAAATGCGGCGATTGCTTCTGGTGTCCACGTTATTGGGGTGTTGTCGTTTTTTTTATTTCCTTTCTGATAAGCTAAAAGTGGTAATTGAGTAGTTGCAGCATTTGGAAGAAATCGTCTGTAGAAATTTACCATTGCAACGAAACGACGTAATTCTTTAACAGTTTTAGGCATAGGGAACTTGACAATCGCGGAAACCTTTTCAGGAAGTGGTTTAATACCATTTTCCTCAACACGGTGACCAAGGAAATTGACAGCATACTGGCCAAAAACGCACTTGTCAATGTTAATTACAACACCATATTCTTGAAGACGTTGGAATACTTGATTGAGATGTTGAAAATGCATTTCTTCATTTTCGGAAGCTATCAGAATATCGTCGATGTAAGGAAAACAAAAATCAAGTCCTCGGAGCACTTCGTGAATAAATCGCTGGAAGGTTTGTCCTGCGTTGCAAAGACCAAAAGTCATATAATGGAACTCGAACAGGCCAAATGGAGTTGTTATTGCTGTTTTTGGGACATCATTTTCAGCCACTGCTATTTGATTGTATGCTCTTACCAGGTCAAGAGTCGAAAAAATGCGTTTACCATGAAGACCATGAGTAAAATCATGAATGTGTGGTATAGGGTACTTGTCAGAGATTGTTTGAGCTTTTAGGCGACGATAATCCCCACAAGGGACCAACAACTCTTTGACGGTTTGCAAAGACCTTGTTCTACCATAAAGTTGAATTCTCTTTTTGCAATTTCAAGTTTGTCTGGAGGGAGCCGTCGTAGTTTTGCTATAACTGGACGACCTTTGGTCTCAATAACGTGTTGAATATTATGCATTTTTTTCCCAACAGCAGTTGAAGGATTAGTTATTGTAGGATATTTTAAGAGTAGAGCATGGTACGCATTAGTGTTAAGGACTGTCTTAACTTCGTAGTAATTAGAAATATTACCAATTTTTCCTTTTGCAGATAAACCGGTTGTTGAATCGATAAGTTGAACATTTTTTATGTCAACAATAAGACCAAAATTCCTTAAAAAATCAGCTCCAATTATCGGATGAGAAACGTCAGCAAACACAAATTTCCACTGAAAATTCCTTCGAAGACCAAAAGATGGGGATAAGATTTCTTCTCCGTATGTGTTGATAGGAGAGTTGTTTGCGGCAAAAAGTTTGTATTTTTGACATTTTTCTTTTGATGGATTTCGCACTGGCAAGACGGATATATCGGCGCCTGTGTCCACGAGAAAGTATTTACCCTCAGTTTTATCGTACATAAAAAGGAGATTGGTTGCATTCTCCCGGTCACTATTAGCATCTAGTGATGCTAAAAATCCATGAATTAGGCTACGAAATGCTCCCTCTTCCGACCTATTTTCCGCATTTAGCCCTGAGTTACTACTTTTTGTTTCCAAAACTGAAGAAATGTCGAAGAGGAAATAGATTTGACTCCAACGATGAAATCATCTCACAAAAAATACCTATTTTGATGACCTCTTATTTTTGGAAAGAATAAAATAATTGAAGTAACATTGGTCAAAGTGTATAGAGCTCAAAGCAGACAGTGTTGAAAAATAAAATGATTTGTTTTCCAAATGCCTGTGCTTCATTTAAAAATTCACGAACTTATTGACCCGACCTCGTATGTCCTTAGGCATGTTCCAAGCTCCAGCTAGTTGCAGCTCTAGATATACGCAAGTATTCACTGAATTTTTAATATATGAATTACTTCATACATGGGATAAATGTAGACAAAATATGTTATTTTCAAGTTTTATGATGTTTATGATCCTGTAAAATTACAGAAATTGTTTATGAGCCCTTATTAGCCTCCATGATTTATATAAAGAATTCAGTTATCACAATTATTTATAGGCTATATAAATGTCCAAAGTTCAAACCTGTTAGTACAGATATCAAATTAATGAAAAAACTCTTGTAAGTTTCAAAGCAAATTTTTAATTTTTTAACTTTTAAATGATCATAATTAAGATTAGTAATCCAAAATTTCAGATACCCAAGTTTGTTATTTTAAAACACAAACAAAAATTCACGACATCAGAATTCAGTTTCAATAATTCTCGAAAATTTTTTAAATTTCCTCATATTTAGTTTTGTCCAGCTAGATTCTCACACTGCGCTGAGTGTGTTTGTGTTATTTTCCATTGTTTTTAACATCTAAAGAATGTTAAATAAATAGGACTTTATTGCTGTTACACAGTATGTTTATATTTGAATATATAACATGTACAAACATACAAATCGTTTGTGATATCTTGTATGGCAATGTGTTTCAAAATTCATACATATGTATAAAAATAGCATTCTGAAACAATAAAGTCCTGTATGTAGCAAATATGTTGAGTTACTTTACAGACTGCATGCACTAATAAATATATGAGAACTACACAAGTAAATTGCCTTATTCTTACTTGTGTTAGTGTTGTACTATAGATGCAATTATATGGAGCACATAAATACTTATATAGTTATGAACATTTGTATACTGTATACGATTGTGTTTGAAACAGCACACATCACTGTTTTCCAGTACTTTTAGCACAGTTTGTCCCTGATGTGCCCAGAGACTTCCTGTAACAGTTTCACTCATTCATTTATTTTGGTTTGGTTTAGAAATTATGCAAATGTCGGGTCCCATTTTTTATTCCCATCTTATTGTAGTTTAAGTATGTCATGTTCTTCTACATCGTCATCATCATTATGTGCATTTAAAACTTTACACTACACTCATTATGATGATGTTGAACATCATTATCATTATTATGTTTCAACCCATAGCATTTGTATTTTGTTGAAAGTTATATAACGAACAAAAGCTATCAGAAAGGATTTCCTTCATTGTTAGGTCTTAGAATCTGAATGTGAAACATGAAAAAATAACTAGTAAAATGAGAGAAATGAACAACAAACCTTACAGAAAATAGCAATTGTTTTCAGTACTAACAAAAGTATATTATTTTAGTTGAAAGAAAGAGTGAATGTAATATGAAAAGGATTTAATCTAAATAAAATCTAAATGTTTCTAAAGACATCTAAAATGGTTTACATTTGAATAATAAATCAATTTAAATTGGTCATAATTGAAATATATAGATTTAGGTCAACTCATAACATGTTTTCAATAGTAACGATATTTTAAGGATAATGGTAATTACTGGTCACACTTGAATTATAAATTAAATTTAAAAATAAAGATTAAATTAAATTATCACTTTTGTAGATTGCAGTAATATTAATTATTGAGTACATGAAGTATTATTGTATGTAATCTAAAATGATTTTAAGAATAAGGTTTGTCCCAATTTCAGTAGTTTTGGTAGCAGTAATTTCAATTATTTTGGTAGAAATAGTTTATGGTTAACTGTAGCCAACCTGGGTGCATTATGGCTAGATAATTGAAAGTTTGGTTGCTAGTTGTATTATTTGATAGTTTGTCAAAATCATAAACACTTAAGAAATAACATGCAATATAGAAAGGTTTTATAGATTTTTGTTTTCAAAATTCAACAGTTTTTCAAATATTTTTTAACTTTAAAACATAATAAAATTTGAATTCAAGTGAAATTCCAACAATATGATTGAATTTCTTTATTAGTGCTTTTTGTTTTTGTGTTTTCTTGAACCTGAACTAAGTTTACAAAACATTTAAAATCTAGGATTGTTATTCGAATAAATATTATTATATTAATATGCTTTAATCACCGTGTAATACGATGGAAACTTTTTAATTTACAAAGTAAATTTTTTCGAATTTTTTTCAAAAAAAGTTAAATAACTTTTGCAAATATAAACCGATTTTAACAAGTAACATCTCATTTTTGTCTATATGAAATTGTCTTTAAAACACTTTGCAAAAAAAAAAATAGGTTTTCATAGAAAAAATTAAAATAACTACTGCTGAATTTTAAAAATTACGAAAAAAATAAAAAATAAAGCGAAACTTTTTACAAAAACTTACACAATGTACATACATGTTATGTATACATTTTATGAAAGCTTAATTCTTTGCCTAACTATAATTGTGTAAAATTTTGAAATCGGTGTAAAAATTTGTGAGTTAGAGGTACTAAAGTGTTACGACCTACCCTAAACCAGTTTCAAAATCTTTGAAAACGGTTTTAGTATATCCTCAACTAGGCCTACAACCCCCATTAGGTTGCTTTTCAAGTGTTATTTTGTAGCAGAGTGTTATTAGTTTATTCATTAAATTTCAACCAATAAATGTAAATCATAATTTTTTTTATTAAATATTTGATAATTTAGAAATCTTTTATCAGCTTGACTTTCTTATGTGAAGCAGAAATGTTCCCAGAATAGACCTATACACGCAGAGAAAAAATATAGTTGTGCTTGTTTTTCAACATTTTTAAAAGTTTTTTAACAAAATTATAGTCACAGTAACTACTTACATGATTGCGGTAACCGTAATATGCTTAATTAACGATTCACATGATTATATCAATCATATATATACGGTTACAGTAAACAAGTATATGTTTGTGACAACCACTTTTATGATTAAGGCTAATTGATATCATAATCTGAGAACAACATATTATGATATAAAGGTTTAATTTTTAATAGTTTCATTGTGTGCAATTAATTCTGAAAAAGTTTTTAAGTAAATTCATCGTTCTCTGCTATATAGAATCATTGTAATCCCTTAAAATTAGTGTAGAATGGGGTTTATATTGTATATCAGCAGTTTAGGTTTAAAATACATTTTATTTTAATTATTCAAATAATATCCTTTATTCAATATTCGTTTATTCATTATGCGATTAAAACAAAACTCGCATAATTGACTTCCCTAATAAAATCGCAAAATAGAATTAATTTCTTAAACAGATTTTAATTTCAAATAGCTTCCAATGCAAAATGTTTGTTTGTACGGTACGTATGCGTAATTTTAATTTAAACGTTATTAAAAATAATACGCATACATTAACTTCATAGAAGAATAGAGTTGGGTTTATTAGCTCAGTGAAGTGACCGCTCTTTTCAACTCAGCTCACTCAAATGAACTAGGTCGCTCTTTTAGCTCATTAGTTCAGTATGATGTATAATGACCATTTCATTTTGTGAATTGCTTGTAGTGAATTGAATCAAACATTTCTGTTGTTAGTTGTAAAAACACACAGTATTTTGACAATTAGAGATTTATGCGTAAAATAACTGATAACAATTAAAATTTTAATTTCAAAAAATTAAATTAAATTTTCTTTAAATTAACATTTTTCGGAAATAAGAGTTAATTTTTGTATTATTTCTAATTTCCGATGCTAACCAAATGTTTAGACAATACATATTTGTTAAAGAGAACATTCATTGTTTTACGTTCTAACTACTATATGCGTATAAAAGGAATTTCTAAATTTTAGGAATAAGATTTTATTATTTTACAACTTAAAAATATCGTAAAAACTGTATCACTTAAAAAAATAACAGCGAAAACCCCCACGATAGGTCGCTCATGGTATCTGTCAAATGTTATGTTCTGTTAATGTATCACTATAGTAAAAAGGTGCATAAGAAATCTATTTTCTAAAAATAAGTGATTGAATATTATGCTAATTTAATAAGAATATTAGTAGTTTGTAATTTTTTAATTCTGTTTTTCGGTAGATATAATCCCACCAATGTATTTTTGAAATAGTATTTTTTTTTTACTAATTACAAACTTTCAATTACAATTATTATTTTAAAAATAACAATTATGTATTTCCCTTTTTCATTATTGTTTTATGAAATATACAAAAAAAAACTTTATTTCTTACTGCCTCACCATACCATAATAGCCAAATTCATTCAAGAAAAAAACAAAAATAATTTGAAAACTCTAATAATTCTTGAAACATTGCATACAAACATTGTATCATATCAAAGCAAAAATATATACGCGGCAGAGCGTGGCAGTATATGTTCATATACATACAAACATAACAAACTCACAAAAATAAAACGATCGTTTTACAGTGTCAGTGAGCGAATGAAAGTTACAGCTTTGACGAGTGAAATATTGAAACAAAATGAATATGCTTGTGCAGCTCTTTCATGAGTACTGAAAGAAATATGTGCATACTACAAAACAGCTCAGTTGAAAACGCTCTGAGCTCAGCGCTCAGTTAGAAACGCTCTGCGCTCAGTTAAAAACGCTCAGTGCTGAGCTGAAAACGCTCATTATGATGAATGATTCACTTCGCTCAGTTAAGTGAATAGTTCAATTGAACTAGGACTTTCATGAGCTACACAACTCTATAAAATAATAATTCCTAATATTACTTAGGTGTTTATTATCTTCAATACATAGTTGTTGTTTTTATACAATGATTAAATAGAATTTAAGGATAATTTTCGAGGTTATATTTTTAAAATATTTGGTACCAAGCTATTGAAGACTGAAATCGAAAAATTCTTAGCACACGTTTTTCATTAAAACTTTTAACCCAAGTATTATTTGATTTTTAATTTATGTTTAATGTCAATTATGTTCATTTGTTGCTAATCTGATTAAAACGAGTGACCAAAGAAGTGCGTACTAAAATTATTAAATATTTAAAAAAAACCCAACTTGGTCCTACAAACATTGGCCACCCAATCAATGGTCTGCCGTCAAACTGTTTCCACTGTTATTCAGCAGTACAGGGAGAACTTGTCCGTTGATAGAAATCCTGGTTCAGGTAGAAGGAAAGAGCTCCCAACACATCCGGTAGGAAAGCAGCCCGGTTAGCTCAGTGCTCGGACTATTTGGTACGAAAAGTTAAAGCCAATGCAGGTTCAAAAACATACAAGGCTTAAAAAGTTCCTGACAGGAACGCTACAAAAAATTTATAGGCCAAAAACAGAGCACGGAAATTGAAGTCAAATTTTATAAAAAAGAAAATATTCCTGCTGCATAATGGATGACAAAATGTATATTCTGGCAGATTTTTCGCAGCTGCCAGGTCAAAATTTTGATGTTGCTGATGCTCGATGGAATGCCGAAGGACCTAAAAGCAGACAAAATTTCCCAAAAAGTTCTTGGTATGGCAAGCAATATGCAGTTACGGCAAAAAAACCAAACATTTGTTACAAATACCGAAATTTACATCAAGGAATGTTTACATAAAAGGATGCTTCCATTCATAAGACTTCTTAGTGTGTCCACTTATTTATGGCCTGATTTGGCACACTGTCACTATTGTAAACAAGCCCTTGAGTGGTAAAAGAACAATAATGTGGTATTTGTAGCAAAAGAGGCAATTCCTCCAAACTGCACGGAGCTAAGGCCAGTGGAGAGTTATTGGGCCCTTTTTAAAAGAGAATTGAAGAGCATACAAAAGGTGTCCAAAAGTGTGGTAGATTTTAAATGGAGATGGACTACCTGTTCGAGTAAAGTGACAGAAAGTACTATAAAAACGTCAATGGAAGGGTTTCCGAAAAAGGTTAAAAATTTCATTACTAGTGATTAAAATTATAAAAATGTATATATTTATTTTGTAAATTGTAATAATGATTTCAATCAAATAAAAAAAAATCAACACTGTTTAGTGGTTTAATTTTTATTAACATATATGTATGTTAAGCATTTTTCGATATCAGTCCTTATTGGATGTATAACAAAAAAGTGAGGGATTTTTTAAATTTTTTATCTTTTATTTTGAAACATTTGTGCAATATAGATTAATTCAAACTATTGGCCATTGTTAGCTATGAGTAGGAGTAATGCCTCCAATTCTTGGTCTTCAAACTATTGATTTTGTTGCAAATAAAAGAGTATGATTATTAAATTGTTAATTTTCATAATAAGTAATCAATATTCTTGAGAAAGAACTGAACAATACAAAGTTAAAAGTTAAAAAAAAATGTTTTAACAATTATACCTACTTATGTTGCAAAACAGCGATGTATTTTCTCTGTGCACAATTAGAGCGTTCACTGAATATTGTATTACATATTTTATATTTCTTGCTTTTCATCAGAAAAGAAGTTTTAATATAAAACCAGTTCTACTTAAAAAAAAAATCTGAAAAGACAATAAAATTATGATAGTTTGGTGTACCACATCCATTAAAATAACGATGATATGTCGACAATCAATAAATTGTGTAAATTTTCTGAAGATTCTTTACGATTGCACAAAGAGAAACAATTGAAATACAGCAATTGTCATTTTAATTACTGAAGAATGAAAAAGAACATACTGAAAGCAAATATGGAAATTTATATTATTTCAGAAATGTATAGGTATGCAAAAATACTCATAGTACTCCGAACACAAATTAAGGAAGAAATTTAAATTTAACTAAATGTATAATTTCTTTAATAATGCTGTAATTCAAAATCGAATAAAAAGTTTAAATAAAGTGCGATGGCGTCTTATAAATCACTTTATGAATGCATATAAGCTGAAATTACAACATTTTTGTATCTTAATTTTTATACGTTGCACTTATATTTAATAACAAAAAATATGTGCCTGAAAATATTTAACTTTGAGTTGATGGAGAAAAGGCATCACCACCAACCCCATTAAATAAGAAAATACCATTTCGTTCTCAAACTGTGGTAAAGAAAACCAAATATTCAGCAGAAAATAAATACTTATTCAGCAATGTGTTAAATTTAAGTATCAACAGTCAGCTGAGCTATGGTGGGAAAGAAAGGTATGTGCCTTAAAACATCAGCAAACACTCAAGCGGAAGCGGAAATTTCATTCAAGTAAACAAAAATCTATATAAACAATCATCGTTGTATCAACATTAAATGAATGAATGAATGGAGGAATGTGAATTCTTATTATACTTGGCCTTGGAATTTTAAGGACGAGAAGACAAAATTAAAAGAACATGTTGGTTTGCTACACTTGGTGGTGCCGAATTTTATAAACATACATGTACATATTTTTAATTTATAGATTATTATGGTAATTATTTGAACTTTTATTTTATATAATTTGAAATTAAATTTTTAATTAGGCTTAAGTTCATTTAATATAATTACTCTGCAATTATTTTAAGAATACCACTGTAAAGTAATTTTTAGACAATTGGCAAATATTTAAGCTGCTGACATTAACATCGAAAGCTCTAGAATTCAAATACACTAGTTTGTCCGTTAAGATCATTGTAGAAGATTCACGAAAGATGGCGCATGTATAAATAGTGGCAGAGGTTGCAGACATGAGTGAGTTTATAATTTTTTGAGATAAATGCTCGGATGTTTATTTCATAATAAAGAGCAAGCCTCACGAATTCTATATTTGAGGTCTTGAATCGATGCTGGGCTGTTGGCGTATAAGGTCACGTGGCCTCAAACAAAGAAGTCGCAAGGTGTTAAACCACAAGATCTCGGTGGACAATTGCGATCACCTCTTCGAGAGATAACACAGTTTTAGAAACTTTTGCCGAAAAAGAGCAATAGTTTCGTTGCTTGTGTGGCACGTAGCGCCGTCTTGTTAAAAGTAAACGTTGTCCAGATCAATATCATCCAACTCCAACCATATGATACGATGTAATGACGTATCTGGAATGCCCAATTCCAAAGAACGACGAGGAATGGACAAACCTGGGTTTTTTACAACACTTTGGGCTACAGCAGCAGTATTCTCAGTTGTTCTTGAGCAACGTGCACGGGTTTTATTTTTCACATCAGTAACTTGTCCCAACAAGTCGAATTTTTCCACCAATTTCTGTGTTGCGGTCCGACAAGGTGCTTCACGACGACCCAAAAATGCTTTAGTTTTGCGAACTTTGACTGCAAGATTTTCACCATTTTTGTAGTGAATTTTAATGATTTCAATGAGTTATTGAAGCGTGTATCTTTCCATTTTTAGTAATGGCGTAGTTTCTACTTGCCAAATGTCAAAGAGTATAAAGAAAAGTCAACTTTTTTTTGCGATGTATTTTCATTCCATTCCATTCTTCAACAATTTTCTTTCGGTAAAGAGTGGAGGTCATACTGTAGAGGTAAAAAACAATGTATGGCGGTCGTAAAAAGGACTGAGATCGAAAAAATCTTAACACATGTCTTTCATTAAAACTTTTAAGAGAAATTGTCCTGTGATAGAAAACCTTGTTCATGTAAAAGAAATGTTCTACATGATGTTTCTAAAGCCAATAAATAGAAAGCATTCTCAAAAGAGCTACCAACATATCCCCTGCAGACCGGTTATCTCAGTAATTGGACTATTTGGTACGAAAAAACATACAAGAGGCAAATAGTTCCTGACAGGAACTTTTCTAAAAATTTAGAGGTCAAAGACGGAGCATGGAAATTGAAGTCAAAAAATATACCTGCTGCATAATGGATGACGAAACGTAAGTATAGAAAAATTTTCACAGCTTCCGGGTCAATATTTTTATATTGTTGATGCTCGAGCGAATGTGGTAGAAAAGAACGTTGTTCCCAAGAGCAGAACATTTTCCCAAAATATTCTTGGCATGGTAAGCAATATGCAGATTCGGCAAAAGAAGCCAAACATTTGTTACAAAGGGCTCTATAAATATCGAAATTTTCTTCAAGCACAGAAATCACTATAAAAACCTTAAAGGGAGGGTTTCCGGAAATGGTTCGTAAATTCATTATTGTTAATTAGAACTATAAAAATAATAAGGGTCCTCATGTAAACGCTTAAATGCCTCGCAAACTGTGCAATCTGTGCATTTTTACACTCTCGCAAATGAAATGTCAAAAATTGTATGGAAATTCGTTTGTACAACTTCGATAAGTTTGCGCGACAATTTAGACTCGCAAACGTGAATTTATTAATTTGATGAATTATCTGCTTTTGTTTACTTTTATTTATAAGAAATAAAAATCAAATAAAATACAAATATTTTGTACATGTGAAAATTGTGTGACTTTGGAACAGAATTATTGGATTGAATGGCAATGTGTATGGAAATATTAACCAACAGCTAGAACATAAGCAAAATCTTCCAAACTATGTTTACCATTGTTTGTTCTAAAGATTTCGCCTTCATTCGAAATTTTTAGAATTTAAATTTGTACAATTTTTAAAACCTTTTTTTGTCATTTGTTGAATTTATTTTTGTTTGACATTTTTACCAAATATAAATTTTCTGTGTAAAATTGCACAAAATTTAAAAGGTGGGTTCATGAAACACGTCGCACAATTTTGCACATTTGCACAAATGGGAAATTTAAGCATTTAAATGAGTACCCTTAATATATTTTGTAAATTGTAATAATAATCATTTTTATTAACATACAATGTTAAGCATTTTTCGATCTCAGTCCTTAATTAAACAACAAGAAAATGAAAAGCGAGGGCAATGCGAGGACAGATATAGACAATAGCTTTGGAACAATAGCTTCAAACAACTGCGAAGTTCAGCCATCATTACCAGTATCTCGCTATTAGCAAAAGACCAACAAAAAGATTACTATACAGCAAGCAAAGTTTATCAAAAGCTATAATGAAAACATGGTCAGAGTTGACAGAGCCGACCAAAAAACATCGGGCTATACCGAACATCTATTAGAGGAAAAAAGTGGTATTTTCCGTTTATTAGTCATTGTTTAGACATGGCGGAACAAAATAGCTCGCTACTATATAATTTTTTTGGAGACACTATGGACCATTTAGCGTTTAGAAGAGCGATTGCAAATTTCTTGCTAGAATCTTTAAAAGAACCCTAAAGAGGGATACAAGTAAGTAGTTATTAACTTACCTTGAAACATTATTTTGTTTTAATATTGAATTGTTAAGTTTCATTATTTTTTAATAAGAACAAAAAAAAAAAAATTAAAAAATAATATTCCATATTAAGCATAAAACTATACATTTTTAGGAAACAAATTATTAAATAAAAAATGTCTGGATACCTTTGAGGAATTAGGTTTCGAAATATAAATTTTAATTTTCCAAAAAAAAATCCGGCGCTATTTGGGTTAATGAATTGTTGATACTTAAAAAAACTCTGAACTTTTTTGAAGAAACATTAACGAAGATAGAATAGACTTACTGGCAGTTTCTCGATGTTGTAAGAAGATAGTCGACAACATTAGATGCTATTTCTATAACAAATTAAACAAAAAAAAAATCTTTTTTTGACCCAACTTTGACCCCATTACGACAAAAAAACAAAATTTTTATTAAAAATTGGAATAACATGCATACTTATATGTATTTTGAAATAAAATTTAACAAAATATGCAAATATATGCCCTGACAAATTTAAGCATTTTACAACAAAATGTGTGATTGGGATAGATAATTAGTCTGCATTGTATGTGGACGTTCGAGAAAGCTCTGCATATAAATCCACCCACTAGTTATGATCATTTAAAATTAGAAATAAGACTACGTTGCAGGTGGTTCATTCGGAAGGTTAAATTTTCAATCGCTGTAACTGGCATTGCTGTTGGTATATCGAGAATTACGCGATGGGCATTTCATGTCAAGTGAACCAACTTTTGAAATCGATGTCTTCCGATTGAAATTTACACCATAGTTAGTTCTATTGAATATTAATTCAGGCACAATTTTTCAACAAGATCGGTCGAGAAGCTTAGGTTTATGCCTTTAAGAGCTTTGTGGTCTCTTAGTGGGATGCGAGTAGGTATATATTATTGTGAAATTGTGTATGAATTACTATCCAATAGAATTTAATATGGTGCAATCGGAACACATCGATTTCAAAAGTTGGTTCACTTGACATGAAATGCCCCATATGTCAATGTACTTATGTTTTTCGTGAGTGACATTCACAGATATTCTCAAACTTGGCTTTTATATTGCGTAAATAAAATTTAGTTGTTAATAATACTACCGGGCATTAAGCATTTTCTTTAAAAATTGTAAACGTATTTATTAAATACATGACATGAGAATATATGAGAAATCAGCTTTTATTAATGAAAATTTGTATGTACCATTTTATTTAAGAAAACATTAAGGATTATTCATTGCTGTAGTATTTGAGAGATAGAATGAGATAGGAATAAATTTATTTCATCAGTAATTCATCAGTAGTAGCAATATACTTCCGAGAAAAGCTAACTTTTGCTAACAACATTAGCATAAACGCTCAGGATTAATGTTTAGTTTAACATTGCTTTCATATAAAATATAAACCCTTTATTTGCTCGCCTGAAAAAACACATAGAACTTCTTGTTTGTCGTATACATGATGTATGCTACTTTCAAACGTAGTGAAAAATTAAATATATTCACTCATACTAACTGTGGTGTAGGGTATCAAAACATGAATGAAATATACATAACTTGATAATGATTGATTTCTGCATTTTTATTTTCTTACTTGAATGGATTTTTTATTTTTACTTTTTGAGAGACGTCATGAAAATTCAATCGAAAATATGTTTCTATGAAAAACCTTAAAACATTATGTTTAAGCAGAAAATATTTTGATCTTTCAAGTGTAATTTGACATTTTTATTTTGACATTTTTATTTTGTGTCGTACAGAGCAAATTCTTTGTCTTTAGAAATTTTAATATTATACTCAATAAATTTTTAGGAAAAAGTAAATGTAAAAGGAAATTTTTTGTGATAGCTTATAGTATGGCATGTGTTCTCTAATTGTACAGAGTAAACAATTTAAAAGGTAATTTTCATGAGAAATTA
The DNA here is from genome assembly GCA_942486065.2 of Calliphora vomitoria. Classification (NCBI taxonomy): domain Eukaryota; kingdom Metazoa; phylum Arthropoda; class Insecta; order Diptera; family Calliphoridae; genus Calliphora; species Calliphora vomitoria. The sequence goes on from OW818032.2 coordinate 4,204,751, forward strand.
TGCTTTTTAAATGATAATATTAGTTACAGTTGCTATGAACTATACAATGGATTGAAGTGCTAGCTATTAAGTATGTGTGACTTTTTATAGTTTTTATTTTATATCAAACTAAACTATAAAGTCTAAAGGAATTTAAAAATAAAAGTAAGCGTTCAATTCTAACGACCGTGTAATTCTATTACAATTAATGAACAATAACTAAACTATAAAGTCTAAATTACTTTAAAACTATAAGTAAATGTTCAATTTTAACTGACCGCATAATTCTATTACATTTTATAATTTTTATACTAAATTTTAAAGCAGTGATTTTTGAGATATGTGACTTTGAACCTTATCTAGAAAAGTTTTTGTACGACGCAACAAGAATCCATATGTTGAAAGAAAGAAGGGAAAAGGTCAGCCTATACTTTAAAAAAATTTATATTATACAAATGTTTCAAAATAAAAGTTAAAATTTTAAAAAATTCCGCTTTTCAAGTTCTGACAAAAAGTGTTTTTTATTGCAATGCACATTGGGGCAGAATCAAAATTTTTTTGAAATAAATCTTGCATTTCTAAACGGATAGCCCGATCGGGATAAAATTTGACGTGGGCGTAGCCAAGGAAGTGTAATATTTTTAAAGAACTTAGATTGAAAGTGGCATATTTTTGAATATAATTGAGATATTGACTTGAAATATTTTTTGTAAGACCAAAAATTAACTTACGTAAACAAAAAAAAAAATAGTTCGGAAAAAATGTGGACCAAATTGTTCCTAATATTTGCAATCATATCAAAATGTTGATACAAATTTTAGTTTTAGAAACTCAATAAGTACGTAATATGCAAGGCAAGGATTTTCATGCACTAAAAAATTAAAAATATGCGCTTATAATATGCACTATAAAGAGAGAAAATATGCACTAAAAATGACAAAAATATGCAATAAAAACAAGTTTTTTATTTGAAATATATTTATTAATAAATGACAGATCAGGTCACATTTTCAATATATATGTACATATAAAGGAACATAAAAGGCTTGAAATTACTCTCTCACATATACAGGTACCGTGTGAGTTCAGAGAAATGTAAACCAATGAAATGTCTTGAAATTTTAACTTTTAATTTTTGATAAAAATAACGTTTTTTACACAATATTACTTTAACACATATTATTCTTTATTTTTTTAAAACACTTTTTGCACACTTTCATTGTTAAAACGCTTCTATTTTGCACAAATCAAGAAAAAATATTTTCGGAATTTCTGACATGTAATTTTTTGTTATTGTAGAATATAAATAATAGGACAGAGTTCTAATTTTTGGTATTGAAAATTCATATAAATTAATATTTAAAACATTTTTATAGAACTCTGTTGCCTGGAGAAAATTTAAAAGTTACCAACACATGTGTAATTTTGTTACTAACACATGTTTAGAGTTAGGTACTTTTTTACTAACACATGCATAGAGTTAGATACTTGTTATACTTTGGTTTTAAATATATTTTTTCAAAGTAAAAATAAGAAAATTCATGTATGTAAATTATACAATAAAAAAATCAGTCAGTTATTCATTTTCATGTTACAAAATTACTTAATTTAGATTTCTATTTGTATAAACAAATAATTTTTTTTTTTAAATTTCCAAAAATAAAACTTTGTCTGTTCGGATGAAAACAGCTTTAATACATTGAAAATGTACGCTCAACGTCAACAAAAGTTAAAGGTGCATATTTAAATGAAGCCAGTTCAATTGGAGAATATTCATTTTCAATTTGAGTTTCTTCATTAAAATTGCTATATAATTGTCAAAAATTTTTTTTATTATATGAAATCCAGTATTTTTCTGTAATATATTCTTTAGTTTTGTTTTAATTTGGTAAGAAATTTCTCCGTTTACATTATTAATTTTATTAGCAGCATCATCAATTAATTTTACTTGTGCATTCAGCGAATTGAATCCCTGTAGTTTAGTAATATTTTCAGAAATAAAGTTGTAATTTGAGCACAGAAATGCTAATTGGCTTTAATATTATGTGTCACAAAGAGAACAAAGTCGAAAAGTCGATATAAAAAATTTTTCGAAAAGTCGACAATTTCAAAAAGCTAAAAAATCGATTCATAAATTGAAAAGTTGACTTTTTCTTTCAACAATATAATTCTAGTGTCAATATATTTACTATTTTTACAACACTAAATAGAGTTCCCAAATATATGTATGTACAGTGTACACTGATATAAAAATATGTCCAAAAGAAAATTAAATATGCAATAAAATGGAAAAATATGCTAAATATATGCATTTAAAAGAAAAATATGCAAAATATGCATTTATAACAAAATATGCAACAACAAATCGATGCCATTTTGTTGCAAATTCTTCGATTCGGAAAGATAAATTGTCAAAAGTGATTTTGAGTTACTGACTACAAACATGCATTTGCATAGAAATCCTTGCCCTGGTAATATGTAATAAAATCTTTATTTATTAACAAAACTAAACGAAGTTTTCAACATTTTTGAAATTTTTCATTATAAATAACAAGATGTAAAATAACTTGTCAAAAAGTCAAAAGAAATCCCGAAATTCCTAAAAATTAGAGCAAAAGTCGCAAAAAAGGTATTTTTACAATTTTGTCCACACGTTCTACATTTGCTTAGGGACTAGGAAAATACTTAGGAAATAAATAGGAATCACATCAGGGTTTCCAAAGCTGCTTTCCGTTTTCTGATCCCAGCTTTAAGATTTTAAAACATGTGGTCCAAATTTAAAATTTTGATAAAAAATAGGTCAAATTCCAAAGGGCGTAGAGGCAACATATTCGAAAAATATGACATGTTTTATATACCAAAATGTTCTTCGTAAAGATATCTTACAGAAAAACAGAGAATTTTATATGTTCTTAAAGAAAGTTTTATTTTAATAAAAAAGGTTAAGGTTAAGTTAAGTCACCTTTTTGCCCAAAAAACAGCAAAAGTCTACTTTTTTTTTGTATTTTTATATTGAAAATCGTTTATTTTCGGATCCGTATCGATATTGCTCAGGAATTTCTTGCATATTATTAGTAATTTAGTTATCTAACTAATAAAAGAAATTCGAGTCCATTCGGTTTAAAAATACGCTCTATATTTTTAAAAAAAGCGGAACAAGGTAAGGCAAAATTTGAACATTTCAATTTTGAAATGCCTATAACACGAAAATTATAAGAGATAAATAGCACACGCAAGCATGTTTTTTCAAGACCTAGCCAAGCGCTTTCCAAAAATGTACAAATCTTTGCAATCGGAAAGAAAAAATGGCACGTATTTCAACATTTTACATGTCGAAGGAACTCTAATTTGAGCCCCCATAACGCCGCGCCTGGAGCATTTGTAGGGTCCATTTTAATAACTTAAACTCGAATACTCCTTGACTAAGCCCACATCAAATTTCATCCCGATCGGGCTATCCGTTTAGAAATGCCAGATTTATTTCCAAAAAATTTTGATTCTGTCCCACTGTGCATTAATAACAATTATTTCACAATTTTTATTTTTACATCAAAATTGGGCATCTTTATTGCCCTGAAAATCTCAATAATAAAGAGTGAGATCGAAAAATTCTAAGCACAAAAACGAAACCCCTAAACTTACAGTTTTATTACAATTTCCAAAAAAAATATATATATTTTTATAGTTTCAATCACTAATGATGAAGTTTAGAACCTTTTTCGGAAACTCTTCCATTAACGTTTTTGCAGTGCTTTCTGTCATTTTGCTCGAACAGTTAGTCCATCTTCGTTTAAAATCTATCACATTTTGGACACCTTTTTTGTGCTCTTCAATTCACTTTTAATAAGAGCCCAATATCTTATCTCTCCACTGGACTTAGCTCCGGGCAGTTTGGAGGATTTGCCTCTCTTAGTACAAATACCACATTATTGTTCTTTTACCACTCAAGGGTTTGTTTACCATAGTGACAGGATGCCACAGGATTATAGAGCCCTTTGTAACAAATGTTTGGCTTTTTTTCCTCAACTGCATATTGCTTGCCATACCAAGAACTTTTTGGGTAAATTGGTCTGCTTTTAGGTCCTAAACTTTTCTTCAACATTCCCTCGAGCATCAGCAATATAAAAATTTTGACCAGGAAGTTACGAAAAATTTGCCAGATCTTACGTTTTGTCATCCATTATGCAGCAGGAATATTTTTTTTATAAAATTTGACTTCAATTTCCGTGCTCTGTTTTTGGCCTTTAAATTTGTATCAGCGTTCCTGTCAGGAAACGTACCAAATAGTACGAGCACTGAGCTAACCGGGCTACTTTCCTACCGGAGGTGTTGGGAGCTCTTTAGTAAATGCTTTCTATTTTTCTGCCTTTAGAAACATCATGCGGACCATTCCTTCTACCTGAACCAGGTTTTCTATCAACGGACAAGTTCTCCTCGTACTGTTTAATAACATTGGAAAAAGTTTGACGGCAGACCTTTGAGTGCTTGGACAACTTTTTGTAGGACCAAGTTGGGTTTTGTTGAAAATATTTCTTAATTTTAATACGTACTTCTTTCTGGTCACTTATTTTAATCAGATTAACAAATGAATATAATTGACATTACACATAATAACTGACAGGCTTTACAAAGGCAACTTGATAAAAAAAAAAATAAAATAATACTTGGGTTAAAAAGTTTTAATAAAAAACATGTGTTAAGAATTTTACGATCTCACTCCTTAGTCATTGATTTAAACACCTATGAGTAAATGAAATACGCAAGCTGTTTTTAATTATAACTTTCAACATTTTCCTAAACACCCACAAATCTGAATTTCAAATCAAATATGCAACCTTTAAAAGTTGTTTAACGATTTTGCTTAAATTTTCAGCAATTGATGACAGAGAACAATTTTAGAGCTTGGATGCACAGAAATTGGAAAAAGTACATTGTAAAGTCTACCCTAATATAATATGAATATTATTCTTCAAGTCTTTCATTAAAAACAAACAGACGACACAAAATGATACCATCTAAATATCTGCATGTCCAAAGTCATTTTAAACAAAATACTTGCACAATACCACCAAGAAAATCATGTTGACATGGTGGTATAACTAACTACAACTACAAATATAACAATAAAATAACAAAAGACAATGATACTACAAATTTCAATAGGATTTCGTAGAACAACAAGCAACAACAGACACAGAAAAGTAGTGAAAACTGTAGTGATAGCATTATTAAATAGAAGAGTTCAAAACATACTCGTAAACAAACACTAGAAGTATGACTGCAGCAGTAACAGTGGTGAGAGATGTTATAGCATTTTATGTGTCAGAAATTACGAAATTTGCTCTCTACGTTTCTGTTATGCTACAGCTATGCTCACTTCTGTGTGTTAAGACTACATATGCTGCAGAAGATAGTTAAACTTCAGCAAAAACTTTGAGCATTATATTGAAATACAAATAGCTTAAACTTAAACAATTATTTTTTAAATTTTTGGAAAAAATAATGTTTCTCAGATATTTATTAGAGCAAAATTTTCATACGATATTTCCTTAGTTTTGGCTTTTAGGAATGCATGACTAATTGGAGTGAGTGAGTCTAACTTTTTGCTTGGCATTCATCAGTTATAATTAATAAATTGTAAAGAAATGTAGCAGTTTCAATAATTCTTGGAAACTTTATACTTTCAAAACTTTTTTTTTTTTAAATAAACTTTATATTGAAAATATAAAAACTTTTGTATCATATAAGGAATTTGTGTAAAGTTATAAGCAAAAAATAAAGAAAATGTTGAACATGTGGTAAGTAAGAGCTGGGTTTCCCACCGATTTTAATTTCACTGACCATTGATAAATTCCTGCAGTACCTGTTTTTTATTCACTGTTTTAAAAATATATTATTTTGGAAATAATTCGATAGACACAAGGTCTCTTATCATGTCATATTGTCATAATGTTCTAATATTTCACAATGGTTTTTATTGCTTTTCAATACTACTTTCTATGCTAGGTTTATTGTGTTATCGTAACGAACCAGCAGAAGCCAACGCCGAATGCCTAAGAGCCGGTTAAGCCGAGCCGCCGAGGACATTATGACACTAAGAGACCTTGTGAATTGACCAATTAATTTATTATCCGAATATGACGATTTTTTTTAATTAGTTAGTACTAAAAAATACTCTATATATGTGGGTTATCTCTTTTAGGCGAAGAGATATTCCGAAAAATGTATTTCAAATAAACAGTTTCATTCCCCAAAAAAATTAGTATTTTGTTCGTTTTTTCTCGAAAAGGGTTCGGGCTTAGGTACATTTTGTATATGTTTTTCAAAGAAAACTTAACGTAAATGCATCTGAAATAAAAATGAGCTCAACTAAGAGAACAATTTCGAAGAAAAATTTCAGATTTATCTAAAAATTTTAAAATCAAATATCATTATATACACACACCAATTATGGGTGGCAATATTTATAATTTAAATATATCTGTGTGTAATTTTTTGAGTCATGGAAAAATAACTATATACGTACACCACTACGCGATAAAAGACTAAGAAAAAGACCCGTGTCTCCCAGTTTTGCCCAAAGATATGCACTTTTTTTATGGACCCCCAACGATTTTGAGCCTCGGTGTCATTTTTGCAAAAAAGTGATAATATTCTCAGGCTCATATCTTGCAAACAGTTCGGAATTTTGATTTACTCTCTGAGGCAAAGTTGTAGACCATGTCATAATGAACAAGAATTGTGAACATATAAAATCAAAACTCTTCATCTTCAAGATCAAAATCATAAAAATAAACATATATTTCGAATTTTTATTTTAAAATATAATTTATTGTAAAAATTTCACTAATAAATTAAAAAATTAATTTTTAAACATTTATTTTTTCTTCCTTTATTTATTCCTTGAGGGAACATAGGGCTTCAACAAGATATTTCCAATTTAATCTATTGTTCGCAATTATTTTTGCCTCATCCCATGATTTATTGATGTCAGCTAGTTCTTTTCTTACAGACCTACGCCATGTATTTTTGGGTCTTCCTCTTTGTCTACTTCCATTTGGGTTTTATCCCAGAGCCATCCTTGTTACATTATGTACTGGCTTTCTTAAGGTGTGTCATATCCACTTCCACTTTCTGCATTTTATCTGTATGTGTGTGGGCTCTTCTTTGGCCAAGCTCTAGAGGTCTTCGTTTGTTATTGTGTTGGGCCAGTATATGCCACATATAATGCGAAGGATTTTATTTATAAAAACTTGTAGCCGCTGCCTGATCGATTCACTGTCCAGCCATGTTTCACTTCCGTATAAAAGGGTCCACTTGACACATGCGTTGAAAATACTGATCTTTGTTGTTCTCGAGATTTGTAGTGCCCGCCATATATATTTTAGTCTGCCAAATGCACTTCTAGCTTTATTGAGCCTATTCGTGATGTCCTCATTAATGCCACCGCTTGACGACATTTTGCTCCCTAAGTAGCAGAAACAGTCAACGTAATCTATTCGATGATTGTCGATGTTGATATGAGCGCTGCTGCTGTTATGTAGGCGCATGGCGTACATCTTTTTCATATTTATTTCTAATCCAACTCTTCTGTCTAACTTCACAAGATCGTTTGTTTTATCTTGCATGTCTGAATGTTTATGTGAAAGAAGGCAAATATCATCTGCATATTCTAAATCTTCCAGATATCTTTGAAAACCCCATTTTCTTCTTGCACAGTTCCTCCATAAAACAGTCCATTACCACTGCAAAGCATAGTGGCGATAGAGGACAGCCCTGTCGGACGCCCATATTGGTCGTGAACGTATCACTAATTGTGCCATTGTGTATAACCTGCAGTTCCGCGTTGTTGTACATAGCTTTGATGACTTGTATTATTTTGTTTGGCACTCCTTTCCTATTTAGAGCTAACCATATAGCGTTTTATTGACAGCATCGAACGCTTTCTTGAGTGTCTATTAAGAAGAGTTCCGGTGGAATTCTGTCTGCACCGCAAGCCTTGTTGAGTTAAAGTTTGCCTATTGCGGTTGCTGTCTCTGTGATAGTAGGCGGGTCACATGGTATTGATCTTTCTTGCTCTTTTGCGCTACAAGGTAGTCCGAGTTCAGTTTCACTGCTGTTACTTAAATCTCTGAAATGTTCCATCCACCTTTTGGTTTGTTCCTCAGTCCATGTAACTAGAATTCCATTGCGATCACATACTGCACGCAGAAAAAAATATAGTTGTACATTGTTACTGTAACCATTTCAAATTTGTGCATGGTTACTGTAACAATTTCAAAATTTTTAACAATATTATAGTCACAGTAACTATATATATGAATGTGGTAACAATAATATGGTTAATTTACGATTCACATGAATATTTCAACCATATATGGTTACAGTAACCATGTATATGTTTGTGACAACCATTTATATGATGAATAATTTTATCATAATATGCTGTTCTCAGATTATGATATGAGAGCATCATAATATGGTAAGTCCTTCATCATATAAATGGTTGTCACAAACATATACATGGTTACTGTAACCATATGTATGGTTGAAATATTCATGTGAATCGTAAATTAACCATATTATTGTCACCACAATCATTACTATAATATTGTGACTATAATATTGTTAAAAATTTTGAAATTGTTACAGTAACCATGCACAAATTTGAAATGGTTACAGTAACAATGTACAACTATATTTTTTTCTGCGTGTGGTTGCTTTAATTTTGGTTTCTTGTTTTTGAGCCGGTTGATTATCTGATGAAGTTCCCTGGTGTTGTTTGAACCTTCTGCCTTTTCAGCTTCATCTGCCAAGGATTCTATATACGAGCGTTTGTCACTCCTTGCCACTCTCTTCACCTTTTTTTCCACATCTGCATATTGTTGCTTGATTTGTGGGTTGTTGACCATTTGTATTTTTAACTTGTTTCGCTGTTCGATTAGTTGCCACGTTACGTCTGTAATCCACGGTTTTCTATTGGCTCTCAGATTTGGACCTAATTGCTCTTCTGCTATTTGATTCATGATCTTGCACGTATTTTCCCACGATTGCTCCTTGTTATTGATTATTCTTACAATGTACATTAATTTCATTTGTTCACTAACTTCTCGGTCCTTTAGCTTAGCAAGACTAAAGTTCCTTCTACTGTCCTTGTTGTTTGTATTGTGGAACCTGAGTTTCAGCTTCACATATGCGACCACCAGTTCGTGGTCCGAATCAATATCAGCTCCTCTTTTTGTACGTACGTCTACTCACACAAATGTGGTCAATTTGGTTTCGCGCGTTGCCACTGGTTGAAGTCCATGTATATTTGTGTATATCCTTGTGTGGGTATATAGTCCCACCAATAACCAGTTGGAATGTTTGACATATTGTTTATTGAAACCGAATAAATGTTTTATATTTATTTGTTTAGTTTTTGTATAGATATATTTACAGAATTTATATTGTTTTACTATAAGAGCAAAATCATCCAAAGGTTATTTTTATTTAAATATAACGGATTGTAAAGGAAAAATATGTGGTTTAGTGTAATAAATTAAAAGAAAACATAACGCCTCTCAGGATTTGCAAATTTTCGCATACTTCAACATGTACCTCAAAATTACTTTTTTTTTTTTTTTTTTTTTTTTGATTGGACCAGTACTCAGGGGATGACCCCTACTCATGCAATGCATTGTGTTGGAACTATGAAAATAGGTTATGGGAAGGAGGATAGAGGGAGTAGTGTTTGTGGATATTTGATTTGAATTTTCCTACATTGAAAGGGACAGGAAGTTTATACCACATACGGACAGTACGGCTAAAAAACGAATTTTCTCTGTAGTGTGTTGTGCGATCCACTAACCAATCGACCACGAATGGTTGAACCCACGATGATGAACGTGTATTTCGTAAGAAACTACGGGTTTCTGGAACGAGTTTCCTAATTTCATCAGAACACATTCCATTGTAGTATCGATAGAACAGTGAAACATACTGGATTACTAAGTCATTAATATGATTTTTCGCTAATAAACTTAAAAAAAATAGATTTTTTTTTTTTAATCTTGGTTACCTAAACAAATATTTAACTTTATTTTAAAGTGTTATTTGATGAAGGGTATATAATATTCGGCAGAGCCGAGTAGAGCTCAATTAGTTGTTTTTCATTAATATCCTAATCCTTAACTTCTAAAGTTTTCAATTATAAAACCCTTCAAGAGAATTTAGTTTTATACACATTTTGCATTAAAAACAATTAAAAATTTAGACAGAAGATAATATTTGTTAGTGTACTGGAGGGTAAATATAATCACTAAATGTAAGTATAAGTATTTGGTATTACTAACAACTTTATAACTCGATGATTAACAATTTATAGAAAAAATGTTTCAGATAAATGTTCAATTGTAGAAACTTTGACGATTAAATATTTTACAAAGTAGGCTACCGCCCACTAGTCTCCATTCTAATTACAAACCCAAATAAAAGTCAACTCAGAAACACCTCAGATCTTTCACTATTAAATTTCATTAAGATATCATCGATCGTTCACGAGCTACCGAATTATTATTATAATAAAATGACCCCCACCTTTACTATTAAATTGTTCACTAATAGATAATAGATAATATTACATTACAAAATCCTGCATACGTATTTCAATAAAAACTACAGTGAAATGTCTCATCATTTAATTTTCAATTTGTTAAAAGTGTGACATTTAATTTTCTTGTAGATAATGAGAAACAATTTTAAGGATGGAAACAGTTAGTAAACACAAATGTTCGACCTACATATATTGCATGTGATCTACCACTGAAACCCAGCACTTTTAAAAGAAAAACTGACAGAAAACTTTACACATGTTACTCATTACCAGCAACCACTAGCATACGACAAAGATAACAAAAGTTAATTAAAAACAACATCAACTTCCTAAAAATTCATTGCAATCAACAACAACTTATGCAATTCCATCAACTGATATGCTAGAATATTGAAAATTGTATTTAAAGCCCCGTTTATGTATCGCTGAATTCCTGGCATAAAAGGTGAGTAAGTGAGAATGTATGTATTTCACTTAAAATTTATCAAAATACCTATATTGTACAAAACTTCCATAATGGTTACAAATTGTAGTAGAAAGGGAATTATTGGAAACTAAAAATATATTTTTAGCTTTTAGTAACCTTTCACATATTGCCTTATCTCGCCTGCAAAAGAAAACAAAACAAGTAAGAAAGCTATATTCGGATGTGGCGAATCTTATATACTCTTTACCAAACTTACTTTAAAATAAGGAGTGAAAATATTGTAAAGAAACATAGAGCGGAAACTAGAAAAAAACTCAAACAAAAAAATTACTCAAAATAATGTTTTTGTTTTCACATAGTTTTTTTACTAATACATTCTCACCACTTAGGTTTTTGACAACTGAGTTAGGTCTTTGACAGGAGAGTTTTCAATCTATGTGTATTTATCTATGGTTGAAACATTTGTTTTCTGAAAAAAAACTTATAATTAAAAACTAGTAAAAGAGCATCCAAATTATACTTTAAAATAAAATTTTTTAATATTTTTAGGTAAACAAAATTAAAAATAATAATTTTTAAAAAAAAAAATATTTTTTTTTAATTTATTAGTGAAAATTTTATGGAAAAAAAATTATTTCCAATTGCTTTTGAATTAGAAATAGTTTTCCCAACTTTGAGCCATTGTAGGTCCGAATTACTATGGTGTTATACGTCGTTGGAAAGGTATTTGAAATATCTTACATTCGATATCCATATTGGCTATATTAATGACTTAGTAATACAAACATAGATAAAAAATCGAGGTAATCGTGGTTTTTAACTTATATCTCAGATGCATGTGAGCAGATTTTCTCGATTTTAAATAGCAACCGAACCGGGGCTTTATCGAATATATTGATGTATGAATCATATATGTAAGTTAGTTGAGGGCTACGGAAAGTTGATTTCAACACACCTGATATTGCTTCACGAATCTGTTTTAGGCGAAAGGAATACAAATTTTAAATAGTTTTAGGTAAACAAAATTAAAATAATTTTTTTTTTTTTCAAAATTTTTTAATTTTTGTCATAATAAATTTGTTATCTAGATATCGAAATTCCACAAACCGGGAAAATATCTTCCAAAAATTCAGTTCTTTCATAAGAGGCCGCTCTTGTGTTATTCACCGCTATTCAACATTTTATTTTTTATACATCTAACATATTTCTTCGAAACTGGGTGATTTTGGATAGGACTGAGGATGGCTTTGCTTGCTTGAATGAGAAATCATAAACTATTTCTAATTCAAAAGCAATTTGAAATAATTTTTTTTCCATAAAATTTTCACTAATAAATTAAAAAAAAAAAAATTTTTTGAAAAATTATTATTTTTAATTTTGTTTACCTGAAAATATTTAAACATGTTATTTTAAAGTATACTTTGGAAGTTCTTTTACTAGTTTTTAATTATAAGTTTTTTTTTTTCAGAAAACAAATGTTTTAACCATAGATAAATACACATAGATCGAAAACTCTCCTGTCAAAGACCTAACTCAGTTGTCAAAAACCTAAGTGGTGAGAATGTATTAGTAAAAAAAACTATGTGAAAACAAAAACATTATTTTAAGTAATTTTTTTGTTTAAGTTTTTTTCCGGTCTATGTTTCTTTATGGTTTCAACCAAACAATATTTTCTCTCCTTATTTTAAAGTAAGTTTGGTAAAGGGTATATAAGATTCGCCACAGCGAATATAGCTTTCTTACTTGTTTTGTTTTGTTTTCTTGTTTCTGTTTGTGATTTTACAGCAGGCGAGATAAGGCAATATGTGAAAGGCTAAAAATATATTTTTAGTTTGCAATAATTCCCTTTCTATTATGATATCTCCAATTGTTCATAAATGATTGTGTGGCTTATGATTAATATTTTTGTTTCAAATATAATATAATAATCATACGTGTCTGTTAGTTCTTGTTATAATAATTAAACTTTTTTTTATTTTTCAGATCTGTCAGACTAAACATGTGGAGAGCAAAACATTTGGAATTTTTAACAAAATATTGTAACATTTCGCTTATTTCCGCTAGAAAAAAGAAAATATTTTTGTGTAATGCGACATTAGATGTTTCATATAACATATAATGTAATACAAACTAAACAATGATAAAAACTTATATTAGCTCAATTTGGATTTAAGTCACTAATATCTCTTACACTGGATAGATATATAATTTTATCTGAGAGATTAAAAAATGAAAATACTATAATAAGAATTATGTTTGAAAATAAAAAGAAAATTGTATTAAAAATTCTTTTTAATAAAACCCGAATATTGAATATTTAAAATTATGGAAGATAAGTAAAAAATTTACTTTCAAATTGAAATAATGATTCTAATATCGTATAGAGCAAGGATGCCCATGCCGTATGCTCTTGGTGCTTATTTGTTTTTTTAAAAGGACTTAGCTAAAGGATGTGTGTTTCAATACTCAATAGAGCACTCAGCAGTAACCCGCAGTTGTAGGAGACAGTCCTGAACTAGTGATTTTACCCATCATTTAGGGAGGGAATTAGTTGCTTCAATAGCTACGTGACTAGTTATTTTAACATGTGCATGTCCTATGCAGGGAGTCAATTGACCCTTTTTGACTACAATGAGACTGTCTAATAGCTGGTCCAAAGTAGTCAACACATTGGATTCACATACTGGTTAAATAGCGTCAGTTACCTTACTAGCTACCTAATAATAACTTGATCAGCTACATAACAAGGTATTTTAACATGTACGGGTTCAATAAACGATAGCTTGTAAACAAACCTTTCTTCGACAACTCTCCAATGAATTGCTTCTGGTGGGTTAAATAACTACTTTCTAAAGTGCAGTAGAAAATAAACGTTTAAAGTGACTTCTCTATAGGTTACTAAGAGACACTAAAGTGACTATTGACTTCATGCGATGTTACATGAGATATAAGTATACTTAAGCAAAAATAAAAATCAACTGTATGAGAATTATATCAACACAATTTGTATAAAACCAGTTTGAACGAATTACTCACAAAATGTTTAAAGTGACTATACCCCAGATTACTTAGAGACACGTAAGTGACAATTGTCTTCACGCTAGATTACCTGGGATGTATAAAGTAACCAATTGTCTTATCTCTGCACTACAAAGAGCACATACGTGTCAAATGACCAAAATATTTTAAATGGAGTTAGCCAAGTGATAAGACATTTGCGACGATTACTGTATATAAGGGATACATTGACTACTTGCTTAACTGCTGGGTAGCAATATGAAATACACATACAACTTTGTCTTGTTAGTTTTTTGTCGTTCTTCGCTGTATACACGCAAGTGCAAAGCAACAACATTTTCGAATGCTTTGCTGGTAAACATCATCAATGAAGATTTTATGTTTGTTTATCGTATGATATCGTTTAAAAATGTGTGTACTTTTTTCTTTTTTAAACCAAAAAATAGTGAACAAAAATTAGTTTTTCTTTAAATGTATTGGTGTTTGCGCCTCCATAACGAACTTTTGCGCACCCTTGATATAGAGTCTTATTTATTTTCTAACAGATTATAATTTTCCAAGCTATTTTCTTATTTTGAAAATAATTTAAAACCAAGGTTGGCTACCGATTCGAAAAGGTTAAAAGTAACTGTAGTCAACCTCGTTTAAAACTTACATGTACAAACAACTTTAAAATCAAATAATGGTACAAAACCCCAACAAATCCAAAAAATGCAGAAATATGATTAAGAGACCTCTATGAATGTATGTTGTACCATTATTTTTATTTTTCTTAATTTATTTGGTTAAAAAATACTTAAGCAAAACAAAAGCGGAGCACAAGGGACACAATACTTAATACAACAAAAGATTATTTTTAATTTTTTTTTGCTGTGTTATGAAAAATTTGTGTTAATACGTGCAAGGACATATTGCTGTTGCAAAAAGTACTATATGTTTGAGAACAATAAATAAATAAGTAAATGTGATTTGTATGTAAACGTGTGTTCCTAGTTGCCACAATATTCAACCACAATTTGTTATTTTGTCATATACTTAACACAACAAGCAGGAACATAAACAATAATAATAATAAAAACAAAGGTAAATGGTTAGGCCGTTTGTATTCTTGTATGCCAACATGTAGCATTAGACTTTTAGCAATAAAATCTAATTTCCGGAACATGAGGAAATTCAAAAATGTTGTAGAATCGTTGAAACTGAATTCAGATGACCAGTATTTCTATAGAAAATGCTCAAACGTGGGTGTGCAAAATGTTACGTTACACATTTTGTATCACATAAAGTTGTGACCATTTATAAGTTTAAAAATAAAAAGTATGCTTTGAAACTACAAGAGCTTCACTAATTAGATATATGTACTCACTAGCCTCCAAATTTATAACAAAAAGTTAGAGCGCTATATTCAGCTGTACCGAATCTTATATACCCTTCACCAAATTATACTTTAAAATGAAAATTTTAAATATTTTTAGGTAAAGAAAATTATTTTTTTAATTTTTTCAAAATTTTTTTTAATTTTAAAAAAAAAATTTTTTAAATTTTTTAAAACAATTTTTTTAAATTTATTAGTAAAGAAAAAATGTATGACAAAAAATTTTTTTTGGTAAAAAAAAATTAGGGTTATAAATATTTTTTCCCGATTTTGACCCATTGTAGGTCCAAATTACTATAGCCTTATATACATCGTTGCAATGGACTTTGAAATATATAGCATTAGAAATCCATATTATTATATATAAATAGTTGAACATATTTAATGAAAAACTTTATTGCGTTTAGTGCGTGGACTTTTTTAACAGCCGCGAATAATTAATACCGTGGTATTTCATCTTTTTTAATGCTGTATTCGACTATGCTATGCCAATTTGCATATTAGCAAAAAATGTCAATAGTTATATACCTAATGTACATGTTTCGGTTACTTTAATGTGTGGAAAAAATAAAAAAAATATTACGTGTTTGTGAAAGAGTGCGATAGAATTGCAATTTTATTGCAATTTTCAATAAAAAGTTTTGAAGCTATCTCTCTCTCTCAAGTGTGTTGAATTCTCATACTACTTGTATGTGAGAAGAGAGAGAGGTTGTTGTTGTAGAAAAAGAGATATCCTTCCCTTGTTGTTATTCTTTGTTCACAACTATCAAATAAATAAAAATAAAAAAAATAAAAATTTTAAAAAACTGTTGTCTTAACTAGGTATACTTATACGAAAGTACTGGCTACATGTAGTTAGGTTTGTTATGGTTTCTTTTGTTGTTGCTGTATTATGTTATATTTTATTCTCTCACACATATGCTTCATGGTCATGTTTGGTGCCCAGGAAAAATTGTATATTTAAGCATAAAATAAAGTTAAATTCTATCTGGTATATATGAACTTTAGCTCTCTTCTTTTACCATTTATTTTTTTTTTTCTGTTTTTATTTTTTGTTGATTCCCAGTTGGAAATTTCTTAAAGTAGTCGAATATGTCAGAGTCACATTTGATTTTTGGATTACCAAGTCATTAATATAGACAATATGAATATAGAATACTAGATATTTCAAAGACCTTCGCATCGGCGTAAATAAAGCCAAAGTAAGTGGGACCTACAATTGGTCAAAATCGGGAAAAATATTTTTTACCCCGAATTATTTTTTTTCCAAAAACAATTTTTTTGTTTTAAAATTTTTTTCACAAATAAATTAAAAATTCATTTTTTTATCATATTATTAATTATTCAGGCTCAAGTTCATTAAATTGATTTCCTTAGAAATACAATTTTATTTTATTAAATTTTTCATAATTTTTAAAGAATACTGAAAAAGTTATATTTAGACACACGGCAGAATGGAATGCATTTTCGGGGTTAGCCATTACCCCCTCATCAGCATTATTTTGTGTCGATGTAAGTGTCACTTGTAAACATCATCTATTTAACTCGCCAGTTTTACAGAAATAGAATAAAGGACTTATTATGAAAGCTTTCTTTAATCTTATTTCTGTTTTTACTTTGATTGAGTTAGACGAAGTTTACGAGCTTTTTTCAGCGTTGTATTCTTTTAGCATTATTACTTGTTTTGTTTTGCCTTAGTCAGCTGTCAGCTAACAATGAAGCAATTGTTGTTTTTTATTATGTTTATTTGTTGTTTCTTCTATGTTGATTCTGTTTCTCAGTCACAACTCAACAGAAGATCATGAAACATGTAACACCGTGCCCAGTGTTTTTTTAAATTAATATTAGTGGTTATTTTGTCGAACTTTCTTGATTATCATATTATTAATTATTCAGGCTCAAGTTCATTAAATTGATTTCCTTAGAAATACAATTTTATTTTATTAAATTTTCATAATTGGCATTCCATTCTGCCGTGTGTCTAAATATAACTTTTTCAGTATTCTTTAAAATTATGAAAATTTAATAAAATAAAATTGTATTTCTAAGGAAATCAATTTAATGAACTTGAGCCTGAATAATTAATAATATGATAATCAAGAAAGTTCGACAAAATAACCACTAATATTAATTAATTTTTTTTTTAAAAATTAAAAAAGAATTTTAAAAATAAATTTAAAAATTTTTTATTTTAAATTTTGTTTAACTAAAAAATATTTAACTTTTTTAAAGTATAATTTGGTAAAGGGTATAAAAGATTCGGAAGAGCCGAATAGAGCTCTGTTACTTGTTTTATTTAATTTTGTTCATGTTCTTATGTCGCGTTCGCTACTTTAAGTGTAGCGAATATGAATGTTTAATAAATAAATATTGATTACTATTTTAAGATGCATATTTAGATGTGCAAAACGTGTACGGAATGAAGAAAGGAAGTAACAATAATGTCTTGGGAAAAATTTATAGAGATTCACTAAAGTATAAAAAATATTTCTATAATGCAGCTAAGGGGATGCCTTGATCAGCTATTAAAATTTGCAAATACAGCAAGGTGCTGAATGGAAGATAGCAATAAAGATGGCGCATAGAAAGAAAAAGTATGCCATGGAAGACCAGTGAGCTTAGATTTAAATTTATTGAAATACTAAATACGATTCTTTTGGTTTTTAATGTAATTTTTAGATAAATTTACTTGAACTATAAATGTTGAGTATTAAACCATTTCAAATGCTGTAATAACAGTGGATGCAAATATTTGATGATTAAAGCCACATTATTTTAGTTTATCACTTTAATAATTATGTTTCAATTAGCAGATTTTTTAATTTTTCTACAAGTAGTCGAAGACGAGTTAAATTTTTCGTTACGATTTGGATCTCATTTATATTGCTAATTATTAGAAGCGACTACGTTTAGCATTTATATTAGCATAGTGCTAGTAAAATGCTATCTAAAAACAATTATAGATTTCTTTATTTGTTTGAACTTTTTTTGAAAGGTGTAAAAATGTCGCGTTACTGACCATACTAGTAGCTTTTGGTAGTTCATACAATTTTAAGTTGAAATTACATATACTTATCCTTATTTCAAACGTGACGGGTAAATATGTCGCGTGATAACTCATTTCAGAAGTTGTAAAAAGCGAATACAAATATTTCAACATAACAACAGTCAACAGAAAGCCATATTATTGTACTTTAGTTAAAAAAGAAATCGTTTTAAAAAATTATGTTCCAATTCATTCATTAAATGTTATCGAAAAATAAAAAAAAAAACAATTCTCAAGATTTCATTCTTTTTGTAAGTACTTTAAAGTCGTACGAATGTCGCGTTCTGAACCATAAACGCAACATACAGGTATGTCTTATGAGAACCTTTAAATAAGTTATTAGTGTTATGTGGTTTTACTAATTATTATTTTATTAATATGAATGTTTAATTCAGTACAAGCTTAAAAATATGTCCAACATAACTAAAAGCTGTCGACGTGTAATTCTGAAGATTACACATCTAATCCGCTACCGGGAAAGTGTTAAGGGGAAAAGACAATATTCGAGAGATTTTCTATATATTTATTGCGACTCATGGAGTTGTTCAAAATAAAGTGTCAGCGCCTAATGAATTTTACATTGAGAATCATTTGTGTCATTGCCGGCAAGACACAATTCCCAGCTGGGTTATATCAGTACTACTTCCAGCTACGCAAACAGGTATTTTATTCTTTTTTGTTAAAAAAAATTAGAAAATATTCCTCTTGTTTGTTATTTTCTGATGAAGGTTATGTGGAAGTATTATCATTTTGTTTATTTGTTCGTAAATGTTAAGAGATTAGTTTCAGTATTTGTTATACACAGAGAAATATTAACAATGAAATTTGAAGCACATGTTATTAAAATACAAAAACAGTACCAGGTTACTACCTTAAACCGCTTTAACAAATTCAAAAAGATGAAGATTTTATAATTATTTGAAAAAATGTTTGGATTTTATAATACTTATATATATGGAGATAAGGGATTTAAATTTATCCATAATATTCTTAAATAATCTTTAATTTTATTTGTAAAAAGATTCCGTAATACGATTTCTATATAATACATCCACATTAAATGTTAAATATAATTTTGTTCCTCTTAGTTTAAACACTTTAACATACTTTCAAAAAAAATATATAGAATAGATTTCCGGTTTTCGACATATAAAAAACAATTTTCTTCTTTGAATTTTACACCCCCCGTGTAATAGAAAAATATAAAAATCCACAGCTGGGTATTACCAACACATAAAAAATAAAAAATTTATATGTAAAAATATAATATACTTATAAGATTTCATTAAATATATATTTAAAAGAAATTTGTATCTATTGTGTATTTATTATGAGTATTAGTGGTTTAGTTACCAATAGATATCAAAAATTTAATCCAGGCATCAATTTGCCCCCATTAAAATATAACGAAAGCAAGTTTAAAGAAACCACATGCGTACAGTTTAGAAATCTAGAGTAGAGATAAACAATCAAAAGCAGAAATTCAAATTTATTTATATATTCTTATTTCTATTGTTAAATTCGAATGAAATTCAACTAAAGAAAATGTTTTGAGAAATGAAATTACATACAAAGTTAAGATCAGCAATGAGTAGTGAAAAAGTGAATCAAAATTTCTTTCTCCTTTACTTATACGCATTCATATTTATTACAGTGTTGTCGAGACCCATATTCACTCGTAAAGTTTGAGGTGATCATCATACGCATACTTAACAATATTTATGACGTTGTTGATTTCGTCTCTACTCAATTCAATTTGTATAGACGATGCAAAATAAGTATGATTCGAGTAATAAGATTAAAATGGTTATTATGAGGTTGTGTTTTGCCGAATGCTGTATAATTTCACAAAAAAAAAAAAAAAAAAAAAAAAAAACAAACATGCATGAGTTGAATCAAGTAAGTATCATGAGTATTTTTCTAAAATTATAAGTCAGGCTGAGGTTATTTATGAACCAAACAGATTTAAGTTCGTAAGAGTATGATGTCGACGTCGGATTAATATTTAATGCTACGCATACTTATAAATCAATGTTATTGTGAGTATGAATACGTTGGAGTAGTTTAATTTCAATGATGGCTACTCACTTGCATTTAAAATTTTATAAGTGTGTATGAATAGCAAAAAAGTTATTGCTGATATCTGATACAAAGAACAAATACAAAAAGCATACGATGGCGTATGATTTATTTTTGTAAGAGACTATAACACTCATACGGCTGCATTGTATTGTATCAACCAGCAAAACCATGGCAATGAACAATATAATTTTCGATGATTACTCATCGAATGGCTGACATATTACACAGCGGAACAGACATTTAGGTGTCCGAGATTTGAACTACGTCTTGTACAAGTTGATGAACTCTCATTACTATGTTATACTTTTTTTTTTTTTTTCTTTTTGTTTTTTAAGGCCCTAATTTTGTAAATCACGTCACCAAAGTGATATTTATGTGGAAAGCAAAAACAAAATTTCAAAAATTTTAAAAATTTGTTTTTGTTTTATATACAAATTCTTAGCAGAACAAACGCACCAAAATTCAGGCATTGATTTGCCTTTTATAATTTGAAAATTTTTAAAGTTTTTGAAATTTTGTTTTTGCTTTCTACATAAATATCATTTTGGTGACGTGATTTACAAAATTAGGGCCTATATAACTACAGCAATAGAAATACTTCATTCAACGTTTTTTAAATATCGAAAAAAATAAATTTTTACGCACAAATTGTCAAAGTTGCGAATTTAAATACTAAAATACAATTGGATAACAGTGTATGTAATTGATTTTTGCTAAGCTTTTAACATTTATTCGCCACAAATGTAACAATACATATTAGGACTTTTAATACGGCATCTTATCTTACTAGCCATAGTGAATTAAAGATATAAAAAAGCAGGAAATTAGAGCAATTTTTTATTTTTGAGGACTCGCTGTCAATTACAGAAAAACAGACTGTTAATGCCTTAACCTTAATGACTTAACAAACTTTATTACAAATCCAGTGACTTAGTTTGGATTCTCCCTAATAGCATTTGTCATATACAAATGCTAGTAGTTCCAAGATACATAGTTATTGCAATAGATAGCTATCTCTTTCCTTTTTTTCGCCTAAAAATAAAACGTCAAATTGGTCAATGTCTAAGTTGCTGTTTCCGCTCATGTCAAACTAATTTTTTTTCCATATTCTACCAGCAACCAAACGAAAAGGTAATCCTTACTCCTTTCAAGAAATAAAAGATTTCATTTATCCAAATTAAATCCTAATACCTTTTGTTTTCAGTTTTTTCATTATTTTCCTATTAGGGTTTAAATGACTTATTTCTGAGAAACAAAATAATTAACTTTATTTTGTTTACTGGCTCAGAAAACTATATTGGTTTTCCAAATTCCTCTCCAGCCTTCCAGCCCTTTAAACAATTGAGCTGAACACAGACCCTTACCTAATAGAAATATTGATAGTTTAAGTAGTTTTTTCTTATAATTTAAAAAAGTTCGGAGATATTTTAAGATCACGCTAATCTACAAAAATACATATTTAGTTAAAATATGATTATATAGGTGTTAAAAATTCAAGTTACGAACATTTGTACAAATTGTTTAATATGAAAAACATATGAAAAATATTTTAAAACTTCGAGTTATTTGTCAATTAGTTTAGTATATTTTCAGCGAACTTTTAATATTTTTATATAAATTAGTTTATTGATATGTTTTTATTGTATATCATGAACAAATTTTGAACTCTTTTGCCGAAGGTCAAACTTATAAGGATGAAACTGAAAATAGTTAGTTTTCAACATCCTTGCGATAACAACAATATATCCTGGAATAAAGAGTAGCCAAATCGATGTCAATACCAGTACAAAATGCTTTTTTTAATTTTAGTCTCCATCTATGCAATATTCAATGAATTAGGGAAAAAAAATAAATAATAACCAAAAAAAATTAAAACCGCGATATTTTAAAAATATTTTATGTAATCTAACTTATTTAAGAAATTTTGAATTAACTCGTAATAAAGTTTATTCAACTTCACTCAAGTTTTAAGATACTAAAACTCTTAAAAATAAATGAAGAATAGCTTCTTAAGGACAATGTGAAATAGATTTAAAAGTTATTTAAGTCCATATTTGTAAGCGTTCGTGGTAAGCACTTGCATCCACGGACACAAACGAGTTAATATATCGTATTGAAATGCCATAAGTAAGTAGTGAAAAATAATTAAGTATATTAGCATTTATACTCATTAATGTTAGTTTTTGCTGAAAATGTTGTCATTAGCAATTTAGGTTCATTATTACAACTTGCCATTATGTTCGTAATAGTAAAAGTTAACTTTAAAGCTACCTTTTTCTATTGACTAAAGTTACCTTTTACTATTACGAACATAAAGGCAAGTTGTAAAAATGGCCCTTAATGTAAAATAATCGAAATTATTGTTACGTTTTAACCTTTATTACGTTTTAACCTTTTTAAAACGTTGGTTTATATCCTTTAAATAAACCGGTTACTTCTGATTGCAAATAAAAGCAGTTTAGTAGTTTAAAATTGTAACAACTCTTTATTTACTAATATGTACTACAACAAGAGTCTAAATCAGTGATGTTCATGCCATACAACAATTGTTTAAAATATTTACACACATTTGTTATGCTCTTTTAAAAATTTTTATTCATTCATCGTTGAGCAAGCGATGAAAACACATACGGCGGAATATCGTCATTTTTTTCAGAAATCATTAAGCATTGTTGTTGGTTGCTTTTGGACGAAGCATAACAAACACACGCTTTTCAATTACAATTGAACACAAAAAACAAAGTCAGCAATAAATAAAAAATTTAGGAGAATTTCGGCCGTATAATGTGTATTTTTTTCTTTTCCTTAACATTTAAATTATATTCATTTAATAATTTGGTTAAATCTGATAAAAATTCTATATCTAAACTTTTTTTATTTTTTTCTGATTTTAAGTTTTTGACATTATGGTTGCTGGGTAGCTCTCTCACCAAACATCTTAATTTTTATTTTTGAACACCACTGGTCTAAATAGTCACTATGTGTTTTAAATACATACACACACGTTCAGAATGCACAAACTTAAAAGTACAAAACAGTAGATCTTAACTCTAACAGCGCCTGTGTTAAACTCACTCAATGTTGTCCAATGTGCGGCAGTTCAAAACTCCATTTTTAAAAATTTTGTTAAACAAATTTTAGCTTTTTCGGTATGGTCTTGGAATGTATATTAATGTTTTTGTGTATTTCGAGACACTTTACATAGTTTTTGGTCGATATTTTAACTTTTTATTTTCATATGACTTGGGAATTTGCAGAAAAATGTTTAGTTTGATATTTTTTTAAAATTTTATTTTTATTTTAATTTTTTTTTTTAATTTTTTGTTTTCTTTATTTGAATACTACCTTGTATTTTTCAAACTGATTTCCTGACAAACCCAATGTATTTCATAATAATTTATCTAAAAAGTATTAATACACAGTACAGTCGTCTGTAAATACCTCTAAGCACATTGAAAATTAAATTGATTCTTGAAACTTTCGTCATTTACAATTTCAGTATTTGAGATTTTCTTTGTGTAAAAAGTAAAACATTGTCATTTACACATTTTTTTTTTAGTTTACAGTTCTTTGCTTTACGTAATACTTAAATTATTTATTTTTACCAGTGAACTCTACAGTTTATGTGCACTTCAAAAATCTTATTTTAGTAATTTGCTAAATTTTACGTACATATTTTAATTTGATTCTAAACATTACTCTTCTTTCGTTTGGCATCTTAATGAATTGTCTTGCAAATTCCCTTGCAGCATGTATTTGTTTGGAGACAGAAATGTTAATTTCGTAAATCCATGAACATTTGCATTCTTGCAGTAAGTAAAATATACATATCGTCGTCGAAAATCCAAAAGTACGTAACATCACTTTTTATAATTTTACAGAAGAAGCAAAAAGCGTCATAAAATGTAAAATATTTGAGATATAAAAACAAATTATCGAATACGGGCTTATAACACAACAACAAAACTATTTCAGAAGAAAAATATATATTTTACCAAATATTTTTGAAGTTATGTGTGTTACGTTATTTTGGATTTGTGTTTTCTGAAACAAAAGGACGTATCATCATATTTTTTTTTTTTAACAAAAAACATTAAATATTGGATGTATGACTTAAAAATGTGAGATTTTTTCAATATTATTTTGAATATAAATTTATTCATAGTATTGGCTATTGTTAGATATGACCTTTTCTCATCTTTCCGGCAACATACGAATACCGAGCCAAAAGAACTGCTCATCTTTTGAGGCCCAGAAAGAATCAAGCCAATATCGGATACTCTGATCTGAAGTGTAGCGTATCTCAGATAGAGCGTTCTGTATCGATCGAATCAAATAGTAGTCGGACGGGGAGGTATTGCATTGCATCATGATGGAATATTAAGTTTTCATGTCTGGCCGCATATTCTGCGCGTTATTCGGCCAATGTTCGCATCAAATGAATATGTTGTGTTCAGTACAGGTCCCTTGCGATGGTCTGGCCAGATTTCAGCAGCTCATAATGGATAGGACCCATTTGGTTCTACCAAATACAGAGCATTTCCTTAGCGCCAGGGTTATATGGCTTTGGTGTCGATTCGGCTGGTTGACCGGGCTTCACATACGATCTTTTACGCTTCAGGTTATCGTAATGTATCCATTTTTCACCGCAAGTAATGATTCGGTGTAAAAATGATTTTTTTTATATCGATCAAGCAGCATTTCAGATATACAAAATCGTATTTAAATGTCTCTCTGCTTCAATGCGTATCGTACCCAATTTTCACTTTTGGATGAATCCTGCTGCTTGCAAAAGTTTTGAAATAACTGATTGAGTGATTCCAATGATTTTGCAAGCTCTTGCTGAGCTTGACAACAATCTTCATGGAGTAATACCTCCAATTCTTGGTCTTCAAACTTTTTTTCTGGCCTGGGCGATTTTTGACTTTCGTATCAAAGTCCCCACTTCTGAACCGAACAAACTATCTCCCGCACATTCACCATAAGCTTTGGTTAGCAATCGCTTTGTTGGCACAAATTCGACATTTTGGAAGCAAAAAAAAACTTTATTGTTTACACTATAATGTTCAATAACTAAGCAAGAATAAATGATAGATATGTACCCTTCAAAATGACATATAAAATATTAAAAACAAAAACTTCGTTCAAATGTCTGTTTTAAAATAAATTGTTCCCGATGACTCATAAGCCAATGTACGGATCATATTAACTGTCTCCAGATTTTGTATAAGTTATATTTATTTATTTTATAATGCACACTTTACCTTGTCGAATAGATGGTAAACTAAATCCACACTAATAAATTAAAAGAAAAATAAATGCCAAATATTTTGTTTTCAAATGTGATGATACGTACTTTTGATTTATGAAAATCATGCACATGTTGATACGTAGTTTTGAATTATGGATATAAAATCGTTATTTTTGGACACAGAAGTCTAAAAATTTGTAGAGGCATGTAGTTTTACATTATGAATCAGAATCAATCAAAAACACGATTTTGATTTTTTGGATGATACGTACTTTTGGATTTTCGACGACGATATGTAAATGTTTTCTGACATTTAAAGCCACCGACAAAATATATTGTGGTACATAGTTATGTACTAAAAGTTATAAAATAATTACAATTTTATCTGTGATGTAAATGTTTATAAATTAGTAGCTGAACCATGTCCGCATTGCTGGTCCTTAGAAAACATTTGTTTTATATTGCATCTCGCTCTCGATTTTAATATACAGTGTCGGACAAAACTAGAGCACGGACTGCCCCGCCCTGACTTCGCACCCGAAACACTTATTATCTGTAGCCAGATGACTTCGGATGAAGTGGTCATATGACAGAGTTTTTAGCAGATATCTATAACTACAGTGCCATAAAAAAAGAAACGAATACATTTAAGGCAAATGATATATTATATTTATAAATTCATCTTAAGGACCGGGGATATACAAGGTCAGTTCTGTTTTGACATTTGTGTAGTAAACACATGCGAAGTACACGTTAATAAACAATGTTACGCTACACTGCTCCAAAACGCGGAATATTGCTGACTATTTATTTGACCAATAATCGGTCGGTGACTTTGGCACAACGTGAATTTCGTCGCAGATTTCCTGGCCGTCCAACGCCTACTGGTGAAATACTGCGACGTTTAGGCTACCCCCATGTAAAATTTTGTCCCGATAGGGCCATCCGTTTAAAAATGCAAGATTTATTTCCAAAAAAAATTTGATTCTGCCACTGTGCGCTGTAATGTATGTATTTTTAACATTGCCTTTTTTTTGGCATTTTTGTAAAACTTCAATTCAAATAATTTTTAAACCAATTTTATTCTGGCAAATAAAATCTAAAACACTTGTTACTTACTAATTTGATTTAACTTATACTGATAAACACAAAACTGCAGTTAAGGCAAATCAAATGCAGTCAGTGACTAGATGAATATATGCAAGAGCAAACAATATTTTCTATCATCCATTGATAATATAAAAGAACATTTATACTCAGTACAATGTTGCTCATTATTAGCCGTCTATAAAAATTATGTTTAGCACGAAAAACCCTTTTAAGCAAAAACTCATTATACCTTGAATTTCTTAATTTAAATTTAGAATTTATATTAACATCCTTGTTTAAACCTAAAAATCTTTAAACATTTCATTACCTAACTTAAGTAAATCCTCGAAACTACTTACCAACTAACAAAGTATCTATTTCTTAATGTATAGGAAACATTGAAGGAAAAGGGAAATTAAGGATGTTTCCTCAAACTACTGGTTTTGCTAATGTTTTTAATACTTCTTTTTATATACCATGTTATAATAGCATATTAAAATGTTGCAAATAACATAAATATGTAAAATAAAATTTGCTTGTTTTTCCTCTCGACCCAACTTAATGGTTCATTAACAGTTTCAGCGATTATGGTTATTGTTAGTAACACATTTTACTATATAATTTGCGTCAAATTATCTATGCAATATTGTCAGTGTTACAACATGACAGCAGTCTACAATGTAGCGCACAATGTAATAAAGTCATTAGAAGCGTTTTTAGTACAAGTTTTAATGAAAATAGTGACACATTTGGAAACATTTTGCAGACAAAATATGAAGGCAAAAAAGGTACAAAATGTTCATTATGTAAACACCAGATGTGTCTTTTGGCGTAAAAAAACCTAAATGTAAATGTGCCACCGACACACATTTTACAATGCCATGACGTGCAGCAGAATTATAAAAAATATATATGTATTTAATTAGACTGCATAAATAATTGCAATTATCTTTAATTACTTTGTGGCTGTTTGGTAAATTTGGGTTTATTTTTCAAATTTAATTGAATGTTTAGCGTAGTTGTAATGAAATTATATGGAAAATAATATAATACTAATTATGGTTATTTAAAATTTATTGGAAATAGATTTATTTTAATTATATGTTAATAGTCATAATTTATAGATTTTTTGGTAATTATTATTATTATATTGTTTAATTAGGCTTAAGTATTTACTTTCAAGTTAATCATCCTTATTGTGGTCATACGTCTAAGGAGAGAGATCGAAAAATTCTTAACACACGGTTTTCACTATTTATACACGCGCCATCTATCGGGAATCTTCTACAATGCTCTTAACAGACATACTAGTACATTCGAATTCCAGAGCCTTCGATGTCATTGCCAGCAGCCCAAACAAATGCCAACAACCGCATGCTACTGATGGACGTGCCTTCAAATATGATTAATGCTGCAGGCAGTCGTTACAGACCGTTAAACTCAAATCGTCATTGTACATTCGTAACAATATGGTATCCAGAGCAACTCTCATTAAACACGCACGCAAATGCTGGAACTTCTCTATTTGCTACTACTGTTGTAAACATTGTGATAAAGTCTGGCCATTCTGTGTATGAACCACTAAACTGCGGTATTTTCAACTCAGGCAATTATTCATGGATTCATCCAACGAAAACTAACGAATCGTAGAGGAGTGAGGCGTAGATGGGGAGTAACCACTGTCATTGATTTTCTGCTTTATTCTTGCCTTAACTTCGAAATATGATGTCATGAAGTTAAAACGTATGTTGCTTTCAATATCACCTTCACATTTTTCTTCAAAAATCGAAATAGCCTGCACGAAGTGGGAATGCAGATTTTCAATGTAGTCAAGGCGCACAGGGAGATCGACGTCATCCAAGCTATTTAATTCTTCTGCAGTTAAGCGCCAACTGTTTGTTAATCGACGATACCGTAGTTGAATATTTCGAGACATCATTACCGCCATTTCCTGAAGTCGATCTATTTTTATCAGGCATGGTGTATTATATCGAAAACGAAAGTATTGAATTTGGTATTAAAAATCCGAATTGATTTAAACCACAACTATTTGAATCATCACGTCGCGGTCACCAATGTTAGAGCCTGTAAGCTTTTTTACAGGCTAATATTTGAAATAAAACAAAAATCTTTATTTCTTTTCAAACTTATTTATTATACGGATGAAATGTAACTAAAAATTATAAAAACCAAAATTCCTGTTTAAAGTAGAATCCAAAAGCGACAAAACAACTTCATAACTAAGATTATTAACATCATTATCAAGCTTGCACCGTTACAATTATGAATATTAATAATCTGTTCAATGTTTTTTGTTGTAAAATATTAATAAGCAATTAGCTTCAAAAGTACGTAGAAGAATACACTTCGACAAAACGCAGTCGAAAATAAGATTTGCTCTGCTGCTTCTGTCGCTGCGTTTGGCACAGTGGTTACAAATAGGTAATAAGTTACATGGATGAGAAAAAACACCTGCTTGGCCAAAATGTCAAATTTTTATCCCCTCTAACTCAGAAAGTTCTCGACCGATCTTGTTGAAAAATTGTGTCTGAATTACTATCCAATAGAACTAACTATGGTGCAAATTTCATCCCAATCGGAAGACATCGATTTCAAAAGTTGGTTCATTTGACATGAAATGCCCCATATAGATAAATCTATCCCCCGATCATCCCAGTAATTTATGTTACAATATTTAAAGTTTACCAAGGTTTAAGCCAATTTATGTGGAAGGAAGGAAGGCGCTGTGATAAATACTAGTTATTAGTAATCTAATAATTAGAACGCAATTTTATTGTTGATCCAGGCCGCAAATGCCATATCATGCTTAGTGATCAAATGCGCTAAGCAATTAAGCCACAGCGCCCTGTAATTTCGATTTTAAAAAAATATGAAAATGTAAACATTGGGATATTGACATTTATAATCCTTTATAAGCATCTGAATGTTTTTATATTTAACTATAAAAATATGGATTGGCAATTGCTGCCATACAAGACCCATTTCCTTTTATTTGTTTACTTGTATTTTTTCTCTCAAGCACTTTGTGTTTTTTTTTTAAGTTTTGTGCCATGTTTTATTTATTTTTTTTTGATAAATCTCAAATCATTTGTGTACCCACTCCTATTTTACATCGACATTAAATATTTTTGTTTTTCTTGCTTCATTTTGTTCTCTTTACAATTCCTTACATAGTTTTCTTCATTGTTCTTAAGCACAATGACCCCGATGACTTATAATTTGTTATTTTATATTTTGGGTTTATTGCTTCAATTTATCCAACAATGCATGTTGTACAATGTACATATGTTTCTAAAGTATGAGTTAATACAAAATTTTCATGAACATTTTTTTATTTTTGCTAAAAAATTCTCATGCAAGCAGATGAATTTGTGTGTCTCGATTTGGGATTTTAGTTCATCAATTAATTATATTTATTTGCATGTGAAAAGATAAACATTTTTAATAAAAGAATTTTTTAATAACATGTTTTTGAATTTAAAATACAAATTCTGTCTGGGCTTTTGCATGCAGTCACATTTCAATGTAAATGCCAATGATCTGTCATTAGATGGAAAGCGGTGGTAGCAGTTAGTAGGGAATTGTGACCGACATGTGCCTGCAGTACTCATACAGACGACCATATATAACTTTCTAGCAGCAGTTTCTTTTTTTTTCTCTAGTAATGTATGTCGTTTATTGAAATTTATAAATGATTTATGTTACACGATTTGGTTTTGTGAGATTTATT
This sequence comes from Calliphora vomitoria, assembly GCA_942486065.2. Taxonomy (NCBI): domain Eukaryota; kingdom Metazoa; phylum Arthropoda; class Insecta; order Diptera; family Calliphoridae; genus Calliphora; species Calliphora vomitoria. The sequence goes on from OW818032.2 coordinate 4,235,363, forward strand.
TTCAATTTTGTTAACATATTTGCTACATTTACATTATAGGTTGATGTATCACTACTGATTTGTTCACTATTTGATTAATTTTGCCCATAAAAACCCAAACATTGGTTTAGTGTGGTGTAAAAATTTACAGCCATTTGGAGTTTATTTAGTACACAAAATGCATAAACTGTTTACTGTGTCCCCATATTTACACTTCATAGTAATTTTGCAAAATGTTTATATAAAACACATTTATCAAAAAAAAAAACAAAGCACATGCTCTTTGGCTCAGTTGAAAATTGGTTTTATTTATTTCGTTTTCATAATCAACAACACAAAATGTTTCAACTAAATGGTGTTAAACCATTTGGATTTAGCTGATTATACTTTTCATATTTGTGATGAAAAAGGAAATCAGCATTTTAAACAGTAATTAAAATGATTTAACCAGTGAACTTTGAATGTTGAAAGATTAACAGTAATATTTCTATTGAACAAGACAAAACAACGACCTTCAGTTATTTTACTGCGGCGTTCAATTTGTCTACAATTTTTGCAACTGGTGACGTGTGAGTGATTTTCATATTATATCATATAAAAATTACTCATGCGTTCGGGTACTTAACATCAGCATTCAGCTGGAAATTGCTGTACTAGATTAGGTGATTAATATATCTATAATCACCCAGTAGCAAAATGGTCGTAGTTCAAAGTGACTTATATTATCATAAGACTTCTTTAAAAGTCATGATTAATGGTTTCTAAAGTTCCTGTAAATAAAAACGCTGTAAACTATGATTTAGAAAAATGTCACGTCTATCTAAAGTTTTAAGAAGAGCTGTTTATGTGTATTAACACTAATGAATGATATTTAATGACAATTTAATGTGAATCATGGTTATAATCACCTAAATCTAACAACTTCTTTACAGTTGAAGTACAGCTTGAACTACTTCAAGGGAAGACTTCACTACTCATGGAAACAAAATATATTTTTTTTATTTATGACAAATCGCAATTTATATAATTGATATTGCTCTTAATAAAAATGTTGATAAGAATAATGCTTCTCGCTTTTGCCCAGTGCAACTGTAACCTAAGAATGAATACATTTCCTGTGAATAAGATGGGAAGAAATAAAATATTAACCCTCTAATGCTTAAGCATGCCTCAAGGCACTCATCGCAAAAATGCCAATAAATACAAGTATAATTGATTTTTCATTACAAAAACTCTTGTAAGAGTTTCTAAGAAATGCAATTATATATATTAATAAGCCTTGAAACGACTTAATAGCTTACTGCTCTTTTTGCATACTAAGTGCATTAACAACCAAAAATATATTAAAATTCCATGTTGTGTTATCAAACGTTGATTAAAGTGTTTTAAAGTTTCTTAATAACTATACTTTGATTTTATATATTGAAGTCAAGATTTATGAGAAAAAGTAAGCTGCTCTTTAGAAACGTGATTAATTGATGAGTGCCTTCAGGCACTCTTGGGCATTGCAGACTAGCTTTGCTGCCTCAGTTTTTCCCTCATAAAGCAAAATGTTGTTTGCTTTTCTGTGCTTTGATTTGCAATGTTTTACATACAATTTTAAGAAATGGCTGGTCGAGTGAACAAATGTTTCAAATTACAGTGCACTCGCCGTAACGTGAACACCGTCTATCGTGAACACCGCCTAACGTGAACAAGCTTTTGTTTACATTGACTAGTCTATAACGTGAACAAATTTTTTTCACTGCATTTGCTTTCTAATCATGTAGATAACACTTCAATACATACATTAAAATCAATTTTTAAAGTTTTGAGAATCCTCTTATAAAAAAATGTGTTTGTATTCTCTAAATTAATTTTTTTAGTGGCAACGAATGAGTAATTTTATTCGTAATTTTACTTCAATTTATAGTTTCTCGTCATCTCGTTTTGTTTTGTAATGCATTTTAATCACTAATTTTGTTTTATTTCACGTTCAAGCGTGTAAAACACAGGTTTATATTATAAAATTTTATATTTTTTCCATGAAATTCGACAATCGCTAACGTGAATAATTTCACTAACATGAACTCCCTTGGTTTTAATTAGTTCACGTTACCGCGAGTGAACTGTATATGATTTGAGTGATGAAAAATTACAAAACCCGACTATGTTTCAATCTCTAGAGCCCCAAGGGTGCCTTAGGGCACTCATTTAGTTTTTTCCACCTGCCAGGTAATCTATTGATTGTACAAACTTTCAAATGTGGTTTCTAAAATCAGATGCTCAAATTTACCTTAAAAAAATATAAGCAACGTTTTTGCCATTTTTTTTTTTTTTTTTTTTTTTTTGATATTGACAATACAGGTTAATATAAAGAGTGAGATCGTAAAATTCTTAACACATGTTTTTCATTAAAACTTTTAACCCTAGTATTATTTTTTTATCAAGTTACCTTTCTAAAGCATGTCAGTTATTATGTTTAATGTCAATTATATTCATTTGTTGTTAATCTGATTAAAATGAGTGACCAGAAAAAAGTGCGTACTAAAATTATTGAATATTTTCAACAAAACCAAACTTGAACCTACAAAAAGTTGGCCAAACAATCAAAGGTCAGCTATCAATCTTTTTCCAATGTTATTAAACAGTACCGGGAGAACTTGTCCATTGACAGAAAACCTGGTTCAGGTAGAGGAATGGTCCACATGATGTTTCTAAAACCAATAAATAGAAAGCATTTTCAAAAGAGCTCCCAACACATCCGGTAGGAAAGCAGCCCGGTTAGCTCAGTGCTCGGATTATTTTGTACGAAAAGTTAAAGGTAATGCAGGTTTAAAAACATACAATGCTCAAAAAGTTCCTGACAGGACGGTGCTAAAACGGAAATTGAAGTCAAGTTTTATAAAAAAATATTCTTGCTGCTTAATGGATGATGAAACGTATGTTCTAGCTGATTTTTCGCAGCTTCTGGGTCAAAATTTTAATGTTGCTGATGCTCGAGGGAATGTTGAAGGAAAGTTTAGGACCCAAAAGCAGACAAAATTTCCCAAAAAGTTCTTGGTATGGCAAGGATTGTGCAAAAGAAGCCAAACATTTGTTACAATGGGCTCTATAAATACCGAAATTTACATCAAAGAATGTATACAAAAAATGATGCTTCTATTCATAAGACTTATTTTTGGCCTGACTTGGCATCCTGTCACTATGGTAAACGAGCCCCCTGACTGGACAACAACAATAATGTGGTATTTGTACCAAGAGAGGCAAATTCTCCAAACTGCCTGGGGCTAAGGCCAGTGGAGATATATTGGGCTCTTGTTAAAAGAGAATTGAAGAGCACAAAAAAAGTGTCCAAATGTGTGGTAGATTTTAAACGAAGATGGACTACCTGTTCAAAGTGATATAAAGCACTATAAAAACCATAATGGAAGGGTTTCCGAAAAAGGTTAAAAATTTCATCATTAGTGATTAGAACTATAAAAATATATTTTTTTGTTTGTAAATTTCAAAAATAATAATTTCAATCAAATAAAAAAAAAATTAAAACTGTAAGTTAAATGGTTTCGTTTTTATAAACATATATGTATGTTAAGAATTTTTCGATCTCACTCCTTAGAAAGCATTGAGCTTTTTGCTGCTGTCTAGTGTAATCAAATTTTAAATGTTGTTTCTAATCTGACTTGAATGCAGCTTTTCACTTTTATGGTTTTTGTAATGCTTTCGCTAAAGTAATAACAATATCAGCAACAAAAATTTTTATTGTTGGCAGAGATGTTGTAATGCTCATGGCAAAAAATGAACAACATCTAGCAGAAGTCTAGGGTTATCAATTATTCAATATATATTTTAATCGAATAAATGTTTATATTATTTTTATTATTCCAGTAATCGATTAACTTTTAATATTTCCTAAATTATTCGAACGAATAACGAGTAAAATATATAATTCGAATAATTTTATTTTACATATATGTATATATTTTATATGTAAAATAAGATACATTTTAATAATAATAATAAAAATTGAAAAATTTTATTCATTCGAATAAAAAATATACATATTTCAAAATAATTTTATTTGCTAATTTCTATAGAAAATTTATTTTATATTATTTTAAAATGTAAATAAGGGGAAACAGTTAAATTTAACAAATTATAGTACCCCTTATATTATTGTACCAAAATTTATATAAAATTTAAACTCAAACACAGTTTTTATCCTATCGATTGTTATGTTTATAAGAGAAAATTCAAACATTGATAGGAATGGTTGAAACTAAATTCGGTTTTTTGTATTGCTTTTGTTCACCACCGTGAACAATAAAACACCCCCATCTCTCATGTCAATCATAAACAGCAGCCAAATATACACTCATAGTTCCTAAAGAGTTCTATGAGTTGTTATAATTTTAGTTTCAATTAAACAAAATCTGTATTTTTAGGAAACAAACACAGCTTTTGGGATAAAATAAACAAATATTATAACAAATAACTACATACACGCAGAGAAAAAATATAATTATGCATGTTTACAGTAACCATTACAACATTTTTAAAAGTTTTTTAACAATATTGTGGTCACAGTAACTATTTACATGACTGTGGTAACCATAATATGATTAACTTACGAATCACATGATTGTATCAATCATATATATGGTTACAGTAAACAAGTATATGTTTGTGTCAACCATTGTTATGATGAATCTTTATATCATAATATATTGTTTTCAGATTATGATATCAATTAGCCGAGAGCATCATAATATGTTAAAACTTTTATCATAAAAATGGATGTCACAAACATATACTTGTTTACTGTAACCATATATATGGTTGATACAATCATGTGAATCGTAAATTAACCATATTATTGTTACCACAATCATATAAATAGTTACTGTGACTATAATATTGTTAAAAATGTGGAAATAGTTATTATAAAAATGCACAACTATATTTTTCATCTGTGTGTATATAATTTATGTGTATAAAATTTGTGTATATAAATTTAAAATTTTGTTATCAAATTTATTATTTTTGTTTTAAAACTTCAACGATATCTGCGAAACAAACAGTCTGATTTAAAAACAATGTAATACGGCTTAATGACAATTTTGTTAATATATGCCGTGTAAGTGCCATCACTTTTGAAAAGTTTTTAAATTTATCAAATCTTTATACAACAAATATTGTTTGGAAATTTTGATTTATAAACCATTTATAAATTGCTAATGAATATAGAGGAAAGTGAGAAGAAAGTGTGTCCGTTTACACAATATTTTTTACTAGTTTTACTGTTCTTGCAATTTTCCGCTTTCGTACACAAAATCTAGCAGGCGTTTCAAGAGAAAATATTTTTCTCTTTTACTTCTATTTACTTCCAAAAAAATTCCTAGTAAAAAATAGTAAAATAAAATGTGTTCTCTTAGAGAAATATACATAGATCGGAAACTCTGCTGTCGAAGACCTAATTCAGTTATCAAAAACCTAAGTGGTGAGAATGTATGAGTAAAAAAAACTATGTGAAAACAAAAACAACACTCGTATGTGTAACTTTTTTAAGTAATTTTTTTGTTCGAGTTTTTTTCTAGTTTCCGCTCTATGTATATGTTCTTTATGTGTGTTTTGTTTTGATTATTTTTTAGAAACAATTTAATACAAAATTTGCTTGAAGCTAGAATTTCTTGGAACTTAAATAACTTTTTAAATAACTTCATTTTGTTGTTTTATTTTAATATATTTCTTTGAATTTTTAATATTACACATGGAAAGTAGGTTATGAAAATACTGGCAAGAAGATGGGATTTTCTTTCCAATCAACGGGATTTAACCATCTTTTTATAACCTGCATTTTAAACGAAATACTTTTATATAAACCATTTGTATATCCATATGGATTTAAAGAACAAACAAAAATATTTAAATGAAAACGCCTTTTTTTAAATATCCCCCATAAAATGGTGGGTAGAAATTAGAGTATCCAAAACCGAAACCGAAAACCGGTCAACCGGTTTTTTCATCTTTGTAAAACCGACCGGTTTCGGTTTTCTTTAACTTTTCGGTTTTTTGACAAACCGGTTTTTTTAAGACGGTTAACCGGTTTTAACGAAATACTTTGTAAAGCTTATTTGAACATATAACTTAAAAAAATTTTGATAACATTTTTAAAAATATTCATTTATTTTTTAGAAAAAACCGGTTAACCGGTTTTTAGAATGACAATACCGAACCCGGTTTTTTTAGAATGAGAAAACCGAAACCGGTTTTTTTATAAAACACTGTTTTCGGTTAAACCGGAAACCGGTTTTTTGAATTTGTCGGTTTTTTGGACACTCTAGTAGAAATAAACTGAAATCCTAGAAACTACGCAAAGTGATAAATAAAGAAATGGAAAAAACCAAACGGCATCAAAAGCTGTGTTATTTCTTTGGCGTTATTACTTTGCTCCTGGGACACATCAACACATTTCAATGTAAATGTCATATTTATTAGAAGCTTAAATAGAAAAATTAGTAAAATTACGCATAAGTATGCTGTAGGAAGTTAAAAGGAAATACAATGTTTAGTGTTAAATAGAAAATAAACGAAATAGAAAACAAACGAAATAAGTCAAATAGATGTAATTTCTTGGGAAAAGTAATTTGTGAAGATGAATGATTCATTTAATTCGAATATTTATCTTTTCCCCCTTTAATCTAATTATATAAGCATTCATACATGGTACTAAAAGGAAATAAATAACAAAGTAGAAATATTTTCTACAAAATTAAAATATCAATTACAAATTGTTTTTCTATTTCATTAACCCTCAGAAATTTAAATGTAAAAATTTTCTGGCATCGAAAAACCATGCTTCAGGGTAACAAAGTATAAGTAGACGAGGCCATAGTTCTTATTTCGTACTAATACCGTAGGCGATGAATTTATCTCGTCGGATTGTTCTCATTAGCTAGTCATAGCCAGTAAGTTGTAGTTAGACGATGAGAGCTGTAGTCGTTAGCCGAAGCATTTATCTAGTCGGATTGTACTCATTAGATAATGTAGCTAATAAGGAGCATCTAAAACAGGGGTGCCCAAAAGTTCCTTATGGAAGAGCAAACACCAATACATTTAAAGAAAAACAAATTTTTATGCAATTTTTTTTGTTGTAAAAACCAAAACATACAAAGAATAAAGAAAAAAATACACACTTTTTTAAACGATACCATACGATAAACAAAAACAAAATCTACATTGATGATCGCTGTCGTCAATGTTTACCAGCAAAGCATACGAAAGTGTTGTTGCTTTTGCACTTGCGTGTAGACAGTGAAGATCGACAAAAAAACAAACAAGACAAAGTTGTTTGTGTATTTCATATATAGTATAGAAACACACAGCCTATAGCTATGAGCATTTACAAAAACAAATGAGCACCAAGAGTATAGGGCTTGGGCATCATTGATCTAAAATAAGGAAAGTGCAAAATAAGTTCCATCCTAATGCATTTTTTTATACCCTTCACCATGAGTGGCAAGGGTATATATAAGTTTGTCATTCCGCTTGTAATTTCTGCATATTTCATTTGCAACCCCACAAAGTATATATATTCTGGATCGTTATATATAGCGAAGTCGATATAGCCATGTCCGTCTGTATGTTGAAATCAAAAAACCCTGAAATAACTTACAAACATAATTAATACATCAATATATCGGGAATTCTTCCGGCTCGGTCGCTATTTAAAATCGAGAAAATCGGCACACAAATGGCCGAGAACCGGGAGAACTTCGATTTTTGGCCTATTTTTGATCTATATATGGATTACTAAGTCATTAATATAGACAAGATATCTAATGACAGATATTTCAAAGTCCATTGCAACGATGTATATAAGGCTATAGTAATTTGAACCTACAATGTGTCAAAATCGGGAAAATTATTTTTTAACCCGAATATTTTTTTTATTACAAAAAAATTTTTTTATAATTTTTTTCACTAATTAATAAAATAAAAATATTTAAAAAAAAAATTCAAAACAATATTGAAAAAAAAAATTTTTTAAATTTTGAAAACAATAAAAAAAATTTTTTTTTTAAATTTTGAAAAAACAGTTTTAATTTTGTTTACCTAAAAATATTTAAAAATTTTATTTTAAAGTATAATTTGGTGAAGGGTATATAAGATTCGGCACAGCCGAATATAGCTCTCTTACTTGTTTAATTTCGCATAATAAGATTTAACTTAGAATATATCATCAGATCTTACCGATTCTTGGAAAGTTAATTATTTTATTATTTTGATTTGGTCAGCAGAACTTACCTAGAAAGAGAAGAAACAATAAGAAATTTAATACCAAGATATAAAACGTTTCTTGTTCTTATTTCAAAAATTAATACAATCACGATTTAAAAATAAAAAATTTTGTGGAAATTTTTTCTTGTGTAAAGAAATCAAACCCTCAATAAAAAGAAATAAATGAATGTAATAGTTAATTAATTACATTTTCAGAATAATATCTATCAATAAATTGCTTTAGAGATAAGTATTAATAAAAATGATTAAAATTATTGGTTATTTTTAGGTAAAACCCGTTACTGGTCTAATACTTCTATCATGTGGTGTTGTGATCTGACATGTCACTGAACTTTTGACTCAATTCGCAGTTTTGTATTAAAACTATTAAATTGAAATATAATTTAACGAATTAAACTCAATAATATGGTTATAGTTTGAATTCTGATGAGATGAAGTCAAAATATCTTGGTTCAACAACAGTGAACTCTCCTATAATGTCATTCACGATTTCACATACAATAAATTTTACCAAAAATATTCAATGTTTTGCTTAAAACACGAACATGAAACAAATTTGTGTTCATGCTTGTGTCGAAAACTTAAGTTGAATACCTGCATCTAACTATTCGTAACACGTGTCGATTATATACATACGAAAGTAGACAGGGTAAACATATGAATGAAATGATGTTGAAATATAATCGAAACCAAATGAGAAAATTCACCTTAATTTTATGTACACTAGGGTAGTTTTAATTATTAGAAAATGGGATTTACAATGGATGGTGTATTTTTTGTTGGTGTTTTGTTAAAGCTTTGATATTTTTACAAATAAAGCTTGAGTAGCTGTTATTCTCATTCACTCTATAGTTTTATTTGCACAATATTGTTACGTTTTAAACTTTTTAAAACGTGGGTTTACTTCCTTTAAATAAACCGGATACTTTTGATTGCAAATAAAAAGCAGTTTTAGTAGTTTAAAATTGTAACAACTCTTTATTTATTTAAAATGTACAACAACAACAACAGTTCAAATAGTCACTTAGTGTCTTTATACACGTTTATCAATTCGCAGAAATGCACACACACTTTATAATGTACAAGACAGTTGATGTTAACTCTAACAGCGCCTATGATCAACTCCACTCACTACTGCAACCCCTGTCACTATTTATACAATCGCCATCTTTCGTGAATCTTCTACAATGATCTTAACGGACAAACTAGTATGTTCGAATTCTAGAGCTTTCGATGTTAATATTAGCAGCTTAAACATTTAGTGTTGCAATACTTATAAACAATGCTAATAACCGCATGCTTTCAACAATGTGTTGATAAGTAGAAGCTTCTACTGATGGACGTGTTTATAAACATGATGTATGCTGCAGGCAGTCGTTACAGACTGTTAAATTCAAATCGCTATTGCAAAATCGTACCAATATCTTTAGTTTTTCTAAAGCCATTTGGGAAAAAGTTTCCAGATGATCTGGCCTAAGCAACCAGCGAAATGCGCATAGGTACTAACTTATCACCCAACAATAAATTTCAGTGAATTTATAAATAAAATGGGGAATTTAGCATAAGAAAATCTTACTAAAATATTAATTTTGTATTCCCGAATAACCTTTTAATAAATGCAGTGTTTTTTTCTAATAACTTATCTGTCATTTTGAAGGCTACATATCTGTCATTTATTCTCACTTAGATATTGAACATTATAGAGTAAACAACAAAGTTTTTTGCTTTGAAAATTTCGAATTTTGTGCCAACAAATCATCATTGCTGGAAGTTTTGCTTCTCTTCTTTAATTTGCAAAAGGTGCCGCTGAAGCACACCGATTGCTCACCAAAGCTTAGGGTTAAATATCGCAAGGTCAGCTAAAAAAGTTTTAAACCAAGCATTAGTCAACGAAGATTGATGTCAAAATAAACAAGAGCTTGCAAAATCATTGGGAGCAACTCAAGCAGCAATTTCAAAACGTTTTCGAGAAGCAGGATTCATCCAAAAGCAGGTAAACCAGCAGAATCGATGCCAAAACCAAATATAAATGGTAATTCTCTGTATTTGGTGAGACCAAAAGTAATGATTGAAAAAAACCAATTACACAGTGATACAAAATCGAATCAGAATGAAACCAAAAGCAAATGAAAGGTGACGTTTTCCATAACATAACCATAAAGGTTTTTTTTTTAGCTCAGCGCTAGATTTTTTTACACGCATTTGAAATTGGTGATTTTGGAATGCTGTCTTACAAGAAAAAATCATTAAAAGTTTGATAAAAGTTGTGGTATCTTACTGTTTTTTAGGTCGAGGAATCCATTTTTAATATTTATTTTTACTTAAAACGCACTGTATAGAAAAAAAAGATCAAAATTAATCTGTAACATCGGCTAGTTAAGTTTGAATAAAATTTTACATGCACCAAGAGGAAGTGTTATCGAGTTTAAGTTTTGAATTAAGACCACATTGGCCCAACATGGGCGCGCGGTCAGGGTTCACCAAAGTAGGTCAACTCGGGTAGGTTAAGTTTTTAAAATCATCCTATGTCTTCGTTTGTATTCCGATTTGCAAAATATTACATATATATAATCTTCTAGTCGAGCACTATAAAAAATCTTGTCACAGCTATGAATTATCTCTTATAGCTTAGGAGATATTCGAATTTGAAAACTAAATTTTCAACATTTTTACCCACCCTAATCCAGTTTTTGATAACTCAGCATACGGTTTTCAGATGACGGATCATAAGACCTTGAAGCACTGCAAATACATCTTAGACCAATTTAAGAACTACCTTAATGTACACTAGCAAATATGCTGTCAATTCGCATGAAAAATATGAATAAATAAAAGTGTAATAAACTCAACTGCCCACATGCAATTTCAGTTCATATGAAAAACTAATATTTTTCAACAAATGTTTATTGAAAAATCGAAAGTAAATACACAAACATCAAATTAAAAGAGAATGGTTTTTGAATTTTTGGCTAACTTTGACCTTTATAGACAAAAGTTAAAAAAAAAAAAAATTTCAAAAACTCAATATTACACTATTTTACACATAGCAGCTAAACATTTTTTGAACATTAAGATAAATGTTATTATTTTTAAAATTTGACATAATTTTCCCGGAAACCTTAAAATATCATATTGCAGATAATGGATTATGAATTGTGAAAAGTCGAAAACATCAGGAGTACTATATATCTAAAATAGAATCATGTACACGGTAACTATCCTTGTATTTTGTTTCACCTAAGGGCAAAAAATTTAAAAATTCGGAAATTAAAATTTTTAATATATTGCCTTTTCACTTCTCATTTTTACTAATAAGCGAAATTTTTTGGAGAAAATTTGAGAACTAACATTAGTAAATAGCTAGTCAACTAGTTTGTAATAATAGAGAAAGTAATAATAGAGAAAGATAAAAGTTGTGTGACCTTTGGTCCTACGAATTTTATCATTCATTTCTCACAATTCTCTTTACAGCTCTACTATGTTATTAGAGAAAGCGTAGGATATGTCTAAAGGAAGTTTTAATAATAAATCTAAGAAATCGAATTTAATAGGAGGCAAACGAGTTACGCAATTTGAATTCTTCGAGCAAATAAGTTTGTGGGAAATAAGTTTCTCCTAAACAGTTTACTTATTCACTTCACTTGCAACCACAACAACATTACAATTCCATCAAACCACAAACATCCTCTAACTGCTATTACCCATCACTTCTTTCATTTTCCCACATTTACTTTCCTATTACTTAAACTTTAAAACTAAGTTTTTGCTTACAACAACGGCACCACAAACCATTTAGCACTTAATGGTGTTTGACCAATTTAAACAAAGTTGCACTAATGTCATTATTTAAGTATTTCTAAGAGAAATACTCTGCAGTTGATGCAACTTTTACTCAATGACACATTCTTGTAGGTCCGAATCTACTAACTATCGAATTTTAATATGGAGATATATTTTGCTGTAGCACTCTCAGCATTGCCGCTCACTACACCCAGAGAAAAAATATAGTTGTACATGTTTACCGTAAACATTTCAATATTTTTACAAGTTTTTTACCAATTATATGGTCTTTGTAATTAAGTGTTTGCGGTAAACTAACCACCCCATTCTATAAAAACCATTAGCTGTAATTTTTTTTACTTTTCATAATAAATTAACTTTGATTAAACTAAAAATGCAATTGTTTTGATTATGAACTTATGCACACAAACCCGTGGCTGAAAGAGTTAAATGAAAAAAGTTTATATATTTTGGAACATATCTGTAAAAGGAGGTTATTTAGACATCCCTCATCATCTGCAACATGTCAGGCAGTACTATAAAGATTATACATCGACATTCCACTTTGTAATGTAGAATTTTGCGGAGACCTTATGATATTTGTTTTACACTTTCTTCTTTTTCCTTTTTATACCCATCACCAAATATAAAATTTTGTCATTCCGTTTGTAGTTTCAACACGTTTCACTTGCGACTCCACAAAGTATATATTATTACGAATGTGCAATAACGATTTAAATTTAACGGTCTGTAACGAATGCCTGCAATATTCATCATGTTTATAAACACGTTCATCAGTAGAAGATTCTACTTATCAACAATGTTGATAGCATGCGGTTAATAGCATTGTTTATAAGTATGGCAACACTTAATGTTTAAGCTGCTAACATTGACATCGAAAGCTCTAGAATGCGAACATACTAGTTTGTCCGTTAAAATCATTGTAGAAGGTTAGCGAAAGATGGCGCATGTATAAATAGTGGCAGAGGTTGCAGTCGTGAGTGAGTTGATCATAGGCGCTGTTAAAGTTAACAACAACTGCCTTATAAATTTAAGTTTGTACATTATAAAGTGTGTGTGCATTTCTGCGAATTGATAAACGTGTATAAAAAACACTGAGTTGTTAGAATTTAAAACTACTAAAACTGCTTTTATATGCAATCAAAAGTATCCGGCTTATATAAAGGAAATAAACCCCGTTTTTAAAAGGTAAAAACGTAACAATATCAGTTCCTGTTCAAAATCGAAAGATTTTGGACCACAAATGTCTGAGATATAAGGAAAAAATAGGGATTACCTCGATTTTTGGCATTTTTTTTATCTATATCTGGATTACTAAGTCATAAATATAGACAATATGGATATCCAATGATAGATATTTCAAAGTCTATTGCAATGATGTATATAAGGCTATAGTAATTTGGACCTACAGTGGGTTAAAATCGGAAAATTTTTAACCCGAATTTTTTTTTTAACAAAAAAATTTTTTTGTCATGTATAAATTTCAAAAAATTAAAAAAACATTCGAAAAAATTTAAAAAAAAATTTTTGAAAAAATATTTGAAAAAAAAATTTGAAAAAAAAAAATTAAAAAAAAACAATTTTTTTTAATTTTGTTGTGTTTTTAAAATAGCTTGTTGTTTTTTTCAAAAACCATTTTCTGATTTTTGTTTTCGTGTTTTGTTTGAAGAAGTTCTCAATAGTTGCTATGAACACTTATTTGAGTGACAGGATCTCGTAGTGTTACATACGTTTGTCACTCCGTTTGTAATTTCAACAATTTTTATTTGCTACCCGAAAAAGCAAAACTTTAAAAACTGCAGGGTGTTTAATTTAACTACCGAATCTCTTTCATTTGTTTCATTTTATATCAGACACAGTTTTTAGACAGTATCAGTCTGTTGGCAACAGACTGAGTCTGAGCCATATTAACAAAGTTTATGATTGCCCTGGAACTTCAAAATTATTTGCATTTAAATTGTCTATTATGGTTTGTACGTTAATGTACATTTGTACAATATATGAACACATATGTTTGCATACTTAAATACTACATATATGAATTCATGTGCACAGCTACACAGCAGGAAAGAGTTTAAAGTCTTTACTCTAAAAATACTCTAAAAGAGTTTTTAAAGATTCTTACTTCCTTGTTTTGTAATGCCTTCAGGTGTTTTGTACAAAAACCACTGTAACATGAAATTATGAGAAGGCAAGCATTTGCTCGCTTTAACACACTTTCCAACATGAGTATGTCATCTTGCTGGTGATTATGTATGTGTATGTATATGAATAAGCATTTTAATTCAAAATTAATGTATATTTTTTTCTTTTCGTTCGAAAACTTTTAGCACTTGAAACTTTTTATTGTCCAATAAAGTTTCAGAATGACAGCCATTTTAATTTTTGTAATTTATTGAATTTAATAAAAGGTAGGAAGAAAAATTTTAGTTAGTAACGTGAGTTTTGATAAAATACACTTTGTTTAGTAACCATTTAATACTGTTTTGATTTCGAATGATAAGTACTACAGTAATATTACTTACATATATTAACTTATGTCCTACTAGGATATTTCCATTTTATATTTGTATAAGTATTATAAAGATGGTATTCGATTTTGACAAAATTTGGTGAGTAGGGGTTAGAGATTTCTTCTTCGGCCAGCCGGAAGGATTTTCTCCTCTGGGTATGTCGAATTAGCTGCTAGTATCACAATTTTTATTGAATTGTCAATGAAATTGTTGAACATTTGTTTCAATTGCTACTACATTTATTCTGTCTAGGTCAAGAATATGTTTGCATTTGCAATATAGAATTTTCGTAATCTTTTTAGTGTCTTGATTAAATTTAATATAAACAAACATAAAGCAAATCATTTGCAAATTGTACTCTGACGAGGTTTTTATGTAATTTTCTATTACAATTTTATGTTGGAAAATATTAAAAAAAATTGAAGTCTGAAGTGTTCGTACTCATGCCATTTTAAAGCAAAGAGACAATTTTTTATGGTGTGATAAAATGCAGAAGTAATAGACATTTTTATTTGCGTTTAAAATTTACACTTTAATTAATTAAATTATTTTTACATTGATATAAAAGGGAAAAATAATCCATGTATATATTTTTAATTACATAAGTAGTTAAATGGAAAAAATCTATATAATAATCTTATTTAATACCTGTAAACCATAATAATAGATAAAGTTTTAGGTTTTGGAAATATGTATTACAATGAGGAATTTAATAAGACCATTTCCTATTTGCTAAGAATAAAACATCTTAAGCTATGTTAATAGTGTCCAAATAATTTACACAATAAGTGTGATCACTAAAGTTCTTAGCATTACCAATTATGTACCGATCGAAATGAAATTAGGTTTTGTGATTTATGTCTATAGGAAACTTATTTATATTGAATTATATTTGATTATCTGAAGTGGACCTTCTATAGGAGCTATGACTAATTATGGACCGAAATAACTTGACTAATTATAAAATTAGGTGACATGACTTCGGTTATCGCTGGCTTAACATGCAAAATTTTACATGAGAGACAAAAAACAATTAAATTTTTTTTTTTTAATTCTGTAAACTAAATTTGTTTATATTTCTCTTTGTTTTCTATGTGTGTAAAAGCAAAATGAAACAAGTAAGTGTGCTATAATCGGCTATGCTGAATCTTATATACCCTTCTCCTTTGTTGTGGATATCCTAAATATATCATTAAAACTTTTAAAAATTTTACATTTAATTGCTGGCGAACAAATTATATTGTAGAAGTTACAAACGAAATGACAATCTTATATATACCCTTCTCACGAAGGTGAAGGGTATAAAACAAACAAAGCCAAACAAAACGAAACACAAAAAACAAAATGCGCAAAGCAATGAAACCAACACACATCCAAACATACGTTTTGTTGCTTTTTTGTCAAAGCATGCAATAAATTGTCTTTTTTTGATGAAATTTTCAGAGGTTGTCTTGGATTTTTTCTCACATCTCCGTTATTTATGGACGGATTTTGCTGATTTTAAATAAGAAACTTCTCGAAAGCATGTCTGACAGAATTATTGAAGATTTGGATCCCGAGGATATCTGAGGTCTTCAAAAAATTGATTTCAACAGACAGACAGACGGACATGGCTTAAAAGACTCCGCTATCTATAAGGATCAAGAATAAATATACTTTATAGGGTCGGAAAATTATATTGTGGAAATTACAAACGGAATGACAAACTTATATATACACTTCTCACGAAGGTGAAGGGTAAAAAAATAAGTATTTGCCGAAATAAAAGAAACTTTAGTTTCTTAAGGAGCCCATAGACACATACTGCTGACACACACTGCCAATGAACCCTTCGTATACGTATGTGATTGATATTTGACTACACACCTATCAATCATCATTTAAAAAAAATGCGTTTGAGAACAAAAAAAAATATTATTTTCTATTTTTCAGTAACTAAAACGTCAAATTTAAAAATTATATTTCATAAAAATGATAAAATTTATACTATTGTTCATTTGAACCACTGTCAGCAGTACGAGTTCATTTCAAAATCAAAACTATTCTGATTTTTCATACTGCATTGTCTGTGTGTCGCATACATAAACAAAAATTTAAAATTTACCAACACATGCTTATTGCATGAGCATGAGCAGTATGTGTCTATGGGCCCCTTTAGAGCTTTTTCTTGTGATAAATTGGAATAAGCGTCTTTGCTCATCACCACAAAACAACGACATGAAACAATTTCTTTGTTTCATTATTGTATTAAAATCTTAATTTGTAAAAAAGTGGACTTAGTGGACTTGCGAAGGCATGTTAAGCCAGCGATATATAAAACTTATTTGGAGCAAAATGTAGACACCTATATAAATTAAACATTTATGACCGATAAAGTCTTATTTCGGTCTCGGAGAAATAATGGACCCATTTTAGACAGCTTGGTCATTGGGACGAAAAAAATGCATGTGCCAAATTTGATAGAAATATCTTAGAAATTGCGAACTGTACTTTGCGTACAAGGTTTACATTGACCAACAGCCAGCCAAGCAGACAGATATCGTTATCAACACAAATTGTGATTTCGATCGGTATTCTTTATGGTGGGTGTTAGACCAATATTTTTGGGCGTAACAAACATCTGCACAAACGCGCAATGCCCTCCCCACTATGGTGATGTAAGTTATAATAAATGGAAGTAGCAAAACAACGACAAAGTCAAAGTTTAACTTTGTACCAGCAACAACATTATCAGCAATATCTCTATAGAACTTGTAACTTGTAACAGCAATAACAGCAACAGTATTAATTCCAATGACAAAAGCAAACGAATTAAGACCAACAAAATATCAAACCGTATTGTGGCTGGAAGGAAAGAGTTTCAGAGGAAATAACAAAACATAGAGAATGAAAATTATTATTTTTCTTTTTACTTTTTTATGTGGTTTTTCTCAAGTTCTGATAAGTTAAATAAATGTGCACGAGGGATTGCAACAATTTAGCAACATTTAAAATGTTGCTGCAAATACTAATACGAGTATTGAAATTAAAACTATTTAATTTAATAAACATTTTTAAGACCTTATTCATAAACAATTTTTAAATTTATCAAAGGTATAAAAAAAAATTTTTGTATAGAAATTTTGTTTTATAAACGCTTGATAAATTTAAAAAGAATTCATGAATAAGAGGTTTAGACCATGATACAATAATTTTAAAAGGTAGAATCACTAGGGAGAGTTTCCAATATTTACGCCTATACACACAGAAAAAAAAATATAGTTGTGCATGTTTACTGTAACCATTTCAACATTTTTAACAATATTATAGTCACAGTAACTATATATATAATTGTGGTAACAATAATATGGTTAATTTACGATTCATATCAAAAAGTAAGAAATCGTATAGCAGGAACGCAATCTACGGAAAATTCAATGAAATTTCCCCAAGAATCCATACGTCAAATCGTATCTTGCGCATTTAGTTTTTTTTAAAAAAACTATTTTAAAAAAAAATACTGTAATATCATGGGAAGAAATACGAAAGGCGCAAGATAGGATTTGATTTTAGACGTATGGATTCTTGGGGGAAATTTCATTGAATTTTCCGTAGAATGCGTTTTTCTATACAATTTTTCCTGAAAAAAATCGACCCACCCTAGTGTATATGTTTGTGACAACCATTTATATGATGAATGACTTACCATATTATGTTGCTCTCGGCTTTTGGATATCATAATCTGAGAACAACATAATATGGTAAAACCTTAATCATAAAAATGGTTATCACAAACATACCCATGTTTACTGTAACCATATGTATGGTTGATACAATCATGTGTATCGTAAATTAACTGTGACTATAATATTTTAAAAAAATGTTCAAATGGTTACAGTAAACATGCACAACTATATTTTTTTCTGCGTGTAACGTCAAACATTATTTTAATTTAATTTTTTCATCTTTTTTATCATATTTTCTTTTGTTTGACGTTACAAGAATTGTATAATTGAGAATTTATTTTCTAATGAGTGTACCTTATATTGTTGTGTCGTGGTTTAGACAGTAAAATAATTCTCGTTATTAGGTATTTTAGGTAAATAAATGTCTTGTTTCCAACATTTGTATGTAAAAATGATATTTCTGTTATTCCTAAACTTAGTTTAATGAAGTGAAATTTGAAACAGAAAATACAATTTTTTATTGTACTCAAATAATACAGTTTCGTTAAACGCTATAGAAATAAAGTTCAACAAACTACACTGTAGTTCATAGGAGGTAACGTGGCGAATTGTCAATAGACCCTATTGGGGATAGTTATTTCACTAGTCCAATGTGCTTGAGGACCACTAAATAACTATTGATTTCCATTAGACACCGATATAATTAGACTGATCACTGCATACAATCGGGGAAATATAATAACTAATTTTAAAAACAAGTAAGAGAGATATATTCGGCTGGGCCGAATCTTATATACCCTTCACCAAACTATACTTCAAAATAAAAATTTTTAGGTAATTTTAGGTAAACAAATTTTTTTTTAGTTGTTTTTTTCCATTTTTTGGAAAAAAAATATTTTTCGAATTTTTTTTTTTAAATTTTTATGTAAATTTAAATTTTAAATTTATTTTTTTTTTTAATATTTAGCGAAAAAAAATCTGGTTCAAAATTTTTCCCGATTTTGACCCATTGTAGGTCCAACTTACTATGGTCTTATATACGTCGTTGCAAAGGTCTTTGAAATATCTATCATTTGATATCCATATTGTCTATATTAATGACTTAGTAATCCAGATATAGGTCAAAAAATAGGTAAAAAATCGAGGTTGTTGTGGTTTTTTTATGGACCGATTTTGCTGATTTTAAATAGCAAACTTCTCGAAAGCATGTCTGACAGAATTATTGAAGATTTGGATCCCGAAGATATCTGGGGTCTTCAGAAAATTGATTTCAACAGACAGACGGACAGACAGACAGACAGACAGACAGACAGACAGAGAGAGAGAGAGACAGACAGACAGACAGACAGACAGACAGACAGACAGACAGACAGACAGACAGACAGACAGACAGACAGACAGACAGACAGACAGACAGACAGACAGACAGACATGGCTTAATCGACTCCGCTATTTATAAGGATCCAGAATATATATACTTTATAGGGTCGGAAAATTATATTGTGGAAATTACAAACGGAATGACAAATTTATATATACCCTTCTCACGAAGGTGAAGGGTATAAATAAAATACAAATTAACACTACTATTAGCAAATGCACTCGAAAGGGAGAGTTATGTGTCATTTTACCCCACAATAGGTAACAATATAGTTCCAATTGACCCCAACATTGATGAATTTGGATAAGTCATGTAACAGGTCTCTTGCGCAAACTTTTGCCAATTGAATATTTTTCAAATTTATCTGTAGTTACACTTTAGTTTAAAACAATAAGGAAAGTGATTAGGAACCAATACCAATAATAAAATCCTTAATCTACCTTCAAAATAAATGCAACAGCCAGTTTGGAAAATATTGGAATTTCAAACAAAATATAAATCTCTCAAAAATGTCTAAAAAGTTTCCATTTACTTATGTTGAAAATTGATTGCATGTTAATACATGATACAACCATGAGCAATAAAGTGGAAGACTTTTCTAATATTTTACACTATTTCTGAAAGCAAAACAGAAGAGTGTGTCTATGTCAAAAAACTAAATTTGTTTTAAACTTTTCTTTCAACTCCGAAAAAAAAATACCAAAAAAATAAAACAAGAGTGTGTTATAATTTTGTATGCCCATCATCAATATGAGAGAATCAAATATTTTTCTCTTTGGGTCTGCGACAAATATTTTGTTGTATCACAAACGGTATGACAAAATCAATTTACTCCCATATTTTTTGAATTATAAAACTCTTACATGTTTTAGTATGAATTATCTTTTTTATGTAAAATAACGAATTTTTATACAGTTCACTATGAGTGAGGAAAGGGTATATATTAGGGATACCAAACCCGAAATCCCGATCCCGGAATTTGTGAAAAAAATCCCTGGATTTTTCGGGATTAATAATCCCAGAAATCTACGAGACTTCTGATATTTTAGGAAGATTTTTGCAGCTCTCGAAATACCTAGAAAGCTAACTTATAAAACTAATCTCGCTTCAAATCCAACCGGAGCCAGATTTTATAATTTTAATCAGGTCTCCCTTGCATTGAAAGACTTATACACAAATTTATTAATAAAATCTCGTTGACTATGAACGATGTTTTTCGTCAGCTCCATACATTATATAATATAAATATAAAAGATGTAAGAGTGTTATATTCGACTGTGCCGAATCTTGTATACCCACCTGAATCTTATATGTAGTTTTGGCCTTCTATATGTAGTTTTGGCCTTCTATAAAACAATACTTTTATATTTTAATATAGGGAGGATAAATAACTTTTAAACTGGCATGGTAAACATAGTACTGGTAATGTACGCTTTCCTGAAAAGCATTTTACTATGAACATAGCATATGTACTCAATACATAAGTTATTAAATCTTTTATTTGTTATGGATTTCTTACTGTTATAAAGTTCAGAATTCGGATACATGTATGAAATGTCTTTTGTGTCAAATTTATTTTAATTCAATGCATTAGTTTTTGCTTTGTTATACTTTTACTTAAATAAATTAACGAAATAAACAGTTTTTATTTTGAATTTGATGTTTTTTGACATTAAACTAAAATCCCGAAAAATCCCGGGACCCCACAAAGTCTGTACAGTCTGGATCGTTATATATTGCGAAGTCGATATAGCAATGCCCGTCTGTATGTTTAAATCAACTTTCCGTAGCACTCAAATAACCTACAAACATAATTGATACATCAATATATCGGGAATTCTTCGAGAAAATCGGCCCCCAAATGGCTGAGATATAAGGAAAAAACCGGCACAACCTCGATTTATGGCCTATTTTTTATATATATCTGGATTACTAAGTCATTAATATAGACAATATGGTTATCTAATGATAAATATTTCAAAGTCCATTACCACGATTTATATAAGGTTATAGTAATTTGGACTTACAATGGGTCAAAATTGGGAAAATTATTTTTTAACCCGAATATTTTTTTTTACCAAAAAAAATTTTTTTTTCAGTAATAATTTAAAAAAAATTTTTAAACTTTAAAAAAAATTTTGAAAAAAATTTGAAAAAAATTTAAAAAAATTTTGAAAAAAAAAAAAATTTGTTTCCCACTCTAAAATGGTGTTGAATAGTTATAAATTGGTGAAGGGTATATAAGATTCGGCACAGCCGAATATAGCACTTTCAGTTTTCTAGATATCATCACTTTTTAATTTTCACGAAAAATTATGAAGAACGATGATCATAAGGGACGGTTTTTAAAACTGTGTCGGATCCATACACAGTTTCGTGCCAATTTTATAGAGAAAATATGTTTTACAAGAAAAACTCCCTTTATTGAGTAGTGCAGTTGTTTTTTAACAACATTTTAGATTGTTTTTCACACAACATAAATATTAAAGTAATTTCTATATTAAGTAATTTACTGCTAAAATTATTGTTTCTATGTTATTTGTAATTAGTGTAATTAATTCATTATAAGGTAAAATTTTTAATTATTATTAAACTTATTTCTGGTTTAAAAATTTTAATGAATAAAGTTATTAAAAATTGTTGCGGTTAAAACAAAATGTTTGCATTTCGGCAGAAACTATTATCCTTGAACGTAATCGTAGTACTATGTTGTAACCTTTTGAAAATATATTTTATATATAATGTTATTTTATAAATATTTTTTTAATTTAACAGGATTATTCTTCTATCAACTGTTAACCACATATAAGTTTGTGTCGTCCTTTTGTGTGAAGTACATATGTATATGTATTATATTATCTTTATATGCAGTTTGATGAGTATGGAGTTGGAAATATTTAAAACAGTAACAGTTTTGTGGCTAATGAAATGAAAATGCATTTTTGAAAATCATTAGTGGTATTCGTAAGCAAATTTTAATTCTCTTAGACAACATTATGCTTTTACGACTTATTTACAGTTTGAACGTTAGCTGATTTTCCTAGTTTCAACATCAAAACTTTCTAATGATTGTGTTATATGTATATGTTGTCGCTTCTTGGAGCTTAATTTGTTTAAAATTGTTTTAAATGTGAACAAAGAATATTGAGGAGTAAAACACAAAAAGTTTTGAAATGAATAAATATTTGGTCAATTCATTTCATTTCCTATCATTTTATATTGTCATAATGTCCTAAAATCCTACTACTCTAGCATACAGAGTTTATTGTGTTATCATAACCAATCAGCAGAGACCTGCGCCGAACGACTAAGATTCTGTTAAGCTGAGCCGCCGAGTAGTGAAATATTAGGACGTTATGGCAATATGACATGATAAAAGACCTTGTGAATTGACCAATTAAGTATATGAATTTCGGTTGATATGCCAAACATGAAATTAAATTTGATTCTACTTCAGCATTCGTTTTCTTTAAGAAAATTTGCATTAATAACTCTATTAGAAAATATGTTTAACTAAGTCCTATGGAAATTTAACCACTCGAATTTGTGCCAAATGAAAGTTACGTTAACTTTGATAAAAAATTTATTGAAACAATTACAAAATTTGCGTTTCTTTCATGGTTTGGTCATATAACCATCGCTTGAGAAGAAATAAATTATTTTTTTTATAGATTTTGTCATATATTTAAACAATGTGAATCCATCTTAACTATTTACTTCTCTTATTTGAAAGTTCCTTTTAGTTTTAATGTTGTGTGGCAATTTAAACGTTTACGACTAGACTGTAATTTTTAAAACAAGGTTGATATTTAGTATTAAATAAAAATACACTGGGGAGTAATTTCTAGAAATTACATTGAAAAAGTAATTTAATCTGTAGCGAAAAATATTAATGTTGTCTGTCGTAAACGTCATGGTGGCTTTCATTTCTGTGTGGTAGTAGTTATCAGCAAGGCTCAGATTTTGTACGCAGTAACCCAAAATCAATTGTGACCAATTGTTTTCCGAAGCAGATGGTTTTTATTAAAATGACATGCATTTATTTCTGTTTCTAGTGTAACGTTTCGATTTACAGTTTATGTTTTATGTTTTCTTCTCATCCCAGGTTTGGTTGATTCATCAGTATTTTCAGTGAACTCTGAAAGTATGTATCAAGTAACTAGTATGTCTCGTATACTGTTAAAAAGAGCTCAACATACATTAGGTTTGAACATTTCTAAAATTATCAAAACTCTATATATTTATATCCTTCACAAAGATTGGCAAGGCTAGGTCATTCCATTTGTAATTTCTACAATATTCATTTGTGTCAATGTTCTTGTATGTCATCATAAAAACACATTATCGGTCAATAAAAGTCTGGTATATGATAAAAAACCTACACCGATTTTTGAAAACATTTGTTTGCAAAACACTTTTCATTCACTTCACCATGAGCGATAGGCTTATATATAAGTTTATCATTTCCTAACTCACTTAAATTTGTCAAGCTTTTAAGTGAGTTAGTATGCTCTTTCAGTTCAGAGATTTGGTTCAGTGTATACAAATAATTCGTTTGCAACTATGAACGTGTTTTATTGCGGCCAAAACCTTTTGTTTTTATACCCTTCACCATGAGTGGCAAGGGTATATATAAATTTGTCATTCCGTTTGTAATTTCTACATTTTTCATTTGCGACCCCATATAGTATATATATATATTCTGGATCGTTATATATAGCAAAGTCTATACAACCATGTCCGTCTGTATGTTGAAATCAACTTTCCGTAGCCAAATAACTTACAAACATAATTGATACATCAATATATCGAGAATTCTTCCGGCTCGGTCGCTATTTAAAATCGGCCCACAAATGGCTGAGATATAAGGAAAAAACCGGGACAACCTCGATTTCTGGTCTATTTTTGATCTATATCTGGATTACTAAGTCATTAATATAGACAATAAGGATATCTAATGATAGATATTTCAAAGTCCTACAATGGTTCAAAATCGGGGAAAATATTTGTTAAAAAACTTTAAAAAAAATTTAAAAAATTTTTGGAAAATTTAAAAAACAATTTCGAAAAAAAAAATTTGAAAACAATTTTGAAAAAAAAAATTTAATTTTGAAAAACAATTAAGAAAAAAATTTTTTTTTAAATTTTGAAAAAAAAAAAAAAAATATTTTATTTACCTAAAAATACTTAAAATTTTTATTTTAAAGTATTAATTGGTGAAGGGTATATAAGATTCGACACAGCCGAATATAGCTCTCTTACTTGTTTTTAAATAAAATTTTCTTTTTTCATTTGCCATATATATATATATATTGGTCTACTCTTTTATAAGCTCTGTATTGTATTTATAACTCTTTTATCCCTGGACTTACGAAATATTATCTCTTCCATAGAGTTGACTTTTTGTGTGGGTTTTGAATGACTCTTTAATGGTATTTTGTTAATGAAAAAATTGTTGATAAGACTATTGAATGCAAAAATTACTTGTACGAATACATTACACAAAAAATTATTTTTTTCTTGCGTAACACTTAGTTCAATTATAATTTAATTTTAATATAAAGCAAATAATAAGTCGCAGATACAAAAGCGGTGACATTTGACAAATGAATAAATAAACCAGTAGGAGTGTTATATTCGGCTGTCACGAATCTTACATGTTGACAACGATTTTTGTACATTATGTATAAAAACATATACTTTTATTAGATGTTGTCCATTTTCAATAACAAATTTTTTATAGATACCATTATTTAAGTATCATATATACCATTATTAAGAGTCATATTCCGGAAATAAATTTGTGTAAATTGCAAGAGAACTCATGAACCGATTCTTAACATTTTCACCATATTGTTACGAATTTGCAATAGCGATTTGAATTTAACGGTCTGTAACGACTGCCTTCATCAATCATCATGTTGATAAACATGTACATCAGTATTATCAACAATGTTGATAGCATGCGGTTATTAGCATTGTTTAAAAGTATGGCAACACTAAATGTTTAAGCTGTTAACATTGACATCGAAAGCTCTATAATTCGAACATACTGGTTTGTCCGTTAAGAGCATTGTAGAGGATTCACGAAAGATGGCGCGTATATAAATAGTGGTAGAGGTTGCAGTCATGAGAGATTTTATCAGAGGCGCAGTTAGAGTTAACATCAACTGTCTTGTATATTTATAAAGTGTGTGTGCATTTATGCGAATTGATAAACGTGTATAAAGACACTGAGTGACTATTTGAAGTCTTGTTGTTGTACATTTAAAATAAATAAAGAGTTATTACAATTTGAAACTA
This sequence comes from Calliphora vomitoria, assembly GCA_942486065.2. NCBI lineage: Eukaryota > Metazoa > Arthropoda > Insecta > Diptera > Calliphoridae > Calliphora > Calliphora vomitoria. Next base: position 4,261,285 of record OW818032.2, read on the forward strand.
CTAAACGGCTTTTATTTGCAATCAAAAGTATCCGGTTTATTTAAAGTAAAACAAGTAAGAAAGCTAAATTCGGCTGTGCCCAATCTTATATACCCTTCACCAAATTATACTTTAAAATAAAATTCAAAAAATTTTTTTTTTAAATTGTTTTTAAACGTTTTTTTCAATTTAAAAAAAAAAAATTTTTTAATTTATTAGTGAAAAAAATGTATGACAAAAGAATGTTTTTTGTGAAAAAAAATTCGGGTTAAAATATATTTTTCACGATTTTGACCCATTGTGGGTCCAACTTTGTATAGCCTTATATAAATCGTTGCAATGGACTTTGAAATATCTATCATTAGATATCCATATTGTCTATATTTGTGACTTAATAATCGAGATATAGATACAAAAACTAGGCCAAAAATAGAGGTTGTCTCGGATTTTTGCCAAAATCTCCGTAATTTATGGACGGATTTTGCTGATTTTAAATAGGAAACTTTTCGAAAGCATGTCTGACAGAATTATTGAGGATTTCGATCCCGAAGATATCTGGGGTCTTCAGAAAATTGATTTCAACAGACAGATAGACGTACAGACAGACAGACGGACAATTTTTTGAAATATCAACTTTATTGAAAGTCTAAAATTTTGGTCCATAACTCTGGTCCTACTTAACCGATTTTGTACATTTACAAATAATATTTGATAAATATGTCATTTCCCTAAGTCCTTCCTTCAGCAGACAGATAGATGGACAGACAGACGAACAAATTGGTGAGTTGTACCTTGATTAGAACTGCGACTGCTATCGACAAGCAGTATATTTGTTGACTTTTAACTAAAACATAAATAACATTACTTTTTTACTATCAGGATTATATGATATAAATGAGAGATTTCTAGAGAGAACAGCACCAGTAACAGAATACCGATTGTGGCAACGATATATATGTTGGCTTATTGCCAACAGTGGTTGTGGTCGCAATTGTAATCAAGCTGCTGCTTAAATTGTTTATCAAATCTCTACGGCATCCGTCTATAGATACCGAAATGTGTCTTAAAATAGTCATCAAACAAAGTCAGTAAACAAACCAAAACAGTCGGAAACGGAAATATGTATGACGAAAATAAAATAAAATGGAAATAAACTATAATTTGTATGGATTTCTCGTACGAATTTATATACATATGTATATTTGCCGTATGTGTGTTTCTCGTGGAATTGCCTTTACTATTTCAAAGAAGCCCATAAATTTGTATTGTAATATTAGGGCGAACCAAACAAAACGATTAATTATATAATATAAGTTTAATTCATATAGGAAATGCAGTCCAATTTGCCAATTGTCTAAATAACTTTACAATGATATTCTTTGAAAAAAAACTTTCAAATTAAAAATTTAAATTTAAAAGTTCTTTCACATGATATGAAAATTGTACAAGTTTCCTTTGTCAGAAATATGAACAAATCATAAAAAACTGTTTATCCTTTAATCAAGCTCACTGACCCCTGGACAAACATTTTGAGAAATGCTCATGTTGGTTGAAAACAACGAAAACTTATTTGCCACCATACAATCGGCGCTACCCTTATTTTGTTTTATTTATGTTTTGCTTTTTTAGGTTTCAAGCACACGTGTTTTATGTTCACTAAAGTACTGAAGTAAAATTATAGTAGAATTTTTATTTCTTTTGATAAACATAAATTCTGAATTGCTTGTAATACAAGCTGTAAAACATATTATTTTTTTCAGCATTTATGACAAGTTTATACTCGCATTCTACAGCAGTTTTTAGTAAAGCCATAGTAAAGGACTATGTATAGAAGTGGTTGAAAGATATGGTTTTGTATTTTATAAAGTTAATGTACTTTACATCTTAAATTTATTTATTTTCAAATTTAAATATAAATTACTAGTATTGAATAAATCTTGTTTAGGAAATTCATTTTGAAGTTGTTGTTTTAAAACATAAATTTTAGTGAATTTATCAATAAGTAAATAGGGAATTTAGCACATTAAAAATAAATTTTACTAAAATTGATGATAAATTTGCTGGAATACGTGCATCAAATCCAAATTGACAACTTGCTTTATTTTGATTTTCTTGAGAAAACAATAAACTAAAGCATGTTGTCTTATTTTAGTGTTTTCTTTACTCACTTACAAACTACATTTAGAGTCGGAGAGATCAAAACCAATTGTAGTTGGGAATATAAGGAGTGAGATCGAAAAGTTCTTAACACACGTTTTTTATTAAAACTTTTAACCCAAGTATTATTTGATTTTTTTTTTTTGATCAAGTTACCTTTGTAAAGCATGTCAGTTATTATGTTAAATGTCAATTATGTTCATTTGTTGTTAATCTGATTAAAATGAGTGACCAGAAAAAAGTGCGAACTAAAATTATTAAATATTTTCAACAAAACCCAACTTGGTCCGACAAAAATTTGGCCAAACAATCAAAGGTCTGCCGTCAAACTGTTTCCAATGTTATTGAACAGTACGGGGAGAACTTGTCCGTTGATAGAACACCTGGTTTAGATAGAAGGAAGGGTTCACATGATGTTTATTAAGCCAAAAAATAGAAAGCATTTTCAAAAGAGCTCCCAACACACGGTAGGAAAGCAGCCCGGTTAGCTCAGTGCTTGGACTAGTTGGTACGAAAAGTTAAAGCCAATGAAGGTTCAAAAACACACAAGGCTCAAAAAGTTCCATAGAGGCCAAAAACAGAGCATGGAAATTGAAGTTAAGAATTTTTCGATATCACTTCTTAAGAATATATATATAAAAAAACCAGCAATAAACAGTGATTTACTGTTAACTACTGGTGTTTTTTATAAGTTTTGGTATTTTTACAAATCAAGCTTGAGCGTCTGTAATTTTCATTCGCTTTATAGTTTTATTTGCATGATATCATTAGTTTACCTAACGCCTTTTCGAAAATGTTTAAAGATAATCTGGGCTAAGACATGCTCAGGAACTACCTTATCACCCAACACTAAATTTAAGTGAGTCTATCAATAATTAAATTGGGAATTTAGCACATTAAAACTAAAGGGTTATCCAACAAGAGGTGTTATTTTGAATCACCCGTTATTTCGGTAGCTGTCACTTTTGAAGCTTTTATTCTTTGACATTTGACAAGTAGAAACTACGTCTCGCATCAACAACGCATTGAAATTATTAAAATTCACTACAAAAATGGTGAAAATCTTGCAGTCACAGTTCGCAAAATTAAAGCATTTTTGGGTCGTCGTGTAGAACCTTGTCGGACCGCAATACAGAAATTGGTGGAAAAATTCGAGCTGTCGGGACAAGTTAGTGATGTGAAGAATAAAACCCGTGTACGTCGCTCAAGAAAAACTGAGAATATTGCTGCGGTAGCCCAAAGTGTTAAAGAAAACCCAGCTTTGTCTATTTCTCTTCGTTCTTTGGAATTGGGCATTCCACAAACGTCATTACACCGTATCTTATGGTCAGGGTAGGATGATATTGATCTGGACAACGTTTACTTTCAACAAGACGGCGCTAAGTGCCACATAAGCAACGAAACCATTGCTCTTTTACGGGAAAAGTTTCCGGACCGTGTTAACTCTGGAAGAGGTGATCACAATTGGCCACCAAGATCTTGTGATTTAACACCTTGTGACTTTTTCCTTTGGGCCACTTGAAAGATGAGGTCTACGCCAACAGCCCAGCGTCGATTCAAGGCCTCAAAGATAGGTATTCTTGAGGCTATCGAGGACATAGAGCAGCCACTTTGCGATTTGGTTATGGGAAATTTCAATAAAAGGATATGGTCCTGTAAGCGTGGTCGTGGTGGCCATTTGGCTGATGTTGTTTTTCATTATTAACGGCATACCTTCCTCTTTATTATGAAATAAACATCCGATGATCATTTATGTCAAAAAATGCAATTTTTCTTTGAATACCTTGGAAAGCCCTTTAAATCTTACCAAAACTTATTCTATCAGATTTAGAAAATACTGTTACGTTTTTACCTTTTTTTGAAAATGGGGTTTATTTCCTTTAAATAAACCGGATACTTTTGATTGCAAATAAAAGCAGTTTTAGTAGTTTAAAATTGTAACAACTCTTTATTTATTTCGAATGCACAACAACAACAGTTCTAATATTCACTCAGTGTCGTTATACACGTTTATCAATTCGCAGAAATGTACACACACTCTATAATGTACAACCTTAAATGTACAATACAGTTGATGTTAACTCTAACAGCGCATATGATAAACTCAACTCACGACTGCAACCTCTGCCACCATTTATACACACGCCATCTATCGTGAATCTTCTACAATGATCTCATCGGACAAACTAGTACATTCAAATTCTAGAGCTTTCGATGTTAATGTTAGCGGCTTAAACATGCAGTGTTGCTATACTTACAAACAATGCTAATAACCGCATGCTATCAACATTGTTGGTAAGTAGAATCTTCTACTGATGGACGTGCTTATAAACATGATGAATGTTGCAGGCAGTCGTTACAGACCGTTAAATTCAAATCGCTTTTGCAAATTCGTAACAATATTTGGCTTCTTTAACAAACTCTTTGTAAAAAATCAAAGAATATAATTTTTTGAATAATCAAATTAACGAAAACAAATTATTTTATTTACATCTCTGTTGTCATCACGTAATGGATATGAATCATAAATTAAAAAAAAGCAAATACAATAATTTTGGCCAAAATATGAATTGAATTGAAATTTTAATGAATTCATTATGCATTAATTGTTCCTACTCAAAATATAAATTAAATTACAATTTTAATAAATTCATCATGCACTAAAATTATAGAAAAAATTTTTCCATTGAATATTTTTAATTAGATTTAAGATGACAAAACAAATATATTTAAATCAATTTAATAGCTTTATTACAAATTAGTTTAGAATCATGAAATGGATTTTTTTACTTGTCATTGTTATCTGAACTGAAAGTATTGAAATTCAATTAATTAATGCATTCATTTTGCCGAAAATATGAATTGAATTAAAATTTTAATAAATTTATCTTGCATCAAAAATTCTTGAATGCATTCATTTTACTAAAACATTGAATTGAGTTGATGATGATGATTTTTTAATTCATGATGAATTCATTCAAATTTTAATTCAATTCAAATTTTGTGGCAAAATTCATTTAAAAAATAACAATTCACTGCCTGAATGATTTAAAGATTCATTCAAAATTAATCATTCTTTTACAGCTTGGATAAGCAGGCACTAATAAAAGTTTTCTTAAAGCCAGTGTGTTGTCAGATTAGGAGATGTTTCTCTTACACACAATAACCCAATATACAATCTCGTGCAAATGTTCTTTCATCATTGTATATTACATATTACATTTTTACTTTACACTACTAAAATTTATAGAAATACACCATTGCATGAATTTGCAATACAAATGCACAAGATTGTGAATACAGCTAATATAACTTTAAATGCATTGTAAACATTCCGCATTGGTCAAGAAAAGTATTATTTTGGAAATAATTTGGTTGCTCGAGTTGAGGTTTTTTTCAGTTGATTTTTAAACGGATAGTTTGCTCCCATTTGATAGGAAAAATTAATTGTTAAACAAACTTAATTTAATAAATCTTATAACTTGATTAAACGATTTTTTAAAATTGGGTCATATTTTTTTGACGCTGCATAGTGGAGCAGAAGAAATTTTTTTTTTTTAAATAAATCTGCTCCAGGGTCGGCGCTATGGGGGCTCAAAATGAGGTACCTTCGACATTTAAATGTTTGAGCCATTGTTTGTTTCTCACTCGATGTCAAAATTTTTATATTTTTGGAAAGCGCTCGGCTAGGTCTTTAAAAAACATGCTTATGTGTGCTATTTAGCTCTTATAATTTCCGAGTTATAGGCATTTCAAAATTGAACTTTTAAAATGTTGCCATACCTTGGTCCACTTTTTTAAAAATATTGGGCGTTCCTTTGGACCGAACGGACTATAATTATTTTGTTAGTTAGACAACTAAATTACCAATAATATACAAAAGATTTCAGGGCAATATCGATTATAGATCCAAAAATAAACGATTTTGAAATTAAAAATTCAAAAAATAGTATATTTTTTTTTTACGTTAATGTGAATAAACTCTATTTTTATAAAAAAAAAAAAGGTTTCTTTACGGAAAGCATTTTGCTATAAAAACCATGTCCTATTTTTCGAAGATGTCGGCCTTACGCCTTTCGGAATTTGATATATTTTTTTATCAAAAATTATATATTGGGCCACATGTTCTAAAATCCCAAAGCTGGGATCAGAAAATAAAAAGCAGCTTTGAAAACCCTGATGTATTCCCTATATATCCTCAAAGTATTTTCCCAGCCGCAAAGGAAATGTAGACCCTATGAGCAAAATTGTACAAAATACCATTTTTGGGACTTTCGCTCCAATTTTTTGGAATTGACCTTTTGACAAGTTTTTTACACTTCGTTATTTAGAATGACAAATTTAAAAAACTTTGAAATGGCATTGAGTTTTTTTAATAAATTAAGATTTTATTACATTTAAAGGAGCCCCAGAAGCATTTGCAGGACCCATTTCAATAACTTATACTCGAATACTCTTTGGCAACGCCCACGTCAAATTCTATCCCGATCAAACCAGCCGTTTAGAAATGCCAGATTTTTTGATTCTGCTTCACTGTGCGCTGTTATAAATATTTATAATCGTCCACTTGCCCCCATTCCTACTAGGAAACTGGGATATTGCAAGTGAACTCTGAAACATATCAGCTCTGTGATTATGAAATCTGTTTATGATATTTACATAATAAAACCTTTCTCTTCATCTGTGCACTGTAGATTAGATGCACCCAAAGTATATAATTTATGATTAGCTGTCGAAGAAATCTGAAATTCTAAATTAAACATTTAAACAATTTTCTTAACGGAAATTTGAAAATATTAAATATCGAATGCTTAATGAGAATCAGAAATACAAATTCTAATGGTTCTCTAATCACTGTTCATTTGAGGCCAAGTCAGGCAAATATCGGTTACTCTATTCCAAAGTGAAGTTTTTCTCAGAGAGAGCGTTCTGCATCGATCGAAGCAAATAGTAGTCGTACGGGACACGGTCTGGAGTATAAAGCGGGTGAGGCAAAATTCCCCAAAGACTTCATTCTAAATACTTTTTAACAGGTATTGCAACATGTGGCCTAGCGTTGTCATGATGGAATACGATTTCACGCCTGTCTGCATACTCAAATGAATCAGTTGCATTCTGTACAGATTCTCTATGATGGTCTGGTCAGATTTCAGCAGCTCGTAAAGATATATAAATAGATAGAATTACTTTAACGCCTTCACTTTTCATCGCAATGATTTTCGTTTATAGCGTTCATATCGGATATGAAGAATCGTTCGATGGTACCAAATTTCCCTGCTGCTCCCAAACGTTTTGAAACTGCAGCTTGAGTAGCTCTCAATAATTTTGAAAGCTCTTGTTGAGTTTTGCAACAATCTTCATGGAGTAATGCCTCCAATTCTTGCTCTTCAAACTTTTTTTGGCTGGCCTGGGCGATCTTTGTATTCAGTGTCAAAACCACCACTTCTGTACCGCACAAAACATCTCTGCCACCTTGATACCGATAAGCTTTGGTGGGCAGTCTTTGGGTCTCCTAAGGGATCTGTAGAAAAGTTTATGGTTTTCACTATGATCTTCCTCCAAAAAACGTCCAAATTCTTCCTTTTGACAATCGGAATTAATTCCTTAACTTTTATACGTTGTTCCTTGTAGTAGTCGTATCTCTCAGTGGTTTTATCGCTTAAATAGTTCTTCCATCTTATTTTCTTTTAATTTACTTCCTCTTTTAGAGTATCGTTCCACCATCTAGTGCCATTGACATGTCGTCCACCGCATTTTGCTTCACCGCATACCTCTTTCGCAGAATTATGTTCTTAAATTCGTTCCATATGGTATCTACGTTTTCAGATGCTATATGTAGTCTGGTCCTACACTTTTCAGACACTGTCTTATGGTACTGCTCTCGTACTGCAGTGGATTTCAGTTTTGCTACCTTAATCATTGTTTTCATGTTCCGTCGCATTTTTAAGTCATACACCCAATATCTTGTTGGTTGTTTTTTTTTTACAAAATATTTCTAATATAATTTTCAGCATTTGGTTTTTAGATGTCGACGAATTATTAAGACCTTGGTTGCATCGGAAATCCAAAAAGTGCATAATAAGGGCTACCTTAATAATGTACATATTTAAATGTTGCCAAAACATAGATACAAAATATTTAAATGTGAGCACAAAACTTAATTCTTCTCAGAAAACTTCCTTTCATACTACAACAGTATTTAAAGAAACAGTATTTAAATTTTTTGTTAGAATTGTGGCCAGTGGTTTTCAACTAAATAAACTACATACAAACAAAAAATATTTTTAAACTAAAAATGAGTTTTTATTTTTAAAACCGCATGTGAAGTGCAGACTCACTAAAATTATACAAAAAAAAAAAAAAATGTATTTCTGTATGATTCAACATATTTTTGTGGTTTTTAGTTTAGCTACCAAAGAGAATAACAAGAAACATAATTATAGTTTCAAGGAAAAATAGTATGTAGATATATTTATAGCAGAGCACTAGAATAAGTTTGAAATGCAAAGACAGACCATAAATACATACAATTTAATGTTTTTAAAGGGACATTCAATTTAAAATATTTCTTGTTAAAACCAAGAAGAAAACTGCATTGGGCGAAATATATAATAGCCTTCGAAAAATGTGTTTTAAATACTTAATTTATAACAGTTTTTCGTTCAGCTTAGAATGATTTTGTCTTTTTAACCGATATTGGTACCTAATATTACTTATCATATTTACACATTTTAAGGTATTAAACATTTCTAGCTATTAAAATATTCGTCAAAAAGCATTATATTTTCCTTATATATTAATAATTGATACTTTATTCAAGCACAGACTATTTTATCCATAGATGACAACTATGTAAGTAGGTAATTGAGAGCCAAAACCCGAAGCCTGTTTTCAAAAACCCAATTCAAGAAACTGTATGAACATGTATGTGTTGTTATTGTATCACCCATTTGTGTGAAAAGTAATAAATTTGTTTACTTTTATCAATGACATTTCACTTTCCTTTCCTTCTATGTATTTCTCCTATGATTTTATCAAGTAATTGTAAGCACCACCTAAAAGATTGGGGATATATTGCATTTGTCATTCCATTTGTAAATATAATATCGTTTTCCAACAAGAGGTGTTATTTTGAATCACCCGGTATTTCGGTAGCTTTCACTTTGAAGCTTTTATTCTTTGACGTTTGACAAATAGAAACTACGCCATTACTAAAAATGGAACGATACACGCTTCAACAACGCATTGAAATTATTAAAAATCACTACAAAAATTGTGAAAATCTTGCAGTCACATATCGCAAAAGTAAAGCATTTTTAGGTCGTCGTGAAGCACCTTGTCGGACCGCAATACAGAAATTGTTGAAAAAATTTTAGATGTTTGGACAAGTCAATGAAGTGGTTACTAGTTACCACAATCATACAAATAGTTACTGTGGCTATAATATTGTTAAAAAACGTTTAAAAATGTTGAAATGGTTACGGTAAACATGCTAGGATTATGACAATCGCCCCTTAATACTATTGAATACATTATAGCCCGCATATAAATACCGATACTGATAAAAAAATTTACACAAATATTGATCTTGATAACGATAACTCCAAAATATCTAAAATATCTTATATTTCGTAAACTAAAGGTCCTAGAGCATAAATAATGCAAATCTGTGATCACTCATATTTCTCACCAAAATTTGAATTTCTCAAAATATCTTAAATTGCTTATATTTCGTAAACTAAAGGTCCTGGAGCGAAAATAATAAAAATCTGAGATCACTCATATTTCCCACCAAAATTTGAATTTCATGAAGAAAATTCCAAAATATCTAAAATTGCTTATATTTCGTAAACTAAAGGTCCTAGATCGAAAATAATGAAAAAAATGTGATCACTCATATTTCCGAAATTGCTTATATTTCGTAAACTAAAGGTCCAGAGCGAAAATAATGAAAATCATATTTCCCACCAAAATTTGAATTTCATGAAGAAAATTCCAAAATATCTTAAATTGCTTGTATTTCGTAAACTAAAGGTCCTGGAACGAAAATAACGACAATCTGTGATCACTCATATTTCTCACCAAAATTCGATATTTATAACGAAAATTCCAAAATATCTTAAATTGCATATATTTCGTAAACTAAAAGTCCTAGAGCGAAAATAATAAAAATCTGTGATCACTCATATTTCCCACCAAAATTTGAATTTCATGAAGAAAATTCCAAAATATCTAAAATTGCTTATATTTCGTAAACTAAAAGTCCTAGAGCAAAAATAATGAAAATCTGTGATCACTCATATTTCCCACCAAAATTTGAATTTCATGAAGAAAATTCCAAAATATCTAAAATTGCTTATATTTCGTAAACTAAAAGTCCTAGAACGAAAATAATGAAAATCTGTGATCACTCATATTTCCCACCAAAATTCGATTTTTATAACGAAAATTCCAAAATATCTTAAATTGCTTGTATTTCGTAAACTAAAGGTCCTGGAACGAAAATAACGACAATCTGTGATCACTCATATTTCTCACCAAAATTCGATTTTTATAACGAAAATTCCAAAATATCTTAAATTGCTTGTATTTCGTAAACTAAAGGTCCTGGAACGAAAATAACGACAATCTGTGATCACTCATATTTCTCACCAAAATTCGATTTTTATAACGAAAATTCCAAAATATCTTAAATTGCTTATATTTCGTAAACTAAAAGTCCTAGAGCGAAAATAATGAAAATCTGTGATCACTCATATTTCCCACCAAAATTTGAATTTCATGAAGAAAATTCCAAAATATCTAAAATTGCTTATATTTCGTAAACTAAAAGTCCTAGAGCGAAAATAATGAAAATCTGTGATCACTCATATTTCCCACCAAAATTTGAATTTCATGAAGAAAATTCCAAAATATCTAAAATTGCTTATATTTCGTAAACTAAAAGTCCTAGAGCGAAAATAATGAAAATCTGTGATCACTCATATTTCCCACCAAAATTTGAATTTCATGAAGAAAATTCCAAAGTATCTAAAACTGCTTATATTTCGTAAACTAAAGGTCCTAGAGCAAAAATAATGAAAATCTGTGATCACTCATATTTCCCACCAAAATTTGAATTTCATGAAGAAAATTCCAAAATATCTAAAATTGCTTATATATCGTAAACTAAAGGTCCTAGAGCAAAAATAATGAAAATCTGTGATCACTCATATTTCCCACCAAAATTTTAATTTCATGAAGAAAATTCCAAAATATCTAAAATTGCTTATATTTCGTAAACTAAAAGTCCTAGAGCGAAAATAATGAAAATGTGTGATCACTCATATTTCCCACCAAAATTTGAATTTCATGAAGAAAATTCCAAAATATCTTAAATTGCTTATATTTCGTAAACTAAAAGTCCTAGAGCGAAAATAATGAAAATGTGTGATCACTCATATTTCCCACCAAAATTCGATTTTTATAACGAAAATTCCAAAATATCTTAAATTGCTTATATTTCGTAAACTAAAAGTCCTAGAGCGAAAATAATGAAAATCTGTGATCACTCACCAAAATTTGAATTTCATGAAGAAAATTCCAAAATATCTAAAATTGCTTATATTTCGTAAACTAAAGGTCCTAGATCGAAAATAATGAAAAAAATGTGATCACTCATATTTCCGAAATTGCTTATATTTCGTAAACTAAAGGTCCAGAGCGAAAATAATGAAAATCTGTGATCACTCATATTTCCCACCAAAATTTGAATTTCATGAAGAAAATTCCAAAATATCTAAAATTGCTTATATTTCGTAAACTAAAAGTCCTAGAGCGAAAATAATGAAAATGTGTGATCACTCATATTTCCCACCAAAATTCGATTTTTATAACGAAAATTCCAAAATATCTTAAATTGCTTATATTTCGTAAACTAAAAGTCCTAGAGCGAAAATAATGAAAATCTGTGATCACTCATATTTCCCACCAAAATTTGAATTTCATGAAGAAAATTCCAAAATATCTAAAATTGCTTATATTTCGTAAACTAAAAGTCCTAGAGCGAAAATAATGAAAATGTGTGATCACTCATATTTCCCACCAAAATTCGATTTTTATAACGAAAATTCCAAAATATCTTAAATTGCTTATATTTCGTAAACTAAAAGTCCTAGAGCGAAAATAATGAAAATCTATGATCACTCATATTTCCCACCAAAATTTGAATTTCATGAAGAAAATTCCAAAATATCTAAAATTGCTTATATTTCGTAAACTAAAAGTCCTAGAGCGAAAATAATGAAAACGTGTGATCACTCATATTTCCCACCAAAATTCGATTTTTATAACGAAAATTCCAAAATATCTTAAATTGCTTATATTTCGTAAACTAAAAGTCCTAGAGCGAAAATAATGAAAATCTGTGATCACTCATATTTCCCACCAAAATTTGAATTTCATGAAGAAAATTCCAAAATATCTAAAATTGCTTATATTTCGTAAACTAAAAGTCCTAGAGCGAAAATAATGAAAATGTGTGATCACTCATATTTCCCACCAAAATTCGATTTTTATAACGAAAATTCCAAAATATCTTAAATTGCTTATATTTCGTAAACTAAAAGTCCTAGAGCGAAAATAATGAAAATGTGTGATCACTCATATTTCCCACCAAAATTTGAATTTCATGAAGAAAATTCCAAAATATCTTAAATTGCTTATATTTCGTAAACTAAAAGTCCTAGAGCGAAAATAATGAAAATCTGTGATCACTCATATTTCCCACTAAAATTTGAATTTCATGAAGAAAATTCCAAAATATCTAAAATTGCTTATATTTCGTAAACTAAAAGTCCTAGAGCGAAAATAATGAAAATCTGTGATCACTCATATTTCCCACCAAAATTTGAATTTCATGAAGAAAATTCCAAAATATCTAAAATTGCTTATATTTCGTAAACTAAAAGTCCTAGAGCGAAAATAATGAAAATGTGTGATCACTCATATTTCCCACCAAAATTCGATTTTTATAACGAAAATTCCAAAATATCTTAAATTGCTTATATTTCGTAAACTAAAAGTCCTAGAACGAAAATAATGAAAATCTGTGATCACTCATATTTCCCACCAAAATTTGAATTTCATTAAGAAAATTCCAAAATATCTAAAATTGCTTATATTTCGTAAACTAAAGGTCCTAGAGCAAAAATAATGAAAATCTGTGATCACTCATATTTCCCACCAAAATTTGAATTTCATGAAGAAAATTCCAAAATATCTAAAATTGCTTATATTTCGTAAACTAAAGGTCCTAGAGCAAAAATAATGAAAATCTGTGATCACTCATATTTCCCACCAAAATTTGAAAAAGACGTTGTAAGACTTCTTAAAAAATCAGCGTACAATAATAGTTGAGCACAATCTAACACCCGATGTTATTCTCAATGTGAATAAAACTTGATCTATTAGAAAATGATAAAAGATAAAACGTTTGTTCACGCAAGAGAAACTAGTGCTCCTGGATAGGATAGACTAACAATTTTGGTTTACGCTAATGAATGTGGAACAAAGATGATCGAATATTTTCATCTTTGAAAAGCAAAGAAAATAATGGATATTTTTAATGGTAGAATAATTTTTAGAACCGAAATACTTTTCAGTGAAGGCTTTATTAGTTCTTGGTAACGCCTCAAGTCAACCAACCGAACAACAATTAATAAAAACTACAAAATATGGAAAAAAAGTGTCTCCTACTGTCACACTGCTTAAAACTTATTCAAAAAATAAATTTCGATATAACGAATTTTTCGATTTTACGAATGGACCTGACAACATATCGTTCGTTATACCGGGATTTGCCTGTATTTCGTAAACTAAAGGTACTAGAGCAAAAATAATGAAAATCTGTGATCACTCATATTTCCCATCAAAATTCGATTTTTATAACGAAAATTCCAAAATATCTAAAATTGCTTATATTTCGTAAACTAAAGGTCCTAGAGGGAAAATAATGAAAATCTGTGATCACTCATATTTCCCATCAAAATTCGATTTTTATAACGAAAATTCCAAAATATCTAAAATTGCTTATATTTCGTAAACTAAAGGTCCTAGAGCGAAAATAATGAAATTCTGTGATCACTCATATTTCCCAGCAAAAGTCGATTTTAATAACGAAACTTCCAAAATACCTAAAATTGCTTATATTTCGTAAACTATAACGAAAATAATGAAAATCTGTGATCACTCATATTTCCCACCAAAATCTGAATTTCATGAAGAAAATTCCAAAATATCTAAACTAAAGGTCCTAGAGCGAAAATAATGAAAATCTGTGATCACTCATAATTCCCAGCAAAATTTGGATTTGACAAATCTAAAATTGTCTTATATAAGGCCCACATCAGGATAATACATTATTCTCTAGTAATGAGAAACTTACCAAAGATATTTGCTAGTAATAAAATTATAAAACTAACCATACAACATTCGTTGCACGTATTATATTTATGGTGGGTATATAAGATTCATCATAGCCGATTATACACTCTTACTTGTTATTATTTGTTTTGGTTTTATTATTTTTTTTCTGCATAATTCGTTATACGTCATAATTTAATCAATCATACGTTTGAGGCTATTTAGTTTGAAGATACTTTATTACAACGTCATTGATTTAGGATAAGAAACTGTTCACATTAACACATTCAATTCAAATAACGATTTATCGCCAACAGAGAAACTTTAAGAATAAAATTAATGTAGAAAACAAGCGCTTAATCAATCAATGGAATTATGTTGTATGATACTCTATTTAGTTTTATTGTATGTGGGAAGAAACAAATTTTTTCGACAAGGCATCAGACCTAATCCGTTCCAAATTTGTTAAAACTAAATATTTCTATAAACATATTAATTGTTGGTGCAACTTAAGATTTTGTATGACCATAAAGAACCTGTGTACCAAGGGTTTTTATGGTCATACAAAATCTTAAGTTGCACCAAAAATGAATATGTTTATAGACATATTTAGTTTCGTCCTATGTATTTCCTAGGTTTAAGATTTGAAAAATAATCCTTGATGAAATTTTTACTGAAACCCAAAACAAAGACAAATAGTTTGTTTTAGTTATTCTAATCGAATAGTTCAAAAATTGTATATCATATAAAGATTTTCCAACATGAATTTACTACTCTTTATTCGGCGTAGTAATAAAACGAAAACTTTTGGCAAACAATATTATTTTTTTATTTCTATTTTTGTTTTTATTTGCCTTTTGATGTGCACAATCAAAGTAATCAGTCAAAACAAATATTGAAAACAAAAACGCCCATTGCAACAAATACGAATCATTGAATAAATTTACTAAACGTGGGTGTCAAGAAAAACATTATTATTTCCGCCAAACCTATTCCTGCCGCTACATTTGAAATTGTATACAAATTTAAATAAAGCATATTGATTGTTAGTAGGAGTTTTTATAATTAAATTGTAAAAATATTGATTTTATAAAAATGTAATAATGCGTGAATGGACGTTTTTTGCTGGTAGACAATATAAATAAAATAATAAAATAAAATAAATAAATTTAGTATTTAAATTTAATCAAGGCAAATTATATTAATATTAAGCCTTAAGTAAATATTAAAAACCTAAAGCATTTACACATTTATTTAAATTATTTAAAAGGTCATAATCTCCTCCACACATTTAAAGGGAAAACTATAAATATAATTTTAAGTTGAGATAATTGTTTGTTGAGTATTAAATTTAATACAAAATTAATTGTTATTTTAATGCAAACCACTTAATTGTATGCTTTCATAAGCTTCACTGGCTTTTGTAGTAAAGAACATTTTAATCGACTCGCACTAAGTACTACACAGTAGGGAGGCACTTATATAACTAGGATTACATGTTATACAAATTCCAAATTTGTACCAGGTTTTACATTTTAATTATACCCTTCACCTTCGTGAGAATGGTATTTATAAGTTTGTAATTTCGTTTGTAATTCCCACAATATAATTTTCCGACCCTATGAAGTATATATATTCTGGATCCTTATAGATAGCGGAGTCGATTAAGCCATGTCCGTCTGTCTGTTGTAATCAATTTTCTGAAGACTCCAGATATCTTCGGGATCCAAATCTTCAATAATTCTATCAGACATGCTTTCGAGAAGTTTCCTATTTAAAATCCGTCCATAAATTACGGAGATATGAGCAAAAATCCGAGACCACCTCTGAATATGTCATCAAAAACAGACAGTTTATTGCATGCTTTGATAAAAAAACAAAAAAACGTATGTTTGGATGTGTGTTTCATTGCTTTCCGTATTTTGTTTTTGTACCCTTTACCATCGTGAGAAGGGTATATATAAGACTGTCATTTCGTTTGTAACTTCTACAATATAATATGTTCGTCAGCAATTAAATTTACATTTGTTAAGCTTCCTAGCGCTAATGGGAGCCAGTGCCTGACCCCTCAAAGTTGGTCACCTCGCATGCAATAAATGAAAAAACGTAAACATTTTTCAAAGGGGGCAATGTTTGTGGAACTTCTGAAGAGTAAATAAAGACTTTTTATATAAGTATTTGATACTGTTGAAAACCTAAGGACTTGAAGATTGATATTTTAGTAAAATTAAGTAATTTTATACATTTTTGGGACGTCATTTACTTTAAAAACTTAAAAAATTATAATATGGTGATTTTCCATGAAGAAAAATATAAAATTTGAATTAATGTTAAATTTTAACGGTTAAAGCTAACATAACAAAATTTTGACTTAATGCAGATCCAAATGTCCTTAAATCAACGGTATTATACTTTTTGACAGTTTTTATTTTAAAATACCGAAATTCCTAAACCGGGAAAATGTGTTCCAAAAACTTAGTTTTTTAAGAAAAGTGGCTACTGTGACGTAATTTACCGTGTGATAGTAAAAACACTTTGTAAGTATTTAAGTAACATAAAGGGTTATACAAATATGGAAGAACTTCATGGATCGTTGCTTTAACTTTTTAGAATTTTTTACTCAAACCTAAAATTATTTTTTAAAATTGGCCAAGTTTGGAGAGGCCTGGGGGGTGTTGTGTCCGCTTAAGTGAGCTAGATTTTACTGCACACACTTTTGCACTAAGTTCTCTTTCCGGGTCATATAAAAGTTGTATATAGTCCCGAAGAAAATTTTTTTCAAAAAATGAAAAAATATATGGGCTTTTTTCGGAAAAAACGTAAAAATAACATGTTCCAAATTTGTATACGTGTAACTTTTTATAGGAACGAGATAACTGTTAGTAAGTTTTTTTTATTTTATTTAGAATTTTATCGCCAATATAGCTGATATTTTAGAAATAAATTTTGACCCTCCTTAGGCCCGCCATATCTAAAAAACCATAAAAAGATCGAGCAAAATTAAAAAAAATAAAACAATGAACCTAAATATCTCTTCAACTAATGGAGATAACCTACACGTGTAAGTATATTTCTTCTCAAGGACTATTTATATTTTAAATTTCAGATCATTCGGATCATAAATGGATTTTCGGCAATTTTTTTAAAAAAATTTGAGACCCGAGGTAACCACCTTGAGGGACCACGCACTGGCCCCCATTAGCGCTAGGAAGCTTAACAAGTGTAACTCAACTCGAAGACACCTCAGCTCTAACCATGTGAAATTTCATAACAATATCTCCAATAGTTTCTGACATACCGAATTATTTAAAAAAACATTTCTAAACCACTGTGCAGTGTTTAAAAAGCTACGATAACTAAAAAATTGTTAACTATTGTTACAACTACTCAAACTACGATACAATATTATTCAAATAACTTATTTTTCATAACTTATACAATACTATTTTTTTTTTAACTCAGTTCCAAATTTCAAGGCTGGAGTAGCAGTTCATTACATATTATTTGTTTGATTTGTATTCAACAATTTTTAGTCCCACTGTTCATAAGTAAAATAACTGGCCATGACATGAATAATTGATGCAGTCACTGTCTTTAATATGTGCGTTATAAAAGTTTGAACTAAATAATTGCTTTAATGAAAATCAAACGATAAAACAACGTTGTTAATAGTTATCAGAATATTGTTACCAATAAGATTTTAACTAAAAATTAAAACTGAAATGGCTTTAACCATTATTGCTTGTTATATGAATTCCTGTTCATTAAAGACATACCTACTTGACACATTCTATTTTATATTGTTGTAGATTTTGATTAAAATTATTGAAATGTTAATAATATGATTTGTTTTAGTTATTTAAAATTGTATATTGTACAACAAATATGTTTACCAATCTAAAAAGCTCACTCTTCTAAAAAACTTGAATGAAACTTTTATGCTGAATAGGTAAATTAAGGCAATTGTACTGAACATGCCAGGAGTGGGATTATTATAAGAAATTTTGTAGTTCTTAAACGTAAAATTATTAAAAAACCAATTTTAGATGTTCATTTTGAAAATTTAATTTAAACATCAAAAAAGAAAACTACATACGGGCATTTCCGTGGTTAAGAACGTGACATTCGCATGCATTTGAAGGGAAACAAAACAAAGAAATCTTAACAGTTTATTGTTAACGTTTATCGTTAGAATTTTATTATTTTT
Organism: Calliphora vomitoria; assembly: GCA_942486065.2. Classification (NCBI taxonomy): domain Eukaryota; kingdom Metazoa; phylum Arthropoda; class Insecta; order Diptera; family Calliphoridae; genus Calliphora; species Calliphora vomitoria. Next base: position 4,280,030 of record OW818032.2, read on the forward strand.
GTTTCCAATATATTAGCAAAAAATTTGAGTTCAGAAATGCGGCAAAAATCTGAACTCATTCTCGATCTCGAATCTAGCAAAATGTAAAAATATAAATATTTTATATTATTTATTGAAGGTTTTTATAAGCGAATTTTTCTTCTCCTTGCATTTAACTACTACAAAAGCCCCTTAGAATAATAAAATTTAATAATATTTTCGATGTAAGGCAGTATAACCAATTCTCTGTAATATAAGTTTTTTAAGTAATGATTATGATAAATAATATTAAATTACCTAAAATTAACATTGTGGAATATGGTAGCTCTCCGTTGCTAGTTGTCAAGTTGAAATATTTGCATTCGCACGCAACATTTATAGCGTGACACATTTGTCCCCACATTTGTGAAAAGGATTAAATAGTATAAAAAGTTTTAAATGATGCTTCATATTTTTTACTTACTAGCTAACACAGTGCGCATCGATATCAAAGAAATATAAATTAAATATGAAAGGATTTGCTTGTTATATGAAATTTTAATGAATTTATTTAATAACGATTTCAGCCATTTGTGGATCGACTAGGGTTGTCAAATGTCCTGATTTTTGCGGGATTGTCCCGCTTTTAGACATGAAATCCGGCGTCCCGATCGGGATTTGTAATTCGCGCTTTTTTAATAGATGAGGTATTTTTTAAACGCGATTTTTGTTTTAAATAATTTATATGTCATTTTGAAGTGTAAATATCTGTCATTTATTTGAACTTAGTTATTGAACATTAAGCTTTGCTGAGCAACACTTTCCGCATACAAAGTTTTGTTTTGCTTCGAAAATGTCGAATTTTGTGTCTTATTAGTTAATTTTTGCTTTACTACTTTAATTTGAAAAAAGTGCCACTGAAGCCCATCGATTGCTCAGCAAAGCTTATGGTAAATGTGTTCCCTCGGTTTCAATGTGCCAGAGATGGTTTGTTCGGTTCCGAAGTGGTGATTTTGACACGGAAGACTATCAAAAAAAAAAATCTAAACCCAAGAATTGTAGGCATGAAGATTATTGTCAAACTCAACAATAGTTTGCAAAATCAATGGGAGCTATTCAGTCAGCAATTTCAAAACGTTTGCAAGCAGCAGGAATCATCCAAAAGCAGGAAATTGAAGAGGAGAGACCTAGAAATACGATTTTTTATGTCTGAAATGCTGCTTCAACGCTATAAAAGATAATCGCCCATAATTATAGTCAAACAATAAAGTCGGTTCTTTTTAAAAACAACTTTAAAATAAAAACCCGCTTTTTATTATTTTCTAACTATAGTCAAAATTAAAGTATGTTTTAATTGAACAGACTTTAACTGGGTGTCACATCTTATGTAGAAAATCTTTTCATACAATATACAACAAAATATTGACAAGTGGCATCGCTGAACAGCTAACGTAGAAAATTAAAAAAAAAAAAAAAAAAAATAAAATAAAAAGTGACAAACAATAAATGTTACCGGGAAGCTAAAGAAAAAAAGTTTGTGGTGGAAAAATAGAACAGGAAAGATTAATATCAAATTTATTCTATTTTGGTACTAATTTTATTGATTCAGTATTCAATAATTGCAAAATCTCTGCCAATATCTTGTAACTTAAACATTTTTGACTTTTTGTCGAAATTTTTTACATGGCGAAGAACAGCTGATGCTGTTGTTAAATGAGTTAAAAACAACTTCAGCTAGTTTTATATTTACAGTCGACTTTAAGGTCAGAAGTATAGTTTAACTTGTCTATGGTAGACCTAAACTCCACTCTTAAGTAAAGACGACTTTATTTCTCTTAAAATATACTTTATTTTCGACTATGATTATGGGCCAATCATTTTTGCACCGAATTATTACTTGCGAAAAAAATTGAACCGCGATAACATGAAGCGTAAGGGATCGTATGTGAAGCCTGGTCAACCATCCTAATCGACGCCAAATATCCAGGACCAAAAGGGTCCTGTCTATTATGACCTGTACCGATTACAAAAACGAAAATTTTCTCTGATTTAACTCTGTTATAAGATTTAGACATTTATTACATAAATTTAGAATTTGGGAAAAATACAGTGTTAAGATAATTGAATTATATTTATTATCATTTACCGCGCATAAATTTTGAAAATCCAGTAATTTTTCACCTACTTTTAAAATTGTCCTGCCGACTTTAAATAGCAACCGAGCCAGAAAAATTCCCGATATACTGATATATAAATCATGTATGTAAGTTATTTGGGTGGTACGATAACTTTATTTCAACATACAGACGGCTATATCGACTTCGCTATCTAAAACGGTCCAGAATATATACACTTTTTAGGGTTCCAAAGAGTAGCGAAATATCGAAAATAAATAAAAAAGTGACCTCAAGCTCAACTAACTACAAATAAAATTAATATTAAACAAATTTGAAAAATTAGATAATTCAATTTTCAAACTTATTTTATAAGTTTGACTTGAATTAGAAGTTTCAGCCACTTGATTCGAGCAATTGCATTGTACTGAATACCTGAATGCGATACGTTGTACTATTTTTACTACCATCTGATTGTCTGTCCGTCCATCTATGCAAACGATGAATTCAAATTACAGTTCGCAATTTTAACTAATAACTAAACTAAAGGACGATCCCTATCCATTATTTTACGCTATATAAAATCTAATTTATATATAGAAATCGCCACATATAAGTTTTATCTGAGATAAAGACTAAACTGTGCGTGTATCGGTCTATACTTCAGCGTAGCTCTTAAAAATATTGTGAGCTAGACAAAATTAAACACAAATATGTTTCATATAGACAGAAATCATGGAGATCCTATATAAGGAGACCGAAAAAAACTTTGACGTAGATAAATCATTTCCTAGTATTGATATCAAGATAAAATTTAACACAAATATGTTTGACTAGCATATTACCCGTAACTTTGTTAGCGTATATTTTGATATTAAAATAAAAGCTCCGCCTTGATTTCTCACTTATGACCATATATGCTTCATTTCATGCTTCCAAGTCCATTATTATAGAAAATTCAAAAAGTACCATTAGAATAGTGAAAAAGTATGAAAAAGTAGCCACTTGTGGATTCCCATTAACCATAAAGTACCATTGGAGTAAAGAAAAAGTACCAAAAAGTATCCCCCTAAAATTATCTCTCACTCAGAACTCAGAACGAAAAAGTACCTATAGTTCAGTTCTCACAATTTGGTACCGAAATATTATTACGAAATAGTACTTGTATTTAAATATCACTATTTTAACGGCTGGATTAAATTAGCATAATTATTCTAAACTGCATTAACATTGCAGTAGAACATACAACATTGAATAAAAGCTTTGAGTTGAGCATTGTAAGTATGGCAACACTAAATGATTAAATATTAACATCGAATACTCTAGAATTCGAATATTCTGGTTTGAAGATCATTGTAAAAATAGAGCTTTCTAGATGGTAATGCAGCGTATATAAATTGGCCGTGAGAACACCAAACAGTCAGTCTAATTTGAAGTATCATTAAGTAAAGACAAATTAAATGTACATTACCAGTGTGTTTACAAAGTGTTATATAAACATGTGTGTATTAAAACACATAGCGACCATTTTAACTTTTTTTGTTGTACATTTTAAATAAATAAAGACTTGTTACAATTTTAAACTACTAAACGGCTTTTATTTGCAATCAAAAGTATCCGGTTAAAGGAAATAAACCAACGTTTTCAAAAGGTGAAAACCTAACAATATTGTCCCCTATTCCTAACTCTAATTTCACTCAGATATATATCAGCTAACTTTAATGTCGATAAGTTAAATAATTTAAAATATTTAAAAAAAGTACCCTTAGGAGAAAAGTACCTCTTTTCCTTTTCCTTATTGAACACACTTTTATGTTTGAAATTTTGAAAAATACTCCAATTTGCTAAAAATGTTTGTGCTACAGACATGTCTTAAACGATTAAAATCTGTGATAATGAGCTCAAGAAAAAATTTGTTTTAAAAAAGTACTAAACTGTTTATCCCGATTTGGCCCAATTCATAATTTTTGTATGAATCCAAATTTAAAAATTTTTATCAAATTTGTCTTAATAATTTGAAATAAAATATATTTCCCTCTTTTTACCCCCTTTTTGGTACTTTTTTATCCTAATAGATAAAATATTCGTATGTCTATGTCAATTTATGGAAAAACATATTTTATGAAAAAAGTACCAAAAATAAACACAATTTGTATCCCTTAACGGTTCGAATTTCCAAAAAGTACTAAACTTAAATTTTTAATTTTTTGATAAGTAATGAATACGATTTAAAATTTGTTTATTGGTTTAAAAGATACATAGGGTGCCAAAAAAGTACCAAAATACAGTTTTTACCCGTTTTCTCCCCTAAAGGGTTCGAATTTCCAAAAAGTACCGAATTTATATTTGTTATTTTTTGATAAGTAAAAAATACGATTTAAAATTTGTTTCTATATTTATTGGTTTAAAAGATATATGGGGTGCCAAAAGAGTACAGTTTTTACCCATTTTCTCCACTAAAAGGTTCCAATTTCGAAAAAGTCTGCTTATTTTTTTTAAAGGATTTTTCAGTTTTTTGTACCTTTATTAGATTTTAAGATATAAAGCTACCGAATTAACCCGTTTTTACCCTATTTTACACACTAATTTTCGATTTACCAAAAAACCCCCTTTTATATAATTGTATTATTAACTAAACTTTACAAAGCACAAAAGTAACTGACAAGTCCCAGTCCTGTTTGCAATAAAATCATGAAATATTTTTATTTACATTGCTCTTAATGCTGGTAAAATACCACTGTGATTTTCCTTTTGAAAATGTGCTGGCAAAAATTCTATAAATTGTTTCATGATTTTTGTTTGACAACAAAGTACAAAATTGTGCAAATACTCTCTCCAAGGAAATTAATATCAACGGAAAATATGTTCATGGCAAGCGGCGAAGTAAGCAGTTGTTTATGTAAGTGTATAACTAAGAATATTAATTTTGTTACTTAGTACGTAACACAGACAAATTTTGGTAAATCATTTTAAGCATTTTGGCATTTTCAAAAGCCTTCAGTCTGACAATAATTTGAACAATATAGAGCATATGTGTATGGGAGCTAGGTAAAATCATGGACCGATGTAGCCCATTATCAATACCAAACAAAAAGAATTTGAGAGTATTTCGTTTTCGCCCTATCGTGTTTTCAACAGATAGACGGTCGTATATAACTAGGTCATCTTAGAATTTCATAGCGACCCAGAATATATAAGTATACTTGTCTGCCATTAATATTTCTAAGTGTTACAAATGGAATGACAAAATCAATATACCCACCATCTTTTTTGATGATGGGTATAAAAACATGTATTGTTTTGTATTGAAACAAACTGGCATAAATGTATAGCAATCAAAATAGTTGATTTAATGTCACTCGTTGGATTTCTTTTGTGAGGAAATCACAACGAACTTGTTGATTTACATTTTTATTCCCAATTTGTTGTTTGAACTTTTGGCATAGGTAAATTGCAAAAATTAAAGGAAACAAAAAAGAAATGTAACAATATTTTATATATGGGGCATTTCACGTCAAGTGAACCAACTTTTGAAATCGATGTCTTCCGATCGGGATGAAATTTGCACCAATGTTAGTTCTTTTGGATAGTAATTCGGACACAATTTTTCAACAAGATCGGTCAAGAACTCTCTGAGTTATAGGAGGTCAAAATTTGACATTTTGGCCAAACAGGTGTTTTTTCTTATCCATATAACTTATTACCTATTGTTCTTATCAAAATGTGTCCCAAATAGTTTAGATAGCTATTTATGCAATCTTTGGAAAAAAAAAATAAAAAAAATAAATAAAATATTTTTGACTTTTTTTTTTAAAAAATCAAAAACATTTTTGACTTTTTTTTCAAAATGGGCCCTTTTATTTTTTTTAAGAAAGCTCAGGTCTTTTCCTAAGCGACCTATATGGTCGCTTAGTGGGATGCGAGTGGGATATCTATCAAAAAAAATATTTTGTAACTCAAGATATGAAATTTTTGACTATTTTTGCAAAATCAAAAACTTTGTTGACTTTTTTTAAAAAAATGGACCCATTTTTTATTTTTTTTTTTTTGCTCAGAAGAAAGCTTATGTGTTTTCCTTTAACACCTTTTTTGTCGCTTAGTGGGATGCGAGTGGGATATCTATCAAAAAAATGTTTTGTAACTCAAGACATAAAATTTTTTACTTTTTTTTTGCAAAATCAAAAACTTTTTTGACTTTTTTTTCAAAATGGACCCCTTTTTTATTTATTTATTTTTTTTCTCAAAAGAAAGCTTAGGTCTTTTCCTTTAAAACCTTTTTTGTCGCTTAGTGGGATGCGAGTGGGATATCTATCAAAATAAAGGTTTTGTAACTCAAGACAAAGGATTTTAAATTGATTTTTTTCATATTTGTGTGTAAGTGTTTCTAAAACCTTAAATATAAAAACCACTACAACTGACCGATAATATCCACTGGAGGGGTGCAATGTGAGGCCGACCGCTATTAATTTTCCACTCCCAAAATTTGTCTGAGTTTTGTATCTTGCGGCTTTTTTAGTCAATCCTATAGGTAGTTTTCAGCGCAATAATTTATATCCGTGATTGATTTTTGGAAGTGGGCCTTATATGGGAGCTATGTCAAATTATGGACCGATCACCATGACATTAGGTGGTGTGATTAATGTCTATATGAAAGTTATTTATGTCGCATTTTATGTGTATACCAACATTTTTAGGAGATTTATGCTCGTTAAAGTGATTATCGGAAGCAGGCATTATATGGGACCTATGACTAATTATGGACGGATCACAATAAAATTTGGTGACATGAATTCCGTATATATAAAACTTAGTTGGAGAAAAACTTGTGTAGATACCTATATAAATTAAACATTTATGACCGATAAAGTCCACTTTCGGGAGGACATTTGTATGGAGCCTAGGTGAAATAATAGACCGATTTCAGCCAGTTTCAATAGGCTTGGTCCTTGGGCCGAACAAATTATATGTACCAAATTTTATAGAAATATCTTCAAAATTGCGACCTGTACTCTGCGCACAAGGTTTACATGGACAACCAGCCAGCCAGACGGACGGACGGACATCGTTTAGTCGACTCAGAAAGCGATTCTGAGTCGATCGGTATACTTTAAGGTGGGCTAGACTAATATTTTTGGGTGTTACAAACATCTGCAAAAATCCAATATACCCTCGCCACTATGGTGGTGTAGGGTATAAAAAGTGATATTTATTCCTGAGGTTAACATATTATGGGTACTACAGTATCGAGGCTATGAAATTTTAGTTAGGTATGTTACATACCATCGGAAAGGCTAATGTGTCCAGTTTCTCTGCGTAAGTTTAATTTTTAAGATTTACAGACAGATATGTAAAAAAATCAAAATAGTGCATATGCTAAAAATTTAAAAACCTTTGTCTTGAGTTACAAAATATTTATTTTGATAGATATCCCACTCGCATCCCACTAAGCGACCAAAAAGCTTTTAAAGGAAAAGACCTAAGCTTTCTTTTGAGAAAAAATAAAAATAAAAAAGGGTCCATTTTGGAAAAAAAAGTCAAAAAAGTTTTTGATTTTGAAAAAAAAAAGTAAAAATTTTTATATCTTGAGTTACAAAACATTTTTTTGATAGATATCCCACTCGCATCCCACTAAGCGACAAAAAAGGTGTTAAAGGAAAACACATAAGCTTTCTTCTGAGCAAAAAAAAAAAATTAAAAAATGGGTCCATTTTTTTAAAAAAAGTCAACAAAGTTTTTGATTTTGCAAAAATAGTCAAAAATTTCATATCTTGAGTTACAAAACTTTTTTTTTGATAGATATCCCACTCGCATCCCACTAAACCATATAGGTCGCTTAGGAAAAGACCTGAGCTTTCTTAAAAAAAATAAAAAAAAAAAAATAAAAGGGCCCATTTTGAAAAAAAAGTCAAAAATGTTTTTGATTTTTTAAAAAAAAAAGTCAAAAATATTTTATTTATTTTTTTTATTTTTTTTTTCCAAAGATTGCATAAATAGCTATCTAAACTATTTGGGACACATTTTGATAAGAACAATAGGTAATAAGTTATATGGATAAGAAAAAACACCTGTTTGGCCAAAATGTCAAATTTTGACCTCCTATAACTCAGAGAGTTCTTGACCGATCTTGTTGAAAAATTGTGTCCGAATTACTATCCAAAAGAACTAACATTGGTGCAAATTTCATCCCGATCGGAAGACATCGATTTCAAAAGTTGGTTCACTTGACGTGAAATGCCCCATATTTCAAATGAATATTAGTATTAATATCTAACACATGCAGAGAAAAAAGCACAGTTTGAAATTAGATTACTTTAAATGTTTTGTTAAATGTTTAATATGTTGTTCTCAGATTATGATGGCCACAATCAGAGAACAACATACTGTGGTATAATCATTCATCATTAAAATTGTTGCTTGAGCTTAATTACTACAATCATATGTATAATTGCTACAATGAGGTGGATGACAACATTAACATATTAGAATTTCCATGTCGTTTACATCGTAATGTATATAAAATGTATGCAAAAAGTATGCAAAAAACGTTGAGTTTACTAGACCCAATTTGTAGCCGTGAGATAACTCAGTAGGTCATTGAGTTTAGAATTTACGTATTGGATTTTTTAATCCCTAAAAATGTTTATCAATAAAACACTATTTAATTGTTTTATTACTAAATTTATTTTATTAACTTAAAATTAATTTTATATTAATAATTATATATTAATTAATAATTTGGTGGTGGTGAAGTGCGATTCTCCAATCCAACCAACCAAGGTTTTATAATTTTGGATTTTAATAATTTTTGAACTGTGCTGTTCGGTCGCTAAAAAACTAATTAAATTCTTTTCTTCAATTTATTTATCATGATTGTGCATTGAATTGTTTACTTAAAAATGAAACGGTCTTTATTACAACAACAACAATATTTGTTCTATTAATAGAATTCTTTAAATTCTTTTGGTTCTATTAATAGATTTCATTTAAGTAAACAACCAGTGGCATTGCAAAAAGGGGTGTAAAGTAAAATATTACAAATATTAATATTGATATTTCTGGTATATTTATATATAGTATATTTATGGTATACTAGTATATATAACTTTTAGACCCGGCTACCTCACCAAGGATAGGCAATATATAGTTGCCCATGAATTTATGTCTCATGACACTCAGGGCTGGGCATTCGAAGAGTTGGTGGAAAATCGTTTCCTCTTTTTCCCTATCTTTACAGCTGCGACAATGGTCTTTAAAAGGGAGTTCCAGGTGATTTACATGCTTGCCTAACGTCCAGTGCCCCGTTAATACTGCCAGCAATCTTAATAGACCAAAGTAATAGGCTAGATAGACGACCTAGCCTTGACAGAGAATTCTTACATTGCCTGACTAATGAACGTGGCACGAGTATAATGATCATGAAGTGTATTGCAAGCTACCATGATTGCATAAATTTCCGCCTGGAACAAACTACAAGTTCATCACAGAAGACGCCAGAACCAACACCACAGCTCATTTTTGAACCGTCTGTATATATCCTAGTGTCATATTCGTACACGAGTTTACCCCTACCCCACTCATTCTGTGGAGGGAATCAAGACCTTGAACACACTATCAAAGTCTGTGTATGAGTAATATAGTCAGAAGGCTGGAGAACCATCGAAGGCAATAGGCTCAGAATCCCCGCAGCGCTGCAGGCAGAGGTGGCCATTATGTAAAGGTCTATAGGCACAAGGTTCTGCTTGGATTCACCCCAAGGTCACTTACCGTGGGCCAGTTGTCGAGCAACCCTAAAGCATTGGACATAATATCACTGATCGCGTCCGGAAACAGTCCTGACGGACGATGTGGTGATACATTGTCCGCATGCGCGACAAATTTTATCCCGAGATATAGGCATAGGTATATTTTTTAGAACCCTCAAATTTAAACATTCTTAACTCAGTCATTATTTAACTGATTTTTAATTTCTAAAAGACATTAAAAATGTACAAACGATGTCTTTCCAATTATATATACTATCGCTATTCTAGAGTTTCAAAAAAACCGAAGAATTTCAAAACCGCGGTTTCGTTTTTAAAAAATTTAAAACCGATCTGTTTCGGTTCGGTTTTGTAATCATTTATTAACTATTAAATCAGTCTATAATATAGGAAATGCTATATAAATTTAAAGTTCAAACTTGACGAGTGTTCAAGAGGATAAAGGAAAATTGGTACTTTTTCTTTTAATTGTACTTTTTTAATATATTAAATTAGTTAACTTATATACATTAAAGTTGGCTGATATGCTTCTCATTAAAGAAATAATCAAGAATAGGGTGCTCAATTGTATTATGATACCAAAAATGGAGAACTAAAATTAACTAAAGAGTATTTTTTCGTTCTTCAAATAGTACTTTTTGAATTTTCTATAATATTGAACCTAGAATCAGGAAATTACTTTGAAATTTCAAACTTGACAGTGGTTTAAGTGTGGAAAATTTTTACTTTTTCTTCTAATGGTACTTTTTATTACATTAAATTATTTTACTTATATGTATACATAATAGTTGGCTGATATGCTTCTGAGTAAAGAAAAAATCAAGGATAGAGGGCATAATGATATTGAGGTAACAGAAACTATTATTGAAATTTCTATAATAATGAACCTATAAGCTGGATATTAAACACACATGATCCTGACTGAGTTAGAATATAAAAAAGGGACTTGCAGGTACTTTTTCCAACTAATAGCATTTTTTGAATACTTTATAACGATGGACCTATAATGCGAATTCAAAAGGGATAATTAATGTTACTATTTCTTTATTGTAAAGGTACTTTTTGAATATTTTATAATAATAAAGCGTATAATTTAAAATTAGGCACAAATGATTCTGAATGAGTTAGAATTCACAAAAGTGGCACCTTTCTTTTGTATTTTCTATAATAATTGACACAGAAATATGAAATTAGACATTCATGATGCTGAGTAGGAATATAAAGTGTGTTTTTCTAATAATACGTTTAGAATGAGCTAGAATCCACATTACAATAATCAATAAACATGAAACTAGAGACATGTTTTCCTGAATTAGTATTAATTCACAAAGGGAGACTTAATAGTACTATTTCTTGCTTTCAATTGGGGTGCTAGTCAGCTAGTACTCCATACTTTGATCGGATATTTGAAAATAACTACGACTTTGTTACAAACATTTTGCATAAACTTTTTTTTTTAAATTAAATAAATAAACAGTCATTTGACTAGCCTGCGAAAGATAGCCTGCTACATCATCTGAAGCAATTACAGTAATACAATTTAAACAATTTAAAGAAATCTTAACATATTTTTACCGACCTGAGATATTGGATGAAAAAGTTCTAAATTTGAATTTTTCTACTGAAAATAGATTAAAAGTAAAAACCGAAGAATAAATGTCGGTTTCGGTTTTAGGCCTTGAAAAAATGCGGTTTCGGTTTCGGTTAAAAACGAACTGGAAACTCTACGCTATTCTATTAATATAAATATGTTGAGATTTTTCGAATAATATCCAAATTTTTAATTTTTGTTAAAACTTTTTCAACTATAACGAGTGTTTTTTTCAGATCTTCTTTTTAAGCAACACTGGCTTTAAGATTGTTGTTATGAAGAAGATCTGTAAATGTTAAACAAAATTTATATTAATAGAGTAGACGACATTCGAACCTTTTCAATGTCTCTTAGAAATTTAAAATTGGTTAATTAACGAATGTGTTAAGAATGTTCAAATTTGCAGGTCCAAAAATATATACTTTTGCCTATATCTGGGTAATTTGAGGGTGTATTGGAACGTTTAAAACCGGTTTTGTAATACACTCAGCTAAAGCTACAACTAGCGCTAGGTCATTCGCTAAGTTATTGCAAAAAAAAATATTATTTGTCCAAAAATGAATGAAGCAAGTTAAACCGGTAAAAATGTTGGATAAATATCTACGGAAAACTTTGCTCGAACTTGCAAAATGTTATATTACGATTTAAATGCATGAATGAATCTTCAATTTAAAATCATTTTCTTTCACATGATTTCATTTGTTTGAGATTTGCATTTTTTGGAATATTAATTTCTTCTTTATTGAATTTAAAACACAGCTGAATTTCTATATGTTTTGTCCATACCACATGTTGCATTGATAATTCGACATCATGGTGATTTAAATCTTGCACAATGATTTGAAATCATAATACTTTTTTTTTTTTTTTTTTGCAGAAATTTAAAAAATAATAGGTTTTGTCTACTATTATTGCATACTTATTCCGAAAACTTAAAACAAAAAGAGCAAAATCATATAATTATAAATACCAATAAAATATACCAATACTGAAGTAGCATATCACATTACTTTCCTTCAGTATATTTTTAATCCACCGATAAATATGTATGACGTTTTTTTATAAATTATTAACAACAAAAAACAAGTTTCAACTGAAGAAGTTGTTGGTATGTAAATTGTCATAAATAAAAATCATACACTTGTTGTTCTTTAATACAGTCACTTATTCTCATTATAACATATTTAAATATTTTAAATTCATTAAATAAAATTTAAAATAAACTACAGAAAACTCCATTTGGGAATGAGTTTACAGTTTCACCAATATTACAGTAATTTGGCCAATTGTGTTATATGCTAAAATAGAATTGCATTTAATCCAGAAAAACTCATAAGAGCAAATCATATATTATGTATTACAAAAAAACATAAATGTCACATTTGGCTTGACAAGTGAGAGACAATGAAATGTGTAAAGAATTTGAAATGTTTTTAAACATGACAATTATCCATAAACTGGTGGCAGAGCGTGTTAAACTGGCTTTTGTACAATATTTAATGCAAATTTAATGAAGAAAGAACATTTAGATTGCGATAGCAAAGCACGTGCGCTTTTTGCTCCAGCTGTAAATATTTAAGTAACCAAAACACAATTTTCTGGCTAAAAATACATTAATACTTTAATCATAATTTAATATGCAAGTGTTAAATTGTTTTAATGATACACCCAGGCGTATGATAAATATTAAACATGGTGATACGGTTGCTTAAGGTAGGCTCACACATGGCAAATATTTTACGATTTTATTAATTTCAACAAAAACTTATTTTACTTGAGATGATTCAAAACAAACAATATCATATCATGCTGTTTGATCTTACAAAACACTTGTCAAACAATTTTGTGGTAAAAAAGTGGTTGCGCTTTTTTGAACAAATATCTACCTTTAGTTGTATGTTATTTTTTGAAATCTTTAAAATAATCTCAAATATGGAGTTCTGTCCAATGATTATTGGCCTTTGGCTAATATAATTTTTAGGATTCTTTTAGTATGTTAGTGTTAAAGTGTATTTTGGAATGTCCATTATATTGGACTTTTTCGATACTCCCAAAATCTAAAATTATTCATCGTCACCTTAAAATCAAAAGCATGCAATTTCATGAATTAGTATTACAAATGGCTGTAAAGTGTACACTATAGGCGATAGACTGATATAAAATTTATAGTTTTTGGTCACAAATTTGTTAAACTATTTCGTTAAAAAACATTTCGTAGCTTATTTTCTAAAATGTGATTTCAGACTGTTTCTTTTCTTTTTAGCAAAAAAAAGCTAAGAAAAGTCTGTTTTTGAAAAGTCAAAAATTGTATGTTTTGAGTTACAAAACATTTAATTTGAAGACCCCAGATATCTTCAGGATCCATATTTTCAATAATTCTGTCAGACATGCTTTCGAGAAGTTTGCTATTTAACATCAGGAAAATCCGTCCATAAATAACGGAGATATGAGCAAAAATCCGAGACAACCTCTATTTTTGGCCTATTTTTGATCTATATTTTGATTACTAAGTCATTCACTAATAAATTAAAAACAAAAATTTTAAATTAAATATTTAAAAAAATATAAATATTTCGAAAAAAAAAAATTTTAAATTTTTATTTTAAAGTATAATTTGGTGAAGGGTATATAAGATTCGGCACAGCCGAATATAGCCCTCTTACTTGTTTAACGTTATGGCTTAAACAACAAAGTTTTATTTGCTTTGAAAATGTCGAAATTAATTCCAACAAGTCATATGCGGGAGGTTAGGGTGACTGTATTCTATCGGTATAAAGACCAAGAATTGGAGGCATTCATCAATGAGGACTGTTGTTAAACTCAATTATTGGGAGCACTCAAGCAGCAATTTGAAAATGTTTACGAGTAGTAGGCTTCATCTAAAATCTGGGCTACCGTACGAATTGAAGCCGAGATACCTTGAATGATGATTTTGCATGTTTGATAGAACGCTATAAAAGATAATCATTTTTGCACGATTACGATAACCCGAGTATGTGAAGTCCGGCCAAACAGCCGAATCGACACCAAATCCAAATATCCATGGCGCTAAGGTAATTCTCTGTATTTGCTGGATGCAATAGGGTCCTATCTATCCATCATGAAAACTCGCGGCCACCTGTTAAAAAGTATTTAGAATGAAGTGGCCCGTCCGATTACTATTTTTTTCGATTAATGCAGGTCGCTCTCTCTGGGATATGCTTCACTTTGAAACAAAGTATCCGAAATTGACTTGATTCGTTCTTGGCCTCAAAAGATGAGCATTTCTTTGGCTCGAAATCCATATGTATGAAACAAATATAAACTATTATCTAAATAATAATTTAGCTTGTTTCTATTTTAAATTTTATTTTTTTACTGAAAATTTTATTTTTTATAAATTTCATTATGATTTACAAAATCGAAAGTATATTGATTAATTATTATTTCTAAGTTTAAAGTATTTTTAATATAAAGTATAAATTATGCCCATGTATTGCCTACATGTATGTTGCCAGAAAGATGAAAAAAGCGCATAGCCAACAATGGCCAATACTTTGAGTAAATTTATATTGTACAAATGTTTCAAAATAAAAGCAAAAAAATTTACAATGTCGGCGAAATTTCAAATAACATTGTCTTTAATAAGCAAACCAAAGATACCATCTTAAATTATATTTCAGAAAATTAACTACAAAATGTTTGTTTTTAAGAAAGAATTTTAACAAATTTGTGATCAGAATCGAAATTTTATCTAAATCTGACAATTTCAAATCGGTCCACCTATAACAAGAATATGCTTTGAAATTCCTCATTTGAAATTTAGTTTAAAAAATTGTTTCAAGATGTAAAATTTTATCATCTTAAAGTAAGTTTGGGAATACAAAACTAATTTTTTAGTAAGATGTAGTTTTTATGTGCTAAATTCCCAATTTAATTATCGATAAATTCACTAAAATTTATTGTTGGGGGATAAGCGCATTTCCCAAAAGTCTTTAGAAAAGCTAAAGATTTTATACAAATAAAACTATATAGTGAATAAGAATTATAGAATATAGAATTATATATACAGTGATTTTGTCTTTTCATACATTCCCTACTACATGATTTTATGATTTTGTTTAGTATCAAGTTAAAATGGGTAACCGATAACAAATTTTGTTTATATTTTATATTTAAACATCTATGAGCAAAAGAAATACTACTATTAAATAATCAGAATTATCATCAAATTCAACACAAAACCCGAAATTAAAAAAAAAAATTTATCTGATTTAGCACCCTCTTAAGAAAAGCTTTTTGAATTTGATACGGCAGAGTTAAGTAACACTCAACTAAACTACACTACATTTTAAATCAACTTTATTAATTATAAAACCGATTCCCAGCAAAAACATGCATTTCAATGTAACAAGTTTAAATGCTAATAGAACTACTCTCCACAATTTATACATAAGCATTTTAACATACTTATTATTTTTACACGGTGATGTCTTTGGAGGTAAGTACTTTCCACAAACTCTTAAAAGTATAGACTTCGGAGTAAATAAGTCATTACCACACGTTCGCTTACAAATATGGACTTAAATAAGTTATTGCTATTAAATCAATTAAAAATTCACCTTAAGTAATTATTTCGTATTTAATTCCTAGAATTGATTCATTTAATGTTGAACGAATTTTGTTATAAATTATTCCTAAGTAATGAACATGGTGTCCAGTAATTGCAAGTCATTAACAAATTTTTGCATTGCTCAAATATACTTAATAAGGGTCCTCATGTAAACACTTAAATGCCTCGCAAACTGTCCAATCTGTGCATTTTTACACTCTCGCAAATGAACTGTCAAAAATTTTATGGAAATTCGTTTACATGGAAATTCGTTTTGGATAAGTTTGCGCGACAATTTAGACTCGCATACTTGAATTTATTGTGCATTTGATGTATCAGCTGCTTTTGTTTACTTTTATTTATACATGTGAAAATTGTGTGACTTTGGAACGGAATGGTTGGATCGAATGGCATTGTGTGTGGAAATATTAACCAACAGCTAGAACATAAGCAAAATCTTCCAAACTATGTTTACCATTGTTTGTTCCAAAGATTTCACTTTCATTCAAAATTCTTAGAATTTAAATTTATAAAATTTTTTTCTAAGCATTTGTTGAATTTATTTTTGTTTGACATCTTTATCATATAGACATCATGAAATACGTCGCGCAAATTTGCACACTTGCACAAATGGGAAACTTAAGCGTTTAAATGAGTACCCTTAATGTTTTTATGTGAAAATTACTTCAGAATACATAACTCTTTAAAACTTTTAGTAACTGATTAATATTCATGCGTTATTTGTATAATAGAGATAAAAGATAGTTTTCGCAATAGTTTTTTTTATTTTTTCTTTTTTGTGTTGTTTTGCTATATAAAACACAGTGGAACAGACATTTTGGTGCCCGCCATTTGAACAACGTTTTGTACGAGTTGATAAACCTTCATTACTATGTTATAGTTGTATTACCCTTCACCATGAGTGGCAATGGTATATATAAGTCTGTCATTCCGTTTGTAATTTCTACATTTTTCATTTCTGGATCGTTATAGATAGCGGAGTCGATATAGCAATGTCCCCTAAATATCATACAAACGTGATTGATACATCAATATATCGGGAATTCTTCTAATTCGGTTGCTATTTAAAATCGAGAAAATCGGCCTCCTAAATGGCTGAGATATAAGGAAAAAAGCGGGACAACCTTGATATTAAATAAAAATAATCTTTGGATAATTTTGTAATAAATAAAATTGAATATCGTACGTGACATACAGTACGTGACAGATTACTCTCTTATAGTAAAACAATATATATTCTGAAAATATATGTATACAAAAACTAAAACAATAAATAGAAAATATATATTCGGTTTTAATAAACAATTTGATAATAGCAAAAAAAAAAAAAAAAAACAATCAGAGTCAAATTCATTTCATACTATATGCTAATTGGGAGCTTTACGCCGCAATCATAGTCTAAAACATACCAATTACATTAACAAACTATTATTTTTGCACTTAAGATGTTGTAATAAGCTCTAAATACTTTCACAAAGTAACATTTTAGTGTTTTCTCCTATTCAAGACATTTTGAAAAAAGGTTGTCATTCTCGTGGAATTGCCCATATGTGTTTTATCAATTACATTTTTTGCTGCACCAAACCAAAATTTTGTTTCCCTGTGTAATCAATGATGACATTTATTGAACCATTCTGCTTAATATATAACAACAGTGTTTGACGTCAACGCCAATTTAAACATCCAAGTTTATTAAAAAGTCCATTAAATTTATTTGCAACCGAAAACAGTTTTGTATTAAAATAACAAATAATAAAAATTAGTTGGAAAACAAAAGCAATTTTGAACAGACATTTTTTAATAAAAAAAGTTTAAACTTTTCTTTAAGCTGTTTATACATGTAGCAAAAAAAAATTAATTGATAAATGAATCGTTTATTTCATAAATCAGACAAGCAACAAATTATTGATTTTGAGTAAATCAAAGAAAACTTTCTAACAACTTTCTACTAACACATATGCAAAAACCGTGTACATGTAACCTTCAAGTTAAAAATTAAACAAAGCATTGTGTATTTGTCCAACTTGTTTTTGATAAATTTATTATCACTGGAGTTTAACAAAAAACTGATTTATTCCTTATCACAGTACGATGTGTAGCAAAAAAATAGAGAGACCTGAGGAATGGGTGTGGTACCGCCATTACAAAGAAAGTTGTAATTTCAAGAGTCTTTAAGCTTTGTCTGAATCACTTATATTTTTATGATGTTTGGATAAAATTTGGCGGGATCGGCTTAGTAGGATTGACCCCTCCCATGTAAAGGATAAAGTTATAATTGAAGAAATATAGTAGTTAACGTAAAGCTTGACATGAGTATTTAAAAGAAATAAAAATGGGTGGATTAAGAACAGTGGAAAGGTATCTGTACTCTAACAAGTGAACAGTAATTGAAAGAATCTCAGTATTTAGCATGTGTTGTGTATCATACGTACGTAGTTGGTTTTTGCATGCAATATATGATAAAATGTACAAATTTTTCGGCAAGGTTTGTGGAACTTCTGAGGAGTAAATAAAAGGTTTTTATATAAGTATTTGCTATTGTTGAAAATCTTAGAACATGAAGATTGATATTTTAGTAAAATTAAAAAATTATATAAATTTTTGGGACATCATTTACATAAAAACTTAAAAAATTATAATATGGTGATTTTCCATGAAGAAAAATATAAAATTTGAAAACTTAAACGGTTAAAGATATAACAAAATTTGGGACTAATAAATACTAAATTATCTTTAAATCAATGTCACTATAATTTTTGAAATTTTTTTGTTTTTAAATACCAAAATTCCTAAACCAGGGAAAATGTGTTAAAAAGAACTGAGTTTTTTAGGAAAATGCCTACTGTGACGCTACTTATCGAGTGCTAGCAAAAAAAAACTTTGCTGATATTTAATAACCGTATAAAGTCATACAAATATGTAGCTTTTTCGTGAATCAGTACTTTCTAATTTTTGTTTAAAAATTGGCCAAGTTTGAATAGGTCTGGGGGTATTGTGTCCGCAAAAGTGATTCAAAATTTACTCTACACGCTTTCTCATTAAATTTTATTTCCAGATTATATAAAAATTGTATATAGTAGCGAAGAAAATTTTTTTATTAAAGAAAAAATATATGGACCTTTTTGGGAAAAAAACGTAAAAAATACGGCACAACTTTTTATAGGAACAAGATAACTGTTAGCAAGATTTTTTATTATATTTAGAATTTTATCACCAAAATATTAGAAAAATATCGAGAAAAAAAAAACATGTAAGGGAGTTATATTCGACTGTGCCGAATCTTATATACCCTTCACCTAATTATACTTTCAAATAATTATTTTAAATATTTTGAGGCAAACAAAATTTTTTTTTTTTCAAATTTAAATTTTTTTTTTATTTAAATTTTATAAATCTTTTTTCAAAATTGTTTTAAATTTTTTTTTCTTTCAAATTGTTTTTTTTTTAAATTTGTTCCAAATTTTTTTTTTAAATTTTTAAGATTTATTAGTGAACAAAAAATTATAAAAAAAAATTGTTTGTGGTACAAAAAAATATTCGTGTTAGAAAATAATTTTCCCGATTTTGACACATTGTAGGTCCAAACTATAGCCTTATATAAATCGTTGCACTGGAAATATCTATTATTATCCAGATATAGATAAAAAAATAAGCCAAAAATCAAGGTTGTCCTGGTTTTTTCCTTATATCTCAGCCATTTGTGGACCGATTTTAAATAACGACCGAGTCGAAAGAATTCTCGATATATTGATGTATCAATTATGTTTGTAAGTTATTTGGGAGCTACGGAAAGTTGATTTCAACATACAATCGGACAGACGGACATGGCTATATCGACTTCGCTATATATAACGATCCGGAATATATATACTTTGTGGGGTCGCAAATGAAAAATGTAGAAATTACAAACGGAATGGCAAACTTATATATACCCTTGCCACTCTCTTCAACTGATAGAGATAACCTACACATGTAAGCGTATTTTTTTGTAGATCTTCTTGACCTCTATTTATATTTAAAACTTCAGCTCGTTCGGATCATAAATAGATTTTTGGCACTGGTGCCAAAATTTACTTAAAAGTCGTAACAGTAAGAAAATTGCTCTCATTCGCCAAATTATGGCCAAAAAAATATTTTTTCCCGAAAATCTCAAAATTTAAATCGTAGTTACGAAAAAACTGTAAGAGGTATTGACATAATTTTTTCTTGTTTTTATTCTCTATTATGATCTCAATAAGTCCCAATGTGATGATCAAAAAATTCTGAAATTTGTTAAACAACATTTTTAAAAATTTGAAAATGGAGATTTGAAACTGCCGTTAAAAAAATACATTTTTTTGGCCATCCCTAAGAATGGGCTAACGGTATTGTACAAAGACAAAAACTCATACAAATGTAAATACGGATATATTTTAAGTAAAGATTAGCTTTTATTTTAATATTTCTTAAAATATGTTAATTTTGTTCCTACATTTCTTGTTCAAGTGGCCTGAGATACGATAATGGTATGGGGAATTTTTAATAACTTAAAAATTTTTTAACCAATTTTTATCTTTTATATCTCATTAGAACGACAATTACGTACACATTTCGATTCAAAATTTTTACAAAAACTGAAAAATTTGCATTTTTTCCGAATTTTAACGATAATACAGGAGATATAAGTTTAAAATAAAAAAATTTTTTTTTTTGACTGTAATTTTCATAAATATAAATAAATCTACAAATTTATGTAACATAATGCAGAAAGTTAAGGAGTTTTACAAATTTATTTCATATAAATAGTAAAATTTTGTATATATCTGACCTTTGACCTCGATGCGCGTCCCGAAATCGTTGTCCGATTTGGCTCAAATTTTCAGAACTTAACTTTTAGACCTAGTGTCACAATATTCCACCCGGCGCCCTTCAAAAATCGAACTCAAATTTTTTTTCATACAACTGATTGTCACTCTAATGAGAAACCGTTCACTTTTGTATCACTGTGTTATCTTTAAACCAAAAGGAATGTTTTGTTAATGACATTTTTATTTTCAATTAAATTTATTTCATGACAACCATCCCTTTAATAGAGGTAAACTTACAATTATTTTCAAGGCCATTTAATTTTGACAGTTTGACATTTTGACAATTCAGGGAAAAATTAAAATTTATTAATGGTACTGTAAACATTTACAAAATTCTCAGACTGCTTAAATGCTCCAACAATAGACATAACCATAAATGACAACTAGATAAACCTATATCTGTTGTCAAAAACCTAATTCATGAGAATGTATTGCATGTATTTTGTTATTGTATCAGCCGTCTATGTGAAAAGAGAGTAATTTTTTCCATTGATATTACTCTCTCCTTCCGTTCTATGCGTTTATTCTATGGACATAAGTAATTTTGCATAGGGTAACATAGAGATAAGACATATTGTCAAAAACCTAACTATTGCAACAGCCAAATACATGTTGTCATATTTGTTTCACAAATCATAATATCTCGCCTCTATGTATAATTCTCTATATAATTTTGCTTAATCCTTTAAGAACAATTACTAGAACACCTCTTACCAATTAAAGTACCAAAAACTCCTGGGTTAAAGTAGTTGTCAGTGGTCGTCAAAGGAATAACATACTTGTTTATTTATGAATCACCACTTGTCTCAAGTTTATCAACGAATTTTCGGCTGTTTTTTTTTTTTTTTTTTTTTTTGCGGCGAGGAGAAATGATTGACATTTTCATATAAAAGTTGTTGAGATTATTTTGCTTCTGCGTATTTATTTATAGAAAAAACCTAATCCCTATTTGTTTTATTGTCTGTCATCGTATTGTTTTCATGGAAATTAAAATTTGTAATTGAAGCAGTCTAGACACTTTACATATTTAAAGCGCGACTATGCTTTTGTAAATCTGTATCAAATAATAGGGGTATCTAAATTAAGAAATGTCTGCTTATTTTAAATAGAGACTTTTCAATTGCTTGGAATTTTTGTAGGCTAAAATCTCTCATTACATTGATTTAATAAACAAAATCAAATTTAAGAAGCAAAATTATTTAAAATAATTGTATATTGTGCAGGAATGTACTTATTATGATAAATTTATTGCCGCGGAAAACAAGAGTAGCTCTGGGAAAACTGAAGTCGGGATGGAGCAATGGGCTCAATGCCTACTGGTACTGCATAGACACTGCTGTCCTAAATGTATGTATGGGCATAGGGACACATTTCTACTTCACTTAGTCCAATTTACCAACCCCGTGGAAGTAGCACAATTTCTTGACCTCGATGCTGAGCCCCCAGATTAGAAAATTGTATAGTTTAAACTATCATAACAACAACAACTAAGCTATATGAAGAAACTTAGGAAAAACATGTCTTATAAAAATCTAATAGTTTTTCTTACACAACTTCATATTAAACAACAAAAAAAAGTGTTCTTTAAAATAAAAGCAAACACGTAAAAACTCATGTAAAACACATAAAAAATTGTTGTTGAAAACAGACAAATAAAAACAAAATGCTACCACAGCCAACAGGAAAAAAGTGTGTATCATCACAACAAAATGATAAATGACAGAAATTTTCTCAACAAGAAATAACTTAAACAACGTGCAAACTTTGCAAAAAAAAAAAAAAAAAAAAAAAAAAAAAAAAAAACATGGAAAAAAACAACATACGATAAATGAAGAATTTAAAATTAAAATTAGAAAGAATCAAGGTCTTTGTCACTTCCGTGTTAGGAAGTTTGCAAAACAAATTTAATATAAAAATTCTTTAAACAATTGTCTAAAATGACATTTTTATGTTTCATGTAGTTAAAAACAAAATTATTCTGTATGAGAATTTAAAGGTTTCTTTAAGAATTTCAAATTAATAAAATATCTTTAAGTTGGTTTCCATGTCATTGTTTCAAAGTTTCTTAGTATACTTAAAGGAAACGAACAATTTCCCCTAAAAAAATTATAATAATAATTTGTTCATCGAACTGATTGAAAATGTAAACATCTTTCATAATTAGGAATTTTTTCGAGTGTGGAATTATTAGCTAATATTTACAAAGAATAAAAAACGTTTCATTCGGTACCGTGAAATAACTCCCAAATGAAATAAATCCCATAAAAAATTAAATAATAATTGAAAAATGAAATAACCACCAAAGGGTAAAATGAAATAACTCCCAATAATAGTCGGTTTCATAATTTTAAAAATATTTGTGCCGGAAAAAGCGACATAACTCCCAATGAAATAAATCCTAATAGAAATGAAATAATTCTCAATACGAATTATTTATGTAATCTAACTCCAAAAAGCAAAAGTTTCCTCCTCTGGGGTGTATCAAAAACTGGCTTCGCTCAAAACATTTTGTTATGCTTTGTCGGCCTTCGGTTTTCTCCTGTAGGGTGTATCAAAATCTGGCTTCGATCAGAAAAGATTTTTTTCATTGTAGAAAGGTTTTATAATATTTCAGAAAGCCGATTTTCATTTCGCTCCAGAATAAGAAATCGTTGCGACCTGACAAGGCCGACAATGCAAAAATAATATTTTCTGAGCGAAGCCGGGTTTTGATACACCCCAGAAGAGAAAACCTTAGCGCACGGCCAAAGGCCGGCAATACAAAAAGTTTATTATGTGCGGAATTTAAATTATTTATTTATAATATCAATGTGTGTCTTCTGAAATTTGTTATTAATTTTTTTAAAAATTCTGTGTATCTTTCAGCGAAAGGTGTATCTTAATACAAAAATCTCTTGCATTCTTTAGTGTTTCATCAGTTAAAGTGGGTCACACGGTATTGTGACATGTATTGGGACATTTTTCCCCATGTAGTCATGTGCATATCGTGTGATCCATATGAATCTTTGCGTGTATACAATCATATGACATTTTTGGCCATTAGAGCATATTCTATTTGCGTGTGTTTATCAATGTGTATTTTGAAATATAACAGTTTCTGAGTGCGAAATAAAAAACGCAAAACAAAAACAAGTATGAAAGTATGGTCGGTCAAGCCCGACCAGATAATACCCTACACTAAGTAAATGAGCAAAAACATTTTTCTTTCAAAATTTCAATAATTTATGTTCGTGAGCGATTTTCGGAAGTGGGCCTTATATGGGAGCTATGACAAATTATGGACCGATCATAATAAAATTTGGTGACATGAATTCCCTATATATAAAACTTTTTTGGACAAAAACTTGTGTAGATACCTATATAAATTAAACATTTGTGACGGATAAAATCCACTTTCGGGAGAACATTTGTATGGGGGCTAGGTCAAATAATGGACCGATTTCAGCTAGTTTCAATAGGGATCGTCCTTGGACAGAAAAAATGATATGTACCAAATTTCATCGAAATATCTTCAAAATTGCGACCTGTACTCTGCGCACAAGCTTTACATGGACAGCCAGCCAGCCAGACGGACGGACGGACGGACGGACGGACATCGTTTAATCGACTCAGAAAGTGATTCTGAGTTGATCGGTATACTTTAAGGTGAGTGTTAGACTAATATTTTTGGGCGTTACAAACATCTGCACAAATCCATTATACCCTCCCCACTATGGTGGTGTAGGGTATAAAAAGTAGAGAAAAATCATAAACAAATATGTTTCATGACGTTAAATACATACAGCCTAACTGTAAAAGAAATTTTAAAGTCAATTTTTGTTAATGTCGACTTTATTTTAAAATCGAACTATTGTTTATTTCGTACCATAATAATTCAAATAATTGAAAATATTTTTCAATGAATGTAAATAAAAAAAGAAATTTAAAAAAATTTAAAAAAAAAAAAATACAAAATGTACATAAAAGTGCAAAACAAGAAGCTTATTTTAAAATAAAAAACAACATTTTAAATTATATTTGAAATTTATGGACTTAAAATCGACTTTAAGGCTTTTGTGGTTAGGCTGATATATTTATTGTGATTTAAAAATATATTAAATATACATGTATGATATATAGATAAAAACCACAAATATATAAATTAATAGAGATTATGTCACATACAATTACATAAGTATGTGTGAACGTGGAAATTATGAATCGTATCCCAGCAGTTCTAGGAGACAGTCCCGAACTAATGATTTTACCCATCATTTAGGGTGGGAACTAGTTACTGCAATACCTACGTGACTAGTGATTTTAACACGCGCTGGTCCTAAGCAGGGGGTCAATTGACCCTTATTGACTACAATGAGACTGTCTAATAGCTGGTCCAAAGTAGTCAACACATTGGATTCACATAGTGGTTATAAAACGTCACTTACCTTTCTAGCTACCTAAGTGGTAACTTGATCAGCTGCATAACTAGTTATTTTAACATGTACGAGTGCTAATTGACCTCAAATAGCCAGCTAAAAGACATATCATAGCCAGTCCAATAAACGATAGCTTGTAAACAAACCTTTCTTCGACAACTCTCCAATGGATTGCTTCTAAAGTGCAGTACAAAATAAACGTTTAAAGTGACTTCACTATAGGTTACTAAGAGACACTAAAGTGGCTACTGACTTCATGCTATGTTACATGGGATATCAGTATACTTAAGCAAAACTAAAAATTAACTGTATGAGAATTATATCAACACAATTTGTATAAAACCAGTTTGAACGAATTATCACACAACACGTTTAAAGTGACTACACTCCAGATTACTTAGAGATACTTAAGTGACAATTTTCTTAACTCTAGATTACCAGGGATATATAAAGTAAACAGTTGTCTTATCTCTGCACTATAAAGAGCACATACGTGTCAAATGACCAAAATATATAAATTGGAGTCAGCCAAGTGATAAGACATTTGTGACAATTACTGTCTATAAGGGATACATTGACTACATGCTTAACTGCTGGAATGTATAACGTGAATTTTGATCTACATATGTATCAAATACATGTCTCATATGTAATACATACAATCACTTTTAATGTTTATTGAATCTGGTTTCAATTAAAGGTGCTGTTATATTTTTTTATACTTATCTTTGAAATTTTCACACATTCGTATTTTTATTTAGAGATTTATATTTTGAGATTTGCAACCTGAATGCACTTTTTGACTTTAGCACGTACATATAATTTCTTTAAACCTGTCATCCAAACTCTGAAAATAAGCGGACGACTTATTTTTAGATGATTATTAGCTAGTATCAGTGAAATCGGAATCATGGTAATGCAGTTTTTTTCTTTATTAAATAAAACCGTTTCAGAACATTTTAATAATTTCGGTGTTGTTAGTACCTATTTTTTTTTTTTTTGTTTTTCCTTTAGGAGTATATTTCTGCATATAACATATAGTATTTAAGGTTATGTATTTATATTTAATATTTTTTTTTTTCATAAACAAATCTAGGTGATGGGAATAAAAGATTAGGTTGTGTTACAAAATATTTATTTTGATAGATATCCCACTTGCATCCCTCAAAGCGACCAAAAACCTCTTAAAGGAATGGACCTAAACCGTTTTTTTCGAAAGATTGAAGAAAGAGCTATCTAAACTATTTGGGACACATTTTGCTAAGAACAATAGGTAATAAGTTACATGGATGAGAAAAAACACCTGCTTGGCCAAAATGTAAAATTTCGATCCCCTCAAACTCAGAAATTTCTCGACCAATCTTGTTGAAATTATTCAATTATTGAATTACTATCCAATAGAACTAACCTTGGTGCAAATTTCATCCCGATCAGAAGACATCGATTTCAAAAGTTGGTTCAATTGACATGAAATCCCCCATATATAAAATTTCAATTGAGCGAATTTACACCATTCTTATATAAAACTACCTGAATCCGGTCCGCATTACTGGCTCTTGGAAAACATCTGTGCTCCACCTTTAATGTTCATACGGCTGGTTCCAATTTAAAAATTCATTAGGATAATCGACGGCTTGTTCTTCGTTCATTACTGTGTCAATCGATTTGTATTTTATTGTTTCGCCAACCAGTTTCAATTGTATTTGCTTATTGAGCTTGTTAACATTATAATTTGTTGGTGCCAACATTGGTTGGAAGACCTGGGAATACATTGTCGACAACGTCTTGAATATTCATTTCCATTTGGCAGAAGTTCGGGAACGAAATCGTGGCGTGATCAATTGGAATTTCTCCATTTCCGATGTCCAACAATGGTTTTGAGAATGTTTCGGCAGAAGGATATTGCTGCAAAAGCACATGCATGTTCGTTGATAGCGCTCGGCTTCTGTAGCTTCATTTCCAGTGAAATAAATTTGAAGGAACTTTGCATCATCATTGGAAAGCGGAAGCAATGATCCAATTCTGTGGTACATTTGGCCTTGAACTTTAAAGGTGGGCATGAAGCCGACGTCATTTGAAAGCATGAATTGTACTTTTGGATATTTTGAAAGAAGTGCTTGGAAATAGGATTAGCGCCGGAAATATAGGAAGCAGCTCGGGCGGCTCAATAACTGGTGGCAGAATAACTTTACCATTCGAACGGCACATTCCCGGGGACTCCTCAGAGAACTTATAAACGCTGCAATGTAAGCAATGTTTGTTTATTGCTCCAATCAGTACGTCCTTGTGATTCCTTGTGTCATCATACTTATTGTAATAAAATGCTGACCTCACGATTCACATGATTGTCTCATTCACATATATGGTTACGGTAAACAAGTATATGTTTGTGACAACCATTTTTATGATGAATAATTTTATCATAAGATGTTGTTCTCAGATTATGATATCCATAAGCCGAGGGCAACATAATATGGTAACTCCTTCATCATATAAATGGTTGTCACAAACATATACTTGTTTACCGTAACCATATATGTGAATGATACAATCATGTGAATCGTTAATTAACCATATTATTGTTACCACAATCATATAAATAGTTACAGTGACTATAATATTGTTAAAAAACTTATAAAAATGTTGAAATGGTTACAGTAAATATGCACAACTAAGTATATTTTTTTTCAGGGTGTAGTAGTGAATTTGTAGTGATTTACTAGTGACATTTTCAGTGGAACTACTACCATAACAGTGTACCCCTGATAATGTAATCTTCTATTGACATTGAAAATCCACCAGTAGACTGAATCTCTACTCACTAGGTAGTTATTATCTATACCTATTGACTGCACATCATAAAAAAAACCAAACTATTTACGAGTTCGTTGACAATGTCAAAAGAATTACACTACTGTTGTCTCTAACGTATTTCTACTGACGCTTGAAGGAAAGTCGTCGACATTTTAACTACTGCAATTGTCAATAGAGAAATAGTGTTGACATAGAGACATATGGTCCTAGGCTGACTACAGGGAACATACATACACACATACATACAAACATCCATTTATATGTATATAGATTTGCACTTTGAACCTCTTTTTTAACAACTTCTATTTTTGTATGACAATAAAGAATTAGCTTGCATATGGTCTGACATGAAAGTTTATACCATGGAATAAATATATAAAAGGGAAGGAGAGAAAAATGTCAACAAAAAATATTACACAACAATACTCTCTATTCACACATATAGGAGATACAAAAACAAAATATATTTCAATACATTCTTATGATTTAGATTTTTGATAACAGACTTAGGTTTTTGGCTCTCAGGTATAAATCAATTGTCATTTATGGTTTATACATTCTTACTTGTTTAGTTTTTTTAAGTGATTTGTGGTTATACCCGAAAATAAGTGGTATTTTTAGATACATGGATTTGTGGACGAGTTTTTTCTCCCATTGCTGATGGCAACTCAATAACACAATACCGCTTGTGTAGAAACATTTTTGCAAGGTTTCAATAAGTTTTTAGAAACCATAAATCCTCAGACATAAAAACATAGTAGTATAAAATAAAATTGCAAACAAAAGAAACATTTTTGACTGCATATTAGTTTACACTTATTTGCATAAAAATATTGATTGTAATGTTCATATATTTTCAAGTGCATTGAATTTATATACAAAGTAACAACCACATAAAAGCAACAATTTGAATTTTTACTAAGTGATTGTAACCACTAGGAAAATAACTAGATTCGTGCAATATTTAAAGACTTTTTCATTACTCGGATTAATTTTAAAATTTCGGTGTATCCTTAGTGTATCCCTGAAACAGAAACATTTAGTATTTTGGATTATAATCTAAAATATTCTTACAGTTTTCAAAACGCAATACGTCTTTTTATACTTGTAATAATAGCAAACAAATATGTATATATGTTTAACTATTTAATTAAGTTTGTACAGTTTAAATAAAGAAAAAAATAAAAACAAACAATTGCTTCAAAAAAACGATTAAAACTTTATTATGAGGTTTTCAGTTTTATGTAAAAGTTTTACCTAACAACATTCAGTTTTTAATTTGGAAATGACACACTAAACATGTTGATATTAATTATAAAAGTGCTGGAAAACATTAGATCGACTTCCCAGAAATATCCATAGGAAACTGACAAATACTTTTTTAAGTTGCCATTTAAACTTAATGAAAAAAAGTTTATTAGCATTATTGAAATATAATACATAATACTTATATAATTAATACGTGTTACAGCAAAAAATTACTAGATAAATGACAAAGTCTTTTGGTGATATACCAGATAGAGAACCTTTTCGCCATATATTTGACATTTTAAAAATACACATTAAATTTTGAGTTGTAGTGCTATGACTCACTCAGAGCGGTAAACAATGGTTTTGTACAACTAGTAATATATGCTTTTTTAATCCATATTTACTATTAATTAGAATCAAAAACGAGTTTTCTAATATGCTAAAATGTTAAAATGTTAAAATATTAAAATGTTAAAGTGTTAAAATGTTAAAGTGTTAAAATGTTAAAGTGTTAAAATGTTCAAATGTTAAAAAGTTAAAATGTTAAAATGAAAAATGTTAAAATATTAAAATATTAAAATGTTAAAGTGTTAAAATGTTAAAGTGTTAAAATGTTTAAATGTTAAAATGTTAAAATTCCAAAATGTAAAATATAAAATTTGGAATTTGAGTGAGATATGCATGAAATTTTATGATTTATTTCTTGGGATCAAATTATAATGGTTTATTGATGTCAGAAAATGTTTTTATTTTATATTTAAATGAGATACAGAAAACTGTTTCTAATTAGATTTTTTTTTATTCCTCGAACCTTATCCGATTTAGCTCATATTTTCAGCATTTGGTTTTTAGATTTTTATTTGTGATACCACAAAAGAATATATGTATTCTGAAGAGTTATAGATAGCGGAGTCGTTATAACCATGTCCGTCTGTATGTTGAAATTAAATCCGAAGCATAGTACGAAGACAAACAAAACGAAACGTTTGCTTTCGTTTTGTTTTGTTCTTTGCAGTGAGTAAAACAAAACCAAACGAAAGCAATGATTGTGCTATTTTGTGTTGTATTGTTTTTATTTGTTTTTGCTCGTGAACGCAATATCGATTAATATAGAAAGGTCGTATCTCGTTTTTCTCAAAATTGGGGTTTTCACACATTCCGGTAGACAAAACTCAAATACAGCTCTCCTAAAAAATGCAGTTTCCTATGTTGACAAATAACAGATTTACAGTTATTAAAGAAACTCCAACTCATTTCAATAATACACAGAGAAAACAGATTCGTAATCACAACCGAATTTGGCGCCAATCGAATTTTGTCGGTTGCATGTACTATCACATAATTCAATTCAGACTATTGTTTATATGGTAATCACAACTGTTAATTAAAAAATAATTCGGTTGGAATAACCAGTAATTTATATATACTTAAATTAGACTAGCCCAATGAAAAAAAATATATATTTTTTATTATTACTAAATATGTGTTTTTATTTATTGCAATTTAAGTAACATACATTAATATAGTTAGATATATATGTACAAAAATTTACTATTACTTAGAGATCAAAACACGTTTAACATCGGTACACATATTACCAAATAATTCATTTTATATCACGTATCAACATTGAGGCTTGATGCCGAATGGCGACGTACCATAACGAAAAACTTGATGAGTAAAACTTGATGAAGAGATTTTATAAGATAATTAAATCATAAAAAAGTGAATGACTGTAACAAAACGGTTGCAATATAGCAAAGTCATAACTTCCTTACCGTTATTCGTCCTTTCATCTCTTGAGAACCAGTCAGACATTTAAACATAGGAAGCTCTTGGAAGTATGTATAACTACCTGCATTAATAAAGAATTCTCCAACTGGAAGATTTTGATTATCACATCACCAGAATTCTTTGGCAAGCTTGGGAAAGGAGAGTTGGTTGGATTAGGTAAATTTTGTTTATTGTTTACAAGAAGGAGTATGATTAAGTCTAACTTACCCCTGGTCAAAAATTGGCCAATTTTGTGTTAGTCTATAAAATCTTCTGTAAAAAAAATAGAGCGAAAAAACTGAAACTCATTTTTCATAAATTACCCACGAATGGCTTACTTACATTCCTAAGATCGAGTGTTACTACGCTCTGTTGTGATAACTTTTATTTATTTTTATTAATATTTTACATACTTTTAAGTGTTTGTACACAATTTTTGTTTAATTTTTAATTAATTTATTATTTATTTTTTGAAAACTGTCAAACAAATTTTATTACTTTTATAATCATCATTTGTCGGTTGGAATCACCGAATTAGTTTTTTTTATTTATGACCGAATTTATTGGTTATTGTAACTGAAAACTTCAGTCCTCTCTTTCGAATTCCTTAATCAATTTGCGTCTGGTAAGCAAATTGATTATGTTAACTAATAATACAATTATAGGAACCTCAATTCTATTATAGTTATGATTTTTCACTTATAAATAAAGATAATCGGTTGAATTTATATAATTTCAATGACTACAACACAATATTGATTTATTCTACTAAATGTTCATAGTTGCAACCGTTTTCCAACCAATCCTTTTTCTGTGTGTAGTTTAAAAGAAAAAGCGCTAACTCATTTAATGTTGAATGCATATTTTTAATGTTGAATGCATATTTTTTGGTTTGTGAAACAAACAACTTTTTTAAAAGTTTATTTCGATATAATTTTTAGTTGTTTATTTTTCACATTCAGATTTTATTCAGTTTTTTCCTTCTCCTGTAAATTAACTAAAAGTTGAGATACGACCTTTCTATATTAAGCCATCGATATGTACATTAATATAATCGTACGCAGCTAGAATAGAATAGATTAAGAACAATATTGAAACATACTGAGAAAAACGTTTAACAAACGTTTGGTAATTGATTTACTCATTATAATAGAGAACAGAGTATCAAAACAAACAAAACGAAAAAATACGTTTCTCTATCTGTTATGTACTCAAATTGTACGATTGTAACGGTAAATTAACTAATGCAGATGAGTGAAAAGCCAATTGTTTCGCTTTCTCTCTTTCTCACTTGAAAAGTTTTTGTTTTGTTTTTGCTCATGTACAATACAATTGAAAAATTTTGATTTCTTTTGTACACTTTGCAAACGTTTGAGAAATATTTTGTTTATTTCCATACTCTGATTTGAAGCCTCCAAATTACTTATGAACATGATACATCAATAATTCGCTATAGTCTAACTTAACTTAAAATCTAGCCCATAAATGACTTAGATATAATTATAAAACCGCGAGTACCTCGGTTTTTTTTCGCACAGACGAATATAGAACTCTTACTCATTTATTATATCTCAGGAGCGAAATTCTCATAAATATGTATATCTGATATTTTGATCTTACATGTGGGTCTGTAGGATATTTCGGGAATTTGGAAGCCGCATTGTAATCAACACAAGAACTTTCCTGCATATAATTTTTTATAATTTAGGATCGCAATTGAATATTGTAAAAATTGACCATGTCGCTTCATCTGTATTTATGGGTGGTGTAAATATTGTGGCATCAGACACTCTTGATGTTCTGGGCATGAGAATACAATGTGATGTCCGCTGGTCTAAACAAATTTTTCAAGTGTCGAAAGAAGCATTCAAGTGTCTCGGATTTCTGAAACGGTGTAGCAATTACTTCACTCCATCTGATCTCCTCACTATTTACACCACCTATATCCGACCGATAATGGAATACAACTCCCATGTATTAGACAGTGCTTCAAAGTCTATTTTGGAGCTTCTCGTCAGCGTACAACTCTATTGATTCACTGGAGCACCATCGCAATGTGGGCTGCGTTTCACTTTTCTATCGATACTACAATGGAATGTGTTCTGATGAAATTAGGGAACTTGTTCCTGATACCCGCAGATTTGTACATAATACACGTTTTTCATCAAGAACACATCCCCTTGTGGTCGATTGACCAGTGGACCGCACAACACACTACAGGGAAAATTCGTTCTTTAGCCGTACTGTACGTATGTGGAACAAACGTCCAGCTGAAGTGTTTCCTGTCATTTTCAATGTAGGAAAGTTCAAATCGAATGTCCACAAACACTACTCCCTCTTTCCTCCTTCCCATAACCTATTTTCCTAGTTCCAACACAATGATTTGCATGCTGGTCCAAGAAGAAAAAAAAAAACTAATTAAAAAATTATTTGGTTTAAAGCCCTAATTACTTACATTTTTTTTAATTCCAAGAATATTATTATGACTCTTGGTTAGGGTTCCTAATTTGGTTATATTGTTACGAATGTGCAATAGCGATTTGAATTTAACGGTCCGCAACGACTGCCTGCAACATTCATCATGTTTATAAACACGTCCATCAATAGAAGCTTCTACTTATCAACAAAGTTGATAGCATGCGGTTATTAGCATTGTTTGTAGGTATGGCAACACTGCATGTTTAAGCTGCTAACATTAACATCGAAAGCTCTAGAATTCGAATGTACTAGTATGTCCGTTAAGAGCATTGTAGAAGATTTCCGATAGATGGCGCGAGTATAAATAGTGGCAGAGCTGGCAGTCGTGAGTTGAGTTGATCATTGTCGCTGTTAGAGTTTACATCTACTGTCGTGTGCATGTGAGTTTGTACATTGTAAAGTTTGTGTGCATTTGTGCGAATTGATAAACGTGTATAAAGACACCGAGTGAATATTTGAACTATTGTTTTTGTACATTTAAATAAATAAAGAGTTTTAAACTACTAAAACTGCTTTATATTTCCAATCAAAAGTATCCGGTTTATTTAAAGGAAATAAACCCCGTTTTTAAAAGGTAAAATTTTCATTTGAAAAAGATTACTTTCGACAATAGTTACGCATTTTGTTTCTATATTTATCTTTTAATAAAAATGGAATCCGATTATTTGAAACATTTGAGTGGTTTTTGACTTAATTTAGTCACGGTATTCATTTTTTTTTAATATTTCCTGGGAATGGAAAACGACCAAGAAATTAGCAACCCTACGCTTGGTACAGAACTACATCGGCTCTTAAGTTTATTCATAATAAGTCTGGATTTCAAAAATTCAATTCAAAGACTTAAGTTCAAAAATTCAGAAAGCATATTATATGTAAATAAAAAATCATTAGCACAAATTAATATTTACTTCTCCGACAGCCAAAGTTCATACTCAGTAAAAAAGGAAATAAACATCACACGCAAAAAAGAGGCAAAATATGGCCTTCAAACACCATGCGAGTGCAAAGAATCCCTGAGGCTTGAATAAGAAAAAAGGAAAACTTAAGCATAAACACACAGAATCCTTAGCTAACCAGGTTTTAAAGGATTTTTCATAAGGTTTTAAAACTTAATCATGTATGCAGAGTAAAAACTGTACAAAGAATATTCCAGCTTTATGCTAAAAAATGTTGGCGAATAAACAAAAAAACACACATAAATATTTATAAATTAAATTGTATTCCTTGTGGTTTTTATACGGCTTAAAAGTATTATTGCATACAATGCCTTATTCAAGTATGTGTTTATTTAATTTCTTAATGTGTTTCCATACAATATTTTTTTTTTTTTTGTTTGTATAAGTAGGAACATTTTTTGACGTCAATGTTAAATTGTGTTCTTTTTTTTTTTTTTGGTTCAAAAAGTATCACAAACAACAAGTTTTTTTTTTTTTTTTGTGGCAATAATATATCCAAATACTCTTGGTAAACCATTACCAAAGAATGTTGCTGAGCAAAAAGTTGTATCCCTGTACACTTGCTTTGGCGGCTTTGACTTGTGGCACAAACTAATAAAAACAATTTTGTTTCTTTGTCAACTCTACATACATATATTATTTAATATAAATATTGATTAATTGTTTAAGTTGCAAAAGAAAGTTGAATTAATTTTTTGTACTTAACGACACTGAAGACTATTTGTATTTCTTAATGTCAAACGTTAAAAGTACATATGTTTATTAGGGTGGTGTCGTTAGTCTCCTTTGACTCAGCTCCCCAATTTTAAGAATTAATATACTGAAATGTAAAATATGTTAGTTAAATTTAATACTGACTCCATAACAACGT
The DNA here is from genome assembly GCA_942486065.2 of Calliphora vomitoria. Classification (NCBI taxonomy): domain Eukaryota; kingdom Metazoa; phylum Arthropoda; class Insecta; order Diptera; family Calliphoridae; genus Calliphora; species Calliphora vomitoria. The sequence continues at coordinate 4,315,470 of OW818032.2, forward strand.
AGTCATACTAATATCTATACATCATCGTAAATCCTGATACATTACTCGAATACCTCACTCATAGTATGTTGTACAATATCAGGTCCAAATGAATTATTTTTCCAATACTTTAATGACAAATTGCGACTACGTAATACTACTTGTTTTGTAAGATTTTCTTTTATTATAAAAAAAAGAAGAAAGAAATGTACTTGAAAGAAAATAATTCCACTTCTTCATTGAGGAATTAAGAATTTTCATGGAATAAAATGTCAATAAAGACAACAAAGTTAAGTAAAATGAAAGCTCTTTAAATAGATGCATGAGTAAAATATAGTGAGTGCAAATAAAGGGTCATTCATTTAGAGTTTTTCATTTGACTGGTGTCATGCCCAGCAACTGATTTCACAGACTGTCAACTAGGCGCCTAGCCTCTTTATGGGCTATGTAAAGTCAATGTCTTTGTCTATAAGCCAGCTACGATTCAAGACTTGGATGCCAACGTTTCTCTCCTTTTTCGCGAGATATCGCTAGTAATACCGGAAAGAGTAATTAAAAATTTAACCTTTCAAATGGACACCGTAGTAGCGACCAACATCTGAATGAAATTATCTTTAAACTTAAAATTAAAAAGAAAACTCTAAATGAATCACCCTTTACAAACTTTTAACATAGTGCAGAAATATAAATAAATTCTTAAGACAATCGTCCACCAAGTAGTGGGTGAAAAGAACGACAAAAGAAAAGTTGTTAAACATACAATCTTGTGACAAAGACATTATCGTTGTACTGACATGATGATATTTAGTTGTTGATGGCATTGTGGCGTCACTGATTTTATAAATGCTACTAGCTTTAGTTTGTTATGTTTTAAAATTTAAATTGGATATTGGGTCAGCCAAGATCAGTTTTTCAACAGATAGGTAAACATTTATGTACTTTAATACATAATTAAAAAATGTAAATTTGTCTCTTTAAAATACGCTCTCGTTCAAATTATACATCCGCAGTAAATATAATTAATAGAACAATGTTTAACACAGTCCTAAGAAGTTTGGTATTGAATATAAGCAAAAGCGGTTCAGTGCAAATAAGGCTATTGAACATCATAAATATAAACATCATTAAGTAATGCTATATTTTTATACCCTACTCCGCCATAGTGGGGAGCCCCCATACAACTGCCCTATATAAAAATAGTTAAGCTTTCATAAATATCATAAATATAAACATATCCACACCAAATTCAGCGCAAATAAGTTCGGTACTATCAAATTAAGTACCGATCGATCCCCAATGTTCCATAGCTCCCATATAAGCACTATTCTCGAAAATTTTATTAATGTGCATAAAACTCTGAAATATGTTAGTATCCAAATAAAATTCAACACAAATTTCTTTCATATATACGCAAATCATCCCACCAATGATGATCGGCCATAATTAGCATAGCTACCACATAAGGCCCACTTCAGAAAATCACTTTGTCAAGCATAAATACCTTAAAAATGTTGGTATTCAAGCACAAATAAGTTTCATATCAAAAGAAAACTCGTCATAAACTCGTTGTAGGGTATCATATGGACGGGCTTGCCCGACTATACTTTCTTACTTGTTTTAATTGTGTTAAAAAAACAGCATATAACTGTGCCGACTTGAAGTAAACCAAAAATTAATAAATTCTAAGTGATGATTCAAAATACAAATTATAGAGGCCTACCTATAATGGGTTAGTGTGATAACCGATTTTAAATTTTCGGATTTTGAGCCAATTTAGTTTTTGCTAAGAAATTTGTTAAAATTATTTCCTAAACATAAATTTTGTAGCCTTTTTTCTATTACTTAATTTCAGATTGCCCTTTGGGTTGCTAACAGAGATGTACATAAGTTGATTCGCTTTTTTTCTATATGAATGAAATCACTGCATTTGTTGTGTTTTCAATCATCAACATGTGCTAATTATATTGCTTGCAGTGCTTGCGGTGTCACAATTTATTGCCATTTTCTCAATCATTTTTTAAATGCCGCTAGCAATAACAACTCAAAAATGATTACTGTGTTTTGATTCGTATGCAAAGTATTCAAATGATTCAGTTGAATGTTTAGTTCAAAATCAGTGCATTATTTTGTTTTAAATAAATTATCGCGGGTGGTCCAAGAAATAAATTTCGTCTTATTTTTATACAATAAACTCCGAAATAATAAAAAAATATTGAAAATGGTGTTTTCCGTATTGTTAAAAATAGAAATATGTAAGAAAAATCCTTCTAAATACAGTCTTAAATTAATTCAAACATACTCATATAGGAAAGTATCTATTAATTCAAAAAGATCTTCTTATATTCATAACACTCATATTAATTCGCTGCTTTTGTGAATGGTAAGAGTTTATAGAATATGCAAGCAATTACATGCATTTTGTAACATAACACTTACTGTGGTGAATCATGCAATGACAGTTTTCGTTTAGTTTATGTATAGTGATAACTCAGTATTCGCTTTTGCAAAATAAAAAATAAGTCATTTGAACGGTATTCATGCACATGGTTGCTAATTTACGATCTTTTAATTAAAATTTTTAGGACATTATTGATCTTTTTATATCTGGCGTCAAAACTGTCCAATTAAAAATATAAAATTAATGAAAATTCTTTTTATACGCTTCACCTTTGTGAGAAGGGTATATATTAGTTTGTCATTCCGTTGTAATTTCCACAATATAATTTTCCTACCCTATAAAGTATATATATTCTGGATCCTTATAGATAGCGGAATCGATTTAGCCATGTCTGTCTGTCTGTTGAAATCAATTTTCTGAAGACACCAGATATCTTCGGGATCCAAATCTTCAAAATTCTCTCAGACAAGCTTTCGGGAAGTTTTCTATTTAAAATCAGCAAAATCCGTCCATTAATAACGGAGATATGAGCAAAAATCCGAGACAACCACTATTTTTGATCTATACAATATGAATATCTAATTATAGTTGGACCTACAATTGGTCAAAATCGGAAAAAATATTTTTTAACTCGAATTTTTTTTCACAAAAAAAAATTTTTTGTCATACATTTTTTCACTAATAAATTAAAAAAAAAATTTCAAATTAAAATTTTTTTTTTTTAAAAATTGGAAAAAACTGAAAAAATTTTTTTTTTTAAAAATAAAAAAACAAATTTTTAAATTTTACTTTAAAGTATAATTTGCTGGGTTCGGCACAGCTGAATATAGCTCTCTTACTTGTTTAATATAAAGTTTGTGCTTAATATAAACTGTGACTTTTACATAAATAATATTATATAATTTTTTAATACATATTAGCACGAAGTCAAAGACAATGTTCAGACAATTCGAATAAATATAAACTAGACTTTAAATATTCTAAAATTATGTAAATACATATAACCAAATTAAAATCTAATTATATTTTTTAATAATACCCCTGCAGAAAATGTTAATAGTGAAACTGTACTGACTTATTATTGACATTGTCACCAGTTCTAGTGAATTATTATGCCCCAGACAATGCTATTTACTATAGCCATGTGTGTGTCATTGGAAGTCTACTACTGACAATTACTATTAACTAAGTACTATTTTGGGACCATATGTAGACATTGGAACTAGAGACTCACCAGTACATTTTTGTAATTCTAGCCTACACTTTTGGTACTTTTCTGAAGTAGATGTCGATAAAGAAACTGCATTTTTTGTTAAGGTATGAATTCATAACAGCTGGAAGAGACGTTTTCAAATTAATGTTATTGTTATTTTTTCTCATCTCATTGACAATATCGCCAAAAAATCAACAAAATAATCGTGGTGACTGGGAGACACTTATTCCCAGGTTTCCTTCAGGGACGTCATACGCATTTACAGCTATTTTTAGAAAAATTACTCCGCAGCTTATTTTAAATGTATTTTTTTTTTTTTTTTCTTCCTGTAAAATCTTCTTAGTATTGAAAAAAAATAGTTATTTTGATTGGCAATTAACCTTATTATCGAATTTCATGAATTTTATATTTGGAATAAATTTAAAAGTAGATTTCTTACTTTGACCCCAGATATAAAAGGGTTAATAATGTCCTAAAAATCTAAAATGACAAAATCATAAATAAGCAACACAGGGAAATAATCTGAAATTAAACATTAGAAAATAAGCTACGAAATTAAATAATTTTATTAAAATATGTGACTAAACGTTAATATTTTCCACTGACCCGTAACAGGTACAACCCTTAATTTGTATTTTTTGTCCTCATTCAGCATTTATTAGAATCAAAAACAATTCTTTTCTAATTTTTCCCAAAAAAAATGTCAAAATGTAGAATTCAGATTTCTTTGTATATTTTAACCCTCTAATACATAAGCATGCCTGAAGGCACTCATCGAAAAATGCCAATAAATGCAAATATAACTGATATTTCATTTCAAAAACTTTGAACATTTTTAAAATAAGTTAAGTACGTTTTTTTAGCAACTGTTACATGAGTTTTTGAAATGAAAAATCAAGTTTATTTTAATTATATTTAGCATTAGAGGGTAATATCTATTGGTAAATGAAATACAAAATTCTTTTTTAATTTTTTTTCAATAATCTACAATAAATGTTTTAAAATTGTTTAGAAAACATTGCTACTTTAACCCAAAACTCGAAACTTCAAATACAATGTGCAACCTCTAAACCTTATCCGATTTTGCTTAAATTTAAAGCATTTTGACACACAGTGCACAGTCGTTTAGAAACGTTTCTTTTTTTTTTAAATAATTCGCTATCTCGAGAGTTATTAAAGATATTGTTACGAAATTTTACATGGTTGGAGTTGAAATTTTCGAGTTGATTTACAGTAATGGGGAACAGTGATTGGCCTTAAAAATCCACTTATGATCCGAATGATATGAAATTTTTAATATAAATAACTTGCTAACAGATCTCTTTAAAAAGTTTCACGCATCCAAAGTTGGGACATGTAAAAAGTGACGTATTTTTTAAGTTATATGGTCCAAAAATAAAAATTTATCCAGAAGCGTGTAAAGTAAAATATAGCTCATTGAAGCAGACATAGTAAAAACCAGATCTAGCCTATTTAAAAAAAAAATGGGTTTGAATAAAAAATTCTAAAAACGCAAAGTGCCAATCTCCAGGTTTTCAACAATATAAAATACTTTTATAAAAACCCTATATTAACTTTTCAAAAGTTCCATAAACCTTGACCTCTTTGAAAAATTTTAACGTTTTTTTAATATATTTCATGCAAAATGTGTTATACCAATCTTTCTTTTAAGCCAGTATATATGTCTCAATTCATTTAACATGTAGGTATAAACATTTTCCGTGCAATATACGAAACAACTTAAATGTTTTTGAAAGGGAGCCAGGTTGTTTGTAAAGTTTCTGAAGAGAAAGTATAAGCTTTTTATGTTTAAAGATCATGTAGTGCAGTAATAAAAACAAATAGTTTTGAAAACATTTATATTCTGCTGCTTAAATTCTTTAAGATTTCATTAAAAATTATGTAGGTAGATTCCAAATATTAACATATTTTTAGCTCAATTTTAGACACTCTTAGTAAGTATTTAGTGTCAATTATTTATACACCACATTGACTTTTATAACAACAAAATTTGACCCTGAGAATGTAATCATTTTAACTATCTTCTCATTCACTAAATATCTAACTATTGTAGACATACAACGATGGCTGTTCACTATTTATCCAACAATTATTTGTATACTAAATATAAGCTAATATATATTAAATACCCAGACGAAAAGATCCTCGTTCTTGTTAGCTTCATTTAAAACTGTCTTAGTAAGATATGTATAAAATGGGTCATCAAATGTTGACCATATTTGTCTTATGTGCACGTAATTTTCATGACTAAAGTTGTAAAACTTTTATATACTGTCGCAGCAAATAAAACTTTTTCGTCTCCTTAAAGATTTTTACAAAAAACACAAACGCTAAAGAGTTTTTGGTATACGTCATCTAGAAATACGAGCACATTTTATTTTTTTATTGCAAATAAGTATTTGGTTTATTTGCTTTAATATTTAGTCAAGTGTATTTTGTTTATATGTATGTTGTCTAAAAGTTATCACTACCGACAGAGACAAAAATATTTTATTTTTATGATTAAGGATAACATAAAAGGATTAAGCCAGATATTTTTTATTACTTTTATATGTATGAGAGTTTATATGTTAGTGAAAGTATCTGTGTTTGTGCATTTGTCCGCTTCTAAGAGTTTTCAAAAATAAATGGTTGCTTAAAAGTATTAGATTGTAATAAAATTTAATATAAACCTTTTATGTAAGTGATACTATTACCACACAAATGAATAACAGCACTGCAAAAATGTACAATAAGAAGATCTAAGAAAGCAAAAGATTTCAATAATTGTTTCTCAGATTTTGTTCCATCAAAAATGTTTTAAAATAAATTTAAAAAAAAAACAATTAATTTCTTTCTTTGGCTTTAAGTTGTAGATGTTTTGAAAAAATCACCCTTTTTAAATGAATTTTTATGTGGGCAATAATGACATTCGTAGAGGTTTTAAATTTTTCTCACTAGCAACTTAATTTTATTCTATCAACGAGCTGAAAAATTATGCTGTTAAAAGCAAATTAAATTTATCTTCAAGGAAAAAAGAAAAGTTTCATCATAAGGAAAATTAAAAACAAGTAAGAGAGCTATATTTAGCTGTGCCGAATCTTATATACCCTTCACCAAATTATACTTTAAAATAAAAATTTTAAATATTTTTAGGAAAATAAAATTATTTTTTTTTTCAAAATTTAAAAAAAAAATTTTCAATATTTAAAAAAAATATTTTTTTTTCAACATTTTTTTTTTCAAGTTACTAGTGAAAAAAATTTATGGCAAAAAAAAAATTCTGGATAAAAAATATTTTTCCCGATTTTGACCGATTGTAGATCCAAATTATAGCCTTATATAGATCGTTGCATTGGACTTTGAAATATCTATCATTAGATATCCATATAGTCTGTATTAATCACTTAGTAATTCAGATATATATCAAAAACAGGCCAAAAATGGAGGTTCGCCCGGTTTTTTGTGGGCAGATTTTTTCGATTTTAAATAGCCGCCGAGCCGGAAGAATTCCCGATATATTGATATATGAATTAAGTTTGTAAGTTATGTGGGGTTTTCAGAAAATTGATTTCAACAGCAGACAGACATAAGCAACCATTATAGTTTATATGATCATATTATAGTTGAGCATAGCCATATTATGATTACAATCATAATATATTTATTTTTGAACTTATTAAATTACATGTTAACAATATCAGGATACCCGAACAAAACTATGTAAGGTACCTGTAATCCATTTCGACCGCCGTCTAACATGGACCCACCATGTTTAATAAAAAAGTGTATTCAAATACACTGGCTCCTAAGTCCGCGGTCAGCTCAAGACTTAGATTACAAGATTATCTTGTATAAGGCGGTTATAAAACCAATATGGTCGTATGGCATCCAGTTGTGAAGAAGAGCCTCTTCTTCTAACATCGAATATATAAAAAGAAGACATTCAATACTCGTATGAGTAGTAACAGCCGCTCGAAATTCTACGTCGAACTGCGGGAAAAATTTATTGGATCCCCTTGCAAGGGAACTGCGATCCACTGAGGGTCACAGACGCCTTAGAAGAATGAAAATCTTGGACTTACCAGTATACTTAAACTTATTGATGAATACTTATGTTGGATATTACAGTGGCAATTACAACTTTATTTATAATTTAGGTTAAACATGTGAATACTTATTCAAAAGAAAAACACATGATTTTATTACGGAGTATTTGTGATCAATTTACGGAGTATTTGTGACACGCAGAAAAAAAATATAGTTGTACATGTTTACTCTAACAATTTCAACATTTTTACAAGTTTTTTAACAATATTATAGTCACGGTAACTATTTATATGATTGTGATAATTATAATATGGTTAATTTCCGATTCACATGATTGTATCAACCATATATATGGTTACAGTAAACAAGTATATGTTTGTGACAACCATTTGTATGATGAATCTTTATATCAAATATGTTGTTCTCAGATTATGATATCAATTAGCCGAGAGCAACATAATATGGCAGGTCCTTCATCATATAAACATATATTTGTTTACTGTAACCATATATATGAATGATACAATCATGTGAATCGTTAATTAACCACATTATTGTTACCACAATCATATATACATATATATATATAGTTACCGTGATTATAATATTGTAAAAAAAACTTGTAAAAATGTTAAAATTGTTACAGTAAACATGCACAACTATATTTTTTTTCTCCGTGTAGTTATGCATTTTCTGAAATTTCTTTTCTTATTATCATACTTTAGTTTTAATTTTCACAAACATAGCAAGTGCAAAATCTATCATATTGCATGTAGCGACAATCATGTTATTATAAATTATGATTCATTATTGTCGTTATTGGTGAAACTTAAATATTATTACAATTAAATGTATTTAACCAAAAAGTTGATGACGTAGAACATATTATAATTCCCGCAACCATGTCGTAGCCATGTTTTTTCTCTGCGTATATAGAAATTTTCGCGTAGTGATGTTATAGGCCGATATCATGCAGATTATATATTAACGATAATCCAATAAGTAATGTTGTCCAGCCAGCATCACATACGTGTAATAGCACACTAATGGCTTTACATTACTTAGGCATTTAATCATGACAGATGACCATTTCATTTGTCACTTACCTTTGCCAGTATACATAACTGCATTATTCTAGTTAGAATGTCTTTCTATACGATTTGATTATAATACAAAGATAACTAATCTTGGCATAAATAACTACGCGTGCTAACTTTTTAAACAAACTAATCATACTTACTCAATCAAGAATTGCATCTTGTACAAAAATATACCAGAAATTTTAATTAATTTTTATCAAGTCTTCTAGATTGTTTCAATTTGAAAAATGAAAAATAATTAAGCAATTTATAAAATGTATTTATCTTTTATTTTTATTATGAAATGGTCGAGTCATGTGTTAAAGATTCTTTAACATTCTCATGTCCAAAATGCATAAATATTTGTTATTAAAACACTAATAACAGTTGCATGCTCTTTGCAGTTAAACCAACTAAATGAGATAAATAAAGCATGTCGACTACAAACTGACATTCTAATGCAATAATTTCATTATCGTTTATGAGGTAATCTATTAATACAGGTCTTAATGCCAAAATGTCAGCAAGAGGTTAATATTTATTTGTCATGAATGTGGGCATTAGACTGTACATGAGATAATCATTTAGTCAGTATATGCACATCGATTAAATGGTTTACGTAGTTGGGTATATGAAAGGATTTGTATGTGCTGACAAAAATAATAATTATGAGCAAAAAATTAATACTAACATGTTAAAAAACAAACAAGTTACGTATTAAAAGATATCACTTGCTCAAATTTTAATAGAATTAATTGAAAGTTTTAAAAAACAAAAAATAACAATAAAATACTAACGGTCGGTTGTTTATAACCGACTATACTTTCTTATTTGTTGTACCCTTCACCATAACTGGCAAAGGGAGGCACGGGAATCCAAGTCAAAGATTTGGAGTTGAGGGAATAAAGTAAAATTTATGTTAGATTTTCATTTTTTCCTGTGGGTGGGGAGGAATTTCCTTTTTTCACCCCTGAATCCGCGCCTGGGCAAGGGTATATTAGTTTGTAATTTCCATATTTTTCGTTTGCGACCCTATAAAGTATACATATTCTGAATCGTTATAGAAAGCACAGTCGCTGTAGACATGTCTGTTGAAATCAACTTTCGGAAGTCAACAAATAAATTAAGTACATATATGATTGACAGTGTTGCCAGTTTAGCCTTTTTGAGGCCTCGAAATTTTGGTTTTAGCTTCGTGGCTTTTTTTTAATTTGAAAATAGCCTTTTTTAAATAAAAAAAGGCTAGAAAAAACCACAAAGCTAAAACCAAAATTTCGAGGATAAGGAGAAAATAAAAAGGCTAAATTTATATTTGTGAGACATTTTTATTTTAATTCATTACTGTTTTTCACTTACCTTTTCAACATACTCAAGAATTGTGCAGTATTAAAAGATCAAATAATTGCCAATACCAAGTGTTTCAAAATGAAATATAGTATTTTATATCTGAAAGCTATAAATGTCTAGCAAATTCGCTTTCAAGACAAAATTGTTATTACATATTATATTCATCGTTATATAATGGACAAGAGCCCCACAAACTCTTGAAGGCTTGTCATTTGAAATAGCCGTTAAACGTGTTGTGAATCTGTGCTTCGAGTTAAAACCAGCAATGCTTCAAAGCCAAACATTTAAGTGATTAATATATTGATTATAATTTGGTGTATTATTTTTTTTTTTAAACCAGTAAGCAATTCAGCGTATCCAACAAAGCTGTTTTCTGATTTAAATTGTTTAATGTTTTCGCCACATTTTTCATGCAAGTTTGAAGAATGAGAGATAAAATAAAGAACGGTTTAATTAGTGACGATTCTGAAAAAAATAATACGGCAAATTAAACTAATTGAGCAATTGCGACAAAGATTTTCATATGAAAACTCTTCGCTAAATCGATTTTTTATCCGTTAATAATCTACTTAAAATAGTACTCGTAAAACCAAAAAAATATATTATGTATGTGAAAAATGGTAAATGCTTAGTACTTAAATTAAAAAAAAAACAAAATTAAAGTTTTGTCTGTATAAAAACATATACGGGGCATTTAATGTCAAGTGAACCATCTTTTGAAATCAATGTCTTCCAATAGTTAGTTTTATTAGATAGTAATTCAGACACAATTTTTCAACAAGATCGGTCGAAAACTTTCTGAGTTAGAGGGGATTAGAATTTGACATTTTGGCCAACCAGGTGTTTTTTCTCATCCATGTAACTTATTACCTATTGTTCTTAGCAAAATGTGTGCCAAATGGTTTACATAGCCATTTCTTCAAACTTTCGGAAAAAAAATTTTTTTGACTTTTTTTGAAAAATCCAAAACTGTTGAAATTTTTTTTCAAAATGGGCCCTTTTTTAATATTTTTTTTTTTTTTTGCTCAAGAGAAAGATTAGGTCCATTCTTTTAAAAAGTTTTTGGTCGCTTAGTGGGATTCGAGTGGAATATCTATCAAAATGAATATTTTGTAACTCAAGACATACAATTTTTAAATTTTTTTTGCAAAATCTAATAGGGCACCTTTTTTAATTTTTTTTTTTTGCTCAAAAGAAAGCTTATTTCCATTGCTTTAAGAGATTTTTGGTCGTTTGGTCGCTTATGTATATGTGTATATTTATTATTAATAATTAATGTTATTTTTTGTTTGCTGCTGAAGTGTACCTTTATAATTTTATTTATTTTTATGAATTTTATGAACATATTTTCTAATTTTTTATTTAAAAATAAATATAAACCTAAATTCTTAATTTTTTTTTACTTTTTTTTTAAAGCAGTTTGGCTTTTTCTGGCCTTTTTTTTAAGTCAATATAGCTTCTTTTTTTGCCAGCTCCTGGCAACACTGATGATTGATACAACAATACATTCGCTAATAGTCCAACTTAGATTACTATTAAAAATCTAAATAATATGCTGAGATGTAAGCAAAAACCCATGACTACATTTTTTCATCCCAATTTTTTTCATCAATATTTATTTTTTGTAGGAGTGGGTTGGTTATTATACGTTTGTGCTGATCTTTATAACGACTAAAAATATAAGTCTCATACCCACCATAAGGTACACCGATGGACTAAGAATCACTTTCTAAATCGATTAAACGATGTCCGTTTGTCTGTCCGTCTGGCTGGCTGTGCGCAAAGTACAGGTCGAAATTTTTAAGATATTTGGATAAAATTTGGCACATGCATTTTTTTCGGACCAATGACGATGCCTTTAGAAATTGGCCAACATTGGTCCTTTTTTTTACCTAGCCTACATACAAATGTCGTGCCGAAATTGGACTTTATCGGTCTTAAATGTTTAATTTATATAGGTGTCTAAGCACATAATTCACATAATTTTATGATGATCAGTCCATAATTAGTCACAGCTCCCATATAAGGCTTAGTTCGGAAAGTAACTCACGAATATACATTTTCTTGAATTTAAAAATAAAAATGTTTTTGTTAAATTACTTAGTGTAGGGAGGGTCGGGTTTGACCGACCATACTTTGTTACTTGTTATACCCTTCACCTTCGTGAGAAGGGTATATATAAATTTGTCATTCCGTTTGTAATTTCCACAATATAATTTTCCGACCCTATAAAGTTCCTGGATCCTTATAGACAGCGAAATCGATTTAGCCATGTCTGTCTGTCTGTCTGTCTGTCTGTCTGTCTGTCTGTCTGTCTGTCTGTCTGTCTGTCTGTCTGTCTGTCTGTCTGTCTGTCTGTCTGTCTGTCTGTCTGTCTGTCTGTCTGTCTGTCTGTCTGTCTGTCTGTCTGTCTGTCTGTCTGTCTGTCTGTCTGTCTGTCTGCCTGTCTGGCTGGCTGGCTGGCTGGCTGGCTGGCTGGCTGGCTGGCTGGCTGTCTGTCTGTCTGTCTGTCCGTCTGTTGAAATCAATTTTCTGAAGACCCCAGATATCTTCGGGATCCAAATCTTGAATAATTCTGTCAGACATGCTTTCGAGAAGTTTGCTATTTAAAATCAGCACAATCGGTCCACAAATGGCTGAGATATAAGGAAAAACCCAGGACAACCTCGATTTTTTACCTATTTTTTGACCTATATCTGGATTACTAAGTCATTAATATAGACAATATGGATATCTAATGATAGATATTTCAAAGACCTTTGCAACGACGTATATAAGACCATAGTAAGTTGGACCTACAATGGGTCAAAATCGGGAAAAAATGTTTAACCCGAAAAAAATTTTTCACCAAAAGTTTTTTTTGGCTAAATATTAAAAAAAAAATTTTAAAATTTAAAAAAAAGTTTTTTAAATTTAAAAAAATAAAAAAAAAAATCGAAAAAATTTTTTTTTAAAAAATTAAAAAAAAAAACAACTGGAAAAAAAAATTTATTTTGTTTACCTAAAAATATTTAAAATTTTTATTTTGAAGTATAGTTTGGTGAAGGGTATATAAGATTCGGCCCAGCCGAATATATCTCTCTTACTTGTTTTTTATAAAATTTTTTTTTTCACTTTAATTTTTTTAAAGGGTGAAGTGTATATAAGAATATATCACTCTTACTTGTTTTTATTATAATGTTTTGTACAAACATACTAAAGTTATTCTCTATAATAATACAAATAATAATTGTAGTCACGTACTAAAGAATATACAACACACATGCAGGAAATAAAATTCATTACATAGTCCATTTTATTAATTTCCTACATAAAATTTCTTATTAAGAAAAAAATCGACAAGAAAATATGTGTCAATAAAACGGAGTGCCAAATGCAATCACATTATGGCTAACATACAAAGATATACACGCAGAAAAAAATATAGTTGTGCATGTTTACTGTAACCATTTCAACATTCTTATAAGTTCTTTAACAATATTATTGTGGTAACAATGATATGGTTAATTTACAATTCACATTATTATATTAAACATATATATGGTTACAGTAAACAAGTATATGTTTATGACAACCATTTTTATGATGAATCATTTTATCATAATATATTGCTCTCAGATATAATGTTCCATAAGCCGAGAGCAACATAATATGGTAAAACCTTAATCATAAAATGGTTGTCACAAACATGTACTTGTTTACTGTAACCATATATATGTTTAATATAATAATGTGAATTGTAAATTAACCATATCATTGTTACCACAATCATATAAATAGTTAAAGTGACTATAATATTGTTAAACAACTTATAAAAATGTTAAAATGGTTTAAGTAAACATGCACAACTTTTTTCTGCGTGTAGAGAGTTTTGGTTGACTTATTTCTGTATATTACCTAAATAAAGTACTCAGTTTAGCAATTAGTTTTACTTAGAAAATACTAGTGTTTTTACCAATTAATTACTTAAATTTCATTTAATGAAAATTATTCAAAATCTAACTTTGAGTTGTTTTTCGAAGTAAGTTAAATTATCACAAATGCAATTAATTTCTAATGATGCTTTAAAAACTAAAACAATTTTCTATGATTTCAAAATATTAGCCATTATTAGTTATGCTGTATAGCACGAACAAATGTTTTTATCCCTAGAAACACTTGCAGACAAAGAAATAGAAAAACTTGGTAATTGAAATACAATCGTAGAGGTTTCTTTTATGAAAAGGAAAACGTTAAAGGCAATTATCAATCAGTGCAATGATTTCCAACATCAAAGCTTCATTTTTATTTTTTTTCTTATAGTTTCATTTTCCAATTACAAATATCCTAGGTAATAAAAAGTTGTAATAATCGTGTAATGGAATACAGTTTGTTGAACAAAGAAACCATGAGATTGAAGCTGAGTTTATCATTTTATTTTATTCTTTAACATGCATTCCCATATTATATAAGATTTTTCAATAGATACATTACATTATATAATAATTTTTAACTTTTTAATGTTAATAATTGAAATGGTGCGTGGTCGGCTCTATAAAGTTGGTCACTTCAAGCTAACAAAATGTATGTCATGTCACAATATTAAGAAAATTTATAATTTGATAGAAGAACTTGAAAATATCAAATATATATATCAAAAGATTACATTTTAAGTAATAAGTGGCCTCGTTTATATAAAAATTAATGTTTCAACATACATATTGTTACGAATGTGCAATAGCGATTTGAATTTAACAGTCCGCAACGACTGTCTGCAACATTCATCATGTTTATAAACACGTCCATCAGTAGAAGCTTCTACTTATCAACAATTTTGATAGCATGCGTTTATTAGCATTGTTTGTAAGTATAGGAACACATCATGTTTAGCTGCTAACATTAACATTGAAAGCTCTAGAATTCGAATGTTTTGGTATGTCCGTTAAGAGTATTGTAGAAGATTCCCGATATATTGCGCGTGTATAAATAGTGGCAGAGCTGGCAGTCGTGAGTTGAGTTGATCATTGTCGCTGTTAGAGTTAACATCAACTGTCGTATACATTTGAGCTTGTACCCATTTCTGCGCATTGATAGAAGTGTATAAAAACACTGAGTGACTATTTAATTTTGTTGTTTTTGTACATTTTAAATAAATAAAGAGTTGTTACAATTTTAAACTACTAATACTGCTTTTTGTTTGCAATCAAAAGTATCCAGTTTATTTAAAGGAAATAAACCCCGTTTTTAAAAGGTAAAAACGTAACAATATTTACTTTTTTACGTTTAGGAGTTTCAGCTAAATACTCTGTCGATTTAGTTATATAAGTTCTTAAAAAATGGTTTACAATTTTAATTTTTTTTACGAATTTTCATTTCTTTAATCATGAAAAATTACTATATCATGAATTTTCAATGTATTTCATGGTAAATGTTGTTCTAGAAGTTAATGAGAAACATGGTTTTCTTCAAAAATTTTAGTCCTCAAATTTATATCGCTGAAAATGTAACCTCCCTCACATTCAGTTTTTTTGGCATAAATTGTTTTACATTTAAGTGAATTTTGTTACCACAAAATATAATTTTATTATAAACCAAGTATACTTATAGTCGTAGTATTTTTTAACGTTTTCTTAATTTCTTTATTTTAATAAAATCTAAAAATTAATTTAATTGATTTCACTGGGACCATTTTAAATAAAAAATATATATATAGCACAAAAGCGTATACAAGATTTAATTTTCTATGTATCTAAAGTATCAAAGGGATTGTAGTAGGCTTTTATAACATTAAACTTATAAATAAAAGACTTCTTTCAGAGTAGATTTTATAACGAACAAAAAGAAAAACCCAAATAAGGCCAAATGTTGGTAATTATACGTTATTTTTCTGTTTGTTTAGTTTCACAACTCATAATTTGCTCAAGTTAAGAAAAAAGGATGAAATTTTTTTTTTTCAAGAATCCTTTTTAGTAAGTCCACAACAAACACAAATCAAGCCTTTACTTGTGAAGAAGAGTAATGCAAAAGTTGTATCAAATAATTTGCCAACATACTTATAAGTATAAAAAAAGGTTAAGTAAAATTAAAAAGTTCTTAGTATTTACGGTTGTATTTCGACTAAAAGCCAACCAAAGAAAATAGTAAAATGTTTACGATCTGCAAATGCTCCATCTGCTTTATGGTCATAAAGTCAGTTATTTTTATCTGTTATTTTCTTTTCTCAAAGTTGGTGAATTATTGAGGGAAGAACTAGGTTATGCTAAACGAAGTTGTGGACGAAAAACATCTTTAAATAACAAAAAGCTATTAAATATTTGACTTCTTAGCTAAACAAGCATTGAATGGTAAAAACAAGGATCTGTATAATATATTGCATCATTTCCTTTAAAATATATAATTTAAGTCAATTTCGTAATTGGTCTAAAAACAAGTTACTAAATTTTGGGTTATATATACAATAATATGATGTCAGAACATTTGTTGGAAAGGTCTTTAAAATATCTATCATTAGATATCCATATTGTCTATATTAATCCAGATACAGATCAAAACTAAGTCAACAATCGAGGTAGTCATGGTTTTTTGCTTATAACTTAGCCACTTTTCGGCCGATTTTCTCGATTTTAAATAGCAATCGAACAGGAACTATAGCGGATATATTGATGTACGAATCATTTATGTCAGTTATTTTAGGGATACGGAAAGTTGATTTCAACATACAGATGGACAGACAAATATGGATATGTTACCTCCGCTTTCTATAACGATCCACAATCTAAATACCATAGCATATAGGCATAGAACGGAAGGAGAGAGTAATGTCAATGGAAAATAATACTCTCTTTTCACACATACGGATACAATAACAAAATACATGCAATACATACTCATGAATTAGGTTTTTGACAACAGACTTAGGTTTTTGACTCCCAGTTACCTATCTAGTTGTCATCTATGATATATACTTTTTGGGATCGCAAATGAAAAATTAAGAAACTACTTATATATACCCTTGTCACTCATGCTGAAGGGTATACAAATATGTAACCTTCAAACGTTTTCAGATTTTGCTCAAATGTTCAGAAATTTGTTTTCGGACCATCGAAAATCCAAACACAAATGGCTGTTGCACGATGTTAGCATTATTTTACAGTGAAATAAAATTAAAATTTTAAATATTTAATTTCAACTTAGGTTAGCTGACCATGTTTGATTTTCCTGTTTATGGGTTGGGTATTTATTATTTTTTTACCACACACACAACCATTATACTGAATGAGACCTTGAAAATAACTTAATCAAACAATAATTACGTCGTACTTTATTTAAATTGTGTTTTTAGGGCAAACAAAAAAAAACGCACAACAAAAGCATAAAATTAACAATAAACACAATGCAAACAATAAAAGTTTTCCTCTTTTAAATGATTTATATATTTATTTGTTAAACAATGCCTCAGGTTCAGTTAGTTGAAAAAAATCTTATTTATGACCATTTCATTTACACACTTGCGTAGAATTACACTGTTCTTTAAAGCAAGAAAATACATATTAGGTCTCTTATCATGTCATATTGTCATAATGTCCTAATATTTCACAATGGTCTTTATTACTTTTCAGACAAAAAAGGTCCTAATAATACTACTGTCTATGCTCTGCCGAATGCCTAAGAGTCGGTTAAGCTGAGTCGCCGAGTCGTGATATATTAGGATATTATGACAATATGACTGATAAGAGACCTTGTGAATTGACCAATTATACAGTAAGGTTTAGAAAATTTAAAATATAAAACTTATGGAACGATTTTATGAAAAATGTTCATTTAGGGCGCTTATTGCCACAAATTGTAAATAATGTCGTCAGCCCTCAAATTTAATATCCGTATGCTGTGAAATAATAAAATAAAATTCACACATTTTGTTTAAATATAAATTATAATATCATTTTATACCCTTCACCATGAGTGGCAAGGGTCATTCCGTTTGTAATTTCTACATTTTTCATTTACTACCCCATAAAGCATATAGCTATAGCCATGTCCCTCTGTCCGTCTGTATGTTGAAATCAACTTTCCATAACCCATAAATAACTTGTAAACATGATTGATACATCAATATATCGGGAATTCTTTCAATTCGGCTGCTGTTTGAAATCGAGAAAATCGGATCACAAATAGCTGAGATATAAGGAAAAAACCAGATCAACCTCGATTTTTGGCCTATTTTTGATATATATCTGGATTACTAAGTCATTAATATAGACAATATGGATATCCAATAATAGATATTTCAAAGACCTTTGCAACCGCATATATAAAGAAAAGTAAGTCGGACCTAGAATTGGTCAAAATCGGGAAAAATATTTTTAACCCGAATTTTTTTTTCACCAAAAAAATTTTTTGTTGCAAAAATTTTTTCACAAATTAATTTAAAATTTTTTTTATTTTTTAGAAATAAAAAAATAAAAAAAAAAATTAAAAAAAATTATTTTTTTTTTTAGAAATAAAAAAAAAATTTGAAATAAAATTAAATAAATGTTTGGCCTTAAATAAATTAAAAAAAAAAAATTTGGTTTACCTAAAAAAATATTTAACTTTTTGTAAAGTATAATTTGGTAAAGGGTATATAAGATTCGGCACAGCCGAATATAGCTCTGTTACTTATTTTTTATTTATATTGTGTGAAAAAATGCCACATACACATAATTTTTTTTTATTATTGTTATTTGTATATGAAAAACACCTACGGACATACAAATATCAGTTAATTAAAGTGTTTTTTATATAAATATAAAAAAGTAATGTTACTGAGTGATTCATCATCTATACATTTCTTTTTCCCTATGTAGATCCATTAAGAGGGAATTTTTGAATAGTCGATGGTTAGGGGTTAAAACGGGTAAATTCGGTTAACTTATATCTTCTAAAGTAATATACAAGCTAAATATTAAATTTAATTTTATCTACTTAAAAAAAAAAAAAAAATAGACAGGTGTTTGGTACTTTTTGAAATTCGAAACTTTCAAGGAAGAAAACGGATGAAACCTATGTGTTGGTACTTTTTTTGGCAACCAATGAATTTTTTAAACCAAAAAAAGTATAAATAAATTTGAATCGCATTATTTACTTAACAAAAAATACCAAACATTTTTAAAAATTTTTGGATTTCATACCTTTTAGGGGAAAAACGGGAAAATACATTTTATTAAAAATTATTAAGAAAATTTTGATAACATTTTAAACATTGGTTGCTACACTCATATTCAAATGAACTAACATGGTTTTATTTAGCACTCGAGAGCGTAGGTGCGAGTGTCAAATCCGGGTAAACAGTTTAGTACTTTTTAAACATATTTTTTCTTGAGCATATGACCACAGATTTGAAATGTTTGCGATACATCTGTCACAAACAATTTTGCCAAAATGGAGTAATTTGAAATTTCAAACAGGAAAAATATTTAACTTGACTGATATGCTTCTTAGTAAAGAAAGAATCAAGGATATGGGGTTAATGGTGTTAGGGTACAAAAAAGGGCGAACTAATGGTACTTTTTCATTCTTCAAATGATACTTTTTGAATTTTGTTTTTGAATGACATCTTGAAACATTTGTACAATATAAACATAAATGTATTCATATAAATGTATTCAAAGTATTGGCCTTTGTTAGCCAAGAACCTTTTTTTATCATTCTGGCAACATATGGATTTCGAGCCAAAGAACTGCCCATCCTTTAAGGCCAAGAACGACTAAAGCCAACATCGGATACTCTGTTCCAAATTGAAGCGTATACCAGTCAGAGCGTTCTGAATCAATTGAAACAAATAGTAGTCGAACGGGGCATGGTATGGACTATAAAGCGGGAGAGGCAAACCTTCCCTACCATTTATTTCTAAATAGATTTTAACAGGTATTGCGACATGTGGCGGAGCGCTGTCATGATTGAATATTACGCTCTCATGTCTGGCCGCATATTTTGGGCATTTTGAGACGAATGCTCGCTTCAAACGAATCAGTTGCGTTCGGCACAGGTTCCCTATGATGGTTTGGCCAGTTTTTTGCAGCTCATTATAGATAGGAACCTTTCGCCCCCAACAAATACAGAGTATTACCTTAGCGACATTGATATTTGGCTTTCGATTCGGAATGGTTTTCATTGCAAGGAATGAGTCGGTGAAAAAACGATTTTCTTTTATAACTTTTAAGCTTAATTTCGGACATGCATAATAGTCTTTCAAGGTCTCTCGACTTCGATTCGCATGGTACCCAATTCAAACGAAAAATGGTAGTTTTCTTTCAATTGTACTTTTTATTTTATTAAATTATTTAACTTATATAGTACATAAGTACTAGTTGGCTAAAATGCTGATGTGTAAAAATATATAAACAAACAAAAAAAAAAACAAGTAAGAGAGCTATATTCGGCTGTGACGAATCTTATTACCCTTCACCAAATTAATTTTTTTTTTCGAAATTGTTTGTTAAAATTTTTTCAAAATTTCTCTTTATTAATTTTTTTTTTTTAATTTATTTGTGAAAAAAAATATCTGACTTAAAAAATATTTTTTTGGAAAAAAAATTTGGGTTAAAAAATATTTTTCCCAACTTTGCCCATTGTAGGTTCAAAACACTATAGCCTTATATACATCGTTGCAATGGACTTTGAAATATCTATCATTAGATATCCATATTGCTTATATTAATGACTTAGTAATCCAGATATAGATCAAAAAGAGGCCAAAAATCGAGGTTGTCCCGGGTTTTTCCTTATATCTCAGCCATTTGTGGGCAGATTTACTCGATTTTAAATATCGATCAAGCTAAGTTATTTGAGGGCTACGGAAAGTTGACTTCAACATACAGACGGACAGACGAACATGGCTATATCTAATTCGCTATATATAACGATCCAGACTATATATACTTTGTGGGGTCGCAAATGAAAAATGTAGAAATTACAAACGGAATGACAAACTTATATATAACCTTACCACTCAGGTGAAGGCTACAATTAAGCATTTAATGGTAATATTTCTTTATTGTAATGGCACTTTTGGAATATTTTATAATAGTGAATCTAAAATCATGAATCGGAAAAGGTGATTGGGTTTCTGCCTCTAATTGATACTTGTTATATTTTCTATAATTTATGGTACTTTACTTTATTCTTTATATGATATGTTCAAGCGAACCGGGTCAGCTATTGGTTTATAAAATTATTTACAATTTTCTTTTTTATTTAATATTTACACAACATTAAATTTAATGAGAAAGATTTAAAAGCTGATTTTAAATATATAAATGTAAAGGCTTTAATTTTTAAAGAATTATATAAAAAAATATTTTCATTTTAAATGCAATATTAAGCCATACTTTTCATTAATTTCAGAAGATTTTAAAAAGAGATTTTCTTTCAAGTTGACTTATCGAACATAAATTATCTTTCTATGAAAACTTAACTGATTGTAAATCTGTTTCAACCTTAAAAGATACATTACAAAAGTTAACAAAAATTGTAAAATTTAATTCTTTGTTTATCATTTGGTAGGCCAAGGTTTATTTTAAACTAATTTCCACTTCCTTAGATTAAATAAATCGTTAAATCTTGTCACATTTAAAACATACCACAAATTGTTATTAGTTTAAATATTAAATGAATACAATTTAATTCTGTTTATCTTAATTTACCTCATGACATATTTAAATTGTATGTTAAAGATAGATTTAAATATTCTAAGGAGTTTGTGATAACAAAACTCAGCAGCATATGTTGCAGGTATTTCAAAAATAATTCCACTAAATTTATTTTTATTATTGTTTGTCTTTATTTATTTATTTCAACATATGTCTAGACTTCAGTTTTAGTAAATAATAATGTACACAACATATTTACAATTTAGTAAATGTAACAAAATATACAAGTGTTTTTTCAAACGAACATTTAAAATTGAAAATAAAATGTTTGTCATAAAACTAAATACCCAGTGAAACCAACATTATCTTAATTTAGACAATATTATGTTACAAAATTAAACAAGTAAGAGAGCTATATTCGGCTGTGCCGAATCTTATATACCCTTCATTAAATTATACTTTAAAAAAAAAATTTAAAATTTTTTTTTTTTCAAAATTTTTTAAAAAAAATTTTTTCGAAATATTTTTTTTTAATTTTTTTCGAAATATTTTTTTTAATTTTTTTTTAATTTTTTAAATTTACTAGTGGAAAAAAATTTATGACAAAAACATTTTTTTGTAAAAAAAAATCGTGTTAAAAAATATTTTTCCCGATTTTGAGCCATTGTTGTAGCGTTAATGGACTTTGAAGTATCTATCAATAGATATCCATATTGTCTATGTTAATGTCTTAGTAATCCAGATATAGGCCAAAAATCGAGGCTGGCCCAGTTTATTTCTTATATCTCAGCCATTTGTGGGCCGATTTTCTCGATTTTAAATAGCAACCAAGCTGGAAGAATTCCCGATATATTGATGTATGAATCAAGTTTGTAAGTTATTTGAGGTCTTCAGAAAATTGATTTCAACAGACAGACATACAGACGGACATGGCTTAATAGACTCCTCTATCTATAAAGATCCAGAATATATATACTTTATAGGGTCGGAAAACTATATTGTGGTAATAAGAAACGGTATGACAAACTTATATATAGGATATAAAAACAGTGTTATATAATCGAAACCTATATTTGTGTTGAGTACTATGGTGGCCCTTATATTGGACTTTTTCGAATTTAAAAGCTTCCAAGATCTCAAATTATGCTCCGTGGTCTAACAGCGAAATGCTGAAAATTTAGAAGTTAAACCATAGGTAGAAGTGGAGGCGCAACTGAGAGTAAAAATAATCACTCTCTCCCAAATTTTATGGCACAACATAAAAAAACATTGATTTACATTTTAGGTTTTTGTCTCTCCATAACGCTTTTATAAATATTTTATTCTATGGGTTAAACATTTGTTTAGAAATAGATTTTTGAAAATCTATATTAAAACATTTACATTACAAAGTGTAAAAATAATACTGACTAAGAAATTGTGGTTAATAGAGCATAAGCAAATGCTAGAACATTGTACATAATAAAATACAACAATATGATTAATATTAAGTAATTTTTTTATTTCCATCGTATCATTAAACCCAGCAATTTTGTATATAAAATACGTTGGAATATCAATATCGTTGGAATATAATATCTTCAAACATCTCATAACAACCTCCTATAAAATTTTATTAAACAGTATTCTAAAAGGTCATCGTATTTATCCGATTCTGGATTACAATGGTGAATGACTTCATCCGCACTAACTTCAAGTTTGGCACCATTTTTGTATTGTAAACTGGCACCAGATATTTTCGTTTTGCAAATCAAACCTCTTCTAGTTCCACACTCATTGGCATAGTGTTGGTCTCCAACCAAGGCATAACATATATTAGAGCTTGTATTCACTGATCTATTATACAAAAAGCTTTTATCTAACACCCACATCGGAGGAAAAAATAACAAATGTTTGTCTACTACCTCGTCTTTGTATTTACCATATTTTAAATACAATAAATTGTCCAATTCAACAAATTCTCTTGATTGTATTATTTCTATCATATCGTTTTCAATACAAAACTCTTGTGCTTCCTGTGACGAAAACTGTAAAGAATAGAGATTGTTTAAATAAGTTGTTCGATCATGATAAATAATGTTTAAGTAATTTCACTCACTTTTTCTTGAGCATTAAAGTAAAACAAATCGTTGTTGAATAAATACCATTTACTTTCGTTTGCTCCTTTAATTTCTCTTGCGCCCTGCAGAAACATTAAGATAGTCACCACTAAGATTGTAGTCACCATAATTTTCTTTTCAATTTTGTAAGATGTTCTTTTGATGAGATTCAAAATGTGAATGAAGAATAGTTTGACTGTAAAATAAATGTATAACGCATAATTGTTGCAAAATAGAAAAAAATTACAATAAACAACAGTATTATTCAGAAACCACAAAAACCACTTTTTAATTGAAGAACAAGTTCCAACGAACCACAATCAAAATACTAATTACACTAAGCACTAATTACATCTTTACAACAGCGCACAGTGGTATAGAAAAAAAGGAAATCAATCTATAACTTCTAAACCATTAATACGGTTTGAATTTTAAGTTATTTTTGTTGCGCTACAAAAAACCTTGTCGTAGCTAGCATAAAGCTTAGGAGATATTCGCATTTGAAAATGTAATTTTCAACATTTTCACCCACCCTACTCCAGTTTTTTTAATAACAGCGGATCCAAATGTTCCCGATTTTCTCTATTTTTTCTTTTTTGAACTAAGAACAAATGTATGTGTCAAATCAAAAAAGAATTGTTTAAAAACATTAACTAAATCTTAAGTAATATGCATTCGAATTTAAAAAATTTAAAATGGTGATTTTTCGCTAATTTTTTGGGAAAAAAAGTACTTTTTTTCTTTTTAAGTTATCGGAAAAAGTTTCTAAGAAGATGTATTAACAATTTATACTTTTTGAAAAGTTAGCTTTATATAAAATGTTTTAAATAAAACAAACTTTTAAAATTGTTGATACCGAGGGTACCAGGTTCATCCAACGCCTATCTTTTATGTAAAATAAAATTTTAGGGAAAAAATTCTGAAATCGTATAGTCGATATCAAAATACTGAAACCCATTTTGATGGCCAAATGTGTTCCTAATTATTTTGTAAAGGGTTCCGATTGGCCCGCCCCTGGTATGTTTATAATAGCCAAAAAAACTAAAAAATCACATTGTTGTTGTATTTTCAACACTTTTTTTGGGAATTGTGGGATTCCTGAGTTTAAAAATCTGTTTTTATTTTTCCATTTGCAATAGAAAAATTTATATAACTCTAAAATTTCATTAAAAAATATTCATAATCAAAAATTTAATTTCAATTTTAAAAAACATTTGTTGTCATATTTTTCAAAAAAGTATTCCATGAATTTTTTAATTGTCAGAAGTTATATATATGCTTGAAATCTTTTGGAAATAAATCTGGCTGGTCGCATCGAGACGTGGGCGTGGCCAAGGATTATTCGAGCTTATGTTATTAAAATGGGCGCTACAAATGTTCCAGGAACGGCGCTATGGAGGCTCAAAGTAGGGTACCTTTGACATGTAAAATTTTTAAACACATGCGATTTTTTGTTTCCCGTCCGATTTTAAAGATTTTTATATTTTTGGATAGGTCCAGAAAAAACATGCTCGCATGTGCTATTACATTGTGTAATAGTACATACCCTATGGGTAAAATTGTAAAAAATACCGTTTTTGGGTATATGACTTACAAAATTACGGATTTACAATAGATGGCGTATCTTTTGAACGCGGTTTTTGTTTTTAATAACTTATATGTCATTTTGAAGGCAACATATCTTTCATTTATTCACACTTAAGGCTGGGTTAGCCGACCGTTGCTGTAATGTAACCGTAATGTTGACTTAACGTAAGACTTTAGTGCGATTATAGAACATTAAAAACGTGTCATATGTTTTTGACATAAACAAACAAAACAAAATATAGCCGGAACTATATTTGTTGTATAAACTTTCATTGCCCTGTACCAATAAAATCAATTGTTCGTCGTTCGTTTTAATAAAGATAAATTTAATACGTTTTGTTTAATTTTAAGTTTTTCTTTAATATTTCGCGCCTGTCGCTGATTGAAATTTTCAAATTTAAACAGCTGTTTGAAAGTGTTATCAACACAATTGTTTTAAATACTGTTCAAGCGATTTTATAATTTTTTTTCTGCGATTTTAAAAAAGATTATTAAACTTTGGTAATAGTACTTACATATTAACCGTATTTATTTACACATAATGTATTCATCATCATTGTCCATTAGGAGACAATTATAAATATTATTTATTACCTTCTCATACAGACTTTATTTATTTAAGGTCCGATAACTTAGAAATTAATTAATATTGTATTGTACTTTATACTAAGGGCCATTATTATAACTTGCCTTTTTGTTCGTAATAATAAAAGTTGACTTTAAGGGTACCTTTTTATATTGCTTAAAGTTAACTTTTACTATTTCGAAAATAAAGACAAGTTGTAATAATTGCCCTAAGTATAGTTAATTTGTGTACACAAAATATTAATTTAATATTTTGAAACTTAAATACTTTCGCCGATTATTAGCATATATTTTATAAATGCTTGTATGAATTAATTTGTATAAGTAAATATTACCATAACATTATTATTGAAATATTTAAAACATTTTTAGAACATTGAAAATATTTTTAAGCGTTCTGTGCAAAATAAGTATTTTTTATACAAGACTTTAAATTAACAAGTTGACAACACCGTTAGTAAACGTCACGTAGAAACGTAAAGAAATTCTGTTTTTAACAGGTTCAGACGTTACAGTTACGTTACATTTTTTCACTATAACTGCTTTAACCATTTTACACACAATAGAAACGATCAGCTGCTCCGTTCCGTTAAGGTTACATTACATTACGGTCGGCTAATCCACCCTTAATCCACCCTTTACACTCAGAATACAGATTCGTAATAACATTTTACAGTTGTGGCTACAAGTTGTGTTTATTAGCTCAGTGATGTGACCGCTCTTCTCACTCAATTGAACTAGGTCACTCTTTTAGCTCATTAGTTCAGTATGTTGTATAATGACCATCTCATTTTGTGAGTAGCATTCAACCATATCACATTCGTTTTTTTTTTTTTGTTGCGCACAACACTCATTTTTCAGTGTGTATATGATATAGAGGAATTTTACAGCATTGACGAGTGAATGTACTTTAGAAAAAGTTACAATATTTCTTATATAAAGTTAAATGTTTTCATAAAAGTTACATTTACGAATTCTTAAATAAATACTGTATATATTAGGGTTTCATAAAATATAACAATTATAATATTGTCTGTATTCAACTGGATACTATGATCAGAGGCCGAATTACCGCATTCAATTTCATTTTCGAAATTATGGCACTCGATTATTTTGTATTTTTTATACTTAAATTGTATTGTATTTTTTGAATTTTTTCGATATCGAAATTATTTTTTGATATTTTAGCTCATTCGTATACGAATGATGTAATTCTACTTCAGTTTTTTAGTTTTAGTTGGACAAATACTTATTATATATACAGCATTCTTAAGACTGGAAAGTATTTCCCTGTATTCGTCAGCCTAGGGACACATGCAAGGAGTGCTCATGTCATTACTGATGTTAAGTTTACTCCTTAATAATTACAGTGAGGCCTTGATTTTCCGTGATTCGATTAACCAGCTTCAATTATCCGGGAGAGAAAATGTTTTTGGAACGATTTAAATTTGTTTGCATCAATTAACCATAATTACCTCTATTATCCGGGATTATTTTATGAACAATCGATTATTTTTGAACAATGTAACACAATGTGAATAAAACGAAAAAGGCCAACATTTTTTTATATTGTGTCGTAAGGAGTGTTAGACATTATAAAAAACAAAATGATTCTGTTATTGGCTTTGGAAACCGAAAAACTTTAAAAAACTGCTGAAGAACCAAACGTAGATTTTGCAGTTTATGAATGGTTCCGGAAGGAACAATATGAAGGAACTCCAATTTCTGAATTAACAGTGAAGGAAAGTTTAAAATTTTCCACTTAAATTTTATGAAAAAAAAACGACATAGTATTCACAAACTTAACGCTGCAGAAGAAAAATATTCAGCTGCCATAATTTTTTGGAAAAATTTAATGAATTCAAATCAAGGATAAAACTCACCAATGAGATAATGGAGAATGGAAAGTGTTTACTTGAGAGAAGTTTGGCTTGCTATAATGAAAATTTCATAGAATGACACAAGGTCTCAAAGGACAGACTAACCTCATTAGTTTTTGTTAATGCTGCTGGTACACACAAGTACAAAGCATTAGTTATTGCAAAGAGCTTTAAAAAATGTCCATGAAGGGACTAAGAAATTTAAGAAAATTGGTTTAAAATATGATAGTAAAATCATTCTGCTATTGGACTTCAATGCTGAAAACGATATTGTGAAATTTTTTCCACCAAATTGGTTGACTTTGATCCAACCGATGAATCAGTGTGCAATAATAAGCTTTAAATGTCATTATTAAAACACTACTAAAAATTGGTACTCAATTAACCGAGAAAATTGATTATCCAGAATGCTCCCGGTCCCGACCATTACGGATATATTTAAATTTAGAAATGGTTTTGATAAATCACTAAAATCTTTCCGATTGAGCTTATTCTAAATTGATTGTCCCAAAAAGGAAAATTCTAAATAGATGCTTGCGATAGTTTTTATGTATTTTTTTATCATCAGGCTGCGAAATATGGAACAGCTACCTTTCTGTGTGAAAATGTTTGTTGAAATCGTTCAAGAGTGTATGAAAGGAACTCTAAATATATTTTTGTTAATATAAGTAGATTTTTAAACAATCAATTCTCTGTGCCATTTGTAGGAGTTTCACAAATTTCTAAACGAAAATATTCCTTTCAATCTGTTTGCTGCTCTAGAATTCTATTTACACATGGTTTAAATGATAGTTATCTTGTTACTGTTGGACTTGTCGTGCAAGTCTTCATTGAACTTTTCTAACTTTTAGCACGAAAGCCGTTATGTGTATGAACTAACATTTTCAACAGACTTTTTTAAAATACTAAAAAAAGAGTTACGTATATGTCTGATGAAAAACCATCGAAATCTTTAAAATTCTATACTTGGATATTATCCAAATCAAGAGTCCACTATTTAGAGCTTTCGCATTTCCAGGGTATGTCTTAACCCTTTGACGACCACAGGGACACTGGTGTCCCAACATAAAAATATTGAATAACTTAATAACGAACAAGTAAGAGAGCTAAATTCGGCTGTGCCGAATCTTAATACCCTTCACCAAATTATACTTTAAAATAAAATAAAAAAATTTTTTTTTTCAAAATTGTTTTTTAAAAATTTGTTCCAATTTTTAAAAAAAAATTTTTTTTTAATTTATTAGTGAACAAAATTTATGACAAAATAATGTTTTTTGTTGAAATAAAATTCGGGTTAAAAAATATTTTTCCCGATTTTGACCCATTGTAGGTCCAACTTTGTATAGCCTTATATACATCGTTGCAATGGACTTTGAAATATCTATCATTAGATATCCATATTGTTTATATTTATGACTTAGTAATCGAGATATAGATAAAAAAATAGGCCAAAACTAGAGGTTGTCTCGGATTTTTGCTCATATCTCCGTTATTTATGGACGGATTTTGCTGATTTTAAATAGGACACTTCTCGAAAGCATGTCTGACAGGATTATTGAGGATTTGGATCTGGCGTCTTCAGAAAATTGATTTCAACAGACAGACGGACAGACAGACGGACATGGCTAAATCAACTCAGCTATCTATAAGGATTCGGAATATATACACTTTATAGGGTCGAAAAATTATATTGTGGAAATTACAAACGGAATGACAAATTTATATATACTCTTCTCATTAAGGTGAAGGGTATAAAAATTGAATGGGTGCCATTTTATTTTAATTAGTTCGTAAACGTGTCTCTTATTAATGTGTTTAGATTAAAACAAGTTCGGTTATAGCATTTTTTTTTAAATATTTTTTCCCGAAAATCACAAAATTTAAATCGTAGGTACGAAAAAACTGTAAGAAGTATTGACATAATTTTTTCATATTTTTATTCTCTATTATGATCTCAATAAATCCCAATGTGATGATCAACAGATTCGGAAATTTGTTTAACAAAATTTTTAAAAATTTGAAAATGGAGATTTGAAACTGCCCTTAAAAAAAATAATTTTTTTTGGCCTACCCTGCGAATGGGTTAAAGGTATTCTACAAAGACAAAAACTCATACAAATATAAATACGGATATATTTTTAGTAAAAACTAGATTTTATTTTAATATTTCTTAAAATATGTTAATTTTGTTCCTACATTTCTTGTTCAAGTGGCCTGAGTCACGTTAATGGTCTGGAGAATTTAGAATAACTTTAACATTTTTTAACCAATTTTTGTCTTTTATATCTCATTAGAACAACAATTACGTATACATTTCGATTCTTATGCATTCGATTGCAAAAATAATTATTTAGTAGCAAAATTTTTACAAAAACTGAAAAATTTGTTTTTTTTTCCGAATTTTAATGATAATACAGTTTGTGGGTCAATTTGACCCGAAGAAGAAGAAGGATTAATCAGAAAAATATTTGTTTGACTGTAATTTTCATTAATATAAATAAATCTACATATTTCTGTTACATGATGCAGAAAGTTAAGGAGTTTTACAAATTTATTTCATATAAATACTAAAATTTTTCATATATCTGACCTTTGACCTCGATGCGCGTCCCGAAATCGTTGTTCGATTTGGCTCAAATTGTCAGTACTTATCTTTTAGACCTAGTGTCATAATATTCCACCCGGCACTCTTTGAAATCTAAAAAAAAAAAATCGGCTGTCACCCTAATGAGCTCACTACAAGTCGCTCAGTGCTGATCTGAAAGCTCTCAGTATGATGAACGATTCATTTCGCTCAGTTGAGTTAATAGTTCAATTGAACTAGGTCACTCATGAGCTACACAACTCTATTTTATAAATGTTGCTCAATTTGTCCAATACAGCCGAGTTAGACGTCTACACTAAAAATTATTACTTAGATATATAAAATATATGGAGTTTGCTTGTTAGGAACAATTTATGTATTCTACGGGACCCAGTTTTTAAACCCATTACAACGAGAAGTATAAAATACAGTACAATTTCGCATATTATTTAGACCATTAATAATGTTAAACTATGAAATTGAAAACCTGAATAAATGTTAAAACTATTTTTTCAAAACTGAATTTAACCGTTCATAATTTAACCCTTAAAAGCTCAAAAAAAATCGTCCATGAACAAAAAATTTCGTCAGTAAAGAGTAAATTTTTTTTAAATTCGATATAATTCTAAAACAAAGTAGTACTTATAAATAATTTTGAACTTTAACTTGGTCATACTCATGTAATTTTATATTATTTACAGTCTACTTTGTATATATTGCTTAGAGCTGTATTATTTACCTTGGGCTAATATGGGTTAAATATGTCCAAGTAAAAAAGACAAACAATTTGAGAAATATTATTTAAAATACAACTCATCTTGGTTTATTAACAACACCAATATAGATTTTCTTGGATCTCTTGGATCAAAATTAACATTACTAGTTAAAGGAAACAATTTGTCTTCGGTTAATCTTGTAGCGAATCTGGAACAATGGGTTCACCCTTTAGAAGATGAGGTAATCCCATCAAAAATGATGAACTGGCCTAAGCAACCAGTGAAATGCGCATAGAATACAGCTTATCTTCTAAAAATAAATTTCAGAGAATTTATAAATAATTAAATTGGGAATTTAGCACATAAAAACTAAGTCTTACTCATTTTGTCACCCCAAAAATAACTTTTTGATGATGTTACTTACATTTTTGGACATTACAAATATAAACATCCTTTCCACGATAATAATACAAAGAAACCTTCATTCACAAACGAATGCAGAGTATACAAAAAAGTTTACAGTGAATTTAAAATCATTTTTAATTTAAAACAAAGGAAAATGTAAAAGGAATCAAAATAATGTCTTTTGTAAGTCTTTTTTTTTAATCTTTATTTTTATTACTTGAGGGAACATTATTATTTCTATGGCAAAAACGTGCTCAGTTTTTAACACACGTTGATTTTGATCTCAATACAACTTGATAGAAATGCATAGCTTTGACAGTCAGCACCAGTGTTGCCAGTTTAGCCTTTTTGAGGCTAAATTTAGCCTTTTTATTTACTCTTTAGCCTCGAAATTTTGGTTTTAGCTTCGTGGCTTTTTTCTAGCCTTTTTTTAATTTGAAAATAGCCTTTTTTAAATAAAAAAAGGATAGAAAAAACCACGAAGCTAAAACCAAAATTTCGAGGATAAGGAGAAAATAAAAAGGCTAAATTTATATTTGTGAGACATTTTCATTTTAATTCATTACTGTTTTTCATTCAGCTTTTCAACATACTCAAGAATTATGCAGTATTAAAAGAACAAATAACAATTGCCAATACCAAGTGTTTCAAAATGAAATATTGTATTTTATATCTGAAAGCTATAAATGTCTAGCAAATTCGCTTTCAAGACAAAATTGTTATTACTCATTATATTCATCGTTATATAATGGACAAGAGCCCCACAAACTCTTGAAGTCTTGTGATACTCGATGGCTGTCATTTGAAAAAGCCGTTAAACGTATTGTGAATCTGTGCTTCGAGTTAAAACCAGCAATGCTTCAAAGCCAAACATTTAAGTGATTAATATACTGATTATAATTTGGTGTATTATTTTTTCTTAAACCGGTAAGAAATGCAGCGGATCCAACAAAGCTGTTTTCTGATTTAAAATTTCTTGTCCATAGTTTGTGTTTTCAAATTGTAATACAATGCAAAGAATTTGATACATTATCGTCCCCAATTGAAAATTGTTTAATGTTTTCGCCACATTTTTCATGCAAGTTTGAAGAATGAGAGATAAAATAACGAATGGTTTAATTAGTGACGATTCTGAAAAAAATAATACGGCAAATTAAACTAATTGAGCAAATACGACAAAGATTTTCATATGAAAACTCTTCGCTAAATCGATTTTTTATCCGTTAATAATATACTTAAAATAGTACTCGTAAAACCAAAAAAATATATTATGTATGTGAAAAATAGTAAATGCTTAGTACTTAAAAAAAACAAAATTTAAGTTTTGTCTGTATAAAAATATATATAGGGCATTTAATGTCAAGTGAACCATCTTTTGAAATCGATGTCTTCCTATAGTTAGTTCTATTAGATAGTAATTCAGACACAATTTTTCAACAAGATCGGTCGAAAACTTTCTGAGTTGGAGGGGATCAGAATTTGACATTTTGGCCAAGCAGGTGTTTTTTCTCATCCATGTAACTTATTACCTATTGTTCTTAGCAAAATGTGTCCCAAATAGTTTACATAGCTATTTCTTCAATATTTCGGAAAAAACTTTTCTTTTGACTTTTTTTGCAAAATCTAAAACTGTTGACATTTTTTTTCAAAATGAGCCCTATTTAATTTTTTTTTTTTTTGCTCAAGAGAAAGAGGTTTTTGATCGCTTATGTATATGTGTATATTTATTATTAATGTTATTTTTTGTTTGCTGCTGAAGTGAACCTTTATAATTTTATTTATTTTTATGAATTTTATGAACATATTTTCTAATTTTTTATTTAAAAATAAATATAAAGGGGCCCATAGACACATACTGCTCATGCTCATGCAATAAGCATGTGTTGGTAAATTTTAAATTTTTGCTTATGTATGCGACATACAGACAATGCAGTATGAAAAATCAAAATAGTTTTGATTTTGAAATAAACTCGTACTGCTGACAGTTGTTCAAATGAACAATAGTATACATTTTTTAATTTTTGTGAAATATAATTTTTAAATTTGACGTTTTTGAAAATAATAATTTTTTTGTTCTCAAACGCATTTTTTTAAATGATGATTGATAAGTGTGTAGTAAAATATCAATCACGCACGTATACGAAGGGTTCATGTGCAGTATGTGTCAGCATTTTGTGTCTATGGGCCCCTTAAAACTAAATTCTTAATTTATAATATTTTAGCTTTTTCTTTTGGCATTTTTTTAAAGCAGTTTGGCTTCTTCTGGCCTTTTTTTGAAGTCAATATAGCTTCTTTTTTTGCCAGCTCCTGGCAACACTGGTCAGCACGTATGTGTTTACACTGGCACACTTTCTTCTCAAAACACCAGCGGCAATTTTCTCATGTATGTTTTATTTTTTTTTTTTGGCCATGTCATGAAATGTTCAAACAACATACATACACATACATATTTATTATTAAATTAATATTAAAAATATTTCTCATGAAATTCATGCAACATTTTGTGGTTGCTTTTACGGGAATAAAAAGCATGCATGTGCTGTTTTAGTTTTTATACCTCCTCGCAATATGTATCGAACATAATAAAGTTTATTGCCAAATGTGTAACACACACATGTTATTAAATTATGCCGTAAGTTAAATCAATGCTGACGTTTTAAAACAAATTAAACTCAACCCATTTTCTTGATAATTTTTATTAAAAGTCATTCTTATTTAATTTAATATATAAATAAACACACACTAAGGGAGGGAGCATTTACATTATGACTTTAAGTCAAAAGTTTTTTGTGTTTGTACTAGCAAATTGCGACGTCTGAACAAAAGGCAAGTTTTCTGTTTTTCATGATCTTTTTTGTGACCAATCATATTATGATTTCATCCATAATATAGTTATATAAAACATTATAGCCGATATGATCATATTGTGGTTGTAGAACAATCATATTATGGATGAGCCCAACCATATTATTGGGTGAATGACTTAAAAATTAGGGACTTACAATTGATAGCGCAACTTTTGAACGCGGTTTTTGTTTTTAATATGTTTTTAATCTGTCATTTATTCTCACTTAGTTAGTTATTGCATATGTGTAAACAAAGTCTTTTTTTGCTTCAAAAATTACGAATTTTATGCCAACAAAGCGTCATATGAGGGAAGTTTTGCTTTACTTCTTTTATTTGAAAAAAAGTACAGCGATTACTCATCAAAGCTTCTGGTAAATGTGTTCCATCAGTTTTAACGTGCGAGAAGTGGTTCGTGCGGTTCAGAAGTGATGATTTTGTTAAGGTACTATGCGAATTGAAGCCGAGTGACTTTGAAACACGATTTTTCATGTCCGAAATGATGTTTGAACGCTATAAAAGAAAATAATTTTCGCACCGAATAATTTCTTGCAATCAAAGACTTTACATGATGTCCAGCCAAATCGACACCAAAACCAAATATTCATAGCGCTAAAGTAATGGTCTGCATTTGTCTATTATGAGCTGCTGAAATCTGCCCAGACCATCATAGAGATGATTGAATGACACGAAAACGTAATAATCCATCATGACAATGATCGGCTACATGTTGCAATACCAGTTAAAAGTATTTAGAATGAAGTGGTTGGGATGTTTTGCATCACCCGCTTTATAGTCCAGACCGTGCCCCGTCCAACTACTTTTGGTGTCGATAGATGCAGAACGCTATCCGTTATAGGCTTGATTCATTCTTGGCCTCAAAAGATGAGCAGTGCTTTTGGCTCGGAATCCACATGTTGCCAGAAAGATGGGAAAAGGTCAATGGACAATACTTTGAATAAATTTATATTTTACAAATGTTTTAAAATAAAAGCTTAACATTTTAAAATATCCCGGATTTTTAAATCATACACCCAATATGATTCCAGCTAAAATAGCTGATTCTACCATAGACAAATAATGATTACGTATACCAAACCAAACATTTTATATTAGCACAACCATAATAAGAATGTGTCCAACCGTATTATGATTCCATCTCCAGCTGATATGACCATATGGTTTTTATTTTGGTTGGGCACAACCATACTATGATTCCAGCTCAATAATAATATGATTATTTTTAAACCTAATACATAACTAATCATGCAATTATTGTAGTCACATTACCATATTATGGAGTAATTGTGACACACATTAAATACATTTTGTTATACAAGGTGGCGCAAAAGTAATCCTCCTATCAGAAAATGCTATAAATTTTGCCGATTATTGGTCAAATAAATAGTCAGCAATATTCCGCGTTCTGTAGCAGTGTAGCGTAACATTGTTTATTAACGTGTATTTCGCATGTGTTTACTACACAAATGTCAAAACAGAACTGACATTAGGGGTCTCGCAAAATTTATAGCATTTTCTGATAGGAGGATTACTTTTGCGCCACCTTGTATAATAAAATGTATTTAATTAACATTAACATTTTACGCAACTATATCGCAACCATGTCTTTTCTCTGAGTGTATATATTAATCGTGTTTTCTTAATGACTTTGTAATTTTTTTTAGTAAATCTTGCAAGAAAAACATATGTATATGTATTAAAAGATATTTTTGAAAAACAAAAGAATAACAAAAGCTATCAATCACAATGTCTAAAAGGAATCAGTAAATATTAAAAGTCATGACATGAAATCAATATATTCCAGTAAGAGTTTGTTGAAAAGAAATCAAAATTCTTTATTAAAAATAAAAGTCATTCTTACTAGTTGGAGATATACTATATGATTTTGTGACCTTGAAAAATATTTACCAGAGTCATGTGTGTTTCTCATATTAAAAAAGAAACTACAAATAAAGGTGAAGCACATTAAAAAAAAATTCTATACGATTTATGTTTCCGTTTGAAATGTACAAAGTTTTTTGCTGTAGTTAGATTTCTCTACAAATAATTTTGCACATACACATATGACACAAAATAGCTACATCAATTCAAATCAAATAAAAATTAAGGTGAACTATTTTGTGTGTAGTAAAGTCAACGTGCATTTTGAGCTTATTGTTTTAACAGCCAATGAACCGAAATCAATAAAGTCTGAACTTAATTTGTTAAGAAAGGGGATTCGATGTAAAGTCATATCAACAATCACAAAAGTGTAAAGAAGAGGAATCGCTTTAAGCAAATAACTAAAATGGTTTTGACAAGCAGCAGACCTAGATAACCGGGTTTAAGAAGCAACTGGGGGAGTAGCAATCTTCGTGCTGTTTCTCAAAACGGGTTTTAAATGTCTTAAATTATATTATGTAGATAGCCATTATAAAGTTTTCTTAAAAATTGAACTCAATAACCTTTAGCTACAAACCAGGGTTGAATGTCGTTACCGCTAAGCAACTGTTACCCCTAAAATAGCTTTGAGCTCAGCTATACCCTTAAAAAATTAACTACAATTACCGTTACCGCTAAAATGCTGTACCGAAATAATATAAAATATTGTTAGCTCTAAAATACACTTATTTTATTAATAAGTCCGACCTATGATAGCACCCATTGTTGTTTTCAGTTTATTGAAATCTAATTGTCATGAGTGGCAATGTGTGGGTATATATAAGTTTGTCATTCCGTTTATAATTTCTACATTTTTCATTTGCGACCCCCATTCTGGATCGTTATAGATAGCGAAGTCGATATAGCCATGTCCGTCTGTCCATCTGTATGTTGAAATCAACTTTCCGTATCCCTCAAATAACTTACAAACATAATTGATACACATATTTAAAATCGAGAAAATCGGCCCATAAATGGCTGAGATATAAGGAAAAAACCGGGACAACCTCGATTTTTGATCTATATCTGGATTAATAAGTCATTAATATAGACAATATGGATATCTAATGATAGATATTTCAAAGTGCAAAGTATATAAGGCTATAGTCATTTGGACCTACAATGGGTCAAAATCGGGAAAAATATTTTTTAACCCGAATTTTTTTTTACCAAACAAATTTTTTTGTCATACATTTTTTTTACTAATATTTAATTTTTTTTTAATTAAATAAAAAAAGAATTGGAAAAAATTTAAAAAAAAAAATTCGAAAAAAAAAAAAAATTTGAAAAAAAAAAAAATTTAAATTTTGAAAAAAAATTTTGAAAAAAAAAATTTTAATTTTGTTTACCTAAAAATATTTAAAATTTTTATTTTAAAGTATAATTTGATGAAGGTTATATAAGATTCGGCACAGCCGAATATATCTCTCTTACTTGTTTTTTTTTATTTTAGTTTACCGTTATAATTTGAATACCGTTAACGAAATTATCCAAATTAGCGTTGCCGTTAGCGTTTTTGAGTTGTTAATTTAGTGCATTATTCATAATTATCCAACATCATAATGAGTTTTATTTTTAAATCCAACTCCATGAATAAAACAAGCAAGAAAGTATGGTCAGCCAAACCCGACCATATAATACCCTACACCAGTGATGCACGTTCATATTGTTCAGATTACGAAAATTTTCATGAATTTACACATACCGAACACGATTGTAAACAAAACACACAACAAGAGCGTAAAAATACAAACATTTCATTCCGTTGCTTGACAGCATTCAACGAAGCTGGTGTGTTGCGGATATTTTATGTTTTTACCAATACATGCACAAAAATTAGATTCCTCTTTTTGCCTATGAACGCCCTACACTAAGTGTATGAGCAAAAATATTTTTCTTTTAAAATTTCAATAATTTATATTCGTGAGTGATTTTCGAATGTGGGATTTATATGGGAGCTATGACGAATTATGGACCGATCGCCATGAAATTAAGTCGTGTGACTTATGTCTAACTATATGAAAGTTGTTTATGTTGAATTTTATGTGTATACCAACATTTTTAAGAGACTTATGCATGTTGAAATGATTTTCGGAAGTGGGCTTTATATGGGAGCTATGACTAATTATGGACCGATCATAACAAAATTTGGTGACATAAATTCGGTATATATAAAACTTATTTGGAGAAAAATTTGTGTAGATGACTATATAAATTAAACATTTATGACCGATAAAGTCCAATTTCCGGAGGACATTTGTATGGGGGCTAGGTGAAATAATGGACCGATTTCAGCCAGTTTCAATAGGGTTCGTCCTTGGGCCGAAAAAATCATATATACCAAATTATGTCGAAATATCTTCAAAATTGCGACCTGTACTAGGTTTACATGGAGAGCCAACAAATCAGACGTACGGACGGACAGACATCATTTAATCGACTCATAAAGTGATTCTGAGTCGTTCTGTATACTTTAAGGCGGGTGTTAGACTAATATTGTTGGACGTTACAATATATACTCTCTATATACTCTCCCCACTATGGTTGTGTAGGGTATAA
The DNA here is from genome assembly GCA_942486065.2 of Calliphora vomitoria. NCBI lineage: Eukaryota > Metazoa > Arthropoda > Insecta > Diptera > Calliphoridae > Calliphora > Calliphora vomitoria. The sequence goes on from OW818032.2 coordinate 4,354,345, forward strand.
ATATTTAACACTTGAGCGTATGAGTAATAATTTCATACACGTTTTATTCACAACATTGCAGACTGATAATATCACTTATACGTGCATGTCATGCCAACAAACTGCAGAAATGTTAACAAATGCGAGAAGAACATTAATAACGCATTCAACAACTGAAAACTTGCGGTAAGAACACAGCCATTTGGAAAACAACACAGTTATTATTAAAAGAATTTAGTAATAAGTCTAGTGTTTTAAATAATTTTAAAAGCTGGAGCCAAGATAGAAAGACATATTTTGATGCGCAATTACCAATAATATATTGATATATATTACGTCTATCTTATCTTAAAGCAGTGTCGCCCTATCGAAAACTATTGTGCCATAATAAAAAGTAAACTACGAAAGATAGTCATTCATAAAATCTACATTTTATTTATTGTAAAAGTAGTAAAATGCGTCACATTCAAGAAGTTGATTACCATGCAATCAACATTTCTTTCATTCTTTGCTAGAAATATTCAACGAAAAATTGAAATTTAAATCTGTGGTTGTTTGATTTTCTCCATTGTCTCAGTACAAGCACTTGCTGGACACATAGTATTCGAAAGCCCATTTTACCATATCATATCCACAGAGACTTTATTGTATGTCATTTAATTGTTTGAAGCAGATATGTATGAATACAATATTTGCTTTACAATTCCCCATTTCTTTAATTTTTAAGTAAAACAAAAGAAAATAATATATTTAAAAAACGTTATAAAATACTAAATAAATAAAAGGGTTGATAAAACGTACGACCTTGAATAATAAATAAATATTACAATAAAGGGGAAAATAATTAAAAATTAACACACAGTGCAACAGCAAAAGTTCCTACTGAAACTCAAAACAACTCTTGAAAAAAATATGTCAAATTATAATTAAACAAGTCACAGTGTTATACTCGATTGAAGCAAATCATATTATTCTTCGTATTAGCACAAAAAACAAAGATATTTGTAGAATAAAAAAACGCAAAGAATCACCGAAACTTTAAGTTGAATTTCAAGTAATTTACTGGATTTTTATTTTTATTATTTCGCGACAAAGAGCTAATAGTTATGGCTCTGTGTCGTTTCTAAAATAGTTTTAACAAAGGAGAACTTTTTACTCCAACAAGATCCATAAAAATTTAAGTATACATCATAAACATCATTAATCCATATAAATATATAAATGTCTTTGTAATAGTGTTTTCAGACTGAGAGGTTTTAATGCAAAAGTTGGTTTTATCGTTAAAACCATTATTAAAACCTGGTTTAACCATACAAAATTATTATGATAAAACCATCTTAAAACCTTTTTTGAATTGGTTTTAAGTAGGTTTTATGAAATACAACCTTGTTTTCTATGTACTAAATTCAGAGCTACCAACATGAAAATGTTGAAAACAGCTGATAAAAGAAAACAAAACATATGGGGCATTTCACGTCAAGTGAACCAACTTTTGAAATCGATGTCTTCCGATCGGGATGAAATTTCGGTCAAGAACTCTCTGAGTTATAGGAGGTCAAAATTTGACATTTTGGCCAAACGGTGTTTTTTCTTATCCATATAACTTATTACCTATTGTTCTTAGAAAAATGTGTCCCAAATAGTTTAGATAGCTATTTATGCAATCTTTGGAATAACAAAATTTAAAAAAATTTACAAAATATTTTTGACTTTTTTTTTTAAAAAATCAAAAACATTTTTGACTTTTTTTTCAAAATGGGCCCTTTTTATTTTTTTTTTTTTTTAAGAAAGCTTAGGTCTTTTCCTAAGCGACATATATGGTCGCTTAGTGGGATGCGAGTGGGATATCAATCAAAAAAAATATTTTGTAACTCAAGATATAAAATTTTTGACTTTTTTTTGCAAAATCAAAAACTTTTTTGACTTTTTTTTTCAAAATGGACCCTTTTTTTATTTATTTTTTTTTTTCTCAAAAGAAAGCTTAGGTCTTTTCCTTGAAAACCTTTTTAGTCGCTTAGTGGGATGCGAGTGGGATATCTATCAAAATAAATGTTTTGTAACTCAAGACAAAGGTTTTTAAATTGATTTTTTTCATATTTGTGTGTAAGTGTTTCTAAAACCTTAAAAATAAAACCACCACAACTGACCGATAATAGCCACTGGAGGGGTGCAATGTGAGGCCGACCACTATTAATTTTCCACCCCCAAAATTTGTCTGAGTTTTGTATCTTGCGGCTTTTTTAGTCAATCCTATAGGTAGTTTTCAGCTCAATAATTTATATTCGTGATTGATTTTTGGAAGTGGGCCTTATATGGAAGCTATGTCAAATTATGGACTGATCACCATGAAATTAGGTGGTGTCATTAATGTCTATATGAAAGTTATTTATGTTGCATTTTATGTGTATACCAACATTTTTAGGAGATTTATGCTCGTTAAAGTGATTATCGGAAGCAGGCCTTATATGGGAGCTATGACTAATTATGGACGGACCATAATAAAATTTGGTGACATGAATTCCGTATATATAAAACTTGTTTGGAGAAAAACTTGTGTAGATACCTATATAAATTAAACATTTGTGACCGATAAAGTCCACTTTCAGGAGGACATTTGTATGGGGGCTAGGTGAAATAATGGACCGATTTCAGCCAGTTTCAATAAGGTTCGTCCTTGGGCAGAAAAAATTATACGGACCAAATTTTATCGAAATATCTTCAAAAATGTGACCTGTACTCTGCGCACAAGGTTTACATGGACAGCCAGCCAGCCAGCCAGCCAGCCAGACGGACGGACGGACGGACGGACGGACATCGTTTAATCGACTCAGAAAGTGATTCTGAGTCGATCGGTATACTTTAAGGTGGGTGTTAGACAAATATTTTTGGGCGTTACAAACATCTGCACAAATCCATTATACCCTCCCCACTATTGTGGTGTAGGGTATAAAAACGAAGAAAGTCATTGAAAAAGTGTAAAAATTAAAAAATTAAAAATTAATGAAGCGGCAACAATAAAAAATTCAAGAGAAAAATAAGCTTTTGAACGTTTTATTGAAATGTGGGAGAATAAAATAGAGTTTGTCCAATAAATGTTAAAACCAGATTTATGAAAACTTGCAGCGTGAACGCAAAATCCGCTGATTAAGGTTTTAACGTTAAACCAGGTTTTAACTTTAGGTGTGAAAACACTATAAGTTTGTTTATTTGTTGGTTTCTTTGAGCATCACTCCAAAACGGCTGAATCGATTTTATTGAAATTTGGAACGTATATAGATTATTACTTGGAAGCGCCAATAGGCTATAACTTATTTCAATACTTTTACTAGAAAGGGATAAACAGGGGGAAAACTGGTAAAATTGGTACCTTTAGTTCTTAAACAATAATTACTAAACGGCTGAACCGATTTTTACTACGACAGGGATAGCGAAGCGCACCGGGTCAAGCTAGTATATCACAAATTCTATAAGACATCACAAACATTTGACATTGGGTCTTCCTGAGTCCTAACGTTGTCGTGATGAATTATTACGGTTTCATGCCTGGGCGCATATTCTGGTCGTTTTTCGGTCAATGCTAACTTCAAACGAATTAGTTGTGTTCGATACAGGTTCCCTGTGATGGTTTGGCCAGATTTCAGCAGCTTTTAATAGGTCCTACCAAATAGAGAGAATTACCTTAGCCCCATGGATATTGCTTTGGTGTCGATTCGGCTGGTTGGACTCACTTCATATACAATCTCTAATCTAATTTAAACGTAATGGATCCTTTTTTCATCGCAAGTAATGAGTCAATGCAAAAACGGTTTCCTTTTAACGCATTCAAGAATCATTTCGGAGAAGCAAAATCGTCTTTACAGGTATTTTGGCTTCAATTCTTACCGTACCCAATTTTCCTGCTTTTGGATGAATCCTGCTGCTCGCAAACGTTTTTAAATATCGTTTGAGTACCTTCCAATGATTTCGCATGTTCGCATGAGTTTTACTAAAATCTTTATGAAGTAATGTCTCCAATTATTGGTCTTCAAACATTTTTGACAGGCCTGATCGATCTTTGTCTTCCCTTTCAATGTTTAAAAAATTTCCTTGTTAACACTTCAATGTTCAATAGGTAAGTGAGAACAAATGACAGATATGTAAGCTTCAAAATAACATACATGCTATTATACGCAGAGAAGCTGAACAAAAATCTGTAATTTTCTTTTTACAATTTTAAAATTTTTTTGTGAAAAAATTTTTGAAAAAAAAATCGGGTTAAAAAATATTTTTTCCCGATTTTGACCAATTGTATTTCCGGCTTACTTTGGCCTTATATACTCCGTTGCAAAGGTCTTTGAAATATCTATTATTGGGTATCCATATTGTCTATATTAATACCTTAGTAATCCAGATATAGATCAAAAATAGGTAAAAAATCTCAGCCATTTGTGGGCCGAATGTCTCGATTTTAAATAGGTAGAATTCCCTATATATTGATATATAAACTGGGCTTTGTACGGTTAATTTCAACATAGAGACGGACATGCCTATATCGACTTCGGTATCTATAACGATCCAGAATATATAGGAACATCCAGAATATATATGAAAAAAATTAATTATAAAAAATGTTTACATATTTTTATTTTAAGTTTTTCCCAAAATTTTTTTTAAAATTTTTCTTTAATTTTAAAATTTTTTTTTGTTTATTAGTGAAAAATAAGTCATGACAAAAAAAAATTTTTGTGAAAAAAAATTCGGATTAAAAAATATTATTTCCGATTTTAACCCATTGTAATTCTAACTTACTCTTATATACATCGTTGCAATGGACTTTGAAATATCTATCATTAGATATCCATATTGTCTATATTTATGACTTAGTAATCCAGATATAGATCCAAAATAGGCCAAAGATAGAGATTGTCCCGGTTTTTTCCTTATATCTCAGACATTTTGGGGGTTACGGAAAGTTGATTTCAACATACAGACGGACAGACGGACATGGCTATATCGACTTCGCACGAAAACACTTAAAAGTTCTTAAACACTTTGGTTGGCCCTTAAGAGTGCAAAAAAAAAAAAATAAGATAAATGAGCTGGCAATTTACCTTACCTACCTCGTTGTAAATGGCAAACAAATGACAAATATCTAAGGACCACTGAAACCTTACATCATCATCCTGCCATTTTATTGATCATTGAACATAATGGAGTTTGGTGGGTTTTACCTGTAATGAAAAAAAAATAATAAAATAAAAAATTAGGACTGAAGAAAATAATGTGTTTTAATGAAAATGATATAAATGAAATTTACATACACACCATTATATTTAGGTAGCTGGCGCGATATTAATACAGAGGTTAAAATAAATTATATTTATTAGTGTTCACACTTTATTTATTACTACTTTTAAACAAGGTTGGCTAGCGTTAAAATACCTTTTCAGCTAAACTGCTAAGCTAACGGCACCAAAACAACTGTAATTTTCCATTGCCACTAAATCATAAATACCTATACCAATATTCTATAATTAATTTTAAATTTTGAAAATAAAAATAGTTTAAATATTATAAATTCCATCAAAGAACACAGAAAAAAACACAAATTTTATGAACATGGATCTTCTGATTTTTGCCATATTCGGTCTTTGGAGTATTTTTGACCGATCTATTTCATTCTTTTAAACCTAAGGCACTTGAAACTTTCTGAGAACTCATAGCTTTTGTTTATATTTATTTTTTATAATGGACACTTTAGTGTGTCGACTTGGGAGGGAGCGGTAAATCACTTTATAATTTACACCCTTAACGGGGTATCAGGGTAACACTATACAAATTATATGAAAACTAGTACTTATACGCTCACAAAACAATACTGAGTAGACTTTCCACTTGCTGAACTTATTTCAGTACTGTGTATATAAATGGGATTGACGTTAAGCTAAACTAAAACATATTTCTTGCGTTTCCCAATATATAGCATTCGTATATATTGTGAAATAATATGAAACTTTATATGTTTTGTATGTTGTACCCGGGTACCCTATTACCTTGTTAAAGAGTTTTATTTTTACACACATAAGGGTTAAAATTCGAAGTAACGAACGATTTTTTTAAATGATTTAAATTTTTGAAAAATTCATAAAATTTACAAGTGATGCTATTTTGAATATTCGTATCTTATGCAGCTATAGTCGGATTTTACTGGCTTAACATAAATCTTAAAGATGTCCAAATTAAAGTCTTAGAAATGTTGCCATTTAACCGTTTCGAATCTGTAGACAACCTAGTTTTAAATGTCACCAATTTAAGTTTTTAATGAAATATTTTTTAAATTGTCTGTTGTCTGTTACTAAAATAGTTACTCGATTCATTTACAGTAAAACATTAGAGTTTTTCAATAACTTAATTGTAATAAGTATAAAAATGAATAAAAAATTTCTTAAATAAACTGCTTAAATATCAATATTGTTTATTATTATTTTTCTCTTTCCAAGAATTTTAAAAATACGTTTGCTATGCTCTCGTTTTTTTTTTTTTTTTTGGAAGTTCATTTAAAGAATAACATACTAGTAAATATATGAAATTTCTTTGAGTTTGACTTTGAAATTTGAAGTAAACAACAAAACTATTCTGTTGCCATACAATAACATTTACCATGTCAATTCCAAAAGAATTTTGCTAACAGGGCAGTATGACATTTATGAAAAAGAAATGTTTTTCCTTAAACTAAAGTACTACCCTACTGTTTTAATAGTGGTAATGTAACCATCGCTTTTATACAGTATCTTACACTTTCACTAGTTACTTGGTACTCGACTATAGTATGACACCTCACATGTTATCTGGTGTTGAATCAATTGATGATTTAGTATCCCTAAGTAATCTAGAGTGTAGTCTGTCTATTTTTTACCCTTCACCATGAGTTTGTCATTCCGTTTGTAATTTCTACATTTTTCATTTGCGATCCTACAAAGTATATATATTCTATAGCCATGTCCGTCTGTATGTTGAAATCAACTTTCCGTAGCCCCCAAATAACTTACAAACATAATTGATACATCAATACATCGGGAATTCTTCCGGCTCGGCGGCTATTTAAAATCGAGAAAATCGGCCCACAAATGGCTGAGATATAAGGAAAACAACCGAGAACACCTCGATTTTTGGCCTATTTTTGGCATATATCTGGATTACTAAGTCAATAATATAGACAATATGGATATCTAATGCTAGATATTTCAAAGCCCATTGCAACGATGTATATAAGGATATAGTAATTTGGACAATGGGTAAAAATCGGGAAAAATTGTTTTTAATTGAATTTTTTTTTTTACCAAAAAAATTTTTTTGTCATAAATTTTTTTTCACTAATAATTAAAAAAATATTTTTAGAAAAATTAAAAAAAAAAAATTGGAAAAAAATTAAAAAAAAAAAAAAAAATTTCGAAAAAAAATTTTTTTTTAAATTTTGAAAAAAAAAGATTTTTAATTTTGTTTGCCTAAAGATATTTAAAATTTTTATTTTAAATTATAATTTGGTAAGGGGAATATAAGATTCGGCACAGCCGAATATAGCTCTCTTACTTGTTTTATTCTATTTTTTATTATTATATAGTGCATTTTTTATTTGCGACTAGAGATGCCAAACGGGGAATCCCGATTTCTTAAATCCCGAAGCCCGGGATTTTTTAATTTTAAATCCCGGCATTTTCTTGAGTTACAAAACATTTATTTTGACAGATATCCCACTCGCATCCCACTAAGCTACCAAAAAGCTTTTAAAGGAAAAGACCTAAGCTTTCTTTTGAGAAAAAATAAAAATAAATAAAAAAAGGGTCCATTTTGGAAAAAAAAGTCAAAAAAGTTTTTGATTTTGCAAAAAAAAAGTAAAAAATTTTATGCCTTGAGTTACAAAACATTTTTTTGATAGATATCCCACTCGCATCCCACTAAGCGACAAAAAAGGTGTTAAAGGAAAACACATAAGCTTTCTTTTGAGCAAAAAAAAAAAAATTAAAAAATGGGTCCATTTTTTTAAAAAAAGTCAAAAAAATTTTTGATTTTGCAAAAAAAAGTCAAAAATTTTATATCTTGAGTTACAAAATATTTTTTTTGATAGATATCCCACACGCATCCCACTAAGCGACCATATAGGTCGCTTAGGAAAAGACCAGAGCTTTCTTAAAAAAAATAAAAAAAAAATAAAAAGGGCCCATTTTGAAAAAAAAGTCAAAAATGTTTTTGATTTTTTAAAAAAAAGTCAAAAATATTTTATTTATTTTTTTTAATTTTTTTTTCGGAAGATTGCATAAGTAGCTATCTAAACTATTTGGGACACATTTTGTTTAGAACAATAGGTAATAAGTTATATGGATAAGAAAAAACACCTGTTTGGCCAAAATGTCAAATTTTGACCTCCTCTAACTCAGAGAGTTCTTGACCGATCTTGTTGAAAAATTGTGTCCGAATTACTATCCTATAGAACTAACATTGGTGCAAATTTCATCCCGATCGGAAGACATCTATTTCAAAAGTTGGTTCACTTGACGTGAAATGCCCCATATATATTCTGGATTGTTATTGATATCGAAGTCGATATAGCCATGTTCGTCTGTTTGTTGAAATCAACTCTTGGTAGCCCCCAAATAATTTATATACATGACTCACATAAATCGAGGTTCGGAAAACCTCGATTTTTTACCTATTTTTGAGCTACGTATATCTGGATTACTAATCAGTAATATAGACAATATGCATATCTAATGATGTCACCTTTGAAACGCCATAGCAAGTCAAATCTACAATGGGTCAAAATCGGAAAGAAATATGTCTTGAACTAAAAGAGATAACCTAGACTTTAAATATCAGCTCATTCGGAACTAAAAAAAAATTTGTCTTTCTATATTTTTTCAAAAAAAGGACACGAAAAAGCAGTTTTTTTGGCGAAAAATGTAAACAAAATTTGTTTGGTAAACTCCTGACTATATTATTCCTATAGTTAAGCGGTATCGCAAAGTCTGAATTAGCTGTTGGCCAAAAACGAATGGCACATTTTTTGAGGGTCCACTGATTATTAGAATCACTAGAGGCCCATAAAAAAAAATTGTTCAACAAAATCGCCAAACTGAGTACTGAGTGTCATATCCGTGTGTTTTTCCAAAAGTCTTCTTTTGTGGAAAAGTGTTACTAATCGAAAAATTGTAAAGGTTCTGTAGTACTTCAATGAACTGAAATAGAAAATATGCTGCCATTTAACTCTAAATTGAGAATTTAGCAATTTTTTACACAATCCTGCAAACATCCCTAAATATTAACATAACAAATTATACTATAAGTGCTTAATTTACGTCGATTTTGAATACAACAGTTTTTGTAACATTTAGTTAAATTCAACTTGAGGTAAAATTGTTAAAAAATAGGATTTTTCGTAAACATATTACGCAAACAGACCGTTTGCATATAAAATATTGGAAAGATTTGTGTACAGTGTAGAAAATTATATGAAAAATATATTTTGTATTTAAATTTGTATAGTTGTGTAATTAGCCATACAATTAATATTGTTAAATAACTTGAAGGCTACGAAATATTTTTTTAAAGAATTATTTTAACAAATTTCGAAAAATTCATTGTGAAGTCTTTGATTTCGGATATGAAAATTTATGATCTTTGGAAAATGTAAAATTTGTGTAAAATTTTTGGTACTAAGTTGTAATGAATACTTGATATCAGAAAAATTGTATATAAGAAATGCACAAACTATTTTTTTTAACATTTCAACATTTACTTTTTTTAAGTTTTTGAAAATATTGTTATTTTTGAGCCAAAACTCGAAACTTCCAATAAAATGTAAAAAAAAATTAGGAGCATCGAAAATCTAAAAACTTCAGAATAGGGGCCCCCCTATTCTAGAGAGTATTTAAATTCTGGAGAAAATTCTAAAAATGTTATTAAAGTCATAAGACATTCAGCAATAACATGATTAATGACCTTAACAATGCTGCTAATGAGTTATAGGAAAAAGATAGTAAACTATCCTATGTAATAAAAAACTTATAAATTTTATATATAAAATATTTTATAGGCTTGGCCTTAAATTGTTTGTTTAAGCAGAAAATCTTCTAGTTTAATAAAAACTAAAAATAAATTTACACTACATTTTATTTACATATTTCCTTTGCCAGTTATTAAAATTAACAAAACAGAAATAAACAAACTAAATTTACAAAAAGAAATACTTTTTCTTTCAAATTTTACCACCAGCATTCGCTTCAAAAAAGTTTATTTTTAATATAAACAAATATATGGACTGTTACAGGACACTTCCCTCAATCCACTTGTTTATGTTTATGTTTTTGTTGTTTTATTTTATTTCATGAAAAATATAAGAGTCAAATTATTCAGTAAAATATTCGTTTGATCATTGACACTGAGTGTAAGTACATATTTGCTTTGCCCACTAAGAATAAAAATAATCAAATAAAGTGAAATTTTGTGACAAAGTTGTGTTAAAAATCATTGAAACGAAATATTATATTTAGAGTGTGAAAAGTATGCAAAATACTATGAAACATACTTGAGCTACGAACAAGAAATATATAGTATTTCTCTATTATGTATATGCACTTCTAAAACAAAAAACAAGCACAAAGAAGTTTATAAAAATAATTTAATGAACTCTGCCATTTCTTTGAGAAAGCTTCATACTTTTATAAAAAAACAAATAAGAAAGTATGGTCGGGTTTGACCTACACTAAGTAAGAAGGGTATATATAAGTTTTGTAATTTCCACAATATAATTTTCCGACCCTATAGAGTATATATATTCTGGATCCTTATAGATAGCGGAGTCGATTTAACCATGTTCGTCTGTCTGTCCGTCTGTCTGTTGAAATAAATTTTCTAAAGAGCCCAGATATCTTCGGGATCCAAATATTCAATAATTCTGTCAGACACGCTTTCGAGAAATAATCTCCGTTATTTATGGACGGGCAAAAATGAGCAAAAATACGAGACAACCTGTATTTTTGTCTAAGTCATAAATATAGACAATATGGATATCTAATTATAGATATTTCAAAGCCCATTACAACGATGTATATAAGGCTATAGTAAGTTAGACCTACAATGGGTCAAAATCGGGAAAAATATTTTTTAACCCGAATTTTTTTCACAAAAAACATTTTTTTGTCATAAACTTATTTCACTAATAAATAAAAAAAATAAATTTTTTTTTTTAAATTGGAAAAAACTTAAAAAACATTTCGAAAAAAAATTTAAAAAATTTTAATTATATTTTAAAGTATAATTTGGTGAAGGGTATATAAGATGTTAGTATGTATATAAATGTTAGTATGTAGCCAGCCAGCCGGATGAACGGACGAACGGACGGACATCGCTTAACCTTCGCTTTACCGAAAGCTTTTTATATACGTGTTCAGGAGTCCTTATTTCATTTAAATCGAAACAAAATTAAACAAATTATTAAACTAATAAAACTGATAAGGTAACTCGGGTGGGTGTTGGTAAAACGAAGGTTAAACCACTCAGAAAGTGATTCTAAACCAATTGGTATACATTGATGTAGGTGTTAGCAAACAGCGCATAATATCATCCCAACAACGCATAATATCATCCCCACTATGGTGGTAGTGCTTATCTGCTGAGATGAGGTAAAAACTGAATGTTTGACCTTGAAACCCAGTACATTTCATGTCACTCAGTCATACCCAAGTTGTGTCATTTTCAGTCTCCCAGTCTCTGACTAAATGTGACTTATATAGGGACATTTAATTCTATTCCGTTTTCATTGTTACTCGTATTATTAATTTGAGTCATCAACAATAAGTCGTTAATTTGACAAAGTGTCGTTAAAGACATCAACAACAAAAAAAAAAAATAATAAAAAATAATCATTTGTGACACAAAGGCCACTTAATGAAATTTGATATAATTTTGTTTTATATTTAAGCATTCTTTATGGCTGTTTATATAAAATGATAAAATGCATACTTTTAGGCGTAAGTGTGTGTTTGGAAAATATTTTATTACATTATGTTATATTATTATATAACAACACAATACTTTTGATAATTATTTAAAATTAAAATTTATGTGTAATCATATAAATAAATTGAAAGCTGATTATATATTATAATTACATAATTTAACTTTAAACAACATAAGTAGTATTAAAATAATTTTTCCATGAAATGTTTAAATAAATAAATCTTTAAATATATTAATAAATTTATATGTAATTATATTAGTACGTTTTACATAGTGCATATTGCTACTACTACTTATATTTTTTATACCCACCACCAAACAAGCTTGTATATTAATTTTGCTATTGCGTTTGTAAGACATCGAAATAATAGTCGTTAACCCAATACCTTCTTATAAAATTCCGAGGCAGTCTAGCTATACCGGTACGTCTCACAGTGCAAAGTGGGGCACAATCAAAATTTTTTTGGAAATAAATCTGGAAATTCTAAACGGCTAGTGCGATCGGGATAAAATTTGACGTGGCCGTATACAAGGAAAAATGAGTTAAGTCACATTTTCGCCCAAAAAACAGCAAAAATCTACTATTTTTTTTAATTTTTAAGTTGAAAATCGTTTATTTTTGGATCCATAATTGATATTGTTCTGAAATTTTTTATATATTTTTGGTGATTTATTTGTGTATCTACTAGGGTATTCAATCGATTAACCGTTAATCGGTTAACCGATTAATTTTGGTCGGTTAACTGTTCGAATAATTTAAAATTGCCGATTTTCAAATAAGAAATAAACCGATTAATTTGTATCGATTAACCGATTAACCGAAATTTTTTTTTTTTGTACTTATATAGAAATATAGTTTTAAATACACAAATTTTATTTCTTAACTCATGAACATTCGCTTCTAACAATAGTTTTTTGAAGTATAGCTCAGAAACTGAAACTAAGGAATTTGAAAATGGCCTTTATTCTATAATGTTCCATGATGAACTTTGTCCTAATGAGTCGTAGGAAGGCATGATAATAGATGAAACTGAAGACATTACTGAAACGAGTCTTTTATCAAAACTATTAAAAGTATTCAATAAGGACTCCAATGGTACAATGGAGGATTTTATATGCTTAAAAAATACTGAACAAAGAACTGGGAAATTGGATAGTCTTTGTCATGCGTTACTTTCGATTTCTCCAACATCTACAATCAGTGAGAGAGTTTTTTTCCAAGTCAAGTTGTATTAAAAGTAAAGAAAAATCGTTTATAAGGAAACCTTTTAAGTTATATTCTTTTCTTAAGAGATTATTTCAGAAGATCTCACTAAAATCTTTAAAAACTTCATATGTGTATATAAAAAGGATCTCAAATACCATATTTTTTTGCCATTATTTTTATTTTTCGAAATGCTTAAACAAGTACACAAAATTCGTGGTTATATTTTCAATTTATAATGAAAATGGAAATTATTCGGTTAATCGGATAATTTAAAATTAACCGATTATTAACCGATTATTAACCGATTAAATCTAAACCCCGATTAATTATTCGCTCGATTAACCGATTAAACCAGAAACCCGATTAATTGAATACCCTAGTATCTACAAAAAAAATTTTAGTCCATTAATTAATTTAGATTTCCGTTTTTAAATGCGGAAATTGTAAGAGATAAGTATCACACCCAGATGGGAAACCAAAAAATGGCACGTGTTTCAAAATTTTACATGTCGAAGGTACCCTTTTTTGAGCCCCTATAGCGCCGCCCCTGGAGCATTTGTAGTTTTCATTTTAATAACTTAAACTCGAATACTCTTTGTCTACGCCCATAAGAAGCTCACCAGCCAGTTTATAAATGCCAAATTTATTTCCAAAGAATTTTGATTCTGCCCCACTGTGCAGTGGTTTAGAATTTGTATTTTTAAATAATTCTCTATCTCGGGAACTATTGCAGATATTGTCACGAAAGTTCCCACTGTTGGAGCTGAGGTTCCTAGCCTCGGGTCTAACAATTTTTTAAAAAATCGCCAAAAATCCATTTATGATTCGAATGTGCAAAAATTTTAAATATAAATACGCCTACATGTGAAAACCTTGAGAAATTTCTTTACAATATCTCCAATAATTCCCGATATACCGAATTATTTCCAAAAAAAAAAAAAAAAACCTTTTAAAACCACTGTGCAATGCTGGAAAGATTGATAGAAAGTTAAACCTTTCGAATGGCACACCTATAGCGTAGTGGCGGCTAACATTTGAATGAAATTATCTAATTGGCAGAGATTGTTGTTTCTAGTTATAATAACTATTCCGTTATCCAATTCCAATTTAAATTTTTCATTTATACTTAAAAATAAACTTTAAATAAATCGAGCCATGTACATGTTTTATGCTCTGATTATCAAATTTCATTTATCTTTTCTCGTTTTAAAATTACTGCGAAAATTGTGAATCAAGATATTTTTTCCCAAAATGTTAAAAAGAACAAACAAAAAGGGTATTTTTATGTATTTCTGATTATTTACCAATAAACATAGTTGTTGCAACCATGTCGTAACTCGATTTTTTTCTGGGTGTAACTAAATTTAAAATGAAGCTAGACAAACATTTAAAACATTTGTATCGTCTTTAATCTTTTAGCATGTAAATATAACTACAATGGTAAATTCTTATTAAAAAAAGTAATATCTAGCATGCAATTATGTACGTTCGTAGTATTTATAATTTTATATGTTTTCTTTATTAAATCAACCGCAAATCACAAGAGAACAAGCAACATTGTTCCAGACATGCACTCAACCGCAAAACATTTATTTTGCGGATTAAAAACAATGACTTTTCTAGAAAGGCCTTTTAGTTCGTTAGTGAAAACAAGAAAGCTTTAAAAAAATTAAATACTATTTAGAAGGAAGGCAAATTTTTTTTCAAATACCCTTTTTTCACAGATTTATTAATATCTCAACAACAACAATAGCGTGGCTCACAAAATTTTACAGACCAATCCGCATATTTGAAACAAATTAAGTTATATAGGAGGGGGAAATCAGATCCCCACATATAATATAATTATAAACTGTGCTATATCTATAGACCTACAGTAGTTATACACACTAAATTTGATGTGCGTAACTCTAAAAACAAACTACGAGGGGGGGAGTCGGTTACAACCCATACAAATTAATTATTAATTGTCCTATATTGTTTCACAATGACACCATTATATTAATTAGTGATGGGAGGGAGACTAAAAGATATCTTTCCCAACACCTAACACTAAAAGACTTCAAATACGAATTATTTAAGAACTAATTTTCAATGACTTTTTTAACTCATTTAGAAAAGATCATTGAAAATACAGATGTGCACTTAAGTGATAATTGGCTGCCGTTATAAAGTTTTAAAATTTTAGCGATCCTGCTCACTAACATTCTTTTTTATTAACTTAAATTGCCATCTATCCGTTGACTTCGTATTAACCACTAGAAAAAACTTCGAATTAATCGCAAAAAATACTTTTAAACAAGCGTGAGTGCGTGAGAATTAAATTGTTAAAATCCCGCATGCTATTCATGCACGCTTATAAACTCAACGGATGGAAAATTACACTTAACTGAAATAAAGAAAAGTAATTGTGACAACAACAACAATGACAGCCATTAAACTTTTAGCTGAATAGCAAAGAGATACTTGTTAGACTTAGCGCGTGAAGCTGTAACTAATTTGCATATAACTTATAAGGAGCAACCTAATTATGTCTCAAAACAAAACTTTACTTGGCTTTTACATTATATCAAATTCTCTACCCCACTAATCCCAACTAATAACTTTAAATTAATTTTAGCTGATAAAACCATGCGAGACGTGGAATAGGACAGAACACGTCTTAAACTCCCTACAAGTGTTTGTTAATCGATGTCTCCGAAGAATATTAAAAGTTTTCTGGCCTAACACCATATGTAATACGGAACTCTGGAGACAAACAAATCAGCGGCCAGTACATATTGATATATTGAACCGCAAATGGCGCTGGTTAGGTCACACGCTGTGCATGCCTTCGGATGACACAGCTAAAATTGCCATTAACTGGAACCCACAGGGTAGGACATGAAGAGTAGGCAGACCGTTACACACATGGAGTCGGCAAATGAACATCGAAGACAGCCGTAGTGATTTAGGTTGAGAGAAGTAAAACAAATATCATCAAACCAAATCGAATGAAATATAATAATATTGTTACGAACTTGCAATAGCGATTTCAGTTTAACGGTCTGTAACGAGTGCCTGCAGCATTCATCATGTTTATATACACGTCCATCAGTAGAAGCTTCTACTTATTAACAATCTTGATAGCATGCGGTTATTAGCATTGTTTGTAAGTATGGCAACACTAAATGTTTAAATTGCTGACATTGACATCGAAAACTCTAGAATTCGAACATACTAGTTTGTTCGTTAAGAGCATTGTAGAAGATTCTCGAAAGATGGCGTGTGTATAAATAGTGGCAGAGGTTGTGGTAGTGAGTGAGCTCATTATTGGCGCTGTTAGAGTTAACATCAACTGTCTTGTACATTTAAGTTTGTACATTATAAAGTGTGTGTGCATTTCTGCGAATTGATAAAAGTGTATAAACACACTGAGTAACTATTTGAACTGTTGTTGCTGTACGTTTGAAATCAATAAAGGAAATAAACCAACGTTTTAAAAAGGTTAAAACGTAACAATATATAAATATGATGTAGAATTTTGTGCTCTTTTAGCGGGTACTTAGTTTAGTTTTCAATTAACCCGCAAAAGCAGTATTTTTGGTCTGTCTGTACATCGCTTAAATCAATTTGAAAGTTTGTCCTAGATTAAAGCTTGTGCTGTTAACCAAACATTCGTTGTTATTTTTATTTTCCTCTTGGTTGAGCTTTCCTTAGAGTTGTTTTATAAACAAACTTAAATCTTAAATTATTTTTGCGGAAAAACTATATTTCGCCTATAATTATAGTACTTAAATTAAATTTAAGTATGATCATGATAAGGATATATATTAAACAACTTACTTGCTATTTACTTTTCGCAAAACTATGATAAAAGTCGATTAATCTAATTTTATTTTCCAATTATAGTTTAGGTTATAATTTTCTTTCAATACACTAAACTCTGGTTATTAATGTTGCTTTTGTGACAAAAACTTAAAGACATTGCTATAATTTAAACAACCAAATACTATAACTATCAGCAATTTCCATTCATTACAATTCCTGGTACTAGTTTCCTTTGTTAATTTTCAAACGTTTAGTAGTATTAAATTGTTCCCTGTTTTTAAACGTTTTTTATTGGTTTTACTTTAAAAATATTGTGACATTGGAAATTTCTTAGAAATGTTACAGCTATTTTTTTTTAATACAGACAAAAGAGTGTGTTTGACTTAAAAGGCAAGTAAATTGGTTTCGTTTGAAAATACTGGAATAGGAAGCCGGTAAAACAGGCATTTCTTTCAGTTTAATGTTAAAATGTTCGTTTTATGGCAATTTTGTTTTATATACATTTGATAAATTTAAAAAATTTAATGTGAATATTGGGGTTAATGATTATGAGGTCTAACTTTGACATTACGAAATCGTAAATAAGGAATCCCTAAAATCTTAGAAAATAGGCTACGAAATGTATGTTTAAGAAATAATTTTAACAAATTTGTAAGCTAAAACTAAATTTCTTTGAAATTTAAAATTTGCCAATTATAAATCGGTCTCTCATTACTCATATATTTGTTAAAATACGCATTTATTATAATCGAAAAGAATTTTTTTAACTTTGTGCGATTTCGTTTTAAAAAAAATTTTGAAAATGTAATATTAGGCGCCCTAATATACATAATAATTAATAATTCTCCAATGCAGTTTTGTTTGCAGTTCAATCCCTGTAGTAGATTTGAAGAAACTTCTTTAGAATTCATGTTCTCACAAATAAATATGAAACCCAATTTGTCTTCATAACTGGAACTCTCATTAATTAAAACAAATTGTATGGTGTGTACCATGTCCCTGTGTGTTTGTTGCCTTGATTGTGTTAGATTTAGGGTTTAATACAGAGCTTTGTTGTATCTTTCACAATTAGGAAGTGAGTAAATTTTACAAACTACACAAATTTGTAATAACGCATGCATAGTATGCATTGCATACGTTTGCACAGTGGCATCGATTCAAGATAAAATTTTAATAAATATAAAACATCGGACTTGAATACGATACACACAGAGAAAAAATACAGTTGTACTTGTTTACTGTACCACTTCAAAATTGTTACAAGTTTTTGAGCAATATTATGGTCACTTTAACTACATATATGATTGCGTTAACCATACATATTATCTATTAATGGCTTAATAATCCAGATATAGACCAAAAGTAGGTAAAAAAAATCAAGGTAGACTTGGATTTTTGCTTATATCTCAACGTTAGTAATATTTTTGTATGGTAAACTTGGGCATCCGTTTTAAAAACAACATTTAAAAGTTTGTACAATCAATGGCTTACCTCCCAGGTGGGAAAAATTAAATGAGTGTCTTAAGGCACCCTTGGGGCTTTAGAGATTGACACTTAGTCGCGTTTTAGTTAGCATAGTTTGTCAATTTTTATTGAAAAACTTTTCTAATTGTTCATCACATAAATCAGATAATTTGAAACGTTTGCTCACTCGACCAGCTATTTCTTAAAATTGTATGTAAAAAATTGCAAATCAAAGCAAAGAAAACTAAACAACATCTAACTATATGAGGGAAAAACTGTGGCAGCAAAACTAGTCTGCAATGCCCAAGAGTGCCTGAAAGCACTCATCAATAAATCACGTCTCTAAAGAGTAGTCTACCTTTTTTTACATAAATCTTGACTCTAATATATAAAATGTAAGTATACTTTTTTAAAAAACAAGTAAGAGAGCTATATTCGGCTGTGCCGAATCTTATATACCCTTCACCAAATTTTACTTTAAAAACAAAATTAATTTTTTTTTTTCAAATTCTTTTTAAAAATTTCAAAATTTAAGATTTTTTTTTTTTCAAAATTGTTTTCAATTTTTTTTTTTCGAAATTGTTTATCCTTTTTTTTTTTTTTTTTTTGATTTTTTCCAATTTTTTGTTTTTAATTTTTTTCCAAATTTTGTTTAAATTTTTTTCTTAAATTTATTAGTGAAAAAAAAAATTATAAAAAAAATTGTTTGTGGGGAAAAAAAAATTCGGGTTAAAAAATAATTTTTCCAATTTTGACCCATTGTAGGTCCAAATAACTATAGCCTTATATAAATCGTTGCAATGGACTTTGAAATATCTATCATTGGATATCCATATTGTCAATATTAACGACTTAGTAATCCAGATATAGATCAAAAATAGGCCAAAAATCGAGGTTGTCCCGGTTTTTTCCTTATATCTCAGCCATTTGTGAGCCGATTTTAAATAGAGACCGAGCCGGAAGAATTCCCGATATATTAATGTATCCATTATGTTTGTAAGTTATTTGGGGGCTACGGAAAGTTGATTTCAACATAAAAACGGACAGACGGACATGGCTATATCTAATTCGCTATATATAACGATCCAGAATATATATATACGTTGTGGGGTCGCAAATGAAAAATATAGAAATTACAAACGTAATGACAAACTTATATATACCCTTGCCACTCATGGTGAAGGGTATAAAAATACGATTGCCATCGGGAAACTTTAAAACACTTTAATCGACGTTTGACTTCCCTTTTTTTTTTTTGGTTGTAAAAAGTGCAGTAAATAAGAAAGAAGAGAGGTTTTAAGACGTTTCAAGGCTTATTAAAATATTTAAGTACGTTTCTTAGATACTCTTGCAAGAGTTTTTGAAATGAAAAATCAGTTATATTTGCATTTATTTGCATTTTTTCGATGAGTGCCTTGAGGCATGCTTCAGCATTAGAGGGTTAAATAGCAGCCGAACCTGGAGTTTAGTGGGTATACTTTAGATGTATGGATCATATATGTAAGTTGTTGGGTAGGGGGGGTCTACGAAAAGTTGATTTCAACATACAAACGGATATATCTTTATCAACTCCGCTATCTATAATGATACAGAACATATATACTTTTTGGGGTCGCAAATGAAAAATGTAGACATAACAAACGGTATGACAAACTTATATATACCCTTGACCTTGCGTGCTTATGGCCTTTGTTGCATCATTCGGTATATTAAATTAAAATAAAAAAAAAAATTCAATCATCCCCACTGTATGATGAAATTTACTGAACACAACAAAGATATTAGCAAAATATTCCAAAATTAAGTTGCATTAAAGCAACCAATATTTGTTGAAACTAACAGAATGGTACAGCCACCTGATGAGTACGAAGAAAATACTAAAATCTTGTGTATTTCAACGGTACCGAACTCATAAGGCAATTTAGAAATATTTTCGAATTTTTAATACGGAACAAACAGCTTTTTTCTATAAAATAAATTTGTTTAATAATAAAAAAGCAAAAAAATACTTTAAAATTCGAATTTATTTTGGATTTTCTTCCCAAGGATTTGTAAGGATTTAACTGAATTAGAGATTTTTAATGGCTTAAAACCGAAAATCAGTTGTTTGGTTTTTAATGGTAGGAGATTAGTAAATAGCCAATAGGATGACCTTATATTGTTTTGTATTTAACTTAATTATAGATGTTTAAATTCAAATATAAAAATAAAAGAAATTAAAATCTATAAAGCACACAACGAATCATTCATCTTGAAAAAGAGATTGAAAAAAACGAAGAGTATCTAATTCCTTAAGTTACAAAAATATATACTTTTAGTGAGAATTTCTAAAAAAATTTAAAGTTAGCGAGTTCACTCGAAGGCCTTGTGACCCATGGTGGTACCCTTAGAATTACTACTCCCTTATGCTGAAAATTCTTACATAAAGGGAGAATAATTTCCCTCCCTAATTTCGTTGACTATGTGATTCCTGTGGACCCTGTGAGAACCAACCGGTACTTCTAATAAATCTGATCATATTTACTAGTGACACAAATCTAAGATAGTCCAGATCATGGAAAAGAGCTCTACCAAGATATAACAGTCTATGCTCTTGTAAGGCTGGACAGTCACATAGAAGGTGATGTAGCGATTCATCCTCCTCCTCATCCAAACAACTTTTACAATATCTATAACGTATACAATGCATCATACAGTGCATAGTGTTTATACCCGTAAGAAGCCTAATCGAATTCCTACTAAAAGACAAAAGAGTCCTTTTAAGTACGGATGAACTTTTCCATAGCCGTTTTTCATAAGTTTATTTTTTGGTATTATATACTAGAAAATAAAAACATTTTAGATATTGTGAAAACATACTTCAAAATTCATCATTTTGTTGAAATTTCGATTGCAATTACATTCGGAACTGAATGATTGTGTGTACAAATGGATATGAACCCAGCAGTTCTGAACAATGTAGGTAGGGTCAAAATAGATTACAAAGACTAAACTGCGTATTGCAAGAGAACTATTAGATAATTTTTTTTTATGATAAATAAAACAACTACTTTCTAAAATGCAGTACATAGACCCACTAAAATACCAATTGACTTCACGTTAGATTACCTGGGATATATAGAGCAAACAATTGGCTTCTCTTTATATTACAAAGAAAACATTCAAATGATTCACAAGTTTCAAAAAAGGTGCCAACACATCCGGAAGGAAAACAGTCCCGTTAGCACAGTACTCGGACCATTTGGTACGAAAAGTTAAAGCCAATGCAAATTTTAAAACATACAAGGCTCATAAAGTTCCTGACAGGAACTCTCCAAAATATTTAGAGGCCATAGACAGAGCTCGGAAATTGAAGTCAAATTTTATACAAAAAATATACATATATGTCGAAACGTACGTATGGAAAATTTCGAAGCTTCTGGGTCAATATTTGTATGTTGCTGATGCTCGAGGGAATGTTGTAGGACCCAAAATATCTTGATATGATAATCAATATGCACTTGCGGCAAAGGAAGCCAACCATTTGTTACAAAGGTAACAAATTAATACAGAAATTTACATGAAGGAATGTTGACAAAAGAGGATGTTTCCATTCTTAAGACATCTTAATGTGTCTACTTATTTTTGGCCTGATTTGGCATCTATGATAAGCAAGGTCTTGAGTGGTACAAGAACAATAATGTGGTATTTGTACTAAGAGAGGCAAATCCTCCACACTGCCAGTGGAGAGATATTGGGCTCTTGTTAAAGGAGAATTGCAGAGCACAAAAAAGGTGTCAAAAAGTGTGGTAAATTGGAAGGGTTTTCGGAAAAGGTTCATAAATTCATCACTATTGATTACAATTATTAAAATCTTATTTTTTGTAAGTTGTAATAATAATTTTAATCAAACAAAAAAATCAAAACTGTAGGTCTTTTTTATTAACATTTATGTATGTTAAGATTTTTTCGATCTCACTCCTTAGACTGGAGTCAAGCATTAGAGAAAAATGACTATTGGGGATTTTTTGGGGAAATTTATTTAAGAATTGGCCATTGCTCTGACCTTTTCCCATCCGATGATTCGGTGCAAATATAATTTTCTTTTACAGCGTTTAAGCAGAATTTCGCACATGCAAGATCATCTTTTCCCTGCTTTTGATTGAATCGTGCAAACGTTTTGAAATTGCTGCTTGAGCAGCTCTCAATGATTGTGCAAACTGTTGAGTTTTGTAACGAAGTTTTCGTTACATACAGATAAAATTATTATTATTGAATTTTATAATTTGTTATGAATGCCATTTTATTTTTGTATTGAATTTAAGAATATATATTATTTTGTATATACTGTTTATTACTCTGAAATTACTCTAAAGAAATAATGTAAAATAATGTAAATAATGTTAAATAATGTAATGTTAAGTATAACAGATGTTGAGAAAGAATGTTAATTATAATAGTATAAGAGAATTTAACAGCAACTAACACTCGCATATATTTAAATTAGTAACTCGATGATGTTAGTGTTTATCACTACTACTCTGTGAGGATCGGCTAGTGGTCGAAGTGTTGATCACCACAACTTTAGTTGAGCTTAGGCTGTGCTCGTATGCGGACAGCTGGTACAAGTTTGTAATAGCTTTACTACTAACCGCATATAAACACAAATAAGTTCAACTCAAGTAGTAGTGTACAGGGTTACTACTGGTGTTATACAGCCATAGTTCCCAGACACATTAGTTGTAGTGTACAGGGATACTACTGGTGTTACAACGCCATAGTTCCCAGACACATCAGTTGTAGTGCACAGGAACACTAATGGCCATAGTTTCCAGGCGTAGTAGTGACTAACACACTAATCACCACAAAATCTTCCCAATAAAAGTTTAGGACTTCTGACGGTTCAGGGAGTCTTTTACCAACCATTAACCTAACTCGACGTTTCACGGTTAATTGCTGTTAATCTTTTAAATATCCTGCAAGGTCCTGAGTATATACATATATATTAATTTTTTTGAATAAACGCTGTAAAATAATAATTAAATACAAGGTGTGTTTTTTATCCTGGTTCCGAATGAGCTTATCCTGGCAAAGATTGTTATAAATGGCGCCCGAGCAGGGACAATAAAATAATTACTTGGATAAAAAATAAAAAATAAATTAAATTTCGTGGAAAATTTCAATACAGTTGGTTACAATGAGCCGAGCATTTGTGAATCTTTTAAAAAAGGACATTCTATGTACTTGTTTAAGAGATCTGGGTATGAACGATGATGGAAATGTAGAAGAAATGAGAAGCCGATTGAGGACATACTTGGATAGCAATGACATTCCCCCTGAGCATGAATTGTACATAAGTAATTTGAGGTCGAGTTACGATTCTGGTAAAGATATAAAAATTCCTAGTATTCACGTTTCCCGTACATCATCACCAGTGCGAACAAACTACGAACAAGAGTATAATGTACCCAATTTATCTGAGGTTTGTGATAAGGTACGTAAGTGGGGCGTAAAGTACGACGGCGGAAAAGACCCGTTATGTTTTTTAGAAAGAATTGAAGAACTGGCCACGTGTTACTCTATTCCTAAAAACACGTTATTAAATTACATGCCTGAACTTTTAAAAGGCGATGCCTTAGCTTGGTATCGTAACAATAAAAATAATTGGAAGCTTTATAAAGACTTTGTCGAAGATTTTAAGTTGTTCTTTTTACCCAATCTATTCTTTGAAAATCTAGATGATGCTATCAGAAATCGGTTACAAAAAGCAGACGAATGTTTTGTCGATTACGTAACAGAAATACAGTCATTGATGAGGTGGACCAATTTAACGACAAGCGAACAACTAGAAAGAATCTATAAGAACTGCAGGGCAGAGTACAAGATTTATATTAAAAGAGGAGAATTCAACAGGTTACGAGAACTTATTATACAGGCACAAGAATATGAAAATATACGAGCAGAGGAGAATAAGCAAAAGAAAGCGGTTCGGCGGGTACAGACCGCGGTTGCTTCCGCTAAATCCAATTATGTATGTTATCGTTGTGGTGAGACTGGTCATAATCGTGCTGTTTGTTCAAAACCTCAGGTGCTATTTTGTTGGGATTGTGGTAAAAGAGATGTAAAAACTATTGATTGTTGCCGATCCGTTACGGAAAACTCAAGCAGAGATCCTTTAACAAGGGAAAGGGAAGGAGATCTCTGAATCCAATGACCTTTCCAATCAGACTTACACCCGATGACGACTTTCGCCTACGAACATGGTTAATGATAAAAAATAAGAAGATATCTGCTATTTTTGACACTGGAGCCACTCATTCTTGCATACATTTGTCACTTGTAGAAGAAATGCAAATTCCGATAGTTGCTGCCGATTTCGATACCCTTCATTTAGCGGACCAATCTCGAATTCTTGTTGAAGGAGCCGTAAATCTTTGGTTTATAATGAATGGTGTAGTGTATCGTCACGATTTCTTAGTGCTGAGAACGAGTTTAGATCCAGTTATAATTGGAATGAATTTTTTGCAACAAACGGGCCGAGAGCTGCATATTATTCCCCGAACAAAAACGACCAGTACAGGTATTTCACAGAATTCCGATATTTCTCAAAATAGCTCTTTGCAGGTAATATCAACAGTCGATTCAGCATATGAACAGCAAGTTAAAGAATTTTTAGACAGCGAACTGCCACGTTTCGAAGCTATTAACGGTCCATCCAAAGTTACCCAACACGTAATTACAATGAAACATTCACGACCTCTCCGTCAGCGGTACTACCCACGAAATCCAGCAATGCAAGAAATTATCAATGATCAAATAGATGAACTATTAGAGGAAGGAAAAATAGAACCGTCTAAAAGCCCGTATAGCTCGCCCATCGTATTGGTGCGTAAAAAGAACAATGATTGGCGACTATGTGTAGATTTTCGGCAGTTGAATGAAAATTCAATTCGAGACGCTTATCCTATTCCTCAAATAAATTCTATACTCGAAAAACTGAGAAATAGCAAATATTTCAGCACAATCGATCTACGTAATGGATATTGGCAGATCCCTATGGCCCAAGAAAGCAAAATATACACAGCCTTTACGGTCCCAGGTCGCGGCTTATATCAGTGGCGTGTTATGCCTTTTGGTTTGCACTCTGCTTCGGCAACGTTTCAGAGAGCGTTGGATTCTGTTATTGGGCCAGAATTAGATTCATTTGCTTTCGCTTACCTTGATGACATTGTTGTCCTTGGAAGTTCCATGGAAGAACACCTTTCCAATTTGAAAACTGTCTTCGATCGACTTATCGCGGCTAAACTGCGTATAAATCCGAACAAATGTACATTTGCAAAGAAAACCATACGATATTTAGGCCATATGATTAGCGAAAAAGGAGTCCACACCGATCCTGAAAAGGTGAAAGCGATATTAAATCTCCCTGAACCCACTACACTTAAAGAACTAAGGTCATTTTTAAACACAGCAGCATGGTATAGGCGTTTCGTGCCAAATTTTTCGATGTTAACCAGTCCTCTGAATGAGCTTTTAAAAAAGGGACAAAAATGGATTTGGGGAACTGAACAAAAGGCAGCATTTGAAGAAATAAAGCAAAAATTAATGGACGCACCAGCCCTAACTTGTCCAGACTTCACACGTACTTTCATCCTACAAACAGATGCCAGCGATGTTGGCCTAGGAGCTGTACTGACACAGGAATTTGACGATGGCGAAAAGATAATTGCATATGCTAGCCGCACACTGTCTACTTCAGAACGGAACTACACCGTTACTGAAAAGGAATGCCTGGCAATTATATGGGGAATTCGTAAATTGAGGCATTATATTGAAGGGTACCATTTCATTATCATTACAGATCATCAGTCACTAAAGTGGCTGAATTCAATCCAGTCTCCATCTGGAAGAATTGCACGCTGGGCCTTGGAACTAATGCAATTCGATTATGAGATCCGATACCGCAAAGGAAATTTGAATGTCATCGCGGATGCACTTTCTCGAGCTCCAGTTCCCATAGAAGGTACAACTCCAGTTGTTCAAACACTCATGAAAATCCCAGATGATAACGACCCATGGTTCCAGAAAAAGGTAGAAACTGTAAAAGCAGATCCGGAAAAGCTTCCCGATTACCAAATTGACCAACATGGAAATTTAAGAAGACACATTTTTGATTCATCCTCTTATAACGAAAGCGATCCTATTCCATGGAAACTGGTGGTACGGAAATCAGATAGGAATCGCGTTCTTAACGAGTGCCATGATGATGTTTCGGCCGGACATTTAGGTATTACTAAAACTATCGCACGAGTCACTAAACTATACTACTGGCCGGGTATTTTCCGAGACATTACAAAATATGTTAGAAAATGTGAAACTTGCCAACGCTTCAAACCTCTTCAACAAGCACCAGCTGGAAAGGTGTATACATCAACAGCCCTTACTCCCGGTCACGCTATATGCTCAGATTTCGTAGGTCCCCTACCGAGATCTATTCATGGTAATACGACACTAATTGTTTTTCACGATAAGTTTACCAAGTGGTCAGAATTCGTTCCGGTCAGAAAAGCCACAACCCAAACATTTCTAAAAGCTTTTCGTGAAAGAATACTGTCCCGTTTCGGTGTGCCTCATGTCCTTCTTACCGACAACGGCTCACAATTCACTAGCCGAGAATGTCAAAAATACTTTAAATCCTTGGGAGTTCAACAACGGTATACAGCCCCTTATTCGCCACAGGAGAATCCGACCGAGAGAACTAACAGGACCATTAAAACAATGATTGCTCAATATACAGAAAAAAACCAAAGAAAGTGGGACGAACAATTACCCGAACTGACGTTGGCAGTGAACTCTAGTAAACAATCATCCACGAAATATAGTCCGGCATATTTAACCCTCGGCAGAGAACTACGGCTTCCAAACACCTTGTTCGATGATAAAACCAATTCGGAAGTTCCAGCTAACAATATAAGTCCTGAAGATAATTGTAGTCAACTGCACGATGTTTTCCAAATAGTACGGTATAATCTACAGACCGCAGCGGACAAACAAGCAACCCATTATAATTTAAGACGTCGGGTATGGTCCCCTAGAAAAGGAGATCTCGTTTTGGTAAGAAAACACGTTTTATCTAAAGCCATTGATTATTTTGCAGCCAAACTCGCACCTCGATTTGACGGTCCATATATGGTTACCAAATTTATATCGCCAGTTATAGTTGAGCTTATTGATCCCGAAAGTAAAAAGAAGAAAGGCACAGCACATTTAAAGGATCTGAAGATATACCAAACGGACCAATAAAATGACCGATGATAAATTTAAAAATAGCTGCTTACGTTTCAAACAAGCCATGGATAAAGAAAAGAAAAAATGTCGTAAAACCATACTTCTAAATACTCCGATAGAAAGAGCCACAATAACATCAATCATAAAATTACCAACATTATGTTTGACGAATCTGGAACCTACTCCAAAAGCCAAGTCAGATGTCCTTGCCGAATTGGTGAAAGATCTCGAGCTTGACCAAGAAGAAGAATTTGATCCCAAAGAACGACTAATTTGTGAAATATTATCCACGATCGAGCCAATTGCACCAGGAAAACGTACGCGATTCAGACGAACTTTCGATTACGTTACGGTGGAGATATATATAAGATGTTCATTAGATGTCTGGCTAATCATTGGAAAGGAGAAGTTTATTTTTCCCAAGCCGCGAAATGACATCGCCATAGCCATAGAAGTTTTCCAAGATTAAAAATTAAAAAAAAAAGACAACCAAGAGGGAGATGTAACGAAGTTTTCGTTACATACAGATAAAATTATTATTATTGAATTTTATAATTTGTTATGAATGCCATTTTATTTTTGTATTGAATTTAAGAATATATATTATTTTGTATATACTGTTTATTACTCTGAAATTACTCTAAAGAAATAATGTAAAATAATGTAAATAATGTTAAATAATGTAATGTTAAGTATAACAGATGTTGAGAAAGAATGTTAATTATAATAGTATAAGAGAATTTAACAGCAACTAACACTCGCATATATTTAAATTAGTAACTCGATGATGTTAGTGTTTATCACTACTACTCTGTGAGGATCGGCTAGTGGTCGAAGTGTTGATCACCACAACTTTAGTTGAGCTTAGGCTGTGCTCGTATGCGGACAGCTGGTACAAGTTTGTAATAGCTTTACTACTAACCGCATATAAACACAAATAAGTTCAACTCAAGTAGTAGTGTACAGGGTTACTACTGGTTTTATACAGCCATAGTTCCCAGACACATTAGTTGTAGTGTACAGGGATACTACTGGTGTTACAACGCCATAGTTCCCAGACACATCAGTTGTAGTGCACAGGAACACTAATGGCCATAGTTTCCAGGCGTAGTAGTGACTAACACACTAATCACCACAAAATCTTCCCAATAAAAGTTTAGGACTTCTGACGGTTCAGGGAGTCTTTTACCAACCATTAACCTAACTCGACGTTTCACGGTTAATTGCTGTTAATCTTTTAAATATCCTGCAAGGTCCTGAGTATATACATATATATTAATTTTTTTGAATAAACGCTGTAAAATAATAATTAAATACAAGGTGTGTTTTTTATCCTGGTTCCGAATGAGCTTATCCTGGCAAAGATTGTTATAGTTTGAAAACAAAAATCATGGAGTAGTGCCTCCAATTCTTGGTCTTCAAACTTGTTTGGTTGGCCTGGGCGATCTTTGTCTTCTGTAAGAAAATCACAACTTCTGATCCGCATAAATTATCTCTCGCACTTTGAAACCGATGGAACACATTCACCATAATCTTCGGTGACCTATCGGAGTGCTTTAGCGCCAGTTTTTCCAAATTAGAGAAGTAAAGATAAACTTCCCGCATATGACGTTTTGTCGGGACAAAATTCGACATTTTCGAAGCAAAAAAATTCTTTGTTGTTTACATTATAATGCTCAATAACTAAGTAAGAATAAATGACCCCTCAAAATGACATATAAGTTATTAATCCTTACAGACATTATAAAGAAATAGTAGAGATAGAGATCTAAAAATTTCAGTGTATGCAAATTTGAGGCTGCTAATTAAGAATATGTAGTCAAATTACAGGTAAATCGTCTCACCTGGTCAAAGTTCAAATATTTTGGACAAAGTTTCTTAGTTGTGATAATTCTTTTATATAAATTTTAAAAAAAGAATTAATATTTACACGATTTTTTTAGAGTTTAAAATAATGTAGTTATCTCCTTAAATAAGCACTGAATATTACTATGTCTCATACACACTTATACAACGCTATCGAACTTATGAAAATAACTTAATTTAACAACAAGTAAGAGAGCTATATTCAGCTGTGCCGAATCTTATATACACTTCACCAAATTATATTTTAAAATAAAATTTAAAAAAAAAAATTAAATTTAAAATTTTTTTTTTTTTTTGTTTTTTAAATTTTTTAAAAAAAAAAATTTTAATTTAAAAATTTCTTTTTTAATTTATTACTGAAAAAATGTATGACAAAAAAATGTTTTTTGTGAAAAAATATTTTTCCCGATTTTGACCCATTGTAGGTCCAACTTACTATATATAGCCTTATATACATCGTTGCAATGGACTTTGAAATATCTATTATTAGATATCCATATTGTCTATATTTATGACTTAGTAATAGAGATATAGATCAAAAATAGGCCAAAAATAGAGGTTGTCTCGGATTTTTGTTCATATCTCCATTATTTATGGACGGATTTTGCTGATTTTAAATAGGAAACTTCTCGAAAGCATGTATGACAGAATTATTGAAGATTTGGATCCCGAAGATATTGATTTCAACAGACAGACGGACAGACAGACAGACAAAATCGACTTCGCTATCTATAAGGATCCAGAGTATATATACTTTATAGGGTCGGAAAATTATATTGTGGAAATTACAAACGGAAAGACAAACTTATATATACCCTTCTCACGAAGGTGAAGGGTATAAAAAGTAATGAAAAATTAGATCTTTAAATCACATGTATATATAATCTAGTAAATACTCTTTTGATAACGCCATTAACTGTAAAAATCTGTCTATTTGCGTCAACGCTGCATGACTGTTGTGAATCCCGCATTTTAAAGTTATAAACCCAAATAAATAAATAAATAAGGTTAAATTGCCTACTTACAAAACTGCTGGGAAATTCTATTGTATTATTTCTCCTATTCATTTGCAACGATGAAAAGTCGTAAATTTTTTAAGTACCGTCTGATATATTGAAAATACTTAATACAAAAACTGCAGTAGAATAGGGTGGAAAATATATAATAGAAAGATTTAGAGGTATAGATAGAAGAAATCATTGCGTATAATGCTTAAGTATGAGAACTTAACGGGAGACAAAATAAAGTAATTTTTCGTATATGGGCAATTACATGTCATCGTACGTGACATTTGTACACCTAAAGAGTGGAATAGATTTTGCATAAATAAGAGTATCTGAAAAATAATTTGGTAATTCAGAGGGTAGTATATTTTTAAAAAAATAATAAGTTCTTTCGAAACATTGTTGTCCAAAATATCGAGTGAAATAAGGGTATATCGCACGTGACATAAAACGGAAGTAATTATGAGGTACATATAGAAATATGCAAAAATTTGCGAATCGTGAGAAGCTTTATGTTTTCTTTTAATTTCTTACACTAAACCAAATATTCTTCCTTTACTATCCGTCATATTTAAATAAAAATAATCTCTGGATGATTTTTTAATAAATAAAATAAAATAAAATAAAATAAAATAAAATAAAATAAAATAAAATAAAATAAAATAAAATAAAATAAAATAAAATAAAATAAAATAAAATAAAATAAAATAAAATAAAATAAAATAAAATAAAATAAAATAAAATAAAATAAAATAAAATAAAATAAAATAAAATAAAATAAAATAAAATAAAATAAAATAAAATAAAATAAAATAAAATAAAATAAAATAAAATAAAATAAAATAAAATAAAATAAAATAAAATAAAATAAAATAAAATAAAATAAAATAAAATAAAATAAAATAAAATAAAATAAAATAAAATAAAATAAAATAAAATAAAATAAAATAAAATAAAATAAAATAAAATAAAATAAAATAAAATAAAATAAAATAAAATAAAATAAAATAAAATAAAATAAAATAAAATAAAATAAAATAAAATAAAATAAAATAAAATAAAATAAAATAAAATAAAATAAAATAAAATAAAATAAAATAAAATAAAATAAAATAAAATAAAATAAAATAAAATAAAATAAAATAAAATAAAATAAAATAAAATAAAATAAAATAAAATAAAATAAAATAAAATAAAATAAAATAAAATAAAATAAAATAAAATAAAATAAAATAAAATAAAATAAAATAAAATAAAATAAAATAAAATAAAATAAAATAAAATAAAATAAAATAAAATAAAATAAAATAAAATAAAATAAAATAAAATAAAATAAAATAAAATAAAATAAAATAAAATAAAATAAAATAAAATAAAATAAAATAAAATAAAATAAAATAAAATAAAATAAAATAAAATAAAATAAAATAAAATAAAATAAAATAAAATAAAATAAAATAAAATAAAATAAAATAAAATAAAATAAAATAAAATAAAATAAAATAAAATAAAATAAAATAAAATAAAATAAAATAAAATAAAATAAAATAAAATAAAATAAAATAAAATAAAATAAAATAAAATAAAATAAAATAAAATAAAATAAAATAAAATAAAATAAAATAAAATAAAATAAAATAAAATAAAATAAAATAAAATAAAATAAAATAAAATAAAATAAAATAAAATAAAATAAAATAAAATAAAATAAAATAAAATAAAATAAAATAAAATAAAATAAAATAAAATAAAATAAAATAAAATAAAATAAAATAAAATAAAATAAAATAAAATAAAATAAAATAAAATGAAATAAAATAAAATAAAATAAAATAAAATAAAATAAAATAAAATAAAATAAAATAAAATAAAATAAAATAAAATAAAATAAAATAAAATAAAATAAAATCAAATAAAATCAAATAAAATCAAATAAAATCAAATAAAATCAAATAAAATAAAATAAAATAAAATAAAATAAAATAAATAAAATAAAATAAAATAAAATAAAATAAAATAAAATAAAATAAAATAAAATAAAATAAAATAAAATAAAATAAAATAAAATAAAATAAAATAAAATAAAATAAAATAAAATAAAATAAAATAAAATAAAATAAAATAAAATAAAATAAAATAAAATAAAATAAAATAAAATAAAATAAAATAAAATAAAATAAAATAAAATAAAATAAAATAAAATAAAATAAAATAAAATAAAATAAAATAAAATAAAATAAAATAAAATAAAATAAAATAAAATAAAATAAAATAAAATAAAATAAAATAAAATAAAATAAAATAAAATAAAATAAAATAAAATAAAATAAAATAAAATAAAATAAAATAAAATAAAATAAAATAAAATAAAATAAAATAAAATAAAATAAAATAAAATATCGTACGTGACAGGATTTCTTCTTATAGTAAATATATGTATGCAAAAACTAAAAAAATATTTTTTCAGTCGTTATTGACATTCTCGTGGAATTGCCCATATGTAAGTATTTGTAACAGTTGCTAAACGAACATGTGTCAATATTAAAATACAATTGTGTCTCCTTGTTCGAATATATAAAAGAACCAACTAAAATAAACAACATTCAACATTCATGATGTCAATATGGAAATATCATAAATTTTCTATTATTAAAAATGTTGTATACTAGCATGAAATATGCAAAGAATTTAAGGAGAGAATATAAACTGAAAAAGCACAATAGTATTAAGATTAAGTATTTGGTAATAATAGTAACATACTAGCACGTGTTTAAATATACTGAGTATCAGTACATGTTACATTGATTTCACTAGTCGACAGCCAAAAAGAGCTTCTAGAGCAAAACATTCTAAAATCGAAAATGTGCAAATTCTTAACATTATCCGATTTTGCTTAAATTTTCAGCATTTGATTTTTAGATGACAGAGAACAATTTTAGGCCATGGAAGCATCGAAGTAAAATCGTAGTAGTCGATGTTTTTTGCTTATATCTCAGCCATTTGTTAGCCGATTTTCCCAAGTTTAAATAGCAACCAAACCAGTTCTATACCCGATATACTGATGTATCAATCTAGTTTGAAAGTTATTTGGAGGCTAAGGAATGTTGATTTCAACAGACAGATGAACATAACTATATCTCCGCTATCCAGCTCATTATGTTGCAATTGGATTTAATATTAATTTCATATTAAAGGTTTTTTTCTTTTAAATATCATATCATCAAAGTATCACTTAAATGAAATACAAGTTACAGAAAAAATTACTAATACCCTAAGAATGTAAGTCAGCATTACTACTTAACTACTTACTAAAACAAATTTAAGCAGACAACTTAACGTACATATACTGACTGACATTTTAAATAAACAAGTATGTATATATGTCAGTAACATTAAGTTTTCTGTTGAAAGAAATTCAAATGTGTGCAAAAGTTGCATGTCCTTTAAAACCTTGAGACTATCTGTGAACTTTATGCTCTGTCTGTTTTCTTGTCCCACTTACACTCTAGACTATTGATTGTATGTTGG
Source organism: Calliphora vomitoria (assembly GCA_942486065.2). Lineage (NCBI taxonomy): Eukaryota > Metazoa > Arthropoda > Insecta > Diptera > Calliphoridae > Calliphora > Calliphora vomitoria. The sequence goes on from OW818032.2 coordinate 4,388,464, forward strand.
CATTCATTTAATATTGTTTCCTTAAATGGTCTTTAGGCAAATCTAAATCTAATTATGTGCAAAAGAAATTGAGCATGAAACCGACGCGTTTGGGGCAGTGAGACTGTCTGCCGGTGACAGTCCCTTAGAGAGTTAATCTTATTGCTATAAAAGGTTTTTATGCCTGTCTATTTGTGAACTAAAATAAATCATCACAACACAATATTGAAAAAGCATTTAAGGGTAGTGTAGGGTATTTGCAAGAAAAACTGTTCATTAAATATTAATTTCTAAGAATGAAAAATGTCTGCAAAGACTAAAGTCTAATTGGGATTAAAATTGTTTTTATTCTTTTACTAAAGTGAATAGTTGAAAATCTTGTCAGCTTATGATTTCATGTGGAATTATATTGTGAAGCAGTTTTATTCTATTAATGTGATTATGGGAAAACTAACAAATAAAAATGGTAAAAGGGATGGGTTTATTAGATTTTCCTGCTGGTATTTTACCAAAAGTTCAAATATAAACAGAATTCTTTTTCAACAACACAAGGAATTTGTAGAATTTTAAATATTTTATTTTTTTTTTCTTTGTTGTATATGACACCTCGAAGTCATTAGCCTGTTAAAGGTCGTTGAACTTTAGATAAGTATTTCATCTGTTTACTGCCTTTGTATTGAAATGTTTGTTATAATTATTTTCGAAAATCTTGTTTTGTTATGCACTTTTTAAGTAACTGTCAAACAATTTCTGATTTTTAAACGTTTCTTGTAATGGAAACGATTCTTGTTGCAACAGACAAATAGTAAAATGTTACTGAACTTAAATTCTTTTTATATCGTTTGTTGGATGTTTGTGCACTAGAGCGTATGATTATTATTATTATTGTTTTTAAAAAATAATACGCACTAGGGATTAACCAACATAGATTTCCAGCTGCATGTAAATGGAATAAATTTGTACTGAAATATACAAGGTGGCGCAAAAGTAATCCTCCTATCAGAAAATGGTATAAATTTTGCGATTGGCCCCTAATATCAGTTCTATTTTAACATTTGTGTAGTAAACACATGCGAAATACACGTTAATAAACAATGTTACGCTACACTGCTCCAGAACGCGGAATATTGATGACTATTTATTTGACCAATAATCGGTCGGTGACTTTGGCACAATGTGAATTTCGTCGCAGATTTCCTGGCCGTCCAACGCCTACTGGTGAAACACTGCAACGTTTAGCCGCTCGCCTCGAAGAGACTGGCACAATACGAGATGCTGCCAGGCGTGGCAGACCCCGGAGTAGCCGTTCTGCAGAGAATATTGCTGCTGTAGCCGAGGATGTCATGGAAGCGCCGTCGACATCGACCAGACGACGTGCCACGCAAATGGGTATCAGTCGACGGTCTTTACAGCGAATTTTGGTACAAGATTTGAAGATGTTTCCGTACAAAGTCCAGACGGTGCATCAGCTGTTAGCTGCTGACCGCCAATCGCGTCTAACATACACTCAAGCTATCCTTAATCACCACCAAGAGGAAGATGATTTTTCATCAAAAATAATCATGAGTGATGAGGCCCATTTCCATCTTAGCGGGTACGTAAATAAACAAAATTTATGCTTCTGGGGCACTGAAAATCCGCGTGTAACCCACGAAGAGCCATTACACCCGCTCAAAGTCACTGTATGGTGTGTTGTTTTCGCTGGAGGAGTCATCGGACCTTTTTTCTTCGAAGACGTCGCCGGCCAAACGGTTAATGTGAATGGTGAGCGCTACAGAGCAATGATCAACGAGTTCTTTTTGCCGCAACTTGATGAATTGGGATTGGAAAACATGTGGTTCCAACAGGACAGTGCAACGGCACATTTACGTGACATCATATTCTCGACTTGATGTAAAAAAAATTAAAAGACCAAATAAAATTAATCCACAAGAAGAATCAAAGTTTTTAATTTTTTAATTACAGCCAAAAAACATCGGAAGTTTACTTTTGCGCCACATTGTTATAGCACATCAATTTCGTAGGTGTGTCTGCACTATTGACATTGTACTGCTTTATTCTTGCTGAGAATCATTCCATACTTCTGCATACGTTACAGCTTCTATATATTTAAAGCATTATCAGTACTAAAATAAGATTTACACTCATAATTATTTAACGAGTTCAGTCTGAATGCCTTTCGATTCCCTAAGAAAACATAATAAAATTTGTGAAATAATCGTAACTCTTCATCTAAGGAAATTCGTAAAATACTTCAGATTTGTCGAAGAGAATTTTGTAAAAATTCTGTTATAAATTCATCAGCTTCCCATACCAATACACTAAAACCAAACGCAGGTCAGTGTTGAATTTTGTTCTTTTTTTTATTTCTATGAACAAAACATTTATGTCTACAGTCAGCCCTAGGGATATTTGTATGAACAATAAACCTTTTACGTTCCAGACAGTACGAAAACTACGCTATGAAACTTTTAAGTAAAGTAAATATTGAATTCCATACACAAACATGTTGCTTTAATTAACTTATATATATTTTTTTTTTAATACAACCATAAAATTTTTAACTAAACATTTTATTAAGCTTTATGTAAACATTTTTAAAGTAAACGTATAAAGTTGTGTACTGAAAAGTGTTCAGTATTACATGCTTCACATGTTTCTCTATTAACAAATTTCGGTATAAATATTTGGCCATATTCTTTCGAACTCTAGTTATTTGTTATCAGTTTAAGAGAAACTTGTTGATGTGGTTGAGTACTTTGTTTACTGTTGTATTTCTCTTCACATATTAATAAACTAACGAGTTTTTTTTTTATTTTTTTTAAACAAACACAAACTGCGAAGCGTTTTGCTTGTCTGCAGATACACCCAGAGTCTCTGTCAGGAATCGAACCCGCAACCCCCAGATTAATAGTCCAGCACACTATCGTATAGTTTGTCGGGGCACCCCGAAAATATACAAATAATTATAAATTTTATTTGTGAGAAAGAATAAATAACGAATGAACAAAAAAAATCTGAAAAAAGTCAAGAGGATGAAACTCGGATCGGCCATTTACTTATACTCAAATATGTAATCTGTTTTCGATAACTGGAGGTAAAAGGGTAATTGTTAAAACTTGAAATTTTAGTCTTTCCTCAAATCGTTGGCTTTGTGGGAAAACGTGCTAACTTCACTTTTTTTAAATTGTGAATTTAATACAAAGCGTTTGAATAAGTAAAAAACCACTGTTTGCTTAAAAATCTTGTACATATATTTAGTTTTTTAACATACAAAATATCAGAGCTGTGAATTAATCATTCTTTTATGATTTTATTTCGTTACGAATTAGCTAAATTTTGAATTAATTCATTTCACATCAAAAAAGAATTGAATGAATTATGAATCAATTCAAACGAATTATATATTCATTACCAATTCATATTAATTGTAAAAATGAGTTGCAACAAAAAATTAATTGAATAACAAAACGAAAATGATGCTTACTGTTGATTTACCTACAAAATCAATTCAAATTTCAATCAATTCAAATGAGTTGGAAATTAAAAGCTAATTCTTTTTTCTAATTCATTTGACTTGATTCAAAATCAATTCAATTCAAATGAATTAGAAATGAATTGCAATTCACTTTGACAAATTCATTTGAATTGATTCAAATTTCATTCAATTCATTTTCTTGTGTGAATGATTCGCGAATTAATTCAAAAAAGAATGATTCATTTACAGCTCTGCAAAATATGTTATAAAACTGCTTTAATTATAGAACATTTTTTGAGTCTCCTGTAAAATTTGTGAAATATAACGAAGTATATTGAAGTACATACTTATTAAATTAGCAAACAATATAAGTCATATTCGAAATCGGAATTTCTACGGTCAAAAACGCGACATGCGTAGGACTTTAAAGTGAACATAAAAAAAAAAATATTTAATTTATTTTCTTGATTCTATTTTTCGACAGCATAAAAGTAGAGTTTGCCGTTATTATACCCTTCACCATGAGTGGCAAGGTTTGTCATTCCGTTTTTAATTTCTACATTCATTTGCGACCCTACAAAGCATTTATATGTCCATGACCGTCTGTATGTTGAAATCAACTTTCCGTAGCCCCCAAATAACTTACAAACATAATTGATATATGAATATATCGGGAATTCTTCCGGTTCGGTAGCTATTTAAAATGGAGAAAATCGGCCTACAAATGGCTGGGATATAAGGAAAAAACCGGGACAACCTCGATTTCTGGCCTATTTTTGATCTATATCTGAATTACTAAGTCATTAATATAGACAATATGGATATCTAATGATGATATAACGAAAAGTAAGTCGGACCTACAATGGGTAAAAATCGGGAAAAATATTTTTTAACCCGAATTTTTTTTTACCAAAAAAATTTTTGTCATGTTTTTCTCACTAATAAAAAATTAAAAAAAAAAAATTTGGAAAAAAATTAAAAAACAATTGTGAAAAAAAAAAATTAGAAAATTTTTTTTTTTTTAAATTTTGAAAAACAATTTTGGTAATAAAATTTTAAATTTTCTTTACCTAAAAATATTTAAAATTTTTATTTAAAGTATAATTTGGTGAAGGGTATATAAGATTTGCCACAGCCGAACATAGCTCTCTTATTTGTTTGTTTTCAATTTATATTAGCAATAAACATGGGCTCAAAAACGCGACCAAAAGCATAACTTTAAAGCAAAAATCTGAAAAATTATAACTTTTAAAACTAAATTTGAATAGTGTGGCTTTCTGTTGATAGTTGTCATGCTGAAATGTTCGCTTTAAACCTTTAGTATGATTTAGCACGCTACATTTTTACCCGTCACGTTTTTGATAAGGACTAGTTCCAGTTATTTCAACAAAAGCTTCCTATTTCAATAAATTTAATTCGTAACTAAACTTTTCTGCATTTCCCAATGTTTGCTGGCAGGTATTTTTCTTTAGCATATTTTAATTCGCTAAGATTTTTCTGCCTTGGACAATAATATTCCTTTATTTCTTTAAGTAGCTTGCTTTACCTATCCTGATACATATCTACATAAATAAATATGCATGTCAAACTAATAAAAGAATTTGTTTAGTTGTTTTTGAAAAATTTTATATTTTCGATAGCGAACGAGACCTAGTTTGAAAATAAAATATTTAGTGTAATTATTAATTTAGTAACTTTTAGTTTAGTTAAACCTTTAGCCTTTTGATTAGAACGATAGCGGAGTACTGAATAAACTATGATTTAATTACAAAAACGCATTTTGAAAAAAAAGTCAAAAATATTTTTGAAAAAAAATTTAAAAAAATTTTATTTTTTTTCCGAACGATTGAAGATTGAATATTTGAGACACATTTTGCTAAGAACAATAGGTAATAAATTACATAGATAAGAAAAAACATCTGCTTGGCCAAAATGTCAAATTTTTACCCCCTCTAACTCAGACCGATCTTGTTGAAAAATTGTGTCGGAATTACTATCTAATAGAACTAACCATGGTGCAATTTTATCCCAATCGGAAAACATCGATTTCAAAAGTTGGTTCACTTGACATGAAATGCCACATATATAAAGAAGTGTACACTTTGATGTCACCACTATAGACGTTTGTGTGAAGTTTGCACGAAATCGGTAAAGTGGTTGCTGGAATGTAGCATTTAGATTTTCCTTTATATTCCCATACATATATCAACAAAATGCCTTCGATTTTCCATATTATGATTTTTTATTGTCACTTGACGCAACTATACAAGGTAGTCTCACTTTCTCTTTTTGTCGCCATATTAATTCTTATATATTCTGACTTACATTCTTAAAATCCTATTTTTTTGTTTATTTAAAAGTTAATAAAAAATAAAACAGTAAAAAAATTTTTTTTTTAAATAATAAAAAAAAACTATTTATGCTATTTTAAAGGCAAACATCCCTTATACAGCCTTCAATATTAGAAAGCCAAGAACAGAAAAGTCACGGATGTCAAGAAACCGTACCAAAAAAGATTTTTTTCAAGAGCAATATCTGTGCTTGACGCATGAAGATTTAAAATGAAATTGCGGTCAAACAACATGATGAAACTTATATTGAGATTTCATAATGAGAAAAGATGTAAGATTCTCCTCATTAAAACAAATCATAAATTTCGTATGCGAATTGGCCAGGAAAGCAATTTCGTAAAGCACTAACGTTAGCAAATAGTTTATATGGTTCTTGTTTGGCTGAAAAAGTAGACGGCTCCGCATATTTTTTAAATATTACTTTAACAAAATTAAAAATCAACTTTTTTCTATGAGAATCCCTTTTTTACTATTTTTCGCTAATTTATCGATTGAAGGGTGTAATAAAAGTTTTATGTAATGCATTCTGAAATTTACAAAAGTTTATGTTAAAATAAATTTTGTAACATGGTCATAAATGTATGCATGAAGCTATATTGTCTACGAATAATTTAAATGGTGGTTTAACTATGTTTTTGATTTGACAAACTTTACAAAAAGAAACTAATAATTTCATTGTATTTCCACTTACATTTAAGAACTAATATAAATTACATATCAAAAATAAAAATTTCTTTTGAATAATTCTTTCAAATAATTCCAACAAACTTCAAAAATATTTTTGAGAGAAGTGGAAATACCTTGCTTTTTGCTATCATTGTATTTTCCATAGGGTACATTTAGAGGCGCAACTGAGAGTAAGGCGAGAGTAACAGTAATTATTCTCTTCACACGTACTTGTGATATGTAAATTCAACATACTTGTGAGAGAATTAAGCACATCAAAATACTTGAAAATTTAATTTCGATTTCCCGACTAAATATAGACCGAACCGCTTTTTTACACTTCTACACAATTTTTGTCAAATTTGTTTAATTCTTGCAGGACACTTTTATTTCCGAAACACTTTTATTTTGCTCAAATGAACAAATTTATTTTTTATTAATTTTTGACACTTAAATTTATCTGTGGTAGAATTTTATTTATAGAACAGAGTTTAAATTTTTGGTAATGAAAATAGAAGAAAATTTAAATAAATTAAAATTTAAACATTTTTGTAGAACTCTGTGTGTCTGGGGAAAATTAAAAAGCCACCAATACAACCTCAAAACAATGTACTAATACATTCTCACGACTTAGGTTTATGACAACAGACTTAGGTTTTTTCCCTCTCAGTAACGCTTCTATGGATATATTATTCTATGGTATTTTATATCATTAATTTTTTATATTTTTTAAATATATCCGTAAAATATCCCGATCATTTTTTGATATTTTTTATTTTAAAAAATGGTTTCTCGTGCATATATGGTGCCTTTAAGCAAATCCAAAATTTTTTATATTTTTCATTTTGAAAGTAATGCCACGAGCTGCTCGATCAAACATAGGTCAGAATTTAAATGCTCCTAAACTGTGCAATAACATAAGAGTTTCAGTAAAAAAATGTATACCGAATTCGATTGGAGCAAACCAATATACATGCCATTTGAATTCAAGCGCATGCAATTTCCAGTGCGTCTATTATTTGCAATGTCCATCAAAAAGGATTGAATTTGAAGGAGCCATGCTTCTCTCATCTCTACGTGTCCCGTCCAAGAGTTGGCATTCAAAATGCTATGTTTATTCATTCTCCAGATGGAATAACGAAAAATGTTGTGTATCCAAATGTATTACATTAAGAATTAAAATAAGATTTCAAAAATAATATAAAATTCTTGAAATTTGCATATAAAAAAATTCTAGGACTTTTCGTTCTTTTTAATGTAGTGACCCAAGTTACGTTTATAGTGCAAAATTTTGTTTTATAGGTGACAAAACAAAAAAGTTAAAGGCAAAATAACGATTCCTCTTCAAATACCTTGAAGGCAAAACAACGTTTGCCTAAAATATGCTTCAAAAAACTCAAAATATGACCTAAAAATTAAAAAATATACACTTATATTTTCGTGCAGAAACAAAAAATAATTAACTATGGATCGCGCAATGTCAAAAAAATACACAATAGTGTTCCCAGCAGTTAGGACGCAATAAATTAGACTTGACTTGACTCTGAATACTTGGCTGACTCAAATTTATATATTTTGGGTCATTTGACACGTATGTGCTCAATTAGTTACTTTATACATCCCATGTAATCTATCGTAAAGACAATTGTCACTTAAGTGTCTCTTAGTCTTAGTCTATAGAGTAGTCAATTTAAACGTTAATTGCATGGTGCATGTCTCTAAGTTATCCAAAAGGGTCAATTGACCCTTTACTAGTTATCAATAAAGTTCAGGACAGTCTCCTAGAACTTCTGGGAAATGACTGTCAGGAGCAGTAAATGTTATTGTGAAGTTAGAAAATAATGAAATCTCTTATACATCGAAATTGCAATGAAAGCAAATATGAATGTTTTCGATACATTTAATGAATTGTTGATACTTAAAAAAACTCTAAACTTTTATGATGCAAATTGTTTTGAAATGATAATTTTCAATTGCTGATAGAGAAATAAAGAACTTAATGCCAATTTCTCGATATCGAAAGTAGTTAGTCGACAAAATTTGAAGCTATTTTTATAACAAATTCGAAAAAAAAATTTGTCCAGACAATTGACGACCAAAAATTATATTTATATTGAAAACATTGATAATATGCATATAAATATGCATTTTGAAGTAAAATATAACGAAATATGCTCTAACAAATCAATGCCATTTTACAGCAAAATGTGCAATTCGGATAAATAATTAGTCTACATTGTATTTGGACGTTCCAGAAAAAAACATGCATTTGCATATAAATCCGCCCCCTAGTCATAAGTGTAAAACATTTATTAAATTGATTTCAAGTAAAGTTGTGCCGAATTTTATATATATTTCACAAGCAATACATTAAAGAAATATGTATATAAATACTGTTACTTTTGCATTTTTGTTATTAATTTTCAAAATCAAACAAATACAGAGCAAGCTAGCAAAGAAAAAAAGTAATATTGATAAATGAAAAAAAAATAGTTTTGCTCATTTATGAACCAATTTTGATCAGTTGTAAGTGATAGAGTTCAAAATTATACGCCATACGTTGATGTAACACAATAGGGATATAACTAATTTTGGCGAAACTTTTGGCATAGCACCACATGATGGCCAATGTTGTACAAGTTATGAAAATAATTTTTTTAGGTCATTTGGAATCAAAAACATCACAAAAACATTTTAATAATAATTTCATTTTTTTTTTTTTTTTTGTGCAAGTGTGAGGGATACTTCCCGTATTTAAAAATTATCTTTTGAAGTATGTCCGCAGTTATTATTAAAATAAAATTTATTGTATTTCAAAATAATTGAAAATATTGTATAAAAAACTTTATTGCGTTTGGTGCGTGAACTTTTTTAACAACCGCGAAAAAATAATACCGTTGTTTTTCCTATTTTTTAACGCTCTATTCGACTATGCTATGCCAATTTGCATATTTGCAAAAAATGTCAATAGTTATAACCCTAGTAACACAAATGTAACACACTTAATTCAATATACTACTTACACAAATTAATATTTTAGAACTTGCAAATGGAATGACAGACTTTTAAATAGCTGTATAACCATGGTGAAGATATAACAATCACAAATACATTTATTGCCCCAGATATTGACAAGTAAATAAGTAGAAGTATATCAAAAATAATGTTTAAAATGAAAACTATCATTAGAAATGCTTGAGGTGCTTATATTTAATTACGTTTGGTATTGACTTGAAGTAAATGCTTAATAAATTTGTTTTAAAACTACATAAGTATAAACCATGTACGAATGTCGTAACTGCTCCACAATTGGCTGCAAAATTTTATCTATAAATAAAATTTCAAGGAAATAAAAATTTTAATTTCTTACGAAGGTCATGAAAATAAGAAAATATTTATTTTAATACTTATTAAATAACATCTATATATATTCAACTGTTGAGCAGTTTTTCCATTTAATATTTTTCATATTTCCGTTAAAAATTTACCAAATTTTATGCAAACATTTTCATAGGAAAAATAAAGTATTAATAATATGCTTAATAGGGTGGCTCTTACATAGGACTTCTTCGGGTTTTCATGTTTCTATGGTCTAATATTATTATTCTCCGTCATCTAAAAACAAAAGGGTTAAGAGTCACCTAGAACTTTCAAATTTACGAACACGTAAATTATCAAGCCAAAGAAACAGTTTGAAGTTATATATTAGAAAATAGGCTACGAAATAATTTTAAAAAAATTTTCGACCAATTTTCAACATTTGGGAGCATCGAAAATAAAAACAAGTAAGAGAGCTATATTCAGCTGTGCCGAATCTTATATAGCCTTCACCAAATTATACTTTAAAATAAAATTTAAAAAATTCTTATTTTAAAAAAAAAAAATTTTTCGGGTTAAAAAATATTTTTCCCGATTTTGACCCATTGCAGGTCCAACTTACTATAGCCTTATATACATCGTTGCAATGGACTTTGAAATATTTTGCTGATTTTAAATAGGAAACTTCTCGAAAGCATGTCTGACAGAATTATGGCTAAATCGACTCCGCTATCTATAAGGATCCAGAATATATAAACTTTATAGGGTCGGAAAATTATATAGTGGAAATTACAAACGGAATGACAAATTTATATATACCCTTCTCACGAAGGTGAAGGGTGTAAAAAGTGTAAAATAATGGCCACCCTAATATAGATATTTTATTATTTTGTTGTTTAAGTAAAACAACTTCAAAAATATATTTTAAATACAACAAAACAACTCACTTACCTAGCCAAATAAACAAAACATAAAGTTCTTGTCGATATGTATTTAAATTTGTAGTATTGAAATAATATTTGTATCTAGGGCTGTTAATTATTCGAGTTTTATATTAATCGAATCAACTAGGGGGCGGATTTTCATGCATTTATTATTGGAAAATATGCACCTAAAATATGCTTCAAAAAAATCAAAATATGACCTAAAAGTTTAAAAAATATGCACTTATATTTTTGTGAAGAAACATATAATAATAAACAATGGATCGTGCAATGTCCAAAAAATACACAACAGTGTTCCCAGAAGTTAGGATTCTTTAAATTATACCAGGAAAAAATATATAATTGTTCTTCTGAAATTTGTAACGCAGATAGAAATCAATTGATTACTTTATACATTTCATGTAATCTAGCGTAAAAACAATTGTCACTTAAGTGTCTCAAATTATTCTATAGTGTAGTCACTTTAAGTATTAACTGTGTAGTGCATTTGTATCTAAGTTATCTAAAAGGGTCAATTGACCCTATGCTTAGGACATGCACGTATTAAAATAACTAATCACGTAACTAGTAGAACTAGTTGTCACCCTAAATGATATGTAAAATCACAAGTTCAGGACAGTCTCCTAGAACTGCTATGAAATGGCTGCCAGGACCTGTATTGTGGATGTGAAGTTACAAAATCTTATAAATCGAATCGATGAAAACAAATATGAATGTTTTCGATACATTGAATAAATTGTTGATACATACATAAAAAACTCTAGACTTTTTTGAAGCAAAATGTTTTGAAATGATAATTTTCAATTGCTGATAGAGAAATGAAGAACTTAATGCCAGTTTCTCGATGTCGGAAGAAGTTTTTGTCCAAACAATATGTTGCCCATTGAAGACAAAAAATTAAATTTTTATTAAAAACTTGGATAATATGCATATAAATATGCATTTTGAAGTAAAATATAACAAAATATGCATTATCAATAAAATATGCAAAAATATGCAATAACAAATCGATGCCATTTTACAGCAAAATGTGCGATTCGGATAGATAATAAGTCTACATTGTATTTGAGCGTTCGAGAAAAAACATGCATTTGCATATAAATCCGCCACCTAGAATCAACGTTTATATTTGTTTATTATTCTAGTGAGTGAATAGTTTTTTAAAATTTACCCGATTATTCGATTGAATAAAGAGTAAAAAATAATATTCGAATAATTTAATAAAATATTTTTTTTTAAAACGGAAAATTTTTAATATTTTTTGTTATTTGTGAATAAAAATACGAAATTATTTAGTTTTTCAGTAAAATTTTTTTGGCTTTTAAATGAAAATTATTATGAATTATATCTATTTATAGTGTTAATTATTAATTGGAAAATCATTTTAACTTTATTGGAGCTACTCTAACCTTCCCTAGGTCCTTAATAGTAACAAGATTTTAGTTTTTAACTCTCTGCGGTTGGGTGGTTACTTTACTAACCACATTTTCTATAGTCTTTAAAACATAGTTTATTGGTATCTATTGCCATTTTGCTAAACAAATATATTTTTTGAAATCATCGTTTATGATTTTTTGCAAAACTTTGCCGTCAGGGTGCTGTGGTTAGATAAATATATTAATTTGAAAATATTGTAAAAAGCAGTTTTATTAAGAGACTTTCAGGCATTAAAAAAAAACACACAGAGTGTTTATTGTTCATCGAATTTACTTTGTTACTTTGATATTTCGGTTATTTGGTCAAAGAAAACAAAAATTTTTATCATAGTTATTTTGAATGCCAACCGCCACGAGTAATCTGATTAAAACAATCTTGTGTGTGTAGATTTTTTAGGATTTTATATTTTATTAATTTTATGAACATCTCTTTTCAATAGTCAAATATGTAATGATTCATTTACACAAAATTCAATATACTACAAATAATATCACTTAAATTAACGAAAAAAAAAGGTTTTAGAAATTGTAAGAAATAACGATAGTAAAACTAAGAACTAAGATAATAAAAATAGTAAAAGAAAATATTTGATGATTATTAAATAAAGATAAAGTTAAATAAAATATGTTGAATAGAAAACTAATTATAAAACAATATATAAATAAGTAATAAAATAAGGATATTTACGTACATATATTAATATGTAACTCACGGTGGTTAGTAAACTAACCACTTTACTGCACAAAAAACCTTGGAATGGGGTGATATTTTCATGTTTTGATTTATTTTTTCTTACTTTTTATAATAAACTAATCTTGATTAAAGTAAAAATGCTATTATTTTGATTTTTAACTTATACACCAAAAAGCGTTGCTGAAAGAGTTAATGATTCTTTCATAATATTTTCCTATGTTACCAACTTAAAATAACATTCTAAATTTGCTTATTTGAGATATTTCTCTGCAAAAGTTTTATTTATATAAAAGATTTGTTTAATTTTAACTTGAACATAAAGTTATTCGAGTATTCGACAATTGAAAAATGTTTTTCATTCGAATAAAAAAATAATTTTCTCTTCCAGTAATCGACTAATTTTAAGTCATACGTCAAAAAGTAATTTCTTGTTTTTTCTATGATGACTTTAAAACCAAATTTCTATTGAATTGAACATCATAAAAGCTATGTATATCAACATGTTAGAAATGTAAAATAATAAAGACATTCAAAACTTTCTGCAGAAGTTCTTAAGTGAAAAACTCAAAAGCAATTGGAATTGATTTTTCTTTATTGCTAAATTATATAGACAACTCTATATGTGTTGTTCATGAACGAGCTAGTTTAATTGAACTAATCACTTAATTAAGCAAAGAGAATTATTCATTGTTCAGCTCAGTTCTGAGAGCTTTATTATACCTCTCTTTTGGTATAAATTTCCATTTGGGTCATATGTTTAATTTTCACATTTTGTTACAATTGTGTCGTTGTTATTTTGTAAAATTGCCAGTGCAAAAAATTAGTTTAAACAAACAATTGGTCAATTCAAAAAGTCTCGTATTAGTCATTTTGTCATAATGTCTTAATATATCACGACTCGGCGGCTCGGCTTAGCCGACTCTTAGGCATTCGGCGTTGGTCTCTGCTGGTTCGTTACGATAACACAATAAACAGAGCATAGAAAGTAGTATTATTTTAGGACATTTTGTGCTTGAAAAGCAATAGAAACCATTGTGAAATATTAGGACATTATGACAATATGACCTGATAAGAGACCTTGTGAATTGACCAAATATGTTTTTGAAAATTGTTTCGCAAGTACAGATCTATAACGAAAAAACAACAGATCGGTTGAAACTCTTAAAAAGATAGTTTTAATAAGCCATCATAAAATAAAACTCATTTGAGGAATTTTATTTTTCAAGTCAGAAAATAAAACTCATTTCGTTTATTTTGTTCTCTTTATAATTTGTAATGATCTGACCAACGGCAATTTTTATGTGTCAATTTACATAAAATGACATTTATTTTCTGACGGAAAAAATAAAACTCTCCAAAAGAATTTTATTTTATGATCGGAAAATAAAACTCCTCAAATTAAAACTCTCTTTTTAAGAGTTTCATGAGAACGTTGAAAAATAGCTGTTTTAGATAGATTTTGATATCACTATAACCGTTACGGCCACTGATAATTACAATCAACTCAACCTATCAACGACATTTATTTATTTGCAACATTAAAGAAATTGAACGACAAAGATAAGAAATGCTGAACTTATTGTCTTTGTTATAATTTTTCATCCAAAAAACCAACAAAATCTATTTTTAAATTTTGCACAATATCCCTTAAATAGATTAACCCAAAATATTTTGTAAATGAAAAGAAGAAAAAAAAAAAATAAAAAATGAACACCACTTTAGTAAAAAAACTTTAGATAAAAGCTAATTAAGTGCCCAAAAATTTAAAAGGTTTAATTTCACTAATAATCAGTTTTAATATTAAGGTACTTTTCGAAGAACATGACACAAAAAGAATTTTTAAACACAACAATTTTCTTTAACATTTTTGTAATTACAAAAGAAGCAACAGAATTGTTTTATTTTGTTAAATGGCTTAAGTACCCAGAATCTTAATCCTAGATGGAGATATGTAAATGGGATAATATAAAATTAAACAAGAAGTTTACTTTTTGTGAGATGTACATACATATGTAGGTGTAATTGCATGCTCAGCTTTCATTTTCATCTCATTTGTCTTGTTAAGTATTACAACAGAGAAAGTAAAAAGGATAACAACTTTATTTTGTTTATATATATACATTGGGGAGGCTCTTATAAAGTTTTTAGATTTTCGGTGCTTCAAAGTTCAAATATTGTTATCCGTCATCTAAAAACCATATTTAAACTTTAAACAAAATTGAATAATGTTTAAAATTTAAAGGGGTTGTACTTTTAATGTATATGTACTTCCAAGTATTAGCATTATTATTATAAGAACAACATGCTCAAATTTCCAAAAAACTGTTAAAACGAATTTTCAAAAAATTAAAAATGTTCTGATATATTTTCCATTCCCAGGAAATAAAAAAAAAATCCGTTTATTCCCGGGAATGATTGTGGTAACTATAATACGGTTAACCTACGATTCACATGATTGTATCAATCATATATATGGTTACAGTAAAAAAGTATATATTCTGAATCGTTATAGATAACCAAGTCGATATAGCCATGTCCGTCTGTATGTTGAAATCAACTTTCCGTAGCCCACAAATAACATACATACATGATTCATACATTAATATATCGGGAAATAAAATCGAGAAAATTGGCCCACTAATTGCTGAGATAGCCTATTTTTGATATATATTTTGATTACTAAGTCGTAAATATAGAAAATATGGATATCTAATGATAGATATTTCCATTGCAACGATGAATATAAGGCTGGAACTACAATCAGTCAAAATCGGGAAAAATATTTTTTAACCCGAATTTATTTTCACAAAGAAAATTTTTTTTGTCATACATTTTTTTCACTAATAAATTAAAAAAAAAAAAAAATTTTTAAAAATTGGAATAAACAATTTCAAAAAAAATTGTTTAAAAATATTAAAAAAAAAATTTTTTAAATTTTATTTTAGAGTATAATTTGGTGAAGGGTATATAAAATTCGACACGACCGAATATAGATCTCTTGTTTGTTTTCACTAATAATTAAAGAAAAATTTTTTAAAAAAATTTGGAAAAATTTAAAAAAAAATAAAAACAATTTCGAAAAACAAAATTTAAAAAATGTTTTAAACAATTTTTTAAAAATTGTATTTTAAAGTATAATTTGGTGAAGGATATATAAAATTCGACACAGCCGAATATAGCTCTCTTATTTCTTAATAGTTTTTAGTGGCCTAACTTTGTCGTATTGGACAGCTTTGACTTCAGATATCAGATGATTAAAAATGTCCTAGATATTTAAAATTACAAACTCGTAAATTTACAACCAAAAAAAAAAAAAAGTATTTTTAGTGAATAATTTTAACCAATTTTTAACTGAAAATCAAAAATCTTCGAAAATTTCAAATGGGTCCCCACGATAACGAATTATAGGTACAACCGTTAAAATTTGCATTTATAATCCTTATTTATTAGCTTTCATTATAATTGGAACTTTTTAATTTTTTTAAATTTCTTTAAACAAACTTGTGAGAATTTTAAATTTGAGATTTAAAACATTCATGACTTTTTTTGCCACAATATTTTAAATGAAATACAAAACAATTTTTTTTTTTGTTCAACAAAAAAACTTGTTTACCACAACATAATCTAAAAGCAACATTTATGATTGTAGTTAAAACATTTTATGATCATTATTAGTATCATAAAATACCATATTGTTAATATCAATCCATGACATCATAATATGTTCTGAAGTAATTATATTATGATCCAAAGCAATCATAATATTACCCCAAATAATCTTATTACGATCCAACGTAATCATAGTTATGAACCAATTATTAAAATTTATTTTTGGGAATACAAAATTAAATTTTAATAGGTTTTATCAAAATTTATTGTCATTCGCTTTAGGAATGCTAAATATATTGTACAAATAAAACTATAGAGCGCTTGAGAATTACAGACACTTAAAATTTACTTGTAAATATATCATAGCTTAAACAAACACCAACAATAAACACTAATGGAAAATACTTACACAAATGCACAGTGTGGTAGATCGCAAATCTAACTGGACAAAATTAATAAATCGCGTTGGGTTCACTTATGAATTAAATAAAAAATGAGTTCAAATATATAAAGGATTATAAAAACTCAACTTTTTTTCCCGTTGTATTTTGGGGTTTTTACCCATTTTTTAAAAATTATCTTTCGGCAGAGAGTGGAGGTCATACTAGAAAAGTGAAAAAAAATGTATGGCGATCGTAAAAATGCGCAAGATGTTTTTGATTTACATTAAAGTGAACACTTGAAAGATTAACTCAAATATAGTTTTATACCGGAACTATCCGGAATAAACAGCTTTAACTCTACTTGAATAAAGGAAAGATTTTATTATTTACACTTTTTGAACTTCTCATAAAAAATTGTTTTTTTTTAATACTTACAGTGGAAATAATTAAATGAAAATTGAAATATATTTTCTTGAATAAAACAATAAAATCACCGTAGCCTTTATAATCATAAACCAAAACTCACACAACAAATATGCGTCTATTTGAAATCTGAATGCACGTGTTGACAACAACTGACTTAAAATCTTACTTTTTGCTTATCAGAGCTAAAAACAAAACATGAATTACAGTTACCTATTGCATTGATTTAACACAGTGCACAGTGGGGCAGAATCAAAATTTTTTGGAAATAAATCCCGATTGTGACAAAATTTGACATGGGGGTAACCAAGGAGTATTTGAGTTCAAGTTATTAAAATGGACACTACAAATACTCCAGGCGCGGCGCTATGAGGCCACAAAGTAGGGTACCTTCGACATCTACAATTTTTAAACACACTTTAAAACTCCGTCCTTCAAAAATATTGCCCTTTTTCAAACTAAAAAATTTTTCTAAATTTCCTTAATATTATATTCAACAAGAAGTCAATGGTTTTTACTTAGTCACATTAAAATATGAAAAAGTGCAATATTTTTGAAGGACGGAGTTTTAAAGTGGCATATTTTTTAATATAATTGAGATATTGACTTGAATTTTTTTTGTAATATCACAAATTAACTTTTCTAAACAACAAAAATTAGTTCGGAAAAAATGTGGACCAAATTGACCAAATCAAAATTTTGATACAAATTTTAGTTTTAGCGCTCAATAAATATGAAATATGTAATAAATAAATTGATAAAAAATAGGTAAAATTCCAAAGGGCTTAGGGTCGACATATTCGAAAAATATGAGATATTTTGTATACCAAAATATTCTCCGTAAAGATATCTTACAGAAAAACATAAAACTGTTATATGTTCTTAAAGAAAGTTTTATTTTAATAAAAAAAAGAGTTATTAAAATAAAAAACAGCAAAAATCCCAAATTTTTTTTTTTAAATTTATTTTTTCGAAATTGTTTTTTGAAAGTTTCTTTAAATTTTTTAAAAAAAAAAAAAATTTAGTTTAAAAATTTATTTTTTTAATTTATTAGTGAAAAAATTTATAACAAAAAAAAAGGGTTTTTTAAAAAAAAATTCAGGTTAAAAAATATTTTTCCCGATTTTGACCTATTGTAGGTCCAACTTACTATAGCCTTATATACATCGTTGGAATAGACTTTGAAATATCTATCATTAGATATCTACATTGTCTATATTAATGACTTAGTAATCGAGATATAGATCAAAAATAGGCCAAATATAGAGGTTGTCTCGGATTTTTGCTCATATCTCCGTTATTTATGAACGGATTTTGCTGATTTTAAATAGGAAACTTCTCGAAAGCATGTCTGACAGAATTATTGAAGATTTGGATCCCGAAGATATCTGGGATTTTCAGAAAATTGATTTCAACAGACAGACAGACGGACATGGCTAAATCGACTCCGCTATGTATAAGGATCCAGAATATATATACTTTATAGGGTCGGAAAATTATATTGTGGAAATTACAAATGGAATGACAAACTTATATATACCCCTCTCACGAAGGTGAAGGGTATAATTATATCCATACGACAACAATATATTGATACAAAGAACATAGTATAGTTGTCGTAACCATGTCCTATGCGTGCAATGTTCAACTTCTAAAAGTTATATGTTTTTGCTCCAATTTTCAGCATTTACACAGAGAAGACAGATTCCTGATAGCAAAATTCAGTTGCAAACATAGAATTCTTCAGTTCTATCAACAGAAAGTCAGTTAATAAAGAAGAATTTTGATTGAACCAACCAAACTTTTGTTACCCCTTCTAAAATGTTGTAACCACAACTGTAAAACTCGGTCAGTAAGGTAGAATCATTCGATTGGCAACAAATTCGGTTGCTATCATGAATCTGTTTTCTCTATGTAGCTTTTAGATAAAGTAGAGCGCATTGAACATCGAATAGGTGCAAAATAAAACCACCCTAATGCGCAATCTATATATATTATTCGATAATTGTAAAATTTTCAGCATTTAGCTTTGAGATGACTTGATAATTTACAATTGTCATGATAAACGTCAAAATGTTTGTCAAGATAAAAAATTATCAGGTAGACCACATTTATTAGTATTATTGCTTTGTAATTGTTAAATAAATATTTTTAAGGAATAGACAAATAAATATTTGTACAAGAACAAAATATTTTCTCACAAAAAACGTATAAATCAGTTTATCAGTATTACTGTGAGTACATCGTAATCGAAAATAAGACAATAAAACTCGACAGTTATTTCCAAGTATTCTATTTGTTCAATTGACATTGAATTAATTTTTATTATAACTCTTTGAAATGCTTGAATATTTTTGATTTTGGCAAAATACTTGTAACAAACTTTTTATATTTTTTCCACTTAGCTGTTTTTTTTTTTTTTTTTTGCCTAGATTTAAAATCCCTGAAAAAAAATTAAATAAAAAGAACAACAAAAGTTGTCAATTTATCATCATGTCATTCATTCATTCAAGTTTTGAGGTATTTTTTCCAAGCACGTGATGATATTTTCTATGCCATTTTGTTTTTTTTTCTATTGTGAAATATTTTGTAAAATACTTTGTCAAAGTAGACTTTGGAAAACTTTATCTTTGGTTTGGTTTTACTTTTTCGTAGTGCATTTCACACAGAACTTTTTCGTTCAAAAAAAAAATAAATAAATATATTGATGTTCATTAATTTTAATTTTTGTTAGAAAAGGCCATTAAATAATAAAAATAAATCTTAAGGCCTGGTTCTTAAAAAAAAAACAACAGCTTAATGTAAACGATAAACATCTTCACAACTTTGTTCCCAATCCTGCTAAAAAAGAAATGAAAACCAAAAACTTTTTGTTAAAAAAAAGTTGGTAATTGTTTGAATAACTAGAGGATGTTTTCAGATGTCTACTATTTAAATTGAGGGAACACAAACAAAATTTTGAGTTTTCGTTAAAAGAACACTTAACAGAAAGGCCACAAAATGGAAACTTTTTGGAACTTTTGAAAATTTCGTGGGTTTGTTTGTATTAAAGTTAATAGGTAATCAAAGAGTGAAATTCATTCGAATCAGATTCCAATATTACGAACTAGAATGACAACATCAATGGCTACTTCTTACCATCTGGCTTACTTTGAATTGATTTAGTAATGGTTAATATATAACATCAAATTTGTACGAAAGTGAAAACTTAAATGTACCTAGGTTCTATAGAAAAACCAGAAAATCAACATTCAAATGAAAAATTTTAAAAATTAAATATGTGTAAATGAAATAAATATATTTGGTCAATTCACAAGGACATTATGACAATATGCCATGATAGGAGACCTTGTGAATTGACCATTTGTATAAATATTCCATGTATACACAAACAAATATATTTAAATAAATATCTTTTTTCATAAAAAAAAAAATTAAGTTGCGCCTTAAGGTATGTGAAGTTTTTGTAGCAAAACCTTTTTACGAAATCTGAAGAGAAGATTATCTTCACTTTTGTACAAATTTTTGCTTACAAAATTCAGTACTAAATCATAATAACCTTTGATTCAAATCTAATCCACATTGATTTAAAATATTTCTTATGCATTCAATTTGTTTCTTTTTTTTAATCTCTAACACAAATCCTTGTTATGTGTTAACTTATATTTATAGTGTCGGTCAAAATAATTTTGTATAAAAACTGTCAGTTTAACTTTAGCTTAAACATAACATTGTAATAATGAGGGTTAGAAAATAAATGTAGTATAACTTTCTAAAGCCAATTTGTAATAGATATAATAGTAAAAACAAGTAAGAGAGCTACGTATATTCGTATATTCAGCTTTGGCGAATCTTCACCAAATTATTCTTTAAAATATATTTTTAAGTAAACAAAAATTTTTTTTTTCTTTAATTTTTATACCCTTCTCACCTTCGTGAGAAGGGTATATAAGTTTGTCATTCCGTTTGTAATTTCCACCCATGTCCGCCTGACTGTTGAAATCAACTTTCCGAAGCCCCCAAACAACTTATATACACGACTCATACATCTATATCTCCGGAAATCTTCCGGCTCGGTTGCTATTTAAAATCGAGAAAATCGGTCCACAAATGGCTGAGATATAAGGAAAAAAACCAGGATAACCTCGATTTTTGACCTAATAATATCTGCATTACTAAGTCATTAATATAGACAATATGGATATCTAATGACAGATATTTCAAAGACCTTTGCAACGACGTATACAATACCATAGTAAGTTGGACCTACAAAAGGTCAAAATCGGAAAAAATATTTTGTAGCCCGAATTTTTTTTTTTTCACCAAAAGTTTTTTTCGCTAAATATAACAAAAAAAAAAAAATTTTTAAAATTTAAAAAAAAAAAATTTTGAAATTTAAAAAAAAAAATTTAAAAAGCAATTCGAAAAAAATTTTCCAAAAAATGAAAAAACAACTTTGGAAAAAAAAATAAATTTTGTTTACCTAGGTTGCAAAGGTTTTTGAAATGTTTATCATTAGGTCAAAAATCGAGGTTCTCCTGGTTTTTTCTTTATATCTAAACCAATTTTGAGCCGATTTTCTCGATTTTAAATAGCAACTGAACCGGGTCTATAGCGGATATATTGATGCATGAATCATGCATGTAAGTTACTTGTGGGGTACTGAAAGTTTATTTCAACATACTGTAGCGATTCAGACTTTGAAGCGTATAAATTTATTTAAGTCCCTATTTGTAAGCGGTCGTGTGATTTCAAATATTGCATTTAAATGCCAATGTTTATGTAGTATAGAAAAAATATTAGCATAATTGGTTTACTTTGTAATTTTTTTTTTTTTGTGGGTTCTATTATTAGCAAAATTGAAACAAAAATATTTTACTCCATGGAAGCTTATACTAATTCCATTTTCTGAAAAAAATAATCTCTTTCTTTAATATTCTGAAAACAAACCAATCTGTTTACTGTTTTCACCATCATTTTAAAACGCAAAATAAAATCAAAATGAAGAGCAAAAATGTAATATCTTAAAAGAAATTGTAAATATTGTACCAACTTTATTTTATACACATACATTAATAACTTTCATATTATGCCATAAAACTGATAGTAACAAAAATTTGTTTTTTTTTTATCTTAAATAACAATTCTAGGAAATAACACTAGAAAATAATCGAAATCTAAACGATTCTAAAGTAAACGAAATCCATTTGACGTGTTTACATATTTCTTAGTAAAGTTTGGTATTGTACTTAGGTTTTTAAAAGAACATGTGCAAAATACAACTAAGAGTGCTTTTGTCTGCTGTACCGAATTTGATATGCCCTTTACCAAAGTATAATTTAAGATAAATATTTGGTCAATTCACAAGGTCTCTATTGTCATAATGTCCTAATATATCACGACTCGGCGGCTCGGCTTAACCGACTCTTAGGCATTCGGCGTTGGTCTCTGCTGGTTCGTAATGATAACACAATTAACATAACATAGAAAGTAGTATTATTTTAGGACACTTTATGCTTGAAAAGCAATAAAAACCATTGTGAAATATTAGGACATTATGACATGATAAGAAATATTGTGAATTGACCAATTGAAAAGAAAAAAAAAATGTGGCCGATTTTGACCGATATGGGGGTATTGATTTTGTAATTCCGTTTGTAACACATCGAAATATTTGTCAGATATATGAGATAAATTTTAAATTTTGGAGAATTTTACTAAAATTAAATATTTTTTGAAACATTCTCAATTCTTTCAAATTTAGGTATGCTTTATTAAAATTAAAATGATACCAATTCATAGAATATTCTAAAAAAATATCAAAAAAAATGGAAATACATCTGTAACTTCTAAACGGGAAGGATGTGCAGCTGAGCCAAATTTTCGAGTTGATTTGCAGGTGTTCAGCTTCCTAGCGCTAACGGGGGCAGTGCGTTGTGCCTC
Source organism: Calliphora vomitoria (assembly GCA_942486065.2). Lineage (NCBI taxonomy): Eukaryota > Metazoa > Arthropoda > Insecta > Diptera > Calliphoridae > Calliphora > Calliphora vomitoria. The sequence goes on from OW818032.2 coordinate 4,411,688, forward strand.
AAAGTTGGTCACCATCGCTAAAAATCCATTTATTATCCGAGTGAAGTGAAATTTAAAATACAAATAGTGCTTAAGAAGATCTACAAAAAATACGCTTACATGTGTAGTGTATCTCTATTAGTTGAAGAGATATTTAGGTTTATTTATTTTTCTTTTTAATTTTGCTAGATCTTGTTATGTTTTTTTTATACGGAGGGTCGAATTTTTTTTCTAAATTTTCACCTATATTCGTGATAAAATTCTAAATAAAATAAAAAAACTTGCTAACAGTTATAAAAAGTTAAACGTCTCCAAAATTTGTTTTTTTCCAAAAAGGCGCATATATTTTTTCATTTGTAGCGTGTAAAGTAAACTTTGGCTCACTTAAGCGGACACAACACCTCCCAGACCTATCCAAACTTAGACAATTTTTAAAAAAAAAATTAGGTTTGCGTAAAAAATTCAAAAAAGGCAAGCCCCCGACCCACGAGAAAGACTCATATTTGTATAACCCTATATGTTTCTTAAATATCTAGAAAGTTGTTTTACTAGCACACGGTAAATAACGTCACAGTAGACACTTTTCTAAAAAAACTCAGTTTTTGGAACACATTTTCCCCGGTTTAGGAATTTCGGTAATTAAAAATAAAAAATTTAAAAAATTATAATGGCGTTGATTTGAGGATAATTTAGTATTTATTAGTCCAAGATTTTGTTATGATATCTTTAATCGTTAAAATTTTACATTAATAAAAATTCTATATTTTTCTACATGGAAAATCACCATATTATTTTTTTAAGATTTTAAAGTAAATGACGTGCCAAAAATTTATAAAATTGTTTAATTTTACTAAAATATCAATCTTCATGTCCTAAGATTTTCAACAATATCAAATACTTATATAAAAAGCCTTTATTTACTCCTCAGAAGTTCCACAAACCTTGCCTCCTTTGAAAAATGTGTACGTTGATATTTTTCATTCACTCTATAGTTTTATTTGTATATCTTTAGTTTTTCTACAGCATTTTGGGGAAAAGGCTTTAGCAAATAAAATGAGCATAAGAACTAGTTTATCCCCCAATAATAAATATCACTGAATTTATCAATAATTGGGAATTTGGCACAATTCTTACCAAAATATTAATTTTGTATTCCCGTGAAACTTTTTGTTAAAATCACTTTTGTTGCCGCAACATGTTCTTAAATCAGTGATGCACGTTTGTATTGTTGAGATTACGAAGATTTTCGTGAATTTACACATACACAACACGATTGCAATCAAAACACACAACAAGAGCGTAAAAAGAGTCAAATATCTAAACAATACCATTTTTCAGATTTTTAAAAAGATTTCTGGGAATTGTGGGATTTTCAATAACAAATCACAAATTTCTGCCTTTTGTATTATGATCAATAATGTCAATATAATTGTAGAATTGTATTAACCCTCTAATGCCAATTTCTAGAAGAAAAAAATGGCTAAAAACGTTGGTAATAATTTTTTTTTATGGTAAATTTGGGCATCTGATTTCAAAAACAACATATAAAAGTTTGTACAATCAATGATTTACCTGCCAGATGGGAAAAACTAAATGAGTGCCTTAAGGCACCCTTGGGACTTTAGAGATTGAAACATAGTCGGGTTTTAGATTTAGATAATTTGAAAAAGTTGTTCACTCGATTAGCCATTTCTTAAAATTTTATGTAAAAACTAGCAGATCAAAGCAAAGAAAACCAAACAACATTTAGCTATAAGAGGGAAAAACGGAGGCAGCAAACTAGTCTACAAAGCCCAAGAGTGCCTGAAGGCACTCATCCATAAATCACGTCTCTAAGGAGTAGCTTACATTTTTTTTACATAAATCTTGACTCCAATATATGAAATATAGAGAGCTATATTCGGCTGTGCCGAATTTTATACACCCTTAACAAATTATACTTGTTAAAATTAAACTTTTTTTTTTTAATTTTTTAAAAAATTTTTTTTTTTTTCGAAATTGTTTTTTAAAGTTTTTTCTAATTTCTAAAAAAAAAAATTTTTTTTGATTTAAAATTTTTTTTTTTTTTACCTCCAAAAATGGAGGTTGTCTCGGATTTTTGCTAATATCTCCGTTATTTATGGACGGATTTTGCTGATTTTAAATAGGAAACTTCTCTAAAGCCTTATTGAAGATTTGGATCCCGAAGATATCTGGGGTCTTCAGAAAATTGATTTTGACAGACAGACGGACATGGCTAAATCGACTCCGCTAGCTATTAGGATCCAGAATATATTTACTTTATAGGGTCGGAAAATTATATTGTGGAAATTACAAACGGAATGACAAACTTATATATACCCTTCTCGCGGAGGTGAAGGGTATAAAAAAAAATATGATTGCAATCGGGATACTTAAAAACACTTTAATCAACGTTTGATAAACCACATGGACTTTCTATATTTTTTGGTTGTTAATGCACTTAGTTTGTAAAAAGTACAGTAAATACAAAAGAAACGAGCTTTCAAGGCTTATTAAAATATTTAAGTACGTTTTTTAGAAACTGTTACAAGAGTTTTTGAAATGAAAAATCAGTTATATTTGCATTTTGGCGATGAGTGCCTTGAGGCATGCTTAAGGGTTAAAAAAAATTCATTTATTTTTTAAAAATAAAATATTTGTATTTCTTATTTTAACAAAAATTCTTCTATAAATTGAATAATTCTAAGAAGTTGTATACATTTTTGAAAAGAGGATACAATTTCTTACACTTTGATGTATAATAAAATAGTTGCATTAACGGCTTCAAAATATAGATGAAGTAATTAGCTTCATCATGTGTTTTTCTCCGATGTTTAGTAATGCAGTGAACAAAAATATATTACAAAACGATGCTGTTTTTGTTTGTTTTTGATTTTGAATCCATAAATTTGACTAATGTAGCATTGTAACACATTATTTTAGCACTATGATGTTATTGGAGGCAAGTACTAACCACAACCTCTTATAAATAAGTCATTACATTGTTATCACTAAAACTAGTTACAATTACTGACTGTAATAACTTGTTGATTAATAACTCTTCACGAAGTTGTTAGCAGTAAAAACCTGAAATGAAAAAAAAAAAAACGGTATGTATCTTATCTTATGCTAAACTTACTAGCCTCTCATAGTGCCGACCACTGATTTCAACTGAAAAAAGAAATCCCAAGTTTTTACATATTCTTATATTATCTTTGAGGTTTTAAAGTAAAGCCTGATAAAATAAAGAACACAAAGCAAAACAATTGTAAGAAATTATTTTATTTTAAATCATGTTCTTTACATGTGCCAAATGTACTTAGATACTTCAAATTGAATGTGATTGATGTGAACATGCAACAAATTGACTAAATGTTTTCCATCAGACGGTAACAGTCAAGTACTTGTGTAAATGGATTACTGTCTTTGCGGTGAAGAGCAGCATGAGCATGTCTGAGTAACATGCGTGTCATCTACATGACCAACCATTAGTGAACTTGAAATTTTACCAATTAAACTTGAATTGCTAGCTAGTATTTAAATTTTTTATCCCTTTCAAATTCTGCCAGAACTCTTAAAGATTTGTTCGTGTTCGCGTTTGAAATTCTTAGATATTTAAGCTATTTCAACAATTGATGTAAATATGTATAGATTGAAAATTAACTAAATTAAAGCAATACAATTGCTTTGTGATTTATAAAGCATTTATCTCAATCCCTTTGACCTAATAATTGCTTTCTTTGTTTTTCGTTTTTTTCTTTTTTTCATCTTTACTTTGTGATTTATTTTCAAACTGCTGTCACAACAGATGTATGTTATTCATTGAAAAAATTTATCTTGAAGTTATATTTATTAAAAAATTAAATAAACATATTCTTAAATTCTTCAAAATAACCATTAAAATATAGAAATAATTGGCAAACATGTTAATTTTAACAATATTATTTATTTTTAGTTTTGTTTTATGGCCAATGATGTTTTTATTCTTTAAATTTTAGTATGCAACCTCAAATAAGGTTTTTTAAATTATCGAAAAAGTCCAACATAAAGACCAGCCCAGTGATCTTATTAACTGAAAATCAGCATGAACACCGTGGATTTAGATGCTCACGTGATAAATTGTAATATTCGATTTAGTATTTTTTGTATGTAATAATAAATAATTATAAATAATTTAGTTATGATTAAACAATTTACGTATCATAGTGTAATAATAATATTGACTATGAAATTGTGGTTAAATAAAATATTAAAATATAGTTCGAACGTTTAGGGGGTAAAAAAGGGTAAAAACGGGTAAATTCGGTAAACTTATATCTTCAAAACTAATAAAGATACAAAAAAAAACTTACAATATCATGTTACTTCATTTAAAAAATAAGCGGACAGGTGTCCGGTACTTTTTAAAAATTCGGACCCTTTAGAGGAGAAAACGGGTAAAAACAGTATTTTGGTACTTTTGTATATTTTATGGCACCATATGTATCTTTTAAATCAATAAACATACAAACAAATTTTAAATCATATTCTTTACTTATAAAAAAATAACATATATAAGTTTGGTACTTTTTAAAAATTCGAACCCTTAAGGGATAAAAATTGTGTTTATTTTTGGTACTTTATTCATAAACTATGTTTTTCTACAAATTGATATAGACATATAAATATTTTATTTTACGCTCCCACCACGATACAGAAATTTATTTGAATAAAATTTTAACACCGCAATGAGGATAAAAAAAGGTACCAAAAAGGGGTAAAAACGGAAAAATACATTTTATTTAACATTTTAAGCCAATTTTGATAAATTTTTAACATTGGTTCCTGGATTCATGCAAAACTAACAGAGTGCTATTTGGAACTCGACTGCCAAGCTGTATATTTGTCCAAATCTGGGAAAACAGTTTGGTACTTTTTTTAAAACTTATTTTTCTTGAGCACATTAACTCAGATTTTAATCGTTTGAGGCATGTCTTTAAGCATAAACAATTTTGGCAAAATGAAATATTTTTAAATTTCAAACTTGAGGGGTGTTCAAGGAGGAAAAGGGGATTTGGTACTTTTTTCCTAATGGTACTTTTTTTAATATTTTAAATTATTTCACTTATCGACATTAAAGTTAGCTGATATGTATCAAAGTAAATCAGAGCTACCAAAATGTGAGAACTGAACTATGGGTACTTTTTTGTTCTTCTAATGGTACTTTTTGAATTTTCTTTTATAATGGGCCTAGAAACTTGAAATTAAGCATATATGGTAATAAGTGAGTGAGGGTAGACTTTTTGGTACTTTTTATTTATTCTAATGGTACTTTTTGTAATTTCTTCAACAATGAACCTATAAACATGAAATAAAGGTTATGTTTTTGGTACTTTTTCTATATTTTAATGGTACTTTTTGATTTTTTTGTAATAATGGACATATAAATACGAAATTCAAGGGGATACTTCATGGTACTTTTTTCTTTATTCTAATGGTACTTTTTTGAATTTTCTATAGCAATGGACTTAGAAACATGAAATTAAGCATATATGGTCCTAAGTAAGTGAAAATTCTAGGGGGAGATTTTTTGGTACTTTTTCTTTTCTTTACTCGAATGGTACTTTTTAAAATTTCTTCACCAATGAACCTAGAAACATAAAATAAAGCTTAAATGAACCCGAGTGAGTGGGAATCCACAAGTGGCTGCCTTTTGGTACTTTTTCTTTATTCTAATGGAATTTTTTTGAATTTTGTATAACAGTGGAATAAGAAACATGAAATGAACATGATATAACGCTTATATAGACCAAAGCGAAAGAAAATCTACAAGTGGGGACATTATGGTACTTTTTCTTTATTCTGATGGTACTTTTTAAATTTTCTATAATAACGGACCTAGAAACATAAAATTAAGCATATATGATCATAAGAGAGTGAGAATTCAAGGGGGTACTTTATGGTACTTTTTCTATATTCGAATAGTACTTTTTGTATCTTCTTCACCAATGAACTTAGAATTGTGAAATAATGCTTATATGATTCCGACCGATTGGGAATCCACAAGTGGGGGCTTTATGCTACTTTTTCTATTTTAGAATTTTCTCTAATAATGGACTTAGAAATATCAAATTAAGTGCATATTGTTCTAAGTGAGTGAAAATTCAAGGAGAATACTTGGTACTTTTTCTTTATTCTTTTAAAATTTTCTACTTTTTAAATTTTCTATAATAAATCTAGAAACATGAACATCATATTATATGGACTCGAGCGAGTAGGATTCTATAACTGGGAACATTATGGCGCTTTTGCATTATTCTAATGGTACATTTTGAATTTTCTATAATAATGGACCTAGAAATATAAAATATTTGCTCCTCAGTGAGTAAAAATTAAATTCTTTGTTATAATAGCACTTTTTAAATACTTTTATAGTAGAGTTTCCAAAAAACCGAAGAATTTCAAAACCAATTGGGGTGGCGAAGAGCACCGGGTCAGCTAGTTTCATCATATATTTCATAACAACTTTTTATTAAATTTAATCAAACAGTATTCTATTAGCTCATCGTATTTATTAGATTCTGAATTACAAAAGCGAGCAGCTTCATCCACACCAACTTCCAGTTGGGTACCATTTTTGTATTGTAAACTGGCACCAGATATTTTCACACCTCTTTTAGCTGCACAATAAGCTGCATTTCCTTGGTCTCTAATGAACTGATAGCAGCTGTTATTACTTGTATTTACTGATGGTTTATACACAAAGTTTTCATTCAATACCCACATCGGACCTATGTGTTTCATATACAATAATCGGTTTAATTTTTCAAATTCATGTGATTGTATTATATCTATCATCTCGTTTTCAACACAAAACACTTGAGCTTCCTGTGACGAAAACTGGAAAGAATGAAATGTAAAGTCATGACACATATTTGTTCACAAATTTCACTCACTTTTTGTTGAGCATCAAAGTAAAACAAATCGTCGTTAAAAAAATACCATGTTAACTTATTTGCGCTTTTAGTTGCTCTTGTACACCGTAGTATGATTAAAATAGTTACCAATAATAAATTTATTTTCATATTTTTTGTTATTTTTTAACCGTTGTGAAATGTTTAGTATGTAAATGATGATTAGTTTTATTGGAAAAACATACAATAAATAGCATAAGTAGTTGCTGCAAAATAAAACCAAAACAATTAACTACAATGGTTTTTAGAAACCACAAACATATTTTAATTACACTGAGCAACAGGAAATTTCAGCTTCAAACATTTCAACGGGGCAAAAAACGCAGACCATGTTAAAATCATTCAGAATGCTATTTATTCATTGTTTTTAAGATTGACTCTCGTGAAATTCGAATCAATTTTACAAAACCCTCAGGAGCTTTTTTTACCACTAGTCTATTTTCATTTGGTGCTGGAATCATTCAGGCTGGAGAATATGACCAAAAATTTGTGGCTAAACAATTTTATTTGTGCACTTGGCTACAATCTGGACTTTTGCTTGTTATATTATTTGTTTTTTTTTTTTTTTAATATTGTTCTGAACCATTTAATGTACATATTGAACTAGCGTTCCTCTCTCTATACACAACATTGTATTAGTAAGTTACACAATAAACTATTGCAATAGAAAAAGAAATAAACTTTTTTCAGAGCCAACTGCTAAGAGAGAATTCTTCTACTATGAATAATCAAACTTGAGTTCAATGACGTGTGAACTGGAAATAAAAAGTACAATTATTTGAAATGTGGTTTTAGAAAGTATTACATATGATTCGTAGTGATCTCAGTTAAAAGCGAAGTAAGTATGACCTAAATATATTACGATGTTTATTTATAATGAAATATCAAAGAAAACAAATAAAAAAGTAGTCCGTCAAGCCCGACCATATAATACCATATATAGAGTATATGATAAACAGTTTTCGTTTAAAATTATGCACGAGTCGTCATTAAATTAAGTGACATATTTTCTGTATATACTTATAACTTATTTGTATTGAATTTTATTTGAATACCAAAATTTTTAAGATATTTCTGATCGATAAAGTGATTATCGTCGGAAGTGGGCCTTATATGGGACCTATGACTAATTATGAACCGATCGTCACAAAATTTGGTGGTATGATTTGCGTATTTTTGGTGGTATGATTTGCGTATTTAGATTTATGCTCATTAATGAAATTTTCGAGTGTGCTATGGAAAATTTAGCTTATGGGAAATATAAAAGAACAAATCTACCCTTTGCCCTTGGAGCAATATAAAAGTTTTTGCCAAATTTTGTCGAATTATCTTTGAAATTGCAATTTGTAGTTTGATTACAAAGTTTACATGAAAAGACGCACAGTGGTATAGAAAAATAAGTAAGAGAGCTATATTCGGCTATGCCTAATTATACTTCAAAATAAAAATTTTAAATATTTTTAGGAAAACAAAATTAAATTTTTTTTTTCAAAATAGTTTTTCAAAATTTAAAATAAAAAAAAAAATGTCTAAATTGTTTTTAAAACTTAAAAAAAAATAATTTTTTTTTTAATTGTTTTGAAATTTTTTGTTTATTTTAAATTTGAAAATAATTTTGAAAAAAAAAAATGATTTTTCTAAATTCTTTTAAATTTTTTTTATTTTTTAAAATTCTTTTTTTAAATTTATTAGTGAAAAAAATGTTTTTTTTTTGTAAAAAAAATTCGGATTAAAAAATATTTTTCCCGATTTTGACCCATTGTAGGTCCAAATTATTGTAGCCTTATTAACATCGTTGCAATGGACTTTGAAATATCTATCATTAGATATCCATATTGTCTATATTAATGACTTAGTAATCCAGATATAGATCAAAAATAGGCAAAAAATCTAGGTTGTCCCGGTTTTTTCCTTATATCTCAGCCATTTGTGGCCCGATTTTCTCGATTTTAAATAGTTTGCAAGTTATTTGGGGGCTACGTAAAGTTGATTTCAACATACAGTCGGACATGGCTATATCGAATTCGCTATCTATAACGATCCAGAATATATACTTTGTGGGGTCGCAAATGAAAAATGTAGAAATTACAAACGAAACGACAAACGTATATATATCCTTGCCACTCATAGTGAAGGCTATAAAAAGAGGGAAATAAATCTGTAACTTCTTTGCCATGCGCAAAGAAGTGCTGTCGAGTTTAAGTTTTGAATTTTGACCGCATGGGCCCACCAGGGGTACCCAGGGATCCCAAAGTAGGAAAGCTCAGGTATGTTCCATTTTTAAAACGATCCTATTTCTACGTCTGTATTCGGATTTCAAAAAAATTACATATGGGCATATGAACTCGGTGTATATAAAACTGATCTGAAACAATATTTGTGTAGATACCTATATAAATTAAACATTTCAGACCGATGAAGTCCAATTTCGGGATGACATTTGTATGGGGTCTAGGTGAAAAAATGGACCGATTTCAGCCAGTTGCAATATGCTTCGTCCATGGGGCGAAAAAATTATGTGTACCAAATTATATCGAAATATCTTCAATAAAACACTATGATTATCAACATTTTATTTTTCGATCCTGGTTGACTAACCACAGGAAATGTCCATATGTATATAGAACCTCGTCGAGCACTGCAAGAAATTCATTGCGAGATATTAAGTTTTCCCTGAATAATTTGCCACTTAAAAATATAAGATAGACATGTTATATATCAATACATAGGGGATTTCGTCTATTTTTCAAAAACATATATAACTTTTGACACGTTTTTTGAAAAATATAACAAAAACTGCATTTTATTGAGTTTTAATTTCATAAATTTTATCTTTTTAAAATTTTTCAAACTGAAATTAAATTTTTATTTACGAATATTTTTTAATGGAATTTTACAGTTATATAGATTTTTCTATTGAAAATGGAATGGAAATTTTGAAAATTTTTATCAAAAATCTCGCAATTCCCACACGCAGAGAAAAAATATAGTTGTATATATTTACAGTAACCATTTCAAAATTTTTAAAAGTTTTTTAACAATATTATAGTCACAGTAACTATTTGTATGATTGTCGTAACCATAATATGGTTAAATTGCGATTCACATGATTGTATCAATCATATATGTGGTTACAGTAAACAAGTATATGTTTGTGACATCCATTGTTATGATGAATCTTTATATCATAATATGTTGTTCTCAGACTATGATATCAAGTAGCCGAGAGCAACATAATATGGAAAAATCTTTATCATAAACATATACTTGTTTACTGTAACCATATATATGATTGATACAATCATACCACCCTTTACAAAATAATTAGGAATAAAATTGGTTACTATGTTTTGATATCGACTATGCGATTTGAGAATTTTTTCCCTAAAGTTGAATTCTACATACCAATTTTATGTGTTTTGGATGGACCTGGTTCCGTCTATACAATTTAAAATACTTAGTGTAAAATTAGCTTTTCAAAAAGTATAAATTCATTATACATCTTCTTAGACATTTTTTAGATAACTTAAAAAGAAAAAAGTACTTTTTTCCCAAAAAACTGCGAAAAATCGACTTTTTATAGTTCTTTTTAGTTCAAATGTTATTATTTTTAAACAATTAATTTTCTGTTTGATACATACATATGATGTAAGTCCAATAAAAGAAAAAAAATCGGAAAATATTTGGACCTGCTGTTATCAAAAAACCGGTGTAGGGAAAGTAAAAAAGTTGACAATTTAGTTTTCAAATGCGAATATCTCCTAATCTATAAGAGATAGTTGACAGGTTTTTTTTAGTGCTCAACAAAAAGATTCTGTGCACGAAATTTTGTTGAAATCGGAACTCAAGCGAAGGACATATTTTGGAGACCCCTGGCCGCGCCACTGGCCGCGCTGATCATTGCGAATGTTAAATGTCATTAAAACCGGATTAGTCGTTTAGAAGTTACAGATTTATTTGCCCCTTTTTTATACCCTTCTGTCTGTCTATCTATCTATTTTCTGGATTTTCTGAAGACACCAAATAACTCACAAACTTGATTCATAAATCAATATATCGGGAATTCTTCGAGAAAATCGAACCACAAATGGCTGAGATTAAGGAAAAAACCGGGCCAACCTCGATTTTTGGCCTATAACGATCTATATAAGGCTATAGTAATTTGCACCTACAATGGGTCAAAATCGGGAAAAATATTTTTTAAACCGAACTTTTTTTACCATAAACATTTGTTGGTCATACATTTTTTTCACTAGTAAGTTTAAAAAATAAAAAAATTTTGTTTAAATTAAAAAAAGCTATTTCGAAAAAAAAGCTCTATTACTTGTTTTCTATACCACTGTTTAGCGTTATCAGACAAATTTTACCGTATGTGTGAAAAACATAACTACTTATGAGTAAACTATTTTCAATTAAATGAGAATTATATTGATTTTAAGTATTGAACGTTACAATTGTTGTTTTCATGCAAATGTCCAATAAATATTACATTTATTACATATAATAAATAAGTCATTACTAGACCACTTCTATATAACGCAAATGGTATAGAGTACTCATTCCACAATTACTTAATAGCGTCAACATGGTCAACATTTGGATATTTCACATTAGAAAACGCCATCATAGCACCCACATACCTATATAACTAGAAACTGCTCATCATTTATTATAACAACTACAATTAGCATTGGGACACTTTGTCAGTTTGTTTTAACAATACCTGACACATTCGTTAAATGATAGGATGATTTTTTTGGACTTAACTTTAACATTTACAGGCGCTAGTTCGTGTAGTTAATAATGCTCATAAGTTGTCTGATTACTCTGCTAAGCTTAAAGCGGATGTCATGACAAAGACAATTTTAAAATTTCAACCCAAACCATAATATTATATCACCCATTGTTATCAACTTGTGAATAACAATTACAAGATGGTGAACAATCATTTTTGAAAAGTTTTACGAGGCATGGGTTGAAAATTGTGGAAAAACCACGAATTACGAATTGCTGTAAACAATAAAAACAAAAAATACCATAAAATATTCATACATTCACAAGAAAATGTTCAAAGTTCCCTCCAACCACTTTCTAATAATTTTTCAGCAACTTTCGTATAATGTGTTCGCATAGTTGGCGTTACAGTTAAAGCTCTTTTAATACTTTAAAGATTTGTTTGATGGCGTTTGTATCTGTATAAATAAATACAACACATTTATAATGAGAAATTGTTTACATTAAATTGTAGATGTTTTCTTTTGTCAGTATTGTTTGGATTCTTTATTCTATTCTGCTTCTGTTTTCTCACTTTTGCTTTGTTCAGAGGAAACTCGTGCTTCGTTTAGTATACAACAGTCTGTACCATTGTTCTGGGATTATTTTGATAGGATATTGTGACTACAGTGCTGTCTGTTTTTACAGAACTTTTTTGCATTTAAGTACAAACTAACATATATGTTTAAGTTATAACGAAAATACTCATCCTTCTATGTACCCAGACTCATTCGTATTTGAAGTCATCAGTGTTGTGGGAAATGCTCTGCTTTTAAAACCAAAACAAAACTTGACATTGAATTTTGTAGGAAAGTGGTATTTTTCTTAGTTTTTTTCGTTTGCTTCCTTGTTTTGTGCTTTTGTATTCAGAGTCGCTTGCAAACAGTTTTTTTTTTTTCAAAAATGTTACTCATTTAATACTGTAATAGATTTACATCCATTAAGCTCAGTCATTGGATCTCATTGTAAATGGCCTACAAAAATTTAGCTGTGCGATTAGCGTTCGTAATTTCCAGACTTTTTCCATTCCTAAGAAATATTAAAAAAAATCTGTTCAATCCCGGGAACTTACATATCCTACATCACCATAGTAGGGAGGGTATTATGCGTTTATGATGATATTTATAACATCCAAAAATATTAGGTTAACACCCACCTTAAAGTATATCAATCGACTCAGAGTCTTTCTGATGCAATTGCACAATGAACAGTGGGGCAGAGTCAAAATTTTTGGTAATAATTCTGGCTAGTGCGAGCAGGATAAAATTTTACGTGGGTGTAGACAAGGAGGAATCCTACGAATGCTCCAAGGGCGGCGCTATGTTGGAACAAACTAGGGTACCTTCGACATGTAACATTTTTAAACAAAATATGTTTACTTTTAATAATATTCAGTTTTCACCATTTGTAGAATGTTTTTGCATCAGTTCAGATATCATCAAAAACAAAATTCTACTTCTCAGTCAGATAATAAAAAGGTACATATTGACGGCAAAAAAAAAAGACTTTTGACCACTATTTCAAAATTAGCAACACTGTGCGACGCGTCGTATACCAGTTTGAGCCATTTGAGTTTTTTCATTGGATAAGTCATAAGTTCTGAACCAAAAGAGATAATAAACAAATGATTGATAATTGATTTCGGAAAAATACAATTATAATGTAAATACGATATATTAAATCCAAAATTCATATAAAATCTTAGTATAATAATCATAATGTATGTGTGTTATATGTATATCTACGTAAAGTCTTCATTTAATGTCTTATTATTTACAAAATATAAAGGTTTAAATAGCTCATAAACAGGATACATACTGAACATTTTAAATATAAAATTTTCCATATTTTTTACAAATAACTTTTCATATAATACAAAAATCAAAGATGAAATTTAACAAAATAGTTTGATTTGTTGGTTGGTGTTCATTTACAAAATCAAGAGGATTTTGAATTTTCATAATACAATGCTTGCAAAACACAAAGCATATTTATTGGATAAACGGCAGCAGTACATGTTCAACGGTCAATTTAGGAAAAGAAATGATCAAAATGCTAACTTTGTCCCAATAAAAGTCAGTTTTGTATTTTATCAAAAGTTTTTGAATTAACCCAATGAAACCAAACAAATTTTAAATTTATCAATGGTTAGAAAAAGCTTCTGCCAAGCCGTGAGAAACTTGCTCGAAATTTATACAATTTGGTTTTTTAATGCTACTTAAATGCAGATTTTTCCAGTTTCATTATTGAAACATCACTAAAGTGTCTTAAAAATTTAATTTAAATGAACCACAAATACCCCATGAATAAGTTCTAATATCTATGAAATTTTGGAAAAAACGTGCTTCCGATACATTTGGTCAATTCACAAGGTCTCTTATCAGTCATATTGTCATAATGTCCTAATATATCACGACTCGTCGGCTCGGCTTAAGCGACTCTTAGGCATTCGGCGTTGGTCTCTGCTGGTTCCTTACGATAACACAATAAACATAACATAGAAAGTAGTATTATTTTAGGAAATTTTTTACTTGAAAAGCAATAAAAACCATTGTAAAATATTAGGACATTATAACATGATAAGAGACCTTGTGAACTGACCAATTTTGTTTATGAATGTATTAATTTTATGTACAACTTTTGTACCCTTGACCATGAATGGTAAGTGTAGACATAGCACTTTGAAATTTCTACAATTTAAAAAAGACATTTTCAATTTTTTTTTTTTTGTGAGAAAATTAGCGTTCCAATTGGGTTTCTTTGTATTTTGATCAGTTTTAAATTCCCGGGATAAAAACCCTTGTGGCTACTTATAGGTTAACTCAGTTGAAATTTGAGGAAAAATCAATTTTATGGGAAGTAAAATAAATTTTTTTTTTTAAATTTTTAATGTTTTTGTTTCTTTTTATGTTTAAATCTATTTTTAATTTTTTTGTAAAAAATTGCTTATAATCCGTAAAAAAGATTATCTAAAAGACTTATCATTTCTGACGGAGCCAATTGAAAAAAATTTTGAAAAAATTTTTTAAAAAATTTAAAAACAAATATTTTTAAAATTTTTAAAAACAATTTTGGAAATTTTTTTTTTTTTAATTTTAAAGTATAATTTGGTGAAGGGTATATAAGATTCGGCACAGCTTACTTGTTTTCAACTCTTTTCGTGACTTTACATGCCGCAGTGATGAAATAAGTGGATCGGAAGATGCTGCTAACATGTTGAAAATGTTTTCATTCTGTCTCACCCTTGATGATTTTAAGTGTTCAGCAATCATGTTTTATTATAAAATTTGTTTAGGGACTCCTGTTCTTATTCGGAAAGCTCTCCAATTGGCAAAGTCTGATGTTCAATTATAATTTTACAGAGTATCTTAGGTAAGCATTACAGAATGAAAAACAAAAATCATATATTTTAACAACAACGAACGAAACAAATAGCAAAAAGTGATGCCAGGACGGGCAGCTAGAAATGTTTGCATTAGGTTAAGGAATAATTAACGAACTTATTTTAAAAATATGGCAAATATAGAAATTTATATTTGTTTTTATTTTCCATCGAAGTTGGGAAGAATTGAAAAAATTGATAGTTGGTAAATATCGATTTACCTGGACAAACACAAAGCAAACAGTACAATTTGTTTCTTTCTTAAGAGATCTATCAATAGAGTCGATGAGGATCCTTTACCTAGCTTTTGAGATTTTGTATCTGAAATCGGGCCAAATTACCTAAAAATGGTCTGTGTTTTTGAATAATGAAAATCAGTCAACTTTGAAGGGCTATATCTTGTGAACCAAAAATCTGTGCGACGAAGCACCATGTAACAAAAATCAAGAACATTTTAAACAAATATTAAAATGCATAGAGGCGCATTAATATTGTTAAAATTGTTCACGAAACAAATATCTCAGGCAGATGCTTACTTACCATACAATACTAATAAATATTTGTTTAAAGGAAAATTATAAAATTTGTCAGTAGTCATGCTACTTTCGTAAAAAGATTTTGTTTAAAAGAAATAAAATTTCAGTTTTTAAATTCGTTATGAAGCACAACAAAATTGACAAAAATTTTCTTTTAATTTACCGCTAAAATCTTGCAAATTTCAAATAAGTTTTTCCAAATAATATTTATACAATGAGTTGATATGTATTTAGTAATGTTAATTTAATGTAAGGGGCATTTCATGTCAAGTGAACCAACTTTTGAAATCGATGTCTTCCGATTAGGATGAAATTTGTAGCATAGTTAGTTCCATTGGATAGTAATTCAGAGACAATTTTTCAACAAGATCGGACGAGAACTTTCTGAGTTAGAGGGGGTCAAAATTTGATATTTTGGCCAAGCAGGTGCTTTTTCTCTTCCATGTAACTTATTACCTATTGTTCTTAGAAAAATGAGTCCCAAATAGTTTAGATAGCTATTTCTTTAATATATCGGAAAACAAAAATAAAAAATAAAAAATGTTTGTAATTTTTTTCCAAAATCAAAAACTTTATCGACTTTTTATGTTTATAAGTTGATTTTTCAAAATTTTATAGAAAACTAATAAATAGAGATATTATGACCAAATGTGAGGATGATGTACTCTCTTATGGTATCTTTGCTCTTATTATTTATTTTAAAATAATTTATGAAAAACCTCAAAATTTTTAAGAAACATTTTTTTCACTAATTGTTTCCACAAGATTAGGGCAAATAATTGTATAGAAATAGCGAGATCCTACTCTTTAATTTGATACCCATAACGACAAGAAACATTTTATATACAAAGATATAAACAAACTATTATACCTGAAATTTTAAAGTACTTTAAAAAGTCCAAATGATCACTATATGAAAAACTAAGTATGCAGTCTACTATATGGGCAATTCCACGAGAATGACAACCACGACTGAAAAAACAAAAACTCTTAAAACTTTTTTTCAAGATAATTTGAATAGGAGAAAACAATAAAATGTTACTATGTGAAAGTATTTATTACAACATTTTAACAACATTTTATTAATTGGTATGTTTTAGGCTAAAATTGCAGCAAAATCTAAGCTCCAAATTAGCATGTAGTATGAAATGAATTTGACTCTGATTGTTTTTTTGCTATTATCAAATTTTTTATTGAAACCGAATATATATTTTCTATTTATTGTTTTAGTTTTGTATACATATATTTACAGAATATATATTGTTTTACTATAAGAGAAAAATCTGTGACGTACGATATTAAATTTTATTTATTAAAAAATCATCAAAAGATTAGTGTTATTTAAATATGATGAATTATAAAGGAACAATATTTCGTTTAGTGTAAGAAATTAAAAGAAATCATAACTCCTCTCGCGATTCGAAAATTCTCGCATATTTTTACATGTACCTCATAATTACTTCCGATTTATGTCACGTATTATATACCCTTATTTCGCTCGATATTTTGGATAACAATGTTTCGAAAGAACTTATTATTATTTTAAAATATAGTACCTTCTGAATGGAACATAAAGATCAAATTATTTTTCAGATACTCTTATTTTTGCAATATCTATTCCACTCTATATGCGTACAAATGTCACGTACGATGATATGGAATTGCCCATATACAGCCTGTACTTTCATATGTATGTGGAACTGCCCATATGTTAAAAATGCCGTTATACAGTCTTATCGTCCATCCCTTTCCCCAAAGAATGAACTTATACTGTGTTAGAATAATTTCTAACGCAAATGAATTTTACATTTGCAAGTAAAAGAAACATATAACACACTGTTGCTGGAACGCAAAGAAGAAATGATATACAAAATTATAACAGTTGCCAGGCATCATTGTTTAGATACATTGAAAGGAAAACAAAATGTTAACAAACTTTCGGAATTGTTAGCAGCATGTTTGTAAACATTGTTGATGCAACATCGTTGTATCAACAACTTTCCTCTGACTATAAAACACTGGTGAATATAAAAAGGCGGTTTTGTTTACAAGGACATCATGGTGTCGTTTTTCACCTTTTTGCTGTTTGTGAGTTTATTTATTTTAGTGTGATTTTACAATATTTGCTGCTGCAGCACAAATAACACATGTCAGTCTACAACGGCAAGTGTAACACAACACAACGATTAAAAATTATAGTAATAATAATTATAACAATAATAATAGTAAAACAAATGTGTTTATGATACTTTACATATTAAATATAAATAAAACGAAACGTATACATTTGTATATAAAAAAAAGGCAATAAATAAGAATATTAAAAAAAAAATCAATAAATTAATATAAAATTAATAACGAAAAGGCATTTAAAAAAAAAAAAATTATTTAAAAAATAATCAAATTATAAATTCCTATTTATATTGTGTGGTAAATTGTGTTTTCATCACGGAGTTATTAACTGCTAACCTAGAGCTGTTGACTTTAACGTCGTGGCCCCTTACAACAACTGATTTGGATTTTGCCGATAACGAAACGTTTGCAGTCAATGACAATGTTACAACGATTGCACTTAACAATGCATATTTGGCCTTTACGAACTTGACCCAAAGTAACATTACTGCGCATAGCACACTTGCAACTGCAACCTCAGCACCAACATACTTACTATCAACATCTTCTGCAACCAGTTCATCCAGCAGTAGTACCATCTCCAGCAATACCACCCAACGTCAGTCGACACGCAGCAATGCATTCGAGGTACCCATATGGCTGATACTGTGTTACAGTGTAATATTACTGTGTGCCATTGTTGGCAACCTGTTGGTGATTTCCACGCTCGTGCAGAATCGTCGTATGCGTACCATTACAAATGTATTCCTACTTAACCTGGCCATCTCCGACATACTGTTGGGTGTCCTTTGTATGCCAGTAACGTTGGTGGGCACACTACTGCGACACTTTATATTTGGCGAATTTTTCTGCAAACTGATACAATTCTCACAAGGTAAGTGGCGGCAGTTGTCCACATTTGTTGCCAATAACACTTACAATGGCTGTAGGACAAAGTAAATTGTAATGTGAGGAAAAGATTTTAATTTGATAAAGTATTTTTTGCTGTGAAAATCGGTTTATTGCATTCTTTTTTATAATTAGAAAGTAGTTTTTTGTTAATCTAGAATTGAAGGCTTTATTGCAAAAACATGATAAGTCACAACTTTTTTAATATAAAGGGTATTTCATTAAGCAATTCCTATCTTTAAATTTAAATAACGCAAAGATGAGAGAGATATCATATTCACTGAAAGGCATATCGATGTGTGGAGTATAACATCGTGCATATGTCCGCTACGGTTTGGCTCAGTGGCGCGCATCCGAAATGTTTAATTTTCCATGACTCTGGCGCATAAATCAGGCTGAATTTGACCTATAACATAAGGAGTGAGATCGAAAAATTCATAACAAACATATATGTTAATAAAAACGAAACCACTAAACCTACAGTTTTGAATCTTTTTTATTTGATTGAATTATTACAATTTACAAAAAAAAAAAAATATTTTTGTATTTCTAATCACTAGCGATAAAATTTTGAACCTTTTTCGGAAACCCTTCCATTAACGTTTTTATAGTTCTTTCTGTCACTTTGCTCGAACAGATTGTCCATCTCCATTTAAAATCTACCACACTTTTGGACACCTTTTTTGTGCTCTTCAATTCTCTCTTAACAAAAGCCCAATATCTCTCCACTGGCTCTAGCTCCGGGCAGTTTGGAGGAATTGCCTCTCTTGGTACAAATACCACATAATTGTTCTTGTACCACTCAAGGGCTTGTTTACCATATTGACAGGATGCCAAGTCAGGCAAAAAATAAGTGGAAACACTAACAAGTCTTATGAATGGAAGCATGCTTTTTTGTAAACATTCCTTGATGTAAATTTCGGTATTTATAGACCCCGTTGAAACAAATGATTGACTTCTTTAGGGAAATTTTTTCTGCTAAACTTATCTTCAACATTCCCTCGAGCATCAACAACATACAACTTTTGACCAGGAAGTTGAGAAAAATCTGCCAGAACATACGTTTCGTCATCCATTATGCAGCAAGAATATTTGTTTTATAAAACTTGATTTCAATTTCCGTGCTCTGTTTTTGGCCCCTAAATTTTTAGCAGCGTTCTTGTCAGAAACTTTTTGAGCCTTGTTTGCTTTTAAACCTGCATTGGCTTTAACTTTTCGTACCAAATAGTCCGAGTACTGATCTAACCGGGCTGCTTTCCTACCGGATATGTTGTAAGCTCTTTTGAAAATGCTCGCTATTTATTGGCTATAGAAACATCATGTGGACCATTCCTTCTACCTGAACCAGGTTTCCTATCAACGGACAAGTTCTCCCGATACTGTTTAATAACATTGGAAACAGTTTGATAGCAGACCTTTGATTGTTTGGCAAACTTTTTGTGGGACCAAATTTTTTGTTGAAAATATTTAATAATTTTGGTACGTACTTTTTTCTGGTCACTCATTTTAATCGGATTAATAACAAAGGAATATAATTGACATTAAACATAATAACTGACATGTTTTACAAAGGTAACTTGATAAAAAAAAAAAATCAAATAAAAGAATTTTACGATCTCACTCCTTAGGTTACGTTAGCTTTGAGGACCGCTTTGGTTTGTGGCTTATTCGCATAGACCTGCGACTTAAGAAAACACAACAAGAAAAAGTCCAACGGGATCAAATCGCATGATATCGGTGGCCAGTACACATCACCTCCAAGTGAGATGACCATGCCCTCGTTCGTGCAGAATGTCCAATGTGGCATGAACTGTGTGGGATGTAGCGATGTCCTGTTGAAACCACTTGTCGTTGGTGTCCACATAAGTTGTTAATCATTGACCTATAGCGCTTACCGTTGATCTTAATGGACTGGTCAACGTCGCTATCAAAGAAATATAAATCGATGATGTCGCCAGCCTTAAATCCATACCAAATAGTAACTTTTTCAGATGCTCATGGATCTCAATATAAAAAAAACTTTTTCCACTTTTGATGCCCTAAGAGGGCAACTAAGAGTAAAAGAAACGTCTCTGGTTTCTAATTAATATATATTTCCCCTAAATACATTGTTGATGTATTGTATTGCATTCTAGGTTACAAGGAAGTGAATATTTTCGCTTCAAAGGTTCCTCGAATTGTAGACGGTAATTGTAATTGAGTGATTCTTTTGTGACTTCTTGTATAAAATGCAGCAACTATTGTTATATATTGAAGCTTTAAATGTTCTCCGGAAAACTAAATGAAACACAACACTTGTTCTTTTCCCTTGTTGTCACAGAAAAAATCAATAGGCTTTTTCGTTAAACAATTAATTTGTGACTGAACGTTTTAAAGTGACTTTGTGTAAAAGTTCAAGTTTTTCATGAAATTATTAATTAATTTTATGAGTACAAATATTTATTTAAAAACCAAACAAACAAAACTTAACATGAAGTTCATAATAATTTAAAGATTTACCATATCTTGTAGACATTTCGTAAACTGTTGTTTTACAGCCAAAGTTGTCAAGAAGGATTATTTGTTATTCACTCTACCCATGAAAAGGAGGCATTTTAATGTAGAGTCTAATTTAAAACCAACACGGTTTATTGAGAAGAGCTTTTAGCAGAAATTAAATTGTTGCTAATACTTTATACGTATGACTTTAGGCAATAAGCTGACAAATTTCTCTGAATTTCAAACTGACTTATAACAACATGCAACTTCTCACTTAGTTTGAGTGTTGTTAAATTAAAGTTCATGAAGAAAATTAGCTTGTAATAATATTTAACCCTCTGACAGTCGAAAGGAATACACCAAGTGATTAAAAATAAAAGAAACTGCACTTAAAATGTTTAAGCTTTTATACACAATCTATCTATAAAAACCCATCCTGAACAATTAAAGCTAGAGATATGACATTTGAACTAAGAAGTGATTTTCGGAAATTCGAAGGTTATGGATATAGAATAAATTATACATTGAAGCGTTACTGTGAGACAAGAAACCTAAAGGTAGGGTCACACATGACAAATATTTGACGAAAAAGACGTAACCACTAAATAAAATATATTTGTATTCTTTTATTTATTTCAAAAACTTATTTTACTTAGGATGATCTTACAAAACAATTGTAAGAGTAAACACGTCAAACAAATTTGTGCTAAAAAAAGTGGTTATGCTTTTTTGAGCAAATATTTGTCATGTGTGACCCTACCTTAAGTCTATTGTCAAAAAACTCCCAGTATCTAAGCAAGTAGTCAATATATCCCTTATAGATAGTAATTATCACTAATATCTGATCACTTGGCTGACTCCAATTTATATATTTTGGGGCATTTGATACATATGTGTTCATTGTAGTACAGAGAAAAGTCAATTGGTTATTTTATACAACCCAGGTGATCAACTTAAGTGTCTCTATGTAATCTAAAGTCTAGCCACTTTAAACTTTTTTTTGTACAGCACTTTTTGGTGAGTTTTATATTGATATAATTCTTATACAGTTTATTTTATTTTTTGCTTAAGTATACTTACATTCCCTGGAGCAGCGTGAAGTCAATTGTAACTTTAGTGTCTCTAAGTAACCTAAGGACTGAGATCGAAAAATTTTTAACACACGTTTTTCATTAAAAATTTTAAACCAAGTATTATTTGATTTTGTTTTTGTTGATCAAGTTAACTTTGTAAAGCATGTCAGCTATTGTATTTAATGTCAATTATGTTCATTTGTTGTTAATATGATTAAAATGAGTGACCAGAAAAAAGTGCGTACTAAAATTATTAAATATTTTCAACAAAACCCAACTTGGTCCTACAACAAGTTTGCCAAACAATCAAAGGTCTGCCGTCAAACTGTTTCCAATGTTATTTAACAGTATCGGGAGAACTTGTCCGTTGATTGAAAACCTGGTTCAGGTAGAAGGAATGGTCCACATGATGTTTCTAAAGCCAAAAAAAAATAGAAAGCATTTTCGAAACAACTCCCAACACATCCGGTAGGAAAGCAGTCCGGTTAGCTTAGTGCTCGGACTATTTGGTACAAAAAGTTAAAGCCAATGCAGGTTTAAAAACATATACGGCTCAAAAAGTTCCTGCTAAAAATTTCGAGACCAAAGACAGAGCACCGAAATTGTATGTTAAGAATTTTTCAATCTCAGTCCTTAGAATGTAGTCACTTTAAATTTTATTTTGTACACTTTTGTAGTTATATTACTCATCAGAAGTAATCTATTGGGGAGTTGTCGGAGGAAGGTTTGTTTACAAGCAATTGGTTATTGGACTCTCTATGAGATGTCTTTTTAACCGACTATTTGAAGTCAATTAGCACCAGTAAATGATCAAGTAACCAGTTAGGTAGCTAGTAAGGTAACTGACTATATGTTACTGGTATGTGAATCCAAAGCATTTACTGCTTTGGACCAGCTATTGGACAGTCTCATTGTAATCCAAAAGAGTCAATTGACCCCCTGCTTAGGACATGCTCATGGTAAAATAACTAGTCATAACCAGTTATGTAACTAGTTGTCACCCTAAAGGATAGGTAAAATCACTAAATCGCGACAATTTCCTAGAACAGCTGGGCAAGACCTGCTACAAAAAATACATGTAAATCAATATATTTGTTACTGTGTTATTGTTAATCTTTGTTGCACCTGTAGTTCTTCCCTATGGTCAAGGAATTCAAAAAGAGTAAAATTGGTAACCTAACTAATACTAAGGACTGCGATCGAAAAATGTTTAACATACATATATGCTAATAAAAATTAAACCACTAAACTTATAGCTTTGAATCTTTTTTATTGGATTGAAATTATTATTACAATTTACCAAAAAAAATATATATATATTTTTTTTTGAACCTTTTTCGAAAACCTTTCCATTACGATTTTTATAATGCTTTATGTCACTTTGCTCGAACAGGTTGTCCATCTCCGTTTAAAATCTACCACACTTTTGGACACCTTTTTTGTGCTCCTCAATTTTTTTTTAGCTAGAGCCCAATATCTATCCACTGGACACAGCTCCAGGCAGTTTGGAGGAATTGCCTCTCTTGTTACAAATACTACATTACATTGCCATACCAAGAACTTTTTGGGAAATTTTGTTTGCTCTTGGGTCCTAAACTTTTCTTCAACATTCCCTCGTGTATCTGCAACATACAAAAACTGACCCAGAAGCTGCGATAAATTGTCCATACGTACATTTCGTCATCCATTATGCAGCACGTATATTTTTTTGTATAAAATTTGACTTAAATTTCCATGCTCTGTCTTTGGCCTCTAAATTTTCAGCAGAGTTCCTGTCAGGAACTTTTTCAGGAACTTCATTGGCTTTAACCTTTCGTACCAAATAGTCCGAGTACTGGCCTAAACGAGCTGTTTTTCTACCGGATGTGTTGGGAACTCTTTTGAAAATGTTTATTTTTTGGCTTTAGAAACATCATGTGGACCATTCCTTCTACCTGAACCAGGTTTTCTATCAACGGACAAGTTCTCCCGGTACTTTTTCATAACATTGAAAAAAGTTTGATAACAGACCTTTGATTGTTTGGCCAACTTTTTGTAGGACCAAGTTGGGTTTTGTTGAAAATATATAAACTATATAAAAACTACATTAAGATATATTTTAAGCATCCTTTTTATCTTTTATAACAATAAACTTCGAAATCAATTTAAATTTGTCTTTATACTTTTGGAAAATTCGCTCCTTTAAGAAGTAAAAATCGTATAAATTTTTTTTGTTTATAAAATATTTTTTCTATAATTAGACATAGATTAAGAATATTTTTTAATGAACTCTTTATTATAATGATAATTTTTTAATATTTTATAATAACGAGTATAAATGAAATTATACACACATGATCCTGAATGAGATAGAATCCTTAAAAGGTACTTTTGCTTTTTTCTAATGGTACTAATGGCGTAACTCACCGGGTAAGCTAGTTACATATAAATAATATATGGCCTAAGGCAGGGTAAATTTAAGTCAATGACTATTCTTAACTATAATTTAACTGACTTTTACTTAAACCAATATAAGTGGCCTACATAAAGGTTTAGAATTTCAAATAAGCCGACACAAACTCCTCATCATTTGCTATCTAATAATCTACACCACATGTCTCTAATGTTGTGTGTGGGTTGGTAACAATATCTTAAAAAAATATTTTTTATTATTTATCTTTAGCCTTGATGTCGTTACAAAAACATAAAGTTTAAATATTGTAGATTTCCGGTGTACAAACACAACAACATCGAACCTTAAAGACTTGTCAAAAGTTCAGATAACAAAACAAATCTGTTGTATTTTTCTTTATCTTTTATTTAAGTTTCAACTTAAACATTTTGCCAGTTTGTAGGTGTGTGTTGAGAAAAGTACGAGAATTTAAAGAAAATTAAATTTTGTTTGAGAAAACTTTAGTTGTTTTGTTTGAGTTTTTCCGCTTTTCTTTCTTGTGTAATAAAATTTCTCAAACACATGCAGTGACGTGACAATGATGACGATGATGATAATTTTTTTGCAATTGTAGACATCAAAATCCTCATTTCTTTGCCAACAATAGCTGTATCAGTAACGTTATTGTGTTCGAAAAGCAATAGGGAAATTGAGCTTTTTATGTCTTTGATTTTTTTTTTCTGTGAATAGTTCTTGTGTATGAATGAATGTGAGAGTACTTGTGTATATTTTTTTTTTTTCAAAGCAAATAGTTATAAAATTTTAAGGCATGCCTTTCTGTTTTCGTATTTGTTTTTATATTTCAGCACGTAACCACTGATCCAAGTTGATCTATCAAAATTTATACTTTTTAGAATCCCATTATGCCCATTTCGGTTCAACTGAACACCAGTTCTCAAATATAAAAGTAGTGACACATTCCTGTAGTCATATGACCAGTCATCTAAACACTCATGAATAAAAGTGTTATTACTCACAGACTAGGAATACATATAGATTATGTATGAATGTATGTATATTAGGGTGTCCCTTATGTTAGACTATTTTGTCTTAAATTATTTTTCATTATCTAAAAACTAAATTTTTAAAATTCTAGCAAACATTGTATTTGAAGTTTTGACTTTTGGGCCAAAAAATAAAAATAAAAAGTTGGAAAAATTTAATTAGAAATAGTTTTTGTATTTTGTTGACATCATTAAAAAAAACAAAACCTGAATTTTACATTATCAAGATTTTTTATAAACAAAATAAAAAAATGGTTTCAGTTCTAATAAATACTATATGAGGATTAATTATGCAAACTTTAAGGGTTGTACATTTGATAAAATTCGAAAAAATTTAGTTTTTGATAACAATTAGTTTATTTTATTTCTCCATCATTTTTATAGATGATCAAATATAAAATATAAAAATATTCTGCAAACATTAACCTATTATAAATAGACATCCCAAATTTTACATTTTCAAAACATTATTTTAACAAAATTTAAAAAAATCAAATAAAAAAAAAAAATTTTCGTCTTTTCCAATAAAAAATGGGGATTAAAAATTTAAATTTTGGATTTCGATGGAAATTAGTTTCTGGTCACAAATTTGTTAAAATTATTTCTTAAGAAAAATATATCATAGCCAATTTTATAATATTGTTAAGTTTTTACCTTTTAAAAACGTTGGTTTATTTCCTCTAAATAAACCGGATACTTTTGATTGCAAATAAAAACCAGTTTAAAATTTGTAAAAATTCTTTATTTATTTAAAATGTACAACAGCAACAGTTCAAATTGTCACTCAGTGTCTTTATACACGTTTATCAATTCGCAGTAATGCATACACACTTTATAATGTACAAACTTAAATGTACGCGACAGTTGATGTTAACTCTAACAGTGCCAATGATGAACTCACTCACTACTGCAACCTCTGCCACTATTTATACACGCCGCATCTATCGTGAATCTTCTACAATGCTCTAGAGCTTTCGATGTCAATATTAGCAGCTTAAACATTTAGTGTTGCCATACTTATAAACAATGCTAATAACCGCAAGCTATCAACATTGTTGATAAGTAGAAGCTTCTACTGAAAAACGTGTTTATAAACATGATGAATGCTGCAGGCAGTCGTTACAGACTGTTAAATTTAAATCGCTATTGCAAATCGTAACAATATACTAGCTAAAATCCGGAGTGCTTCGCTATCCGTGTCGTAATGAAATAAAAAGTTAAACAATTAAAGATATTCTTTAACCCCAGCTCTTTTATAATCATATTGTTAGGGATATTCTATGAACCCTTTTTTGTGTAGTATAACTTGATTTTTTAAAATAATGTTGCCCTAAAACCCTGAAGATATCCTACACGTTTCACCCTCAATTTTATCAAAGGGTTAGAAATGCAGCACTTTTTAAACAGATTTTCTTGTTATTGTTTTTGAAGTTTGTTTGTGTTAATGAAATAGTTTTTGTATTTTTTGATTAAAAGTGTTAAAATGGAAGTAAAATAAATAGTTTTACAATATTTAGAAGCAACATACAAGAAAAGTGCATAAATGGTAATTGTTTTTGTTCTATTGTCATCGTTAAAAGTGTAACACATTATGAGGGTATGGGTAACCTTTAATAAATAGTACAAAATATGTTGGCAACATTTTGTGTCAGAAAAGAAAACGCCATAAGGCAATATGTCTACCGACCACTTATGGCCAAAATAATGAAATTGAATTTCTAACACAAAATAAAGAATCTACCTATTTTCCTAAATAAGCGATAAATAATATTTACTTCGTATAGGAAATATGGACTATTAATGCACTAAATAAAGATGTTAATAATAATATAAGATTCATTCAATTAAAAATACAAATAAGCAAACAGTCATACAAACAAATAAACACAAATTAATTTTTATTTTTATACATCGAGGGCCTATATTCAAAAACCTCTATCTTTGATTTTCACGAAAATTACTTTTTGATGGTAAAATGTTCAGTAAACCAGCCCTCATCTATGGTGTGAATTTCATAACAAACATATCATTTTTTGCTGTTTTATTTATATTGCTATATATGTAAAACCCTCTGTCTTTATTATATATGTGAGATTCAGTAGTTGCATAAAAAAAATATTGTAGAATACCGAATTTTAATAACTCAAGCAATACGCGAAAAAAAAAGTTTTCCCATGTATAAAAATTTTAATATTTATTTAATATTCATATTGTCATATCTATGAAAGGTACCACGCCCACTGTGGCTACTACTCCCATTTTTGCCTCAAATATTTATACAAATGGTAGAATTGCTCATATAAAAGTTGAGAGTTGTAATTTCCCAGACATTCGAAATTTCAAAACAAAAGTAGCCTATAGTTTCTTCCAGCCATACAGGCACATACTGCATAAATTTCAGCAAAACAGGTCAGCCATTTAGCTACAAGCACACATTCAATTTTATATACAAGGTGGCGCAAAAGTAAACTTCGGATGTTTTTTGGCTGTAATTAAAAAAACAAATGAAAAACTTTGATTCTTCTTGTGGATTATTTTTATTTGGTCTTTTAATTTTTTTTACATCATGTCGAGAATATGATATCATGTAAATGGCCGCCGTCACAGTTGATTGTCATTTTAGCCCTTTTTATAGTATTTTCCATCACTTTGGCCAAAACTTCCGGCGTTAGGTCCTCACATTCTTGACGGACATTGCCTTTAAGAGCTGCAAGAGTCTGAGGCTTGTTGACATAAACCAGCGACTTCGAAAAGCCCCACCAAAAGAAGTCTGGAGCGGTCAAATCAGGCGATCTTGCTGGCCAGTGCAAATCGCCAAAACGGGAGATTAGGCGCTCGGGAAATGCATCCTTCAGCATATGGGTTGTGGCACGTGCAGTGTGTGCCGTTGCACCGTCCTGTTGGAACCACATGTTTTCCAATCCCAATTCATCAAGTTGCGGCAAAAAGAACTCGTTGATCATTGCTCTGTAGCGCTCACCATTCACAGTAACCGTTTGGCCCGCGACGTCTTCGAAGAAAAAAGGTCCGATGAGTCCTCCAGCGAAAACAGCACACCATACAGTGACTTTGAGCGGGTGTAATGGCTCTTCGTGGGTTACACGCGGATTTTCAGTGCCCCAGAAGCGTAAATTTTGCTTATTTACGTACCCGCTAAAATGGAAATGGGCCTCATCACTCATGATTATTTTTGATGAAAAATCATCTTCCTGTTGGTGGTGATTAAGTATAGCTTGAGCGTATGTAAGACGCGATTGGCGGTCAGCAGCTAACAGCTGATGCACCGTCTTTGTACGGAAACATCTTCAAATCTTGTACCAAAATTTGCTGTAAAGACCGTCGTCTGATACCCATTTGCGTGGCACGTCGTCTGGTCGATGTCGACGGCGCTTCCATGACATCCTCGGCTACAGCAGCAATATTCTCTGCAGAACGGCTACTACGGGGTCTGCCACGCCTGGCAGCATCTCGTGTTATGCCAGTCTCTTCGAGGCGAGCGGCTAAACGTCGCAGTGTTTCACCAGTAGGCGTTGGGCGGCCAGGAAATCTGCGACGAAATTTACGTTGTGCCAGCAATATTCCGCGTTTATTGTTGTTTATTAATGTGTATTTCGCATGTGTTTACTACACAAATGCCAAAACAGAACTGACATTAGGGGCCAATCGCAAAATTTATAGCATTTTCTGATAGGAGGATTACTTTTGCGCCACCTTGTATATAGAAGATAAATTCAAATTGCTTCTTTTCTACGATTTTGTAATTTAAAATTTCTTGGACATTTTAACCCTTTTATATCATTGGTCAAAATTGTCCACAAGAGTAGATCTCAGGTCTGAAATTTATTAAAAATATTCTACACATTTCACTTATTTTAAAAAACAATTTCTGTATTTTATTGAAACGTTAATTTAAAAAATAATATACACTTTAAGGGTACTCATTTAAATGCTTAAGTTTGCCGTTAGCGCAAATGTACAAAATGCGCAACGTGTTTCATGAAAGCACGTTTTTAAATTTTGTGCAATTTTAAACAACTAATTGTTTCTGATTTGTAAAAATGTCAAATAAAACAAGTAAGAGAGCTATATTTGGCTGTGCAGAATCTTATATACCCTTCTCCAAATTGTACTTTAAAATCAAAATTTTAATTATTGTTAGGTAATCTAAATAATTTTTTTCAAAATTGTTTTTCAAAATTAAAAAAAAATTTTTTAAACATTATTTACCAATTTTTTTTTTTTTATTTTTTTTAAATTTATTAGTGAAAAAAAATTTATAAAAAAAAAAAAATCGGGTTAAAAAATATTTTTCCGATTTTGACCTATTTTAGGTCGAAATTACTATAGTATCAATTATGTTTGTAAGTTATTTGGGGGCTACGGAAAGTTGATTTCAATATACAGACGGACATGGCTATATCGACTTCGCTATCTATAACGATCCAGAATATAAACTTTGTGGGGTCGCAAATGAAAAATGTAGAAATTACAAACGGAATGACAAACTTATATATACCCTGGCAACTCATTCAAATTATAATTTTGCACTAACCAAAAATAATATAGCCGTTAAAATTTGCTAATCAAAATCTAATTTCATATTTTTGGGGTTTTTAAATTTTATTATTTTTTCGAAAAATTTGTATTGCTAGATTCACTTGAAACAGTATTTGGTTGTTAGATGTTGAAGAATAATTTAAAAGGCCATCCTAAGTTATGCGCAAAGTACATATATCATATTTTTTATGCCTTTTTTTAATTTTTGTACCTTATTTTTGAAAATCCTTAACATGAGAATTTTATAAAAAAGCCTAATAAATAAATAGAGATTTTTCTGCAATATCTGTTATTTAAATCTTCAATTTTGTTTAAGTTTGTTGAAAAACTTGGTAAAATAAAAAAATTACGACATTTTTATGACAGCTTTCTTTACATATTTTATGTGATTTAATGAGTATTTTTTTGTTTGCAGTAAGTAACACTGTGTAATTCTCGCTTAATGTAATTTTCCAAATGCATTTTTGCATAATTTCGAAAGAATATTATTGTTTTAACCACACATTCACCATTATCTTTCAAACATGAGGCATGAACCACCAATAGCTAAGTGTGTGTATGAATATAGTGAGTTTGCTGATACACGTATCATTATTAAAATATTCAATGTCACCACAATAAGCAGGATATTTATGTGTGCTTGTTTTTGTACATATACTCATTCTTATACGTATACACATTAGGATGGTCCCCTATTACAAAAAAAAAAAAAAAAGTTTCAAATTTGTTTAATTACAACTTCTGGAGACATTTTTGTTATGATGCAAGAGCTATAAGTAGCTTTATGGAAATTACTAAAGTTTTTTGATGTGAGCTCCATTCTTTGCGATTTCAAACCATATTATCACATTTAAGGTGAACAGTATTTGAGATTCGTTTCAGCCGTATATATTAGACTAACTTGTTTTATTTAGCAAACATCCACAACATTTTTTCTTTAACCTACTACGGGTGCCCTCCTAATACTCATATCATGTGCAAATTTATGATTGAAAGGATTTTGTTTTCTTGTTATCCTTTCCTTTCATTACGATAAGTATTTCATGCGAGTTTTTTCAACGTATATTTTTAATTTATGAGGATTATAGTGTAAAAAAAATAGTATGTAAAAATAAAAGAAGATTTTGTCAAGTGGCGTGTTTAATACGATCAATAAAAAGCAGCTGACGTTCATTTATTTAAGAGTAGCTATTTTTAATAAATTTATTTAAGCCAAAAACAAAAGATTTCAATAGTTTAACATAACATAACTATCAGTTTCATGAACGAGAAAATGTATTAAACATGAATATAAATATTTTATTGGGCGTATGGCTTAAAAATTCGGGACTTTTTTTAAATTTTTGGCTTCTATTTTGAAACATTTTTACAGTATATATTTATTCAAAGTATTGGCCATTGTTAGCTATGAGCATTTCCCATCTTTCTGGCAACATATGGATTCCGAACCAAAAGAACTGCTCATCTTTTGAGGAAATGATGAATCAAGCCAATTTCGGATTTTTTGTTTCAAAGTGAAGCGTATCCCAGAGAGAGAGTTGTGCGCCGATCGAAACAAATAGTAGTCTGCTCTGAGGCAAAACTTCCCAACCACTTTATTCTAAATACTTTTAACAGGTATTGCAATATGTGGCCGAGCGTTGTCGCGATGAAATATTACGGTTTCATGTCTGGCCGCATATTCTGGTCAGTTTTCGGCCAATGCTCCCTTCAAACGAATCAGCTGCGTTCGATGCAGGTTCCCTGCGTTAGTCTGGCCAGGTCATAATAGATGGGACCCTTTTGCTCTTACCAAATACAGACCATTACATTAGCGATATGGATATTTGGCTTTGGTCGATTCGGCTGTTTGGCCGGGCTTCACATACAATCACTTATGCTTCGGGTTATTGTAGTGTATCGGTTTTTTATCGGGATCAAGTAATAATTCGTTGCAAAACTGGTTTTCTTTTATAGCGTTCAAGCATCATTGCAGACATGCAAAATAGACTTTTAAGGTGGCAATTCGTATTGCTACGTTTTTACCATTTAAAAACGTGGTTTATTTTCTTTAAATAAACCGGATACTTTTGATTTCAAATAAAAGCAGTTTTAGTAGTTTAAAATTGTAACAACTCTTTATTTAGAATGTACAACAATAACATAATTAAATAGGCACTCAGTGTCTTTATACACGTATATCAATTCGCAGAAATACACACACACACTTTATAACGTACAAGTATACACGTACAAGACAGTTGATGTTAACTTTAACACAGCCAATGATCAACTCAACTCACGACTGCCATCTCTGCCACTATTTATACACACGCCATCTATCGAGAATCTTCTACAATGCTCTTAAAGGACATACTAGTACATTCGAATTCCAGAGCCTTCGATATCATTGCCAGCAGCCCAAATATTTAGTGTTGCCATACTTACAAACAATGTCAATGATGGACGTGCCTTAAAACATGATGAATGCTGCTGGCAGTCGTTACAGACTGTTAAATTCAAATCGTCATAGCAGTATGGTACCCAAATTCCATGCTTTTGGATGAATGCTGCTGCTCGCAAACATTTTAAAATTGCTATTTGAGTAGCTCCGAATGATTCTGAGTAGCTCCCAATGATTCGCTGTCTTGGGCGATCTATGTATTCCATGTCAAAATTGGCACTGCTGAACCGCACAATTCATATCTCGCACGTTGAAACCAATAGAACACATTCACCGTAAGCTTCGGAGAGCAATCGGTGTGCTCCAGCGGCACTTTTCTCAAATTAAAGAAGTAAAGCAAAACTGCCCGCATATGACTCTTTGTTGGCACAAATTTCGACATTTTCGAAGCAAAGAAACGTTGTTATGACCTAAAGATTTGGAAGTCACACGCCCTATAAATTACAAGTGCATGTGAAGTTCATATGTCAAAGTCTGTACTCAATTTTTTCTAATCAGGGTTTAAGCTAGTAAAAATAGAAAAAAAAAACAAATTTACTATACAACTTTCATAAGCTTTAGAAATAAAGGCAGAGAAAAGGTTGAATTGTTGACATTGTCAGCAAGTAGTTTTCTTTGTTTTCTTTAACATCATCTTCAATATTAGATATTAGGAACACCTTTAGCACTTTAGACTTTACACAGAATATTTATGTGTCTGGTTTACATAGAAAACAACCATTTTTGATTATAGATAAAACAGCAAAAAAAAAAACCAATAAATCTTAAAAAAAAAAATCCATAGAAAAATATTAAATAGAGAGGAAAATACACGTACGTAATAATGACACACATTGGTCACAAACAACGACAAACACTTTTAAATATATCTCCACAGCAGCGATATATTATCAGTAAAATCTAGGTCAAAAGCTATAAAACCTTTATTATACATAACTAGATTTATATTTTTCTTTTCTTTACGCAAACTCTTAAAATATTTAAATATTTAATAACAAACAGGCCTTCACAATTAACCAACTTTATAAGGAAAATATTTCAATATCTTTGCGTAAATAACCAAACGAATTTAAAAACAATTTTCCACACCTTCGCTAAAAATGCTGCTCCATGAGTTTTATATATTTAATGAAGCAAACAAACAAACAAACAAACTATTCTGTGTTAAATATTTAATCGATAAATTTCTCTAATTGCCTCCCAATAAAAAGAAAATACTATTTTTATATCAAACAAATAGAAAAAGCTTAAAGGTTACATTCCATTAGCTTTATTACTTAATGTTTCCAGTTCATAATAAATGCTAATTACAGATATTTAACAACGGAATAGAAATCATTGTTCATTTGTTAAAGAACAAACAGAAAATAAACGAAAAACAAAGCAAAGCAAAAGAAACTTTTGTTAATTTTAGCAATAAATAAATTTAGATACTATTGATTTCTAATCATTTAATAATAAACGTTCTATTGTACAACCTTTAACAATTGGTAGTTTGAGAATATAAATCAGTTTATTTCCTTTTAATATCAAACTCAAGACAATATTGCATGTAAGAAATTATTTACAAAATACGTATAGCACTAAATATAGACTGCGTAGTTGACCTCTGCCCTTGACTATGATGTGTCAGCATGAAAAAGTAAATAGTAATAATCATTCGATTATTGTTAAAATAAATTGATTTATTATATAAAAATAACTTATTTAAATAATTACAGTAACTATAAAATTGTTATAGAACTTGTAGTCATTTTGAAACTATATTGTTACGAATTTGCAACAGCGATTTGAATTTAACAGTCAATAACGACTGCCTGCAGCATTTATCATGTTTATAAACACGTCCATCAGTAGCAGCTTCTACTTATCAAAACATTGGTGATAGCACGCGGTTATTAACATTGTTTATAAGTATGGCAACACTAAATGTTTAAGCTGCTAACATTGACATCAAAAGCTCTAGAATGCGAACATACTAGTTTGTCCGTTAACAACATTGTAGAAGATTCAGGAAAGATGGCGCGTGTATAAATAGTGGCAGAGTTTTCAATCATGAGTGGAGTGGATCATAGGCGCTGTTAGAGTTAACATCAACTGCCTTGTACATTGTATAGTATGTGTGCATTTCTGCGAATTAATAAACATGTATAAAGACACTGAGTGACTATTTGAACTGCTATTATTGTACATTTTAAATAAATAAAGAGTTGTTACAATTTTAAACTTCTAAAACTCCTTTTATTTGCAATCAAAAGTATTCGATTTATTTAAAGGAAATAAACCAACGTTTTAAAAAGTTTAAAATGTAACAATATTTAGGTTCTGGGTATTGCCTAAATTTTTTAAATATTTCCAAGCATTAAACATTTCTTGCTATTGACGGATTTGTGAAAAATTTAACAAAACGAAATGTTTTTCTTTCAGTGTATTACAATAATAATTGAATATATAAGAAATATTTTAACAAACTACGATAGCTCAAAGGGAGTTCTATGAATTGCTACCATTTAACTTTCAAATAAGTAAAACCTCTGTTTTTAAGAATTATTTTAAATTTTAAGATAAAAAGTTCTTAATATATTATCTATTAAATATTACCTTTAAAAACGCTGGTTTATTTCCCTTAAATAAACCAGATTCTTTTACGTTGCAAATAAAAGAGCCAAGTAGTTTAAAATGTTTAACAACTACATATTTATAAAAATTTTCACAACAACTGTTTAAATAGTCACTCTTATAATTCAAAACACTTAAATTATGGCTGTAGGATACACTGAGTACTCAAGTTATGCGACATCTTCTAGCAGTTTCTAGTATTATCTAACGGAAAAACTCGAATGTTCTATTGCAACAATGATCATCTAGAGCTTTAAAGCTGCTTCACAATTATCAAAATTGTTTATAGTTAGATGTTCCAACCGATCAAAATGTTGACAAACATGATGAATGTTGCAAGCAGTCGTTACGGACCGTTTAATTCAAATAAATCATTTTAAATGATAAATTATAATAAATAAGCTTCTAAAAGTAAATTTTCTGTCTCTAGTTGATACAATTACAGTCTATTTGTATACCCTTCACCTTCGTGAAAACGGTATATTTAAGTTTCCGACGCTTTAAAGTATATATATTCTGGATCCTTATAGATAGCGCAGTAGATTAAGCCATGTCCGTCTGTCTGTCTGTTTAAAACAGTTTTCTGAAGATCCCAAATAACTTACAAACCTGATACATACATAAATATATAGGGAATTCTTCCAGCTCGGTTGCTATTTAAAATTGAGAAAATCGGCAAACAAATGGCTGAGATATAGGGAAAAACCGAGCCAACTTCGATTTTTGGCCTATTTTTTATCTATATCTGGATTACTGAGTCATAAATATAGACAATATGGATATCTAATGATAGATATTTCAAATTCCATTGCAACGATGCATATAAGGCTAAAGTAATTTGTACCTACAATAGGTAAAAATCGGGAAACATTTTTTTAACCCGAATTTTTTTTTTTACCAAAAAAATTTTTTTCTCATACATTTTTTTTCACTAATAATAAAAAATTTTTTTAATTTTTTTTAAATAAAAAAAAAAAAATGTTTAAAAAATTAAAAAAAAATTTGAAAAACAATTTTGAAAAAAAAAAAAAATTTTCTTAAATTTTGAAAAACAATTTTAAAATTACTAAGTCATTAATATAGACAATAGGGATATCTAATGATAGATATTTCAAAGTCCATTGCAACGATGTATATAAGGCTAAAGTAATTTGGACCTATAATAGGTAAAAATCGGGAAACATTTTTTTAACCCGAATTTTTTTTTTTTACCAAAAAAATTTTTTTTGTCATACATTTTTTTTTCACTAATAATTAAAAATTTTTTTAATTTTTTTTTAACTAAAAAAAAAATATGGAAAACAAATTTTTTAAAAAAATTAAAAAAAAATTTGAAAAACAATTTTGAAAAAAAAAAATAAATAAATTTTGAAGAACAATTTTGCAAAAAAGAATTAATTTTGTTTATGTAAAAATATTTAAAATTTTTATTTTAAAGTACAATTTGGTGAAGGGTGTATAAGATTCGGCACAGCCGAATATAGCTCTCTTACTTGTTTTTATAAAACTTGTTGCGAATTTAATTTTTCAAAATATTCCAAAAATTGGTTTGGACTTTATTAAACGTATTTTATAACTTCCAAAGGCATTCTGTAAACATTTGAAATTTTGACTTATTTGTGTCACATTTTTGATTATTCGGTTTTTTCGACACCATAGTGGGGAGTACTGATGTTTGTAACGTCCAAAAATATTAGTCTTATTGAACTATGTCCTTAAGTCATTCTGGCTGACTGCACGCAAAGAAAAAAATATAGTTGTGCATGTTTACTGTAACCATTTCAAAATGTTTCCAAGTTTTTTAAGAAAAAATGTATATGATTCTGGTAACCATAATATGGTTAACATACGATTCACATAATTGTGTCAATCATATATATGTTTTCATTAAACAATTATATGTTTGAGACAACCATTTTTATTCATTTATCTACAGTGACCTTACAAAGGCATAAAGTAATGTATGTTTACTTAAACGCGACATCAGGTCTCCTCAAAATAATCTTAAATTTCTGAAAAAAATCTTTATAAAAATGTATCACCAAAAAAAGAATTTTTATTTATTTATCCAATTAAATTAGGAACCAAAACTGATGGAAACTTTAAAACAAATGACAGAGTAGGATACAAACACTGCTGAAGATAATTGTATGTATGAGGGACAAACAAAATAAAATGAAAATGATCAGAAAAACGTTAATACTCGTAATTCATCAATAATAGAAACAAAAAACAACAGCAACAGCTTTAATTAGTAAAATAATGGATTTTATTTATGTTACGGATGTAACAACCATTTTCTTAATCCTTTACTTTATATTGTGTAGAAATAAGTTAATGGTATAATTTAAAAATTTTGCGTAAACACTTTAATTTGCATAAACAAACAAGCAAATTAAAATTTTACACAAATACTTAAGTTGTAGTAAAAATTTTAATTGTTATTGTTACTTATATAAACGTTAAGATAAATTCTTGAATTGTAACAGGCTGATATTAGGAAATTACATGTCAATATTCCACACCATAATACTCTCCCAAAAAATTATGTACCACCATAATATTGTGAAAACAAAAATAGAACTCCAAATTGAAAATTATCGTATAGCTCAACAGCACGAAGAACGAAATCAAGAAGTTTGGTTAATGATAAAAACTTTCCATTTTACACGATCACAACACATGAAATAGTTTCCTGGAATAAATTTTATTATAAGTTGGCAAAGACCTTATGTAAAAAATAATGTTTTGTGCCAACATTTCCTGGGCATATGTATGACATTCAATAAAATATAGTTAGATTAGTTAGGTAAGAGCATAAATGAATATTGTATATATGTCTTCCAATACTTGTTTAATAGCAGTGATAAATTAAGATTAAATATTTATTTCCTAGGAACCAAAAATAGTTTGAATCTGTCTTTAACAATCCACCACAACTCATGGTATTTCTCTTATGTTTCCGAATAAAAAACAAGTAAGAAATTATGGTCGACCATATAATACTACATTAATACTACACTGAGGAAATAGAAAAAACAGTTTTCTTTTTAAATTTCAATAATTTATTTTCGGGAGTGATTTTCGGAAGTATGCCTTATATGGGAGCGATGACCAATTTTGAATTATTTTTATATGAAACTTTCTTTAGTGAAGTTATATTTGGATTCCAAAATTTTTAAGAGACTTATGTTCGATAAAGTGATTTTAGGAAATGGGTCTTATATGGAAGCTATGAAAATTAAATTATTTGGAGTGAAATTTGTATAGACAACTTTTATGACCGATGAAGTCCTATTTGTGGAGGACATTGGTATAGGAGCTAGGTGAAATAATATACCGATTTCTGCCAGGTTCAATAGGCTCCGTCATTGGAAATGCATGCGCTAAATTTGATAGAAATATCTTCAAAATATCGACCTGTACTTTCCGCACAAGGACGAATGGTCAGTATTTAATCGTTTCAGAAAATTTCGAAATTAAGTTTTTTAATGATTCCAATACAATTTACACAAATATACGTCGCTCAGTGGTAAAGAAAAATAGATGGAAATAGATTTGTAACTTAACCCTTTGTCCAATTTGAATGAAATTTTAAATTCGCAAAGAAGAAGTGTTGTCGAGTTTATGTTTTTAATTTTGACCGCCTGGGCCCCGGTGGGGTCCCAAAGTAGGACACCTCGGGTATGTCGAAATTTTTAAAACGATGTCTGTGTTCCGATTTCAAATAAATTACATAAACTACAAAAACCATCGTCGTAGCTATCAACTATCTCCTATGACTTAGGAGATATTCGCATTTGCAAACTAAATTTTCAACATTTTTACACACCTTACTCCAGTTTTTAGATAACAGCGGGTCCAAATCTTTCCCGTTTTTCTCCTTTTTTTATTTTAATTGGACTAACAACAAATGTATTTATCAAACCAAAAAATAATTGTTTAAAAATCGTGTCTATTTAAAAATATGCATTTGTATTCAAACGTTTAAAAAAAACGATTTTTCGCTAGTTTTTGGGAGTTTTAAGTTATCCAAAAAATGTCTAAGAAGATGTATTAGCAATTTATACGTTTTCAAAAGCTAACTTTACACTTAATACTTTAAATGAAAACAAATTTGAAAATTGTTGATACCGAGGGGACCAGGTCCATCCAACAAGCGCCAATTTTTTATGTAAAATTCAAATTTAGGGCAAAAACTCTCAAATCCCATAGTCGATATCAAAATTTATTAACCCATTTTAGATGGCCAAATATGTTCCTAATTATTTTGTGCTCCCGCCCCTGATATGGATATTATAGCCAATAACTAAAAAAATCCCATTTTTGAAAATTATCCATTTTTTTTTTTTTTTTTGGGAATTGCGGGATTCCTGATTACAAATTTGAAAATATAAAAATCTATAAGATTTCATTTTAAAATATTCATAATTAAAAATTTAATTTCAATATGAAAAATGTGTGTCTTTGAAAAAGTATTCCATGAATTTTTTAATTGTCAAAAGTTATATACATGTATATTTTTGAAAAATAGACAAAATCCCCTATTCACTGATTAGGAAAAACTTAACAACTCGGAAAGAATTTACCTAACAGTGCTAGCTATATTCTTTACAGGATGTTAAGTTTTCCCTAATTAATTTGCCACTGTGCATTTTAAAAAAACTGAATGCAATAGTAATAGAAATAACGGTCTATTATGCTTTCACCATCTCCTGGAAATTTAAAATTATTTGAGTTAGAGCCTATCTACATGTAACCAACGATATATTTTATGGATCAATAAATTTTAATTTTTTTTCTATTTTTCCGAAGATGAGTTTAATTTTAGTCTCTCTTATCTATAATGTTTTAACGTTCTAACTATTTGTTTATGCTAAATTTATTCAGAAAACTATAAAATTTCTATAATTTATGTGCATATAGAATACTAGTAGGGTGGCTCATAAAAATATGTTAATATTCCCAACTATGATGAACGTATATTGCAGTTCAGTAATGATTTTTTAAATCTAAGGGGACAGGCTAATGTATACATTGCTATTTTATGGCGTGAATATTTAACATTTTTATGAGGTTTCTTTATGTACTTATAGACAAAATTAATATTAAATAATGTAGAGTTTAAGTACATATGTATGTATAAGTATGAAAAATAAATAAATGCACATAAGTAGTTTCCTACAAACAAAAAAAAGGTCAGATATTATATTTTTTAAATCATTCATTTTCAACTGCTACTTTGGTCAAAATTGAAAGCGAAAAAAAAGTACGTGAAAAAATATTTAAAATTTAAAAAAAAAAAATCCAATATGGACTTTCAAAAAATAGCAAAAGGACTGAGGATTCATCGTCACACTGTTTCAAAAGCCATTAACCTTCTAACCGGTAAGACCGCCTCCAACGGTTTTGTCCTTTGAATCATTTTACCTGTTATACTGGACATTGGAGCTACCTAAAATGTTTGGAGATTCCTTATTCCATGCATCACATTCTGTGTTTTGATAACTTTTACAAATCGACGCCGCTGTTAGTCTATTTAAGAGGAATATATGGTTTGGGCACAATGAGAGGTACTGATTTGTTCGTCATATTTCTTGTTGATCATCATTTGCTTTTGTGTAAGCTACAAAATGAACCAAGAGCAGAGATAATTTTGCATAGAATACATGACCTCAATACATGTAGTCGATGTGAATACTGTATTATAGAGGGATAACAAATATGTTCTCCCGTCATCGACATATGTAGGTATTGCACGATTCAGAAGAATCAATCCCGGCGAACAAGAATTAAAGATACTTTGGTATGATAGAAAGCAGAAGAAATTCATCGAAATCAACTGCCCTCAAATTATTCGAGAATACAATGATCGCATGGGTGCAGTAGATGTCATGGATGGTTTCCAGGGTCGATACAATATTTGAGCTAAGACTCGCAATATTATGATTAGGTTGTTCTACAATTGTGTGGACATGTTCTTTACAAATGCATTTATTTTATACAAACGTCTGCAGGCCGATGAGGCCAATACTTCCAACAATGTGTTCGATTAAATAACTGTTTTTACAGCTTCCAGATTTGCGTGAGGAAATAGCTGCTGGACTTGTTTCCTTCAAAAATATATCGTCTGTAGGACGATCATCTGTTTCAAATCTCGGTGAGGCAGTATTAAGTTTACCTTTGGTGTCATATTACATGTAAACCGTAAAGACCGCCTACAGGCGGCCTTCACAGTTTTTTGACAGGCGTTCGTTCAGAATGTTGGTTTTTACGGCTTTGCCAGTTAGAGGGTTAATCAGAGTCTATCAGAAAAGCCGCTTGTAAAGTTAAATGCTCTGCTAATGCTCGGTTGAAGTCATATAAAGTTCCAGATCACAATGCGGTAAAGAGAAGCAAAAGAACGAGCGAAAAAAATTAGGTCAAATTTTATAAAAACAAGTAAGAGAGCTATATTCGTCTGTGCCGAATTATACTTTAAAATAAAAATTATAAATATTATTAGGTAAACAAAATAAATTTTTTTT
Organism: Calliphora vomitoria; assembly: GCA_942486065.2. NCBI lineage: Eukaryota > Metazoa > Arthropoda > Insecta > Diptera > Calliphoridae > Calliphora > Calliphora vomitoria. Next base: position 4,453,464 of record OW818032.2, read on the forward strand.
TTTCAGAATTGTTTTTCAAAATTTAAAATTTTTTTTTTTCAAAATTTCAAAAATAATATTTTTTTCAAAAATAAAAATTTTTTTCGAAATTGTTTTCAAAATTCTTTTTTTACAAAATAATATTTTATCAAAATTTTTTTTTAATTTTTTATTTTTTTAAATTTACTATTGAAAAAAAGTTATGAAAAAAAATGTTTGACAAAAAAAAAAAATTCAAGTTAAAAAATATTTTTCCCGATTTTGACCCATTGTAGGTCCAAATTACTATAGCCTTATTAACATCGTTGCAATGGACTTTGTAATATCTATCATTAGATATCCGTATTGTCTATATTAATGACTTAGTAATCCAGATATAGATCAAAAATAGGCCAAATGTCGAAGTTGGCCCGGTTTTTTCCTTATATCTCAGCCACTTGTGGGCCGATTTTCTCGATTTTAAACAGCAACCGAGCCGGAAGAATATCCAATATATTGATGTATGAATCAAGTTTGTATGTTATTTGGGATCTTCAGAAAATTGATTTCAACAGACAGACAGACGGACATGGCTTAATCGAATCCACTATCTATAAGGATCCAGAAATTACAAACGGAATGACAATCTTATATATACCCTTCTCACGAAGGTGAAGGGTATACAAACTAAACCTGTTGTATGATGGATGATAAAGCAACTTCCTGGTCATGATTTTTATGTGACAAATAAAATTCCCAAAGAATCTTCTGGTTTGGCAAGCCATTCGCAGTTATGGAAAAATAAGTCAATCACGATAAACACAGAAATATATATTACGGAGTGTCTACAAAAACAGCTTTTACCTTTCTTAAAACAGAACAGAGTGCCTTTATATTTCTGGCCCGATTTGGCATAATACCTCTATGGAAAAAGAACCTTGAGTGGCATTCAAACAATAATGTCAATTTTGTAACACGGGAGGCAAGACCATCCAACTCTCCTGAACTTCGGCCTGTGGAAAGAATGAAAGACCACAGGAAAGGTATCAAAGGCCATGTCCGGTTTCAAGCGTATGTGGACCACCTCGTCCAAAAAGGTAACAGAAGCATGTATAAAATCTGTGATGGGAGGATTTGTGGAAAAAGCCAATATTTTAATGTTTACTGAATTTGTACAATATTTGCATAAATTTATGTAGTTCTGAATAAATTTACTCTTTACTTTTACAGTCCATAGAAGAATAACAGCGGGGGTCAAAATTCTCAATTTCATTTCTTTTTTTCTTTTTGAGCACTCGTATGTTAAAGTAGTTGTTTCATAGCTTAGTTTAAACTGTATTCCAAAGAAATTTGCGGAATATAATGCAAATATTTAATAATAATTCCATTATAAGCTTTAAAGTTTTATCTTTAAAATCTCATATAAAACTAAAACATCTGCGTGTTTAATGCATCAACACAGATTTTGCACGTTTCAAGGAAATCAAAATATGATATGAAACATTTTTATTAAATTAAACTTTTTTTATATATATTTATAGCAAATTTAATTGTGGAAATGTTTTATAAAAGGTTTTGCTTAAAATCAGAATTTCAACAGAATTCAGTTAAATTCATATAAATAAAGGTATATTTAATATTTAACAGCTTCCATTTAAAACATAATTTACATTCGTTTTAATGTCTATTAAATTCTTTAGGATCTAAACATTAATTTGACAAATAGCACAAACGTAACATTCATTTATTTAGAAATACAACATCATTAACATGCAAAACATACAAAACATACAAACGACATGAATTCATTAAAAAAAATCGGAAAACAAATGAACAACTCAAGCTAACAACAAAATAATGTTTTTCAATTTTTATTGCAGAAAACAAAAAAAAAAGAACAAATTTAACAAGAATTTTAAAATTGTATAGAATTGTAAAACGAATTATCAGTGCCATCAAACAATTTAACATCAATTTTAATACCTTTATACGTGAATTTAAAGTAGTTAACAGTGTCCTAAAATTTATGCAGCACTGCAAAAAACTATTTACTAAATACTTCACATTTTAAAATATTAAAAAAAAGTAAAAATCAAAAGGGTAGAAAATTGTCAAAATAACGCTTCAAACGCTTTATAGCGTCAAGCATCATTTCGAACATGCAAAATCGTATCTCGGCTTCAATTTCCCTGCTTTTGGATAAATCCTGCTGCTCGAAAATGTTTTAAGATTGCAGCTCAAATAGCTCCTATTAATTTTGCAATCTTTTGTTGAGTTTTACAACAATCTTTATAGAGTAATGCCTCCAATTCTTGATCTTCAAAGTTTTTTGGTTGGTCTTGACAATCTTTACTGTAATCATTTTAATATTTTTATATGTTTTTTTACAATATTATAGTCACAGTAACTATTTATATGATTGTGGTAACTATAATATAGTCATATAATCTTTTAAAAAGTAAACAAGTATATGTTTGTGACAATCATTTTTATGATGAATAATTTAATCATAATATGTTGTTCTCAGATTATGATATCCATAAACCGAGAGCAACACAATACGGTAAGTCCTTCATCATATAAATGTTTGTCGCAAACATATACTTGTTTACTGTAACCTTATATACGGTTTATAGTATCATGTGAATTGTAAATTAACCATATTATAGTTACCACAATCATATTAGTAGTTACTGTGACTATAATATTGTAGAAAAACATGTAAAAATATTGAAATGGTTACAGTAAACATGCACAACTAAACAAAAGTTACACTATCTATTGCAAATCCCACATTTTTAAGTCATACACCCAATATTAAAATAAATATTTATATATTTTAAATGCTATAATTCCACAAACAAACGAATCGGACCACACCTTTACAAGATCAAAAAATGTAATATTGTACGCTCTAATTTGCAATATAATTTATTATTTTGTCTCTATTTTAAATTTACAACGAAAAATATTAATTAAGGGCCTAAATTCACAAACACAAAACGCAAACAATTTTCAAATTTTTCAGTTGTTAAATACTTTTTGAGTGTTTTTCATATAAAAATTTGAAAATTGTTTTCGTTTCGTGTTTCTGAATAAGGCCCTAAGTAAATTTTTCCGAAAACTAAATTTTTTGAATTTTCAAGTGTTTTGGAATATTTATTTAAAAATATAGACATTACGGTTTCCCTGAATTAAATGCCAACAGTATTTACACCAATGCGTATGATTATTGTAAAAAATAATTAAATATAACTTATACGTACTGTTTGTTAATAATCTTTTTTTTTTTTCGATGAAACAAATAAAATAAATTATACATACTTCAAAGAATTTATAAAATCGAGAAAAAAATTGTTTTTTATTATTCTGTATAAATATATTATATGTTTATAACAACCAATTCAAAATTGTATGCCTTATTAGCTAAAGCTATTAACTTCACTTTCTAATATTTTAAAGATTTTTATTTTATTCAAGAAACTTCAAAATCGAAATAATTGTTTGGATTGTATAAACTGCAAAATGTTGTAGCCAATGGTTTAAAAATATAAATAAAGTTCATAATTTATTTTTTTTATATGTTTGATTCCTATCAAAAGATATTTTATTAAAAAATAAGCCACTTATTAACAAATTGCTTAAGGTTCTATATTAGAATACATATATTTTGCAAATATTTTATCAACTATCTCTATTTTATGTTTTAGGGAGTAACACAATTGGTCAAATCAAGAATGCAATTTTAAATAACATAATAAACTATAAATACTTTTCAACATAAATGTTTCAGCATAAAAATAAATATTTGACTAATAAAAAGCCCTAAAAACAATGCTTTTTTTGTACTTATACATATGGGGCATTTCATGTCAAGTGAACCAACCAACTTTTGAAATCGAGGTCTTCCGATTGAGATGAATTTGCACCATGGTTCTATTGGATAGTAATTCAGACACAATTTTTCAACAAGATCAGTCGAGAACTTTCTGTGTTAGAGGGAGTCAAAATTTGACATTTTGGCCAAGCAGGTGTTTTTTTAATCTATGTAACTTATTATCTATTGCTCTTAGCAAAATGTGTCCTAAATAGTTTAGATTGCTATTTCTTCAATCTTTCGGAAAAAAAAATTAAAATAAAAAATTTTTGTAATTTTTTTTTTTCAAAATCAAGAACTTTTTGATTTTGTTTTTGAAATGGGCCCTTTTTTCCTTTCAAAAGAAAGCTTAGATATTTTCCTTGAGGACCTATTTGGTCGCTTAGTAGGATGCGAGTGGGATATCTATCAAAATAAATATTTTGTAACTCAAGACATACAATTTTTGACTTTTTTTTGCAAAATCTAATTTTTTTTTTCAAAATGGGACCCTCTGTTGAATCTTTTTTTTTTTAATCATAATAATGCTTTAAGAGGTTTTTGGTCGCTTAGTAGGATTCGAGTGGGATATCTATCAAAATAAATGTTTAGCACTTGGGTTACAAAATATTTCCAAAAATTAAAAACAGATCGGTTTCGGTTCGGTTTTGTGATAATTTATTAAATATTAAATTAGCTGATAATAAAGGAAATCCTATACAAATTTAAAGTTTAAACTTGATGAGTGTTCAAGAGGAAAATTGGTACTTTTTCTTTTATATATTCAATTATTTTACTTATATGCATACATAATAGTTGGCTGATATGCTTTTGAGTAAAGAAAGAATCAAAGATAGAGGTCATAATGATATTGAGGTAACAGAAACTATTATTGAAATTTCTATAATAATGAACATAACTATAAGCAGGATATTAAACACACATGATCCTGACTGAGTTAAAATATAAAAAAGGTACTTGCCGGTACTTCTTCCAACTAATAGTACTTTTTGAATATTTATAAACGATGGACCTAGAAACGCGAATTCAAAAGGGATAATAAGTGCTACTATTTCTTTATTGTAAAGGTATTTTTTTAATATTTTATAATAATAAACATTAAAATTTAAAACTAGAAACAAATGATTCTGAATGAGTTAGAATTCACAAAAAGTGATTATAGTGGTACCTTTCTTTAGCATTTTCTATAATAATGGACACAGTTATATGAAATAAGACATTTATGATGCTGAATAGGAATACAAAATGCGGGTCTTTATGGTACTGTTTTTATTCTAATAATACGTCTAGAATGAGCTAGAATCCACATTACAATGAATCAATAAACATGAAACTAGAGACATGTTTTCCTGAATTTGTATTAATTTACAAAGGGAGACTTAATAGTACTATTTCTTTCTTTCTTCCAATTGGGATGGCGAAGCGCACCGAGTCAGCTAGTACTCTATACTTTTATCGGATATTTGAAAATAACTAAGACTTTGTTACAAAAATTGTGCATTAATTAGCCTGCTACACCATCTGAAGCAATTATTATAATACAATTTAAAAAATATAGACAAATCTTAAGATATTTTTACCGATTTGTTTTTAGAGATATTGGATGAATAATTGGATGAAAAAGTTTGTTTCTCATTTCTAAATTTTGAATTTTTCTACTGAAAATAGATTAAAAGTAAAAACTGAAGAATAATTGTCGGTTTCGGTTTTAGGCCTTGAAAACCCGCGGTTTCGGTTTCGGTTAAAACCGAATTGGAAACTCTAGAATATTGTCATATGCGGGAAGTTTTGCTTTACTTGTTTAACTTGAACCAAAGTACCGCTGAAACACACCGATTGCTCGCCAAAGCTTATGGTGAATGTGTTCCATTGGATTCAACGTGCGAGAGATGGTTGTTCACAAGTGGTGATTTTGACTCGGAAGGCAATGATCGGCAAGGCCAGCCAAAAAAGTTTGTAGGCATTACTCCATGAAGATTGTTGTAAAACTCAATAGGAGCTTGCAAAATCATTGGGAGCTACTCAAGCAGCAATTCCAAAACGTTTGCAAGAAGCAGGATTCATCGAAAAGCAGGGGAATTGGTTACCATACGAATTGAAGCTGAATGACCTTGAAATTCGATTTTGTATGTCTGAAATACAGCTTGATTGATTTAAATGAAAATTAGTTTTGCACCGAATCATTACTTGCTATGAAAAACGGATACCCACCTGAATCTATACCAAATCCAAATAAACTAAACTTTCATTTTAGTTGGGATTATCGACACCATATTTTTTCTCCATACAAACGGGTCACTCTAATATTGTTACGTTTTAACCTTTTTAAAACGTTGGTTTATTTCCTTTAAGTAAACCGGATACTTTTGCTTGCAAATAGAAAGGAGTTTTAGTAGTTTAAAATTAGTAACAACTCTTTATTTATTCAAATGTACAACAAAACAGTCTAAATAGTCACTCAGTTTTCTTATACATGTTTACTAATTCGCGGAAATGCACACACACTTTATAATGTACAAACTTAAATGTACAAGACAGTTGATGTTAACTCTAACAGCGCCTATGATCAACTCCATTCACGACTGCAACCTATGCCACAATTTATACACGCACCATCTTTCATGAATATTCTACAATAGTCTTAATGTACTGGCTAGTATGTTCGAATTCTAGATCCTTCGATGTCAATGTTAGCAGTCCAAACATTCAGTGCTGGCACACTTACAAACAATGCTAATAACCGCATGTCATCAACACTGCTGGTATGTACAAGCCTCTACTGTTGGACGTGTTTATAAACATGATGAATGCTGCAGGCAGTCGTTACAGACCGTTAAATTCAAATCGCTATTGTAACAATATATGTATATAAGCGAATATAAAGTATCAAATGATATTCTACAGCGGCGAGCATATCGTATTTATTTATTTGATAAATTTGTTTTCCACAACCTGTCCCGAAGCGATAAAGTTCAACTTCGTAATTAAGGACCCAGTAAATACACTTCGTTGGGTCAACGACCAATAGTTTAATGAATTTGTGGTGTTCATTGATTAATATCGGTGACAATTTGTTTCACAAAAAAATAAAAACTTTAGAGTCAATTTATGTTATTGTAGAGTATTACAGGTTTTTGTGTATGCCTGTATTATTGTTATAAATATTTTCCCATTTTATTTAAATTTTACTGAACAAGAAAATTTCATTAATTTGTTATAAAGTTTTTTTTTTTTATATTTCCGTTTATATTTTTATCGTCAATTGTGCAATAAATACACGTACCGATATACGCATTTATAAAAATATAAATATAAATTTAAAATAAACTTTTTGTTTGCTTTGTGCCACTTTCAAAGAGACCATAAATAACAAGTTGAACGTATAAATAATGAATGAAATCCAATTATTATATTTTATTTTTGGTTTGCGAAAGTTATTTTTAAAGAAGCTAGTTATGTGGAAAAAAAAAGCCAGAGCCAACACTGGCTGCATCTGTTTACTAATTTCGATTTTATTGTTTTTCGTTAAATTTATTTGTCTGTTTTTTGTTTAAAACAAATATGACAACATGTTGGGAAATATTCAGTTTTAACAGAAATTAATAATAACTTCAAACGGATGTTTGAAAACTCAACTACGTGAAAGTGAAAATATTTATTTAAAACATTAATTAATATAGAGTAACGTCTCCTAACTATTCAGCTGTATTGTGAAAATCAGCTTTCCTTGTGAAATGTGTTTCCTGCACATTAAGTACTAAGCATAACTTTAATTGCTTTATTGAGAAATCATTTGGGTAAGCAGCTTATTTCGCTGAAAACAGTGATCGAAAATTGTACCTTCTCAACGTAGGCACCACCAACATTTAGATGAAATTATCTTTAAAAAGTAAACGTCAACTTTTGTTCTTGCAAGTCATAATAAAGACAAATGTTTTATATAAAATTTAAAAAAAAAACTTACACATATTTCAGGTAACTCCTATTTAGTAAGTCGTAATAAAAACTAACAAAATTTTATTCAATTTCTTGAAATAATTATTGTTTGTTTTTCATAATTTTTAAAGCATTTTGATGAAGTCTATACAACAAAATTTAATGTTGGAATTATCCAAAAGCAAACATGATTCCTCTACATGCAAACATTGGCTGCTAAAGGCCAAATTTTTACGAAAAACAATTCAAAATTTAAAAGTTAAATACATGTATCAACATTTTTTCCATCATAGTGGGCAAAATATGTTATTTTTCATTCCAAGAAAAGTTTATGTTAAACATTTAATCTCACACATTGCTGTGTGTCCAACAAGTGCAAATTCATTAATTTTTATTTTCTTTTGATGTATTTTAGCTGCATCTGTTGCTGTCTCCTCTTGGACTCTGGTGGCCATATCCTGCGAACGTTATTATGCTATATGCCATCCGTTGCGTTCGAGACGTTGGCAGACCCGTAGTCATGCGTACAAAATTATAGTGTGCATTTGGTGTGGCAGCATGCTGTGCATGTTGCCAATTGCCATGTTCAGTCAATTGATGCCTACAAGTCGACAAGGTAAGTGTAAGTGAGACAATGAGTCAAATATGTTAAACTGCTTCTGCTTTTACATATTACTTATAAACATTCACTCGTGTTGCACAATATAAACAAGTAAGAAAGTATAATACTCTACACTGAGTGAATAATCAAAAATATTTTTCTTTTTAAATTTAAATAATTTATTTTCGTGAATGATTTTTATGGTCCTTATATGGGAGTCCAAAAGATGGACCGATAGCCATGAAATTAGGTCGTGTGATTTATGTCTACATAAATATTATTTCTTAGACTATTTAAGAGTCTAATTATGGACCGATCACAATAAAATTAGGTGACCGACTTCCGTATATATAATATATATATATATATATATCATAATTTTAATAGGCGGGTCGATTTCTTTAGATCCATTTTACGCTCACATTCACATACACATACATTCAATTTGGTCAAAGAATATGCCATTTTAAAGGTAATTATTCACAGATGTGCACAATATATATTTTATTTAAATCGGTTCAGTTTTCTAGGAGTTATGAGCGTTAAAAGATGTTATTAACACATATCCAAATAACGTTTACATGTGATCTTCAATCTAAAAAGTAAACAAAACAATTGTTCAATTCACAAGGTCTCTTATCATGTCATATTGTCATAATGTCCTAATATGTCACAATGGTTTTTATTGATTTTCAAGCAAAAAATGTCCTAATATAATACTACTTTCTATGCTATGTTTATTGTGTTATCGTTACGAACCAGCAGAGACCAACGCCGAAGGCTTAAGAGTCAGTCAAGACGAGCTGCCGACTCGTGATATATTAGGATATTATGAAAATATGACTGATAAGACCCCTTGTGAATTGGCCAAATATTTGTCCAATTTGTTGTTGTAAATAAATAAGAGAAACAATTAAACGGTATTGATTTTCCTCTGTTTTAAGTGAGAGTTGTTAAAGAAAACAAATAAGAAGGGAAAGAGTTTAATTATTTGAAGTCACTTGAAAACAATATTTTGAAGGTGTGTTATGTTTGTATTTTGTTTGTTGCTTTTATTTTATGTACATTATGCAATTGTAAGTAAATATGTAGTTATTGTATAATATCTGCAGAACTATAACTGTGACGGTCTTCAAACTTTATACTGCATGATTGTTTGCCAAAAACTATAATTGTAAAAGTGTTTAAACTTTTGACGAAATTATTTCTTATTACTGTGAGGAGTTTAGCTAAGTATAAGCGGAATTAGATTAGAGAGCGTAGGACCTCCCAAACGAAGTAAATATTAATTTCGAATATCTGGGGAACCAAAATGGGAGGGGTTGGAAAAGGAGGTCAGTCACCTCCAATATAAACTAATAATTGCAGGATTCATCAAACTTTGTCCGGATATCTCTCTTTTGACTTTACAGAGATTGCCTGACAGTGGTCGGGATTGTATTAGTGGTCGTGGCACCTCCCATACACGCAGAAAAAAAATATAGTTGTGCATGTTTACTGTAACCATTTCAACATTATTACAAGTTTGTTTAAAATATTATAGTCACAGTAACTATTTATACGATTGTGGTAACAATAATATGGTTAATTTACGATTCACATGATTGTATCAACCATATATATGGTTACAGTAAACAAGTATATGTTTATACGATGAAGGACCTGCCATATTATGTTGCTCTCGGCTAATTGATATTATAATCTGAGAACAACATATTTGATCTAAAGATTCATCATACAAATGGTTGTCACAAACATATACTTGGGTACTGTAACCATATATATCGTTGATACAATCATGTGAATCGTAAATTAACATTATTATTGTTACCACAATCGTATATATAGTTACTGTGACTATAATATTGTAAAAAAACTTGTAAAAATGTGGTTACAGTAAACATTACGGTAAAGAATTATAATTCTTAAAGTATTTAAACTTTGTATTAATAAATTTATTATCATTAAATGGAGGTTAGCTAAAAACGAATTTATTCCTGAGTACTGTACCAAGTTTAACTGAAAAATCGCGTGACCGGAACAATGGGCATCGCCATTACAAAGAAAATTGCAATTTCGAGAGTATTTAAGCTTTGTCTGAATCACTTAAAATTTTACAATGTTTGGCTGAAATTGGGCGGGATCGGCTTAGTAGGAATGACCCCTCCTGCATAAATTAAATAGTTATAATTGAAGAATTATCGTAGTTAAATTAAAGCTTCATATTAATTATTTTTTACATAAAATATATGAAAATGGGTGGGATCAGAAGTGGAGTGGTATCTTCCGTACAGTGTTAGTTAGTTATTTTCGAATATCAAGTGAACTGTAATTGAGAGATTCTCAATATTTTACATGTGGTATTTTCATAACATTGTAAGTAGTTAGGTTGTAGCAGAAATTCATTCATATTTGTTTTAGTTTACTATGAAAGGGGTATGTTAGTAAAACTTATTTGATACATATATAAATTAAGCATTTATGACCGATATAGCCCTATTTCGGACCGTAATGGAAATGGACCGATTTCAGACAGTTTCAATAGACTTCGTCCATCCAACTAGCTAGCCAGACATCGTTTAATTGTCAGTGATTTTAGACTAATATTTTTGGGCTTTAATTTTCAGGCCTTTTAATGGAATATAATATGTATACATTCTAAGAGACATTACGCGACATGCCTCATTACAGGCTAATAACAGAAGCAAATATGGAAGGCCTTGGCTTCCAATGACACGTCATGTAAAATTTAAACGACTTTGCAATATGGCTGGGTGTCCTTGGGTTTGCAAAGTAGGCAATTAGGAACACCTCTTTCCTGCATTCTTTTCCCGTTGGGTATGTGTGCCATTGAAGTGTGGTGAAAGTGGTTTTGTCCACTAACACATATAAAAAAAGTCATACAGAGAAAGGTTTATGTAACATCTAGTCATAGAGAAATATGCATAGAAAGGAAACCAGAGAAAAACTCAAAGAAAAAACACTCTATATTCGGCTATGCTGATCAATATGTCACAAAAAAATATTTTTCTGATATAAGCTTAGTACGACATATAAAATATTTGGAATGAAGTGTATGCGAAATAATTTCGCAAGAGCAGTACTCTGTTCTTATTGTCGAAAACATGTGAAATACATCTAAGTACCACTTCTTTCGCACGAAATTAAAACCAACAGCTGATCATTTGTTACATATAAAATTTTTCGCATGAAAAAAACATAATTTTTAGCAAATATGAACTGAGTACTAAGCTATATGAGTTATATAGATGATAGGGTCAATTAACGACCGATCCTCAAAAAAAAATGGTAAAAATATTAAGGTTCATATAAAACTTGTTTATGTCCAATTTAATCACGATATTAATTATTATTTATGAATGTTCAAGTCATTTTCTGGACCTTGTAGGGGGACTAGGGACAAATGTTGCCCGATTTTCGCTATATATTACAGCATAATTTTAGAGTGCTTAGAACTAATTTGTGCCGCATTAGCAGTCATAAACTGCTAAAACAGTATTCCGGGGGAACATTTGTATGGGATCTAGGTAAAATCATGGACCGATACTGCCTATTTTCAATACCGAACAAACCTTAAGTATCAACAGAAATATTTTATTCAAATATTTTATTCAACATAACTAGATCATCTTATAATTTTATGAGAACCAAGAATATATATACAAATATGGATTGGAGACAAATATTTTGATGTGTTATAAACATTTTTGATGGTGGGTGTAAAAACACGCAAAATAATCACATGTAGCGTATTATGTTTATTTATACATAGTTTATTTTACTAATACATTCTCTCCAATTACGTTTTTGACAACTCAGTTAGGTATTTGACAGGATTGTTTCCGATTTATATTTCTAGCCATATTCTCTATTCCAATCTATAAAAGGTTCAACAGACATCAAGATGACAGGGTCAGCTAATCACATGCTATTAACTTATAAATCAATTCATTGTTTGCATATAATTTCATTAAATATTTACACAACATGTGTATCTCTTTTACTGATAAACGTCCAATGCATTTATGCTGTCACAAAAATAAATTAATACTAAAATGTTACACGTGTTTGTAAATGTGTAATTTTAATACTATATGAGTGTAAACATTAGGGTTATGTTATATTGAGGGACATTTTTATAAAATTTCTTCGCGTGATTTATCCCATGTTTCGTTTATAAGGCACAAATTAAAATACAAAAACAAGTATATTAGTATAGTCGGTATTTACAAAACTATATACACAATGAACTAAATTAAAGGCTTAAGGAGAGTAAAGGATTATTATTTATGATTGTATCAATCAGATATATGGTTACAGTAAACAAGTATATGTTTGTGATAACCAGTAAAAAAATATAAATCGAAAATAAAAGTTATGAGCAACGAAAAATAATAAATATTTTGAATAACTCTTATTTAACAACGTAAAAATTATTCATTGATTTATGCCTAACTCTTTCAGTCTTAAAAATTTTAATAACAGTTACTTTTGGTCTCTGATTTACACATATTTAGGCGTTTAAATATGAATTATTTATAAACATTTTCGGACATAAATAACATGTTATAATTTAATACCAAAAAATCTGCATGTTGATTGCCAATCTCAAAATTTTGATTTTCAAAATTTGTTTAAACAAAATTTCAGAAATTATAAGCCATAGAGATAATATACATAGAGCGGAAACTAGAAAAAAACTCAAACAAAATAATGACTCAAAAAACTTATATATACAAGTGTTCTTGTTGCTTTCACATTGTTTTTTATCACAAATACATTCTCACCACTTAGGTTTTTGACAACTGAGTTAGGTCTTTGAGAGGAGAGTTTCCGCTCTATGTGTATTTCTCTATGTTATAAGCATTCAAAATTAGAATTAAAGGTTATTGCTTCTTTTGAGTACTTATTAACGATTTTGTAATTTAAAATATCTGGGACATTGTTAACACTTTCATAAGTGTGGTCAAAACTTCCGAATGCAGAAAAATTAGATCTCAACGCTAAACTAGTTTTTAAACATAACGGAATACATATTTTAACCTACAGACAGAGAAACACAGCAATCATTAATACATATTTATGGGATCACAAATTAATACTGCAAACAGATTCAAAACATTATATCTAAGCAAAAGTAATCTCTTCTCCTAATACACAAAGAATAACTAAACAATTGACATTTTATTAAAATTAGAAAGTATTACAAAGCTGCTTATTGTTGTTAACTAGGGCAGTAAATACACTCAATAGCAAAATTATAAAAAGTTATGCCTAAAACAAGACAACCAATTCAAAAATATATAACACAGGTCAACAGCAAAAAAGGGCTTGAATAACCACTATATAGATTTGATGCATCATGGCTACCTAAGTAAAAATATGGTCCAAATTTTAAATTCTATGGATAAATCATAAAAATCAATGAATTCTTTTCGAATTTATTTACAATTCGAATTCGCTCATTTTCACAAAATTGTATGTGCTTAGAAGCATAAATAAACATAGAGCGGAAACTAGAAAAAAACTCAAACAAAAAAAATTACTCAAAATAATCACACATACGAGTGTTGGTTTTGTGTTCACATAGTTTGTTTTACTAATACATTTTCACCACTTAGGTTTTGGACAACTGAGTTAGGTCTTTGACAGCAGAGTTTCCGCTCTATGTATATTTCTCTATGCCTTAAAGAGTGTACTTCGAGTGGAAATTTTATACGTGTTTTGTTAATTTTCCACAAGCGTTTACGCTTGTGTATTTTGTGAAAATGAGAGAATCCACTTAATTGTGATTAAATTCGAAAATAATCCATCGGTTTGTGATTCATATCTCATATTGTTTTTATTACATGTGGCTTTGCGATAAAGCCATAATCTGAACAATTTCTGCCGTTTTCGATTTTTCATGATTTTTTTTAACCAAAAAATTAGTATTTTTACGTAAAAAGTATAACTTCAATTTGCTATTATAACTCCGAAACTACTGAGCCGATTGAAGCGCAATATATATATGAAAATTTGGACATAGCATGGGGTAAATGTTTTCAAAACTCAATCAATCGAAAGAAGAACACTACTCAATTTTATGTATATCCAAAAAACTAAAATTTTGTAAAAATTAACGAATTCACTTCATTTTGAATAAATTTGTAAAAAATCAATAGATTTTTATGACCGATATCTCATTTTGTTGCTATTGTATGTAGATTTGCGATAAAGTAATAAACCCGAACAATTTCTAACGTTATTGAATTATTATGAGTTTTTTAAAACAAACAAGTAAGAGAGCTATATTCGGCTGTGCCGAATCTTACATACCCTTCACCAAATTATTCTTTAAAATAAAAGTTTTAAATATTTTTAAACAAAATTAAAATTTTTTTTTTCAAAAATATTAAAAAAAAATTGGAAAAAAATTAAAAACAAAAATTTGGAAAAAATATAAAAAAATTTCGAAAAAAAAATTGAAAACAGTTTTGAAAAAAAAAATTTTTTTTTAAATTTTGAAAACAATTTGAAATTTTTTTTAATTTAAAAAAAAAAATTTTTTTTTTTTAATTTTGAAAAAAAAAAAATTTCAAATTGTTTTTAAAAATTTAAATTTTTTTTTCAAAACTGTTTTCAATTTTTTTTTCCAACATATTTTTTAATTTTTTTTCCAAATTTTTTTTCTTTTCTTTAGTGAAAAAAAAGTTATAAAAAATTTTTTTTTTGTGGTAAAAAAAATATTCGGGTTCAAAAATAATTTTCCTGATTCTGACCGATTGTAGGCCCAATGGGTCATGAACTTTGAAGTATCTATCATTAGATATCCATATTGTCTATAACGACTCAGTAATCCAGATACAGATCAAAAATAGGCCAAAAATCTAGGTTGTCGCCGGTTTTTCCTTATATCTCAGCCATTTGTGGGCCGATTTTCTCGGAAAGTTGATTTCAACATACAGACGGGCATGGCTATATCGACTTCGCTATATATAACGATCGGAAATATACATACTTTGTGGGGTCGCAAATGAAAAATGTAGAACGGAATGACAAACTTATATATACCCTTGCCACTCATGGTGAAGGGTATAAAAATAGCTATTTTCAGGTAAAAAATATATGTTTTGCCTAAATTTATTATTATAAACTACTAAACCAATTAAAACATAATATATAAATTAAAATTTTTCTAAGTTTATTTAAATAATATCGTACTAACGGTTTTTGAGTTAACATTAATTATGTGGAGAAACGTCTAAAAAAAATTCACCATTTTATTTAACAATTTAAAAAAAAATATTCTCCATAGAATTTATAGTTTGTACCATATTTGTACTACTGAAACCACAATACATCAAAATTGTTTAGTGGTTTAAAAAGCCTCTACAGTTTGTTCGATTTTGTTGCCCTGTGTAATCGCTGAAAACTTTTGTTAAATGTCTATAAACAACAGTGAATTATCTGATTTTTTAAAATAATGAAACTCTTAAAATTTATCCATCCATTAAAATTTAAAAGTGTTGGTTTTTTGCAGATTAAGCTGAATATTAGATTCGGTCCGGGAAAAAACTGGTTTATGTCGGACTCATCGAATCAAATAATTCACTGGTATTTACACGTATCTAGTTGAATTAATTAATTGTTAATTTAAAATTTTAATTTAAAAAGTTTGTAGTGCCCTAATAAACACAAACACACTATCGTACACATACAAATACACACATACGTATATTCCATGTACAAGTTTGTGTCAGTTTATTAAAATTTCTTTGACAGGTGTGTTAATAAAAGAGAAACATATATATGACCAATAACAATATGACAGGGAATACAATTGTGAGCTATGTAATTTTTCAAACCCAATTAAAACCAATTTTAGCCTCACAGAAACGGCAGACACAGTTGAATGAACTTTTAAAGGGCATAAAAACATGAAATGTTTAATGGAACTACCATTGAACGAACAATAATTTTAACTCCTTCCACAGAGTAACAAAATAATCAAAGGACATTTTCTTACAACAAAACTTACTATCACTATTTATCACTATCATTATTTTTATAAAAATGTTGTATAGAATTTGGAAAACAATCATTGTCATCATTAATTTAATCTGTTTTTAGGACTGCGCAAATGTCGTGAAAACTGGCCCAGTTATGCTTTGCCCTATGAACGCTCATATAATCTATTTCTCGACCTAATACTACTAGTGCTGCCGCTAATGATACTATCGGTGGCATATATTCTAATAACACGTACTCTCTACGTTGGTATGCGTATCGAGAAGGCCATGATATTTGGTGGAAGGCAAGAGGACATGCACTCACCATTTCAGAGAAAATCAAACAATAGCAGCTTGTTGGGCAAAACATCATTGTTATCAACATCTACGTTGTCAACGACTGCATCGTCATCGTCACGTCTTAAACTTAATTTGTCATTACGCTGTCATGGCGGCTCAACCACTGCTGCTTATAATAATATCAGTTCTTGTGCTACAGCTAATCATCAAGGTAATTTAGAGAACAATAGAAAAGAAACAGATATATTCTGTAAGCAGCAGCAGCTACAACAGCAGCATCATCAATTACCAGCACAAAGATTATATCAGCAACATAATTTTCAAAATTATCATCAGCAACATCAAATTGTGTTTCACGAAGGAGGTCAACAACGAGAAAGAGAACGCGAACAGCAGCAACAACAACAACAGCAGCAGCATCAACAACAACAACAACCATGTTGTGGTAAGTAGCACTAAAAGAGTTCTATTTTCTTCACAACACTTTAAAACAAACCCCTCTACAGGCACCCCGCTTGCTAAAGAACGCATTAAATTATTTTTGTTTTTTTTTTACGATTCCATTTACATACTAAAACAAGTTAGTAAGTAATTTAAATTTATATGAAATAACTGGCTGCTAGCTTATCTAAGATTTCTAGTTTATCTTAGATTTTCGTTGCTCCTAAGGTTTAAAAGACATTTAGAATCATAATGCTGAAAAATTTAGCAAAATCATATAACGTTAAGAGATTTATCATTTTATTTGAAGCAGGGAGGAAACCTAATTGTTTGACAAGCCATCGAACCTTACACATTCCAAATTTGTTAAAACTTGGCATTCAAAGTTCAAATTGTATATAAGAATGATGTAAAATTATTTATTTTTTTCAGCGATATCCGCAAATTTCAGTAGGTCTCCGTTGAATGTTTAATATTTACTATTCCTAAACTGGCAGCTGGTAAACTTTTTTCTGTACTCTGCAAATGGCAACAAATTTAAATGATTAATAGAAAAATACACCAAAAATTTAAAAAGTTACCCAATATATATGCTCAATAACTAACATTAATATTCATGAATCTTTGCTCCACATACACATGTTAGTGTTAATGGCCTGTGTAGGCGTTAAGTTATCTAGATTGAGGGAAATATTACGAGTCAATAATGTTTTCTTTTTTTTTAAAAAAAACCTCACCAACGGACAAGAGAGAAAGAGTAAACAACAATAATTAATTTAATAAATGCAAGTGTTTCTATATTTATGGACACGTTCCATTCCACTAGCATGAAATTTAGAGTAGAAGTACGTGAATTGTAGAATGGAAAACGTTAAGCATATTAATTCTATTTTTAGCATTTTAAAGTGTTTTTTTTTATAGCTCTTGTGCTTATTTTTGGTTACACAAAAAAACAAAAAACATGATCCCAAACAATTTAAGGGTATTAAGATATGTGTGTTTTTGAGGGCATGATGTAACATGATATTATTATGTTTCAGCGAATTGGAAGCTTTTAATTTGTTTTGCTGCTCTTGAGTAGAAATATTTAGAATTGTGTGCAAATTCACCACAATTAATTTGCCAACAAAAAGAGTGATGGTGTTTTGTGGAAATATTGGCATAGCTTTTTGATACGAGTATTTTAAATTTAAATATTTATTTTCAAAGTTCATATTCAAACGTTCGTTTATCTACTGCTTTAGGCGCTCAAATATTTAATATAAATATGAAAAACTAATCAAACAAATGCTAAATACATCCTTTTTTGATTATAACAAAAAGATAATTAAAACTTTATTCTTTTTCTAACATAAAATGCAACACTTTGATGGAATGTCTTTTAGATTTTTATACAAACGATAACTAATAAATGAAATTTGTGATTTCAAAAATTTTCCTTTTATTTAGTTTTCAAAGTTTGCGTGAATAATAATATCTAAAGAGTTTTCTTCAGCTAGGGCACTCTTTATCATAGTATACTCCACGAGAAAAACAAGTAAGAAAGTATGTTCGGTCAAGCCATATAATACCCTACACTGAATAAAATTACAACAATTTATTTTTGTGGGGGATTTTTGGAAGTGGGACTTTTATGAGAGCTATGAGCTATTAGGATCGATTATTATATAATTAGGTGACATGACTTACGTACATATATAAAAAACTTATATACATTTATGTTTGATAATGTCCTATTTCGGGAGGTCATTTGTATGTGAAATTATGTAACGATTTTGATCGAAATATCTTCAAAAATGCGAATTGTACTTTGCGCACCTGTACTTAATCGACTCTGAAAGTGATTCTGAGTCTATCGGTATACAAACATCAGCACAAACGTATTTATTATATTATAAACTTTATATGTTAAAAATAAATTTATTGTAGAATAAATCGTTAAAAAAAATAACGATTTTTCGGTTTTCAGTAGCAAAATTGAAATGGAATGTTGATTTTAACCGACGTATATTTTTTTAATGTCGCAAATTAATTTTGTAGAAGTTACAAACGTAATGATAAACTTATATCCTTAATGCTCATTTTGAAGAGTATACAAAACAGAAATCATGGTTTTGTTTATTTAAATTGGTTGAGTTAAATAAATACTTATGTGCCTTAAGCAAAACTATGTTTTCTAAAAGTTTCTATTAACTTTAAAAAATTATTTGTATTTTATATTGAAATTTGTATGTATGTATTTATGT
Organism: Calliphora vomitoria; assembly: GCA_942486065.2. NCBI lineage: Eukaryota > Metazoa > Arthropoda > Insecta > Diptera > Calliphoridae > Calliphora > Calliphora vomitoria. Next base: position 4,472,835 of record OW818032.2, read on the forward strand.
ATGCAAAGTTAAACAATTTATATTGGGAGCATTGAAAATTCAAAGTATTTTATAATGCCAGTTGATAAAAGACAAACCAAAGCAAAAAAAGAGAAATAAGGGAAATAAATCTGTAACTTCTAAATGGTTAGTCCGATTTGAATAAAATCTCACAAGCAAAAAGAGGAAGTGTTACGTTTTAAATTTGGGGGCGTGGCCAGTGCCCCCAAAGTAGGAAACCTCGGGTATGTTACATTTTTAAAACGATCCTATTTCTTCGTTTGTGTTCCGATTTAGGTGTTAGGTATATTCTCTGCGAGATGTTAAGTTTTTCCTAATTAATTTGCAGACACAACAGACTTCAGAGCTATTAGTACACAGTTTATTTTAAATATTATAATTCTTATTTCTGAGGAAACGATGGATATTTTAAAATTAATACACATTAAACGCCATAATCTTCTGAGACTTTATCAAGTGATTTAGATTTTAAAATCATCAAAATATTGAAAGTACTCATAATTAATGGCTGCGAAGAGTGGTAACTGTGTATGTGAAGTTACAAACTATTTGGGTAAAAAAAATCTATTATAGAATGAAACTATACAGGGAAAACAGATTCGTGATAGTACCAGAATTTGTTGGCAAAAGAATGATTCTACCTTAGTGACCGAATTTTACAGATGTGGCTACAAAATTTTAGAAGAGGTAACAAAAGTTTGGTTGCTACAACCGAAATTTTTCTTTATAAACTGACTTTCTGTTGATATAACCGAAAAATTCTATGTGTGTAACCGAATCATTCGATTGGCAACAAATTCGGTTGCTACTACGAATCAGTTTTCTCTGTGTATAATTATTAGCACCTATTAAAACAAAATATGATAATTTTCAATCAGGGTAGGGACCGTAACGGTTATAAGTGCTATCAAAAAAGTTGTTTTGTGACTTTAAAAAATAATAATTCATCTAAAACAATTATTTTTCAATGTAAAAATAATAGTTCCGATGAAATTCTTAAAAAGAGAGTTTTAATGTGCCATCATAAAATTAAACACATTTGAGGAGTTTTATTTTTCCAGTGCCTGTGCCTGTTTTCAATATTTGATAGAGAAATGAAGAAGACTAAATGTCCGTTTCTAGATGTCGAAAGAAGTTAGTCGACAACATTTGTATGAACATGTATCTTATATACCCTTCACCATATTATACTTTGAAATAAACATTTTAAATATTTTTTTGTAAACAAAATTTTTTTTTCTTTTTTCAATATTAAAAAAAAAAAAATTTTTCAAAATTTAAATTAAATTTTGAAAATTTAAAAAATAATAATTTTTTTTCCAAATTGTTTTTAAAAAATTTTTTTCGAAATATATTTTTTTTAATTTTTAAAAAAAATTTTTTTTTAATTTACTAGTGAAAAAAAAATTACGAAAAAAATTATTTTTTTTTTTTTGTAAAAAAAAAATTCGGTTTAAAAAGTATTTTTCCCGATTTTGACCCATTGTAGGTCCAAAAAACTATAGCCTTTTATAGATCGTTGCAATGGAATTTTAAATATCTATCATTATATATTCATATTGTGTATAGTAATCCAGATATAGATAAAAAATAGGCCAAAAATCGAGGTTGGCCCGGTTTTTTCCTTATATCTTAGCCATTTGTGAGCCGATTTTCCGAGCCGGAAGAATTCTCGATATATTGATGTATGAATCAAGTTTCTAAGTTATTTGGGGTTTTCAGAAAATTGATTTCAACTAAGATTTTAAAATCATCAAAATATTTAATGTCATTCATCTCATAATAAGTAATAAATTTTAAAAAAATCTCTTATAGCATGAAACTACAATTAATAGCACCTATTAAAACAAAATATAATAATTTTCAATCTAGTCAGGGACCGTAACGGATATAAGTGATATCTAAAAAGTTATTTTGCGAATTTAAAAATAAAAATTCATCTAAAACAGTAAAAATAAAGTTTTAAAAAAATTTGAGAAGTTTTATTTTTCCCGTTTAAATTAGTCTAAATTTTCTGGACAACTGTAATTTACGGTGCGTGTTTTCAATATCTGATAGAGAAATGAAGAAGACTTAATGTCCATTTCTAGATGTCGAAAAAAGTTAGTCGACAATATTTGTATAGTTTTTAGTATTCAGACCATTACTACACATCTTTTGGATAATATTTCTATAACAAATTCAATAAAAAACTTTTTTGGGACAAAATATTATCCCAAACTTTTATTAAAAATTTGGGAAAATATGCTAATTAATATGCGTTTTGAAAACAAATATAACAAAATATGCATTGTCAACAAAATGTGCAAAAATATGGCCTAAAAAATTGATGACATTTAACAGCAAAATATGTGATTAGAATAGATAATTAGTCTTCACAGTATTAGGACGTGCATTTGCATATAAATCCGCCACCTCGTGATATGTGTTCTAACTAATTTTCAGCCATTGAATTAGAACGAAAGCTGACGTACAAAAACGCGACATTAGAATATGTATGAAAAAAATAAAATTAAAGAATTAGCATTTGCAATAAATTTATGTTGATAGAGAGATTTCACAAGATGTTACAAATATGTTAATGATAATTATTAAAAAGGAATTTTCATTGAAAGTTGCTAAGAGCCAACCCAATTTACTTATGATAACATCTAAGATTAGCTGTAAATACTTTTTATTATAAACATTTTGAAATGTTTTCAATATGTTAAAAAAATCATTTGCTTATTAAGATTTTAATTTTCGACGCCGCTTGAACTTTCTGCGGAAATGCCCATATGTATTTAAATTAATTATATAAAGTAATTTACACAATTTTGTTTATTGAAATGGACTCATGTACATTAGGGTGGCCCCAAAAAATGTTTGCGGATGTTCCCAACTAAAATCAGAGGTAATTTTGTATGTTTTTTATGTTTTTTCATATATATTGCAAAGGACATATAAGAAATATTTGTATCATGTGAAAGGCCTTTGAAAGGCGCTATACAAATGGTGCCATACTAATGTCCACGTGTGTATACTAAATTTTAGTACATACCAAATACATATTAAATTTTCATTTGTGTTGTTATATAACAAGAAAACTTTAATTAATTAAACAACCAAAACTTAGGCACAGAGCAACACGTGTTTGATGAAATTAAAACAAAACTCTTAGAAAAATACCAAGAGTTCTTAAAATAGCAACACTCCTTTTAGAAAATAACTAAATTATTCATATGCAGCACAAATTGAATAAACATATATCGGAATGTAAATATGTATATTTATGTGTGGGAAATGCAATTGCAATTTTGGCATGCTTTTATAAGGATACATGAGATTCATATATAGATATGTATATCTACGTGTCATAAATACTTGTATAAATATGTATAAACATGTATTTATTTGGGTGTTGTTATGCGTTTCTGCACTGGTATTTAACTCTTAAAGTTATATATATTACTGAGTAAAGTGAAAATCGTCCTATATGTTTTTTAACAATATTATAGTCACCGTTATGAATAGTAGCAAATCATATATATGATTGTAGAAACTAAGTATATATTTGTGGCAACCATGTGTATGATAAATCATCTCAGATTATGAATCTGCGATCCGATACATCGATGACTCTCTCTTGATTCTAGATTTGATTGCTGTATCTTCAACAATATTTTCCTGTTTATTTAGTAGAATTATTGGTTCTATTCGACTAATTATAATTCTATATAGTTTCTTTCTTGTTATAAAATATTTCATATATAAATGTAAGCATTTGTTTTCCATATTAAACCATTTAATATTATTTATGATTTTCAAACAAAATTAATTGCATATAACTGGTACTAATTGAAGAACCATAATAAATCACATAAGAGAGATGATAGTGAACAACAAATGAAAGGAAACAAACATTTTCAACTAGTCTAAATTGTGAAAACTGAATTTGTTAAAACATTGTACACAGCATATTTATGGTCATACAAAGTTCAAATTTCTCATAAGAATGGTGTAAAATATAGGAATAATTATTAGGCATTTAAACAATATCCTTTAAGCAAGGATATTTTAAAATAAATAGACCACAATGTAAAGATATGATATAAAATATGTCAATTATAATAATTCTTACCATAAAATGTTACCTAAAAATATTAGGTCAATTCACAAGGTCTCTTATCAGTCATATTGTCATAATGTCCTAATATATTATGACTCGGCTTAACCGACTCTTAGGCATTCGGCGTTGGTCTCTGCTGGTTCGTTATGATAACACAATAAATATAGCATAGAAAGCAGTATTATTTTAGGACACATTTAGCTTGAAAAGCAATAAATATTAGGACATTATGACAATATGACATGATAAGGGACCTTGTGAATTGACCAGTTGTATTATTTTAAAAATCTATATCGATTTAAATTTATATTTTCTATCCAAATGGAAATATCATTCGGCTTAATTTTTATTTCACTCAATCGAATTTTTAACATATATCTAACACACATTTTTCTCTGCCATGGAGCCAATAATAATTATATTTAACCTTTAACTTAGTATTATATACGAAATTTTGATAATGAAAATGTTCATGTTTTTTCGTATTGGGTGGAGCTATAATCGCACGTGCTTTGCTTTCGCAATTTAAATGTTTTTTCTTCATTAAATTTGTATCAAATGTTGTTTAAAAGCCAGTTTAGCATGCTATGCACCAGTTTATGGATAATTTTCTTGTTTAAAAATGTTTCATTGTCTCTCACTTGTCAAGCTAAATGTGACAAACAAATGATAATGAATGATACAAATAACAAAAAATTATGATCTTTATTATTAAGATATCAAAAGATTGTAATATATTCTATATATTGAATAAAAATATCATTCTTAAGAAAAAATTTATTAGAAAACTAATTTTAGAAAAAACAAATAAAAAATTTAAGGACACAAATTTCGAGATATCCTTCTTCAAAAGACCCTAATCATACTCAACCCTATTACGTTGAGCACTATGGTAACTGGAACACCAGCACTATTAGTAAAGATTTCGTACAATGCCTAACACAAGAATATTCTCTTCGATGGTATTTCGAACACCGGCTTCATTCACTTAGTAAAGACAGCATTCATTCACTTAGCATACAAACATTTTGTATACAGAAACATCCTAATTTTAGATAGATATTTCATAGATATTTCAAAGTTCATTGCAACGATTTATATAAGGCTATAGTAATTTGGACCTACAATGGGTCAAAATCGGGAAAATAATTTTTAACCCGAATTTTTTGTTCACAAAAAAAAATTTGTTATAATTTTTATTCACTAATATATTTAAAAAAAAATTTTAAAAATTTAAAAAAAAAAATTTGAAAAAAATTTTGTAAAAAAAATAAAGTTTTTAAATTTTGAAAACAATTTAAAAAAAAATAAATAAATTTTCAAAACCAATTTAAAAAAAAATTTTAATTTTGTTTATCTTAAAATATTGAACATTTTTAATTTAAAGTATAATTTGGTGAAGGGTACATAAGATTTGGCACAACCGAATATAGCTCTCTTACTTGTTTTTTTTTAATTTCTCTGATCACAATTATTTGTTACCTTTCACCATGAGTGGCAAGTTTGTCATTCCGTTTGTAGTTTCTACATTTTTCATCTTCGACCCTACAAAGTATATATATTCTGGGTCGTTATAGATAGCGAAGTCGATATAGCCATGTCCGTCTGTCCGTCTGTATGTAGAAATCAACTTTCCATAGCCTCCAAATAACTTACAAACATGATTCATAACTCAGTATATCGGAAATTCTTCCGGCTCGGTTACTATTTAAAATCGATACAATCGGCCCACGAATGGCTGAGATATAAGCAAAAAAACCAAGACAACATCGATTTTTTACATATTTCTGATCTATAACTAGTAATCAAGTCATTAATACAGACAATATGGATATCCAATAATAAATATTTCAAAGACCGTTGCGTATATAAGACCAAAGTACATCGGACCAATAATTGGTCAAAATCGGGAAAAATATTTTTTACCCCGAATTTTTTTCAACAAAAAAAATGTTTTTTATAAATATATTTCACCAAAAAAAAAATTTTTTGAAAAAATTAATTTAAAAGATTTTTTTATTAAAAAAAACCTTTTTTTAAAATTTTGTTTACCTAAAAATATTTAACACTTTTTCTTTAAATTAAAATTTTGTGAAGGGTATATAAGATTCGTCACAGCCGAATATAGCTTCCCAAAAACTTTTAAAATTCTTTATAAAATTCATTATATAAACTACTAAGATAGACAAACACAAGGATATTTCTGTATAAATCCACAATACTTTTTAAGTGTTACTAACGTCAGCCCAAACAAATAATACCCCTTCCAATTATAGTACTGTGGGGTATAATAAAAAAACACAAGAGAACAATAGTTTCTCAGTTTCATGAAAAAAAAGAGGTCATGGTTTATTTGACAGTTTTATTTATTGTGTTAACAAAATGGTTGTGTGTATATGCATGTGGTTTTAACGCCAACTCTCATATAAATATATAACAGTGACAGCCACTATGAACATAATGCTAACTAGGATGGCCCCAATTCCATTGAACTTAAAAAATCCTAATGTTTACATATTATTTGACACTTTTTGGATATTCAATGCTCCCAAGGTTTAAAATTATTATCTGCCATCTAGAAACAAAAATAAGTGAAGTCTCAGTAAAGAAATATAAAATTTTTTCAATAGTTATGATTCAGAACAGAAATTGTTCTCAATAATTTTTAATGTAGAGCTCAAACTTTGTTGTGTTGGTCGATTTTAACTAAAAACTTGAAACTTCAAATAAAATGTCCAACCACAAATTCAATTTTGTTAAAATTGTCTGCACTACAATTACTCATGCTACAAATCGTATAAAAGGTTTGAGATTGCAGCACCTAAAATGGAAATAGTCCTATATAAGAACCATCCTAATAAACATAAATATGAGTGTATGTATTTGTTTGTATTTACTTGTTGCTGTTGTAGCAATCATAGAGAAAATATACATAGAGCGGAAACTAGAAAAAAACTCAAACAAAAAAATTACTCAAAAAAAATACACATACGAGTGTTGTTTTTGTTTTCACATAGTTTTTTTGACTAATACATTATCACCATTTAGGTTTTTGACAACTGAGTTAGGTTTTTGTTAGCAGAGTTTGCGCTCTATGTATATTTTCTCTATGGTAGCAATACTTTTCTAAAGGGTGTTTGTTTAAGCCCAAAAGAACATGAAATTGTAATAAAAAAATTAAAAAATTTCTAACATTTGAAAATGATTTAAGCCATTTTTTCGTGCATTACTGGTCGTATGTCACGAATAATACGAACAATATTGGCCTCCAAGGCGTCAATTATTACAGATTTATCAGCATAAACCAGTAACTTCACGTGGCTCCTCGGAAAATAAACGAGAGTTGTCAAATTCATCGACATCCTGTTGAAGCCACATCTAGCCCGCATCAATGTCATCCATATTCTCAAACAAAAATTTATTGTTCATGATGTGGTAACAATCTCCATTGTCGGTAACGCGAGCTCCAGTTTCATTTTTGAAGAAATAAGGTCCGATGATGCCATTAGCATGTAAACAGAACCAAACGGTGCATTTTTCTGAAAAAATGGGCAATTTTGTTGATTAACAGAGCCGTCAAATTAGCCTCATTGCTGAACACAATTTTGCAATAAAACATCGGGTCAGTTTAAAGATCTTTCCGAAAAAATTTCCACGTAATTTACAGATTGAGCCCCAATTCCTGTGACCAACAACGAATCTATAAATTTGGATCTTCTGGCACACTTTCGTTAACAGCGGCGATATTCTCTTCACTACGCACATTCTTCGACGTGTTGGTATTATTGCATCATTAAGAGGCGGCTGACTTGCTCAGATGGACGAACATGAGCGCCATAACGATGACTAGCCAAGGACAGTTCGTGATGATTTGCCAGAGTATGCTCGTTTGACAGTTTACCATTTCGTAAGTTCTATCGGGATTAAAAAAAACCCTTTATAATATACACTTGACATGAATCAGTATGTTCAATATTTAAAACAAATACATATAGATGTATGCGCAAAAAGTACTTTGTATATTTATTTATTTCAGACACTAGTCATTTAAAAAACTTAAGCGAATTTTCATTATATCAAAAGTTTTTGTAAATCTTGTATCTATATTTTCCTGGCAGAATGGTGATCGGTGTTGATCAGATAAATGTAAAGCGAGATAGTTCTAAAATAAACAAGTAAGGGAGCTATATTCGGCTGTGCCGAATTTTATATACCCTTCACCAAATTATAAATTAAAATAAAAATTTAATATATTTTTAGGTAAACAAAAGTAAAATTATATTTTTTCAAAATTTAAAAAAAAAACTTTTTTTATCAAAATTGTTCTAAATTTTTTTAATATTTTTTAAATTTTTAAAAAATTTTGTTTAAATTTATTAGTGAAAAAAAAAATTTTCTGTGGAAAAAAAATTCGGGTTAAAAAATAATTTGTAGGTTCAAATTACTATAGCCTTATATAAATCGTTGCAATGGACTTTGAAATATCTATCATTAGATATCCTATTGTCTATATTAATGTCTTAGTAATCCAGATATATATCAAAAATATGCCAAAAATCGAGGTTGTCCCGGTTTTAAATAGCGACCGAGCCGGAAGAAGTTATTTGGGGGCTACGGAAAGTTGATTTCAACATACAGACGGATATACCCTTGGCACTCATGGTGAAGGGTACAAAAAGTTAATAATAATGTTTTCAATAAAACATTTTAGAAAAATTAAAAATAAAACTAAGAAAAAGTGTGCATTTACACAATAAGATTTTAGTTACTCAACAACTTTATTCTCGTGAGTAATTAAAATACGTGTAAAACATTTAAGTACAACTGCATGTTAAGTCTTAAAATAATATTAAAATCTTAAACAGTGTTGCAATATGGAAATTTGGCTAAAACAAATTTTAAATTTTTAAACAGCAAAAACTAATAAAATATAATAAAACCTTTTTAAGCAAACTTTGGCACAAAACAAAGCAACGAAGTAGAACTTATATGATAATGGAAACAAAATATAAAAGACAAGGAAGTGGAATTTGCATTTGAAAGATGCATTAAATATATAATTTAAGCAGTCTTAAAAGCCTGAGACCTACCTAAAGTTGCTTTATGTTTTTGAAGGCTTTTTGTAGAAATAGCGAACAGTGTATGACTTTATTATTTATAGACTTGGCTGGCAGCTTTAAGAAATACATGTTTATTTAAAAGCCTACATTTCCTGGCAACCAACACGGTAGCCAGCCAACCTTGGAGAATATATGAATTTTAAAATCTTTATATTACTTTTTTTTTAAGAGTTTAGAAAATTATGAGCATATCGAGCCCTAACCGCGAAAATAACGTAAGCGCCAAAAATCGAATTTTAAAGGAGAGAGTTTTTTTTGTTTTTTTTTTAAGTTGTGCGAAGGATTTTTTTGAAAGTTAAAATGTAGTCTATTACTAATCTCATATATGAGATAAATGCATTTTTAAGTTAATTTTGTGAGCAACAAATTTGTTTTGGCGCTTACGTTATTTTTACCGCCACTATTACAATCAGCTGAGACTAAAATATGGTGCATACGATAAATGCTTTATAAAGAAAAAATATTATTTTAAGTTTCGAAAAAATGTATTTTTTTAAAAATCAGAAAAAAGTTTTAAACTAATAGGAAATTAAGGCATATCTTCTTCATCTGTTTCGTTTAATGCGTCTATAATATTTTGGGAATGTTTTAGGCCAATATATTCGTTATGAAAACTTTGAGGAATACTATTTTTATTGCAAGGTCATTTTAAATCATTGAATTTATATGAGGAAATTTTTAATTCTGTGTTGGATAGCGGAGGAGGTGCACGGACCGTAGAAGTATTTAAATCAATATCTTGTCCTCGCTATTAAGGAGTGAGATCGTAAAATTTTAAACACACGTTTTTCATTAAAACGTTTAACCCAAGTATTATTTGATTTCAATTATATTCATTTGTTGTTAATCTGATTAAAACCCTGGTTCAGGTAGAAGGAATGGTCCACATTATGTTTCGAAAGCCAAAAAAATAGAAAGCATTTTCAAAATAGCTTCCAACACATCCGGAAGGAAATCAGCCCGGTTAGCTCAGTGCTCGGTCTATTTGGTACGAAAATTTAAAGCTAATGCAGGTTTAAAAACATACAAGGGTCAAAAAGTTCCTGACAGGAACGCTGCAAAAAATTTAGAGGCCAAAAACAGAGTATGGAAATTGAAGTAAGAATTTTTCGATCTCACTCCTTATCACAATATCCGTATTTAATTGTAATCATAGTTGTATAAAAAGTTGAAGACTGCATCGTGCTTAATTTTATTTTCTTTGGAACAAGCTAATCAGAAAACATTTTCCAGTTTGAAAATCAGAAAGAGTCCTCATGTAAACGCTTAAATGCCTCGTAAACTGTACAATCTATGCATTTTTACACTCCCTCTAATGAACTTTCAAAAATTGTATGTTAATTCGTTTCCACAACTCCGATAAGTTTGCGCGACAATTTTGGTTCGCAAACTTAAATATATTGTGCATTTGATAAATCAGCTGCATTTGTTTACTTTTATTTATAATAAATAAAAATCAAATAAAATACAAATTTTTTGTACACGTGAAAATTGTGTGACTTTGGAACCGAATGATTGGATTGAATGGCATTGTGAATGGAAATATTAACCAACAGCTAGAATATAAGCAAAATCTTCCAAACTATGTTTACTATTGTTTGTTACAAAGATTTCACTTTCATTAGAAGTTTTTAGAATTTAAGTTTATACAATTTTTAAAACCTTTTTTTTCTAAGAATTTGTTTTAATTTATTTTTGTTTCATATTTTTATCAAATAGACATTTTCTGTATAAAATTGCACAAAATTTAAAAGGTGGGTTCATGAAATACGTTGCGCAAATTTGAGCATTTGCACAAATGGGAAACTTAAGCGTTTAAATTAGTACCCTTAGAGTGCTTTATCGATATAAATTCATAACCGTAAGGGGTTTTTCTTGCACTTCGAATAACTATAGGCCACTCACTAGGAGCCCATACAGTTCGGTTTCGAGTAAATGATTCTATTGTACTGTGAATAGAATCAACAGGCATTATTGTATGACCAGGTAGTAAGCAAATTTGAATAGATTAGAAAAAAATGCTTGATTTGATATTTGTCCAATAAATGGGACTTATATTTATATATTTTCCCGTTAATTGTATTTCAATTTCTTTTGATTTTCTCTCTATTACTTGGACTACTCTTACTTTAATATATTGCCCCTTTTGGCTTTTATGTCGCTTACGTTATTTTTGCGGTAAAGCAAAAAGGTGAGTGTCGCTTACGATATAATTGAATTTGCGTTATCTCTGTATATATAAACACTTTATTTTCATTATTTCAGGTGTTGATGCGTACGACACTTTTCTATCGATTTTCATTAAAAAGTCAATTTCGGAAAAATGTCGCTTACGTTATTTTTGCGGTTAGGGCTCGATATATTGAGTGCTTTCTTATGATTTTCATTTTACTTGTTTTATTTTAAAATATAAGTAAAAATACGTAATACAGTTTTCTTTAAACAAGCTAAAATTTATAGCTTGAACATTAGGTAGGCAACATTTCTCTGTACCCCTCAGAAAAGCACTTGAAGACTACCACCATATAATTACTTCACCCTAATTATGAGGAGGTAGCCTTCAAGCATAATTGTGTATTCGAAACAAATTGGAAAAATAAAATTTTCTTAATTTTTCCATTTTGTATGAACGAACCACCCTATTGTGTACACACACATAGACAGACACTTAAAACGCATTAAAATTTAATGCCGTTTTGTATTTCTACTAAAAGTCAATTCCATTTAAGGTATTGTTGCTACCAGAATGACTTACAAACCTTGAGGAAGGACTCCACAATTCATGCAGACCATGGCGTACAAATTAAATTAAAAATGGCAATAAAACAACATACAACGTCTAAATAATTATACGAAAAAAAAAACAATAAACATTTCACGAAATTAAGGCCATGTTATAGGGCCATTAATTTGATGATAATTTTCAGTTTTTAAGCGCGTTTTAAAATGCAAAAAAAATAAAAATTTATTTTATTTCTCTACGGGAAATTAAAAATATTTTTGAATCTTAAGGAGTATGGGTCGAAATAAAAATTTTTGCTGAATATTTTCGCCAATTGGTTTCAATAGCAGACTTGTACATGAACATAGTTGGATTTAAACAGAGTTCCACAAAATTAAACACCAAATGGATAATTTTGGTTATATTAGATTCAAATTTTACTTTACATTAAAAAAAAAAATCACTTAAACTATTTAAAATGTTTATGTACATTTAATACAGAATTGCTTACTGGTAAGAAACTAATTGAGGAGTCGTTATAAATCAAATAAAAGAGATGATAAAGAACAAAAACTGATTTTTTTCGGTTCAAAAAAATAGGCGAATTCATTTAATTGTTAATAAATTCGAAAATAATCTATTGATTTTTATGATCGTTAACTCATTTGTTGCTATTATACGTGGCTTTGCGATAAGGCTATAAATCTGAACAATTTCCGCCGTTTTCGATTTTTCATGATTTTTTTTAACAAAAAAAATTTAGTATTTTCACGTAAAAAAAATATTTCCGCTTTAATTTGTTATTATAACTCCAAAACTACTGAGCCGATTGAAACGCAATATATATGTGAAAATTTGTACATATCATGGAGAAAACGTTTTTAAAATTCAATCAATCGAAACAAAAACATTAACTACTCATTTTTACGTATATCAAACAAAAAACTAAAGTTTTGTGAAAATGAGCGAATTCACTTAATTGTGAATAAATTCAAAAAGAATCAATAGATTTTAATGCTCGATATCTCATTTTGTTGCTATTATATGTGGCTTTAAGATAAAGTCATAAATCTGAACAATTTCTGTGATTTTCGATTTTTCATGATATTTTTAAAACAAAAAAATTTAGTATTTTCACGCAAAAAATATATTTTTGGCTTCAATTTGTTATTATAACTTCGAAACTACTGAGGCGATTGAAACGCAATATATACGTGGAAATTTGTACATAGAATGGGGAAAACTTTTTTAAAATTCAATCAATAGAAAGAAGAACACTAACTACTTAAGTTTATGTATATCAAACAAAAAACTAAAGTTTTGTGAAAATGAGCGAATTCACTTAATTGTGAATGAATTCGAAGAGAATTCATTGATTTTTATGATCGATATCTTATTTTGTTCCTATTATATGTGGCTTTGCGATAAAGCAATAAATCTGTACAATTTCTGCCGTTTTCGATTTTTCATGAATTTTTTAAAACAAAAAAACTAGCTATTTTCATGTAAAAAATATTTCTTTTGCTTCAATTTGTTATTATAACTCCGAAACTCTTGAGCCGATTGAAACGCAATATATATGTGAACATTTTTACATAGCATGAGGAAAATGTTTTCAGAATTCAATCAATCCACAGAAGAACACTAACTACTTAATTTTATGTATATCAAACAAAAAACAAAAATTTTGTGAAAATGAGTGAATTCACTTAATTGTACATAAATTCAAAAAGAATCAACCGATTTTAATCATCGGTATCTCATTTTGTTTCTATTACATTTGGCTTTGTGATAAAGCAATAAATCTGTATAATTTCTGCCGTTTTCGATTTTTCATGATATTTTTTAAACAAAAAAATTTAGTATTTTTACGTAAAAAATAAATTTTTGGCTTCAATTTGTTATTATAACTCCAAAACTACTGAGCCGATTGCAAAGCAATATATATGTATACATAGCATGGGGAAAATGCTTTTAAAATTCAGTCACTCGAAAGAAGAACACTAGCTACTCATTTTTATGTATATCAAACAAAAAACTAAAATTTTGTGAAAATGATTAAACGGATTAAATATGAACACAATTCCAACCATATTATGATTCCACCCCAACAATATTATGGTTATGTACAAACATTATGGATCATACAATGGTTGTAGCGCAATTGTATTATGGTTGAGTCTAACCATACTATAATTCCAGCTCAATTATAATATAATTAATGTTAAACCTATTAGATGACATGATCATGTTATGGTTGTAACCACGCACACATTGATATTATGGAGTATTTGTATTATTTTCACATCGTTTAAAATTAATCATATTAGCATCTAGCGACAATTGTAAAATAGGAAACAAAATGATTTTGGTGAAACCAATTTACCATAAAAGTAAAATGAATTTAACAATAAAGATAATTGCGACAAAGATTTATGATTACTTAATGCTCAACAATCTGTAACACACAGGGTATGTATGTATTTCGTATTTAAAACGACAAAAATCAAGAAGATAAACCATATTCAAAAGTAGGTTTTCTAGAAATAAAATGAAAAAAAAAAGAAAATTCTCTTGCGAAAACTCTAATTTTGAGATTGTATTTTAATACAATAATACACTCGATAAAATATTGCAAGGGGTTTTGTGAATTGAATAAGTTATTTTTCCACAATCATATCGTAACCTGCTATTTTTTCTGTGTATGCAAGCTGACTAAGAACTCTTACTTGTTTTAACTAAAGTACTCTTATCTAACATTAAATTTAAACACAGTAAATTGTTATTGTCACTCTGCACAGCAAAACAAGTTCTCTATTTATATGAAATTTTATTCTGCAAAATATACCTTCGAAATTATTTTTGCAAAATAGATAAATAAATAAAAAAAAAATGTTTTATGACATCAACTGACTGGTAAGAGAAATTAATAAAGGCAAAAAAAAAAACATTAAATAAATTAAGGAAAATTTATATTCATGATATTTTATAGTCAATATTTTTAGCAAGAAATTATGTACATTAAATTTGAAATAGACAATGAACATAAATAAAAACGTGATTGTAGGTTTCGCTAGCAAAAAGTTATATTTGCCTACTTACCATATTTTTCATGCCACAAGCAACCAAAATTATGTAAATTATAGATGAGAATGTTATATTTCGATTTAACAACTGGTACCAAAATGGTTGGCATATGAGCAAATGAACAGGATTGCTTCCTGTTTCCAAAAATGTTTAAAGAACAAATTTGTTTCGCCAATTTTCCTCCAAAAATGTTTCTTTATCAAACAAGATACTTTGGTAAAAATAAAAAACAAGTCAGTGAATTTAAGTTTCTAAAGAATCCTAATCATCAAGTAAAAAGTTTAATTAATCATATTTGTAAAACTCAAAACCTTACATCTTTACCTTTATACAAACATGACACATGACTGATTATCACACATTTGTAATCTTCACTCAAATTTTTTTTTTTTTTTTTTGTTTATCTGGCAATAAATCTACCTCTTTTCAAACATAAAACGCCATGATTAATAACAAAGGCCTTATAAACCAAAAATGATTAAATGTCAGCATCAACACTACGTAATTCTAAAAATAAAACAAACACATAAATTGCGGGAAAACGCGTGTAAAATAACACAAGAGAATCCAGTTAAATTATAATTAAGTGAGTAACATTTTGTTAAGGGATTTTTGTATAAATTTTTAATTTTAAAAGTGTTTAAAACTTTTTCTATTTTAATACTAAAAAAACACAAAGATTAATGTAAAAAGCATCTAGCATTTAGGAAACAATATACTAAATATCCTGTTAATGTAAACACATTCATATCTTTTCATTTGAAACCATATTTATAAAACTCCTTTAAGAGTTGACAAAAAAGTTTTGCAGAAGTTTTATTATGTTATTTATCAAAAGAAGTAAAAAAAGAATTCTTTGCTACTGCCCTAATTAATATTAAATACTACCTCTTGTCTGTTGTCTTCCATTTTGTCACATTTTTTGTTAGCTGCTTTCTGTTTTAATTACCTGTAAATATAAAAAAAGGTATTTAAGGCTTCAGAAAAATAACATTAATTATTTAGAAAGCTAATTTTAAAGCAAAAAATATAAAATAATTAACCTGAAATAAAGAAGTATTTAAAATTTAAATTCAATGAGTCAGGGAAAACTTATACATAATATTCTAGCCAAAACTTGTCCTTGGTCCAACAAATTATTATTTTTAAAAATATTTCAGATATTATCTTTTCTAAATCATTAATTTTCAACTGCTATTTGGGTCAAAGTGGTCACCGACAAACAAGTACGTGAAAAAATAGTAAACAAAATCAATATGGACATAAAAAAATATAGCAAACGATATGAAGGTATAAGGGAACAGTACACAGTGGGGCAGAATCATAATTTTTTGGAAATAAATCTGGCATTTCTAAACGGCTAGTCCGATCGGTATAAAATTTGACATGAGCGTAACCAAGGAGCATTCGAGTTTAAGTCATTAAAATGGTTCCTGCAGATGATCCAGGGGCGGCGCTATGGGTGCTCAAATTAAGGTACCTTCGACATGTAAAATTTTTAAACACGTTTCGTTTTTGTTTCCTATCCGATTTGAAAGATTTTTATATTTTTAGAAAGCGTTCGGCTAGATCTTGAAAAAAGATGCTTGCGTATGCTATTTATCCCTTATAATTTCCAAGTTATAAGCATTTGAAAATTGAAATTTTAAAATTTTGCCATACCTGGGTCCGCTTTTTTTAAAATATAGGACTTACTTTTGGATCGAATGGACTCGAATTTCTTTTATTAGTTAGACAACTAAATTACCAATAACATACAAAAGGTTTCAGGGCAATATCAATTATGGATCCAAAAATAAACGATTTTCAATTTAAAAATTCAAAAAATAGTAAAGTTTTGCAGTTTTTTGGCCGAAAAGTTGACTTAACTTTTTTTTATTAATAAAAAACTTTATTTAAGAACATATAACATTTGTATGTGTTTCCGTAAGGCATCTTTACGGAGAAAATTTTGGTGTAAAAGACATGTCTTGTTTTTCGAATATGTCGGAATTCGACCTATTTTTTATCAAAATTTCTACTTTGGGCCACATGCTCTAAAATCCCAAAGCTGGGATCAAAAAACGGAAAACAGCTTTGGAAACCTTGATGGGATCCCTATTTATTCCCAAAGTATTTTCCCAGCCCTGAAGGAAATGTGGACCCTATGGGCAAAATTGTAAAAAATACCATTTTTGGGATTTTCGCTCCAATTTTTAGAAATTGCGAGATGCCCTTTGACCTTTTGACAAGTTTTTTTACACTATGTTATTTAGAATGACAAATTTAAAAAACGTTGAAAATTTCATGGAGTTTTGTCAACAAATCAAGATTTTATTACATATTATTATTGAGTTTCTAAAACTATAAATTGTATCAAAATTTTGATAGGATTGCAAATATTATGAACAATTTGATCCACATTTATACCGAACTATTTTTTTTTTGTTTAGACAAGTTAATTTTAGGTCTTACAAAAAAAATTTCAAGACAATATCTCAATTAGATTCAAAAATATCCCACTTTAAAACTTCGTTCTTCAAAAATATTTCACATCACAAACATGTTTTTGAAAAGTATTTTTATCATAAGACTTTACTAAGGGAGTAGAGAGTGGAATTTGTACTTGTTTCACCACCAGACTTAAAACTTTTAATATCCAGGCTCAAACGTTCAGAATATTTATTTGGGAAATCCCTATTTTGAAGTTGCAAGAATAAAATTTAATAATGTTACGTTTTTACCTTTTTAAAAACGTGGTTTATTTCCTTTAAATAAACCGAATTATTTTGGTTGCAAATAAAAGCCGTCTAGTAGATTAAAATTGTAACATATCTTTAAAATGTACAACAACAATAGTTCAAATAGTCACTCAATGTTTTTATACACTTTTATCGATTTGCAGAAATACACACACACTTTATAATGTAGAAGTATACACTGGCAATGCAGTTGATGTTTTTACTTAGCGATGCTTCAAATTAGACTCACTCTTGTGGTGTTTTCACGGCCAATTTATATACACTGCATTACCATCTAGAAAGCTCTATTTCTACAATGATCTTAAAACTAGAATATTCGAATTCTAGAACTTTCGATGTTAGTCATTAATCATTTAGTGTTGCCATACTTACAAACAATGCTCAACTGAAAGCTTTTATTCAATGTTATATGTTCTACAGCAATATTAATAATACCCACAGATTTGTTAATGTTTGAGAAGCACTGCTGTTGAGAGGCATTATACAACTTTAAACCGTTAAATCAGTTATATTTAAATTCAAGTACAATGTCGTAACAATATAATGCTACATTTTTATGTACTTTGGTATCTTTGTTCAATTATAACTGATTTTCACTGAAAATATTTTGGTTCATATTTTAACTGTCGCTATATGTTTAATAATATATATTAATTTTAAACGATGTTATGTTTGAGCATGACCATATTATGGTCATGGTTGTCAAACATTTATATTTTAAATGAGTTGGATTCACATTATGGTTTGGCTCAACCATCATATAATCATATCAGCTATCATATATTTGGTTGAGTTTGAATCATAATTTGGTTGGACGCAATCATATTATGCTAACTATTATAATATTATCGTTGAACCATGATAATATAATCATAATTACTCCTGATTATATTGTGATTACCAACAAATAAATAACTACAAGGGTATAATTTATGGTTAAATAGGATCATATTATGATATTTTATGATAGCACACATTAATAATATAATGGTCATCTACGAAACATAATATAATTTGCCAGCAACCCTAAAATCAAATCATTAAATAACGCATTTCAATTATAGTCACCACAACTATGTTTTTTCTATTTAATAGGTAAAAGTCCATATTTAATCCAAAGTTAAAGTCTTTTTTAATTCATAATTTTTGCGTATATTTTAGTCGTAACAAATACAAGTTACAAACATTTTTAGACCCATTTCTCCAAAAAAAAAAAAAAAAATATTTTCTTTTTTTTTGTTGATTTCATATTTTAACAAAAGATAAATAAAATGTTTTTCATTAAGTCACTCCAATGTTCATGAAGAGAGTTAAATATACATAGATCTCTTAAATTGCACAGTAGCAGGAAGCGCAATTGTCATCCTTAATTAATCTGATGATCAGAAACTAAACCCAGAATTAAAGTAGAATATTCATAAGCAACTAAACTAAAAACTTCTAAAAGAACATTTTCCCATATTAACCACTATTATATGAAACATTCTAATATAATTACATGATACTGTTCTTGGAAAACAAATGCTAGAATACACAGTTTTCTAAATCCCCAACTAATTATGATGCACATCAACTAGACTAGAAAGCATGTGAATATTTCATCTTCAAGTGCGCATAATGAATCCATTTTTGTTCGAATGAAATCAACATCCCACCTGAGTTATGAAAAAACAACAGCTACAAATAGGAACACAAATAAATGAGTTCAACTTTTGCAAAATTAAAGTTTTGTTAATAAGTTGAACAACAAAAAGAACACGGGATACACATGTGTGCATTTGATGCATTAAATATTAGGAAAACATAAAACAAATAATAATTTAATTTTAAATAAAATAAAACCACAAACGTACAGCAAAAAAAAAATTCACATATACACAGTAGGGTGGGCAAATTTTTTTGCGAAAAAAGGCGCATCTTGTTCTATGGGTCATTCCATGAAACTTTGCCGAAGAGCCCCCGGATTTTTCCAAATCGAGGCAAAAGAAAATTTAATTTCCTATAACCAAATGTGTATGCCGCCAGATGGAGCTTTCGTACACTTTTTTCTTTGGATTTCATCGCCTTTTATTAGGGAAAATTTACGAAATTATTGTAAAAATTTACGAATATTTGACTTTCTCGTAATGAAATCCGGGGGGGCAAAATTAATTTTTGATCAATGATTTATTCGGCAAGGTTTCTTGGAATGACCCATAGAACAAGAATTACGATGCGTCATTGTACATTTTTTGTGCCCCCTACAATTTGACCCACCCTAGTACACAGAGGTGGCCAAGTTGGAACAATTGTACTTTTTGTTTTGGTGCAATTCAAATATTTTTTACTTAAATTTTACAAATTGTATTTTCTTTTGCCCCCTTTTACAATGCAGAAATTGAAAGGCATACATTTTTCTCATTCTCTTTTGAACTTGCCTAAACCTTTTACAATCGCGAAATTAATAGACATACAGAAATTTTTTGTTTCCTTTTTCGTTCTATGAAGCAACAAAATGAAAATTGCGAAGAGTGGAAAAGAGAAACAAAAAATGTGTAGTACAGATAGTCGTGTACTACGCACTGTACCTATTCAACCCCTCACCATCAAACTTCGTCTGTTTGCCTTTCAATTTCTGCATTGTAAAAGGGGACTTATTAAAAATTTACTTTAATAAAAAGTTGTATTAATGAATTGTGTCTGAAAGTAATTGAGAACTGAAACTTGATAGAAATGTGTCACCATTAAAAAGAAACAAAATTTTTGTACCCGGATTTGCCTTACAAAAATAAATGTTTAATCCAAAGTTACGAAAGCAAGTCAATAACTCCGTGACTTTTTGAATTCCATGTCTCTTGATTGAAAGGGCAACACTGATCCTGTCAACAAGTATCTCTCAGTTGACTCCTGTCAAAATTAGAACAAGCTGCGTCATTTAGTTTGAGTTTGACAGCCACTGATAGCAGACTATCGCATAACTCTAGGAGAATATGGAAAAAAGTGAATTTCGTCGTTTCATTTGCGGAAAAAACTAGCACTCAAATAAGTATTAAGCTTGATAAATACTATGGGAACTCTCCACCATCTATTTCAATGGCAAAAATGTGGTTTACTGAATTTTGTTGTGGCCGTACAAGCACCGAAGGTTCCGAATATTCTGTACGCCCAGTTGAGGTCTCTACACCCGTAACAATTGAAAAAATTCACGATATCGTGTCATCCGATCGGAGATTGAAAGTGCGGGAGATTGTGGAAGACTCAGGCACCTTACTTGGCTCAGTTGATTAAATTTTGAATGATCACTTGGGTATAACAAAGCATTCTTCAAGATGTGTGCCGCGTTTGTTTACAAACGATTGCATTTTTGCAATCCCGTGACAACTTCGCAGGAGTGTTTGGCGTTATTCAACCGCAATGTGGTCGAGTTTTTTCACCGTTTCGTTACCGTCGACGAAACGTGGATTCACCAAAATACATGAGAGACAAAACAGCTGACAAAACTGTGGGTTTCTCGGGGTGAATCTTTCATCAAATGCCTATTTTTATGACCTCGACAAATCTTATTTTTTGGAAGTGATAAGAAAATAGGAGAAACATTGGATAAAGTATATAGGGCGCTCATAGGAGATTATGTTGGAAAATAATATGATTTTTTATCCAAAAACCTGCCCTGGTAATTTAGAAAAAGAAATGGTGTGTCAAAACATAAATTTGTGTTTAATACAAGTTTTATGTAAAAAATATTTTGTTACGATCTACGAAAAAAATATTTGTACTATTTTTAAATTTTGTACATTATTTTCCCATCTCTGATATACACCCAACTACACAACAAATACACACATATATTTTATTTTGCATTATCATATATTCATAAACAAATACATTAGGGTGGACCTTAATTGGACTTTTTCAATTTTCTGTGCTCCGAACGAAAAATAAAAATAAAAAAAAATTTTGAAAAAAATAACTCTAATTAAAAACAGTTTTTATATTTTGCTAATACGAGTACCTTGTTAAAAAGCTATAAGTACAATCACTCCTAAGGCACCAAACTCATTTTTCCACAGTGAGGATTGAAAATTAAAAAATGTTTCTATTTAAAGATCTGAAATGATGTTTAAACATTGTTGATTCGCAACCCCATAAAGTATATACTTATATTCTAGATCATTATATAGCCATATCCGTTCGTGCTTCTGTCTGTAGAAATTAACTTTCCGAAGCTCCCGAAGCTTCATATATGATTGATACTTCAATATATCAGCAATAGTCCATCTTAGGTTGCTGTTTAAAATCAGCCAACAAATGGCAGAGATATAAGCCACATTTTTATATCCTTCACCTTCGTGAGAAGGGTATATATAAGTTTGTCATTCCGTTTGTAATTTCCACAATATAATTTTCCGACCCTATAAAGTATATATGTTCTGGATCCTTATAGATAGCAGAGTCGATTTAGCCATGTCCGTCTATCTATCTGTCTGTTGAAATCAATTTTCTGAAGACTCCAGATATATTCGGGATCCAAATCTTCAATAATTCTGTCAGACATGCTTTCGAGAAGTTTTCTATTTAAAATCAGCAAAATCCGTCCATAAAAAACGGAGATATGAGCAAAAATCCGAGACAACCTCTATTTTTGGCCTATTTTTTATCTATATCTCGAATACTAAGTCATAAATATAGACAATATGGATATTTAATGATAGATATTTCAAAGTTCATTGCAACGATGTATATAAGGCTATAGTAAGTTGGACCTTCAATGGGTCAAAATCGGGAAAAATATTTTTAACCCGAATTTTTTTTCACAAAAAACATTTTTTCGCCTTAAATTTTTTTCACTAATAAATTAAAAAAAATAAATTTTTAAATTAAAAAATTTTTTTTTAAAAAATTGTAAAAACTTAAAAAAAAATTTCGAAAAATAAAATTTTAAATAAAAAAATATTTTTAATTTTATTTTAAAGTATAATTTGGTGAAGGGTATATAAGATTCGGTACAGCCGAATATAGCTCTCTTACTTGTTTTAACAAAAATTGCTTTTAATATGTATTTTTAACCTGTTTTTAATTGTTTGCACTTGGTTTTTAGATGACACAGAATAATTTTAGACCTTAAGAGTACTGAAAATCTAAAGAATCAAATATAAGAGTTATCCTAATGTACATATACATAGATAGTTTTGTTAGGTATTTGTATAAAATAATTTAACAGCATTTTATGCTCTTGGCTTAAACTTAATCCAAATGCCATCCTTAGCAGCTGTTAGAAATGTAGTTGTTGACATTTCCAATGTTTTATGTTGAACACTGTCTGCCAAATGTACTGAATACTGAGACAGCAATGAAACTAAGCCTGCTTTGGTTTGGGCCAAAGCAAAACGACCACCTACAACAGAAATAAAAAAGAGAAAGAACAAATAAATATAAATTACATAGAAGTGTAAATACATTTATACCAGGACACATGCGAGGACCTTCACCGAAACCCAAAAATGAGCAACTTGGACGTTTTTCTTTATCCGTTAGAAAACGTTCTGGTTTAAAGGCCAATGGATCAGGATACAAAACAGGATCACTTTTTGAAAAAAGAGATGTATTAAATTATAAATTATATAAATTTAATAACTTACTAATGTACAGCTTTTACTGGCACTATAAATATCATGCCTTTGGGTACTTTAAAACCCGTACCGTGTTCAGTTTGTGCCGGCAATGTAAATGATTTGGTGCAGTGCTTCAATAAAGCCATCATAGGTGGGTGTAAACGTAAAGTTTCTACAGATGCCATAACCAGCATCAGTATAAAAAAAAAACATTTTAAACATTATGCTAAACAAACCATTAAAAAACAAACTTTACCATATAGGGAAGCCTCAAAATATGTCATCTCCTGCAAAGCATCGTAGCAAAGTTGGCCATTATAACGTTTTAAAACTTCATCAATTTCCAATAAAACTTTACGTTGCTCCAAAGGATTTGTAGCATACTGCAATAAACATTCGTTTTATTTTCACACTCTTCGGCACCTCAACTTAAATGTATTTACTTATGTAAAGTGTATTTACCTCATACATGGCAAATGCCATTAGAGATGAAGATGTTTCAAAGCCTTCCAACAGAAATGTACTACAATGACCAACAATGGTGGCACGGTTTATGGGTTCATTTAGTTTCTGTTTGTTTTCTATTAACCACTGGATGAAGTCCATGTGGTCCTTAGAGCTTCTATTATTATCATCATCTAAGCGTAATTTTAATATGTTTGTTATAATAGTTTTCAGCCACATTGCTACACCATCTGGTATGTAGCTGCAAAAGGAAATTTTATTATCCACATTACTTTCCGTCCTCAATTGCATAGGAATACTATTAAATTATCATCTTACAAAAGCCCACTCACTCCCACTTAAAAGAGCTATGGTACTGTCAGCAAATACTTACGTATATTTCATTAGTTTACCCAAAGTTGGTGAAAACAGCAGAGCTGTTGTTTCCAAAAGACTTGAGGGTTTGGGTAGAAATAACTTCTCCACTAGTTGCGTAAAATCAGAATTGTTATTGGTGAAAGTTTGTGCATCTAAACCGTAAGCTGCAGAGGCCACAACGTCCAAAGTGTATTTGGAAAATAACTATTTATATGTATTTATATGTATTGTTGGGAAACAGTTTTACATGAAATGATTTAGAAAATATTTAGTTTTCATATACAATTTTAAATAAAATAATTACAACACAATGCAGCAAGTGTGTTTAAAAGTTAGTTTTTGAGTTTTTTTAATTGAGACGTACAATACAGAGAATAATTTAAATTAAAAGTTTTCGCATTTAAAATGCACTTAAAATTTGAACTTTCAGTAGAGCATGGAACTAATAAGTTTATTATATA
The DNA here is from genome assembly GCA_942486065.2 of Calliphora vomitoria. Classification (NCBI taxonomy): domain Eukaryota; kingdom Metazoa; phylum Arthropoda; class Insecta; order Diptera; family Calliphoridae; genus Calliphora; species Calliphora vomitoria. The sequence continues at coordinate 4,497,487 of OW818032.2, forward strand.
AAAGAAATCTAAACAGTCAAACAATATTATCTACATCTGTGACAAGTATGTAGTAGTACATACAAGTAGTACATTAAGTATGTCTATATGAAATCTGAAATTTCCAAAAATTTAAAAAATGTTCTCTATTCTAATAAATTATAAGTGGACTAAAAAAAAATTTAACTGTTGTACCTACGACCATTATGGGTAAGGCAAATTTCGAGGAAACTTCATTTACCTTTTTTCAATATTTAATTTCAGATTGATCCTGTGGAATTTTTATTTTACGATTTCGTAATTTCATATTTCTTGGACATTGTTAACAATTTTAAATCTGTGGTCAAAAATGTCCAATGCAGTAAAGTTAGAATTCTTAACATCACTTGTTAAAAATAAATTCTTATTCTACTAAAAAATCACTTTAAAAAAAAAACAAGTAATACTGGATTCACACGACGACTTTTCAGTCATGCAATTTTACCAATTCTCTTTTGAATTTGCGTTTACTCTACCTCTCTTGCAACAAACTCATAAAATAATGACTTAAAATCACAAAAAAAGTCATCGTGTGAATCCAGTATAAGACATCTATGTTCAGCTGTGCCGAATCTTATATACCCTTTAAAATAAAAATTTTAAATATTTTTAGGTAAACAAAATTAAATTTTTTTTCCAAAATTGTATTTCAAAATTTAAAAAAAAAAAATTTCAAAATTTTTGTTAAAAAATAATTTTTTTTCAAAATTGTTTTTTTTAATTTTTTTTTCCAATATTTTTTTTAAAATTTATTAGTGAAACAAATTTTTTGGTAAAAAAAAATTCAGTTTAAAATATATTTTTCCAAATTACTCTAGCCTTATATAAATCGATACAAAGGGCTTTAAAATATCTATCATTAGATATCCATATTGTCTATATTAATGACTTAGTAGTCCAGATATAGATAAAAAAATAGGCCAAAAATCGAGGTTGTCCCGGTTTTTCCCTTATATATCAGTCATTTGTGGGCCATTTTAAATAGCGACCGAGCCGGAAGGAATCCCGATATATTGATGTATCAATTAAGCTTGTGAGTTATTAAGGGGGCTGCGGAAAGTTGATTTCAACATACAGACGGACTTGGCTATATCGACTTCGCTATCTATAACGATCCAGTGTAGATATACTTTGTGGGTTCGCAAATAAAAAATATAGAAACTACAAACGGAATGACAATCTTATATATACCCTTGCCACTCATGGTCATTCTGAAGGGTACATATCTGTCATTTATTGTCACTTAATCATTGAACATTATAGTGAAACAACAACGTTTATATACCCTTCACCTTTGTGAGAAGGGTATATATAAGTTTGTAATATCCACAATATAATTTTCCGACCCTATAAAGTATATATATTCTGGATCCTTATAGATAGCGGAGTCTATTAAGCCATGTCCGTCTGTCTGTCTCTCGTCTGTCTGTTGAAATCAACTTTCTGAAGACCCCAGATATCTTCGGGATCCAAATCTTCAATAATTCTGTCAGACATGCTTTCGAAAAGTTTCCTATTTAAAATCATCCATAATTTTTTTTTTTTTTTTTTTGTTCTAAAATGTCGAATTTTGTGCCAACAAAGTGTCGCTGCAGCACACCAGCTGTTGCTCACCAAAGCTTATGGTGAATGTGTTCCATCGGTTTCAACGTGCTAGAGATGTTTGTGGGTTTCAAAAGTGGTGATTTTGGCACGAAAGGCAAAGATTGCCCAGGTCAGCCAAAAAACTTTGACCAAGAATTGGAGGCATTACACCATACAAATTGTTGTCGCTACTCAACAAGAGCTTTACAAATCATTGGGATTCATACAAAAGCATGGAAATTGGATATCATACGAATTGAAGCCGAGAGATCTTGAAACAACAATTTTGCATGTCCGAAATGATGCGTGAACGCTATAAAAGAAAATAATTTATGCAGCGAATCATTACATGCGATGAAGACTGGATCCATTATGATAACCCGAAGCGTAAGAGATCGTATGTGAAGCCCGGCCAACCAGCCAAATATCCATTGCGCTAAGGTAATTGTTTGTATCTGGTGGAAGCAAAAACGTGGTATCTGTTATGAGCTACTGAAATCTTACCAGACCATCACATAGAAGCTGTACCGAATGCAATTGCTTTGCTTGAAGCGAGCATTAACGCTCAAAATATGCAGCCAGACATAAAACTGTAATATCCCATCATGACAACGCTCGGCCACATGTTGCAATAACTGTTAAAAACCATATAGAAAGAAGTGGTTGGGAATTTTTGCCTCACCCGCTTTGTAGTCCAGACCTTGCGTCGTCCGACTCCTATTTATTTTGATCGATTCAGAACGCTCTCTCTGGTATACGCTGCACTTCACATCAGAGTATCCGAAATTGGCTTGATTCGTTCTTTAACGAGCAGTTCTTTTGTCTTGAAAACTATATGTTGCCAGATAAGGAATGAGATCGAAAAATTCTTAACCTGAATTTCCATGCTCTGTTATTAGCCTCTAAATTTTTAGCAGCGTTCCTGTCAGGAACTTTTAGAGCCTTGTATGTTTTTAAACCTGTATTAGCTTTAACTTTTCGTACCAAATAGTTCGAGCACTGAGCTAACCGGGCAGATTTCCTACCGGAGGTGTTGGAGCTCTTTAGAAAATGCTTTCTATTTATTTGCTTTAGAAACATCATGTAGACCATTCCTTCTACCTGAAACAGGTTTTCTATCAACGGACAAGTTCTCCCGGTACTATTTAATAACATTGGAAACAGTTTGACGCAGACCATTATTCAATGGTTCAATGGCTTGGCCAACTGTTTTTACTGATAACAACATCTGTGAGTTCTGTGAATTCTTAATAAGATTTGAAAGTCGTTACTTGTAACTGGTTTATAAGAGGTTGTGATAAGTACTTGTTACCAATGACATCAGCATGTTAAAATATTAAGTTGAACTGCTATTGCATTAGAAATCAAGTGTCACAATATTAGCGTTTTAGCTTCTTACTGTGACAACTTAATACTTAAACATTTCTCATTACTTACATCTTTCGCCTCAAAACAATTTGTGCTCATATTATCCAACACATATGCATTCAATTTTCTGCAGACATTCTCTATATGGGGAAATGAGGATTTAACCTTAAGTAAACAGAAAAAACAAAAACAAACTTACACTATTTACCAGCAACATATGTAAATATGAATATTTGCATAAAGTAACTCGCATACTCACTTTATTGGGCGTAAAAATGGGTACGATTTCATTTCGCATGTTACGCCATTTATCACCCTTTGCTATAAAAGGATTACACATTGCCACAGGGTCACGTTTGGCATCAACCCACAAAACATTATCCTGAAAATGTTGAAAACTACGTATCATCACCGTCTTTAGCATTTCAGAGCTGCGCAACAGTATGCAGGGTTCATTGAACAGACGATAGATGCCAATGTAGGGTAAATTATGGTATTCACTAGACAAGCCCATGCAATTCAACACAAGACAAGATAAGACAGCAGAACATTAGAACACAAGACACAGCCAATACACATATTAAAGTTTTCTTATGTGAATTAAAATTACACTTAAGTATTTCATAATTATTCTCTACACACTTGTAAATGTTCTGATATACATCACCGTAATGCTCGCGTGCCATTACATATTTCAGCATACTGCCAACGAATGGCATGCCTAAAGGTCCTTTTACACCATGTCGTTGCCAGTAGGTGCATTTCCAAGCCATGTAAGTTACGAAGATTATAATAGCAAGAAGAAAAAGTAAAGGAAATGAAAACATTTTTATTTTGTTCGCAATCTAAATTATTGGGATGTTGTCTACTACGTTTGTGATTTATTACTAATTGCATGTGATCGTGCATCTCTTCGATATTATAAATTGTTTGAAACAAGTTTGTTATTTATTTTTTTCAATTACAGTAAGGAGGTATTTATTAATAAAAATGTTTTCCAATAAATAATATTTTTCAAATCATCAATATTGTATTAAAATAGGCCATATTCATAGAAAATTCTAAATTTAAACAATGTTTTATAGCAAAATTTTCATACAAAATTTGATTTTAAAACGTTGTTTAAATTTAAAAATTGTTTATGAATATGGCCTTAAATATAGATATAAGTAGATATTAATAAAATTTTCCATTGTTTTGTTTTTGAAAATGCTTTACTACAAAGTATAAAAATCTAAATACATATGAGCATTTACTCGGTCAAGAACGCGACATTTGTATACCCGGCTTTTGTTATATTAACCTTTTTGGTTGATTTTGATCTACAATTTTGTCAGTTTATTCGTGTCATTTGTTGAGAAAATACATCTTTTAATATGCGAAAAATTCAACATATTGTAAAACCAACGATTTCTCAAAAATTAGAGATTTTAAAAAAATGTAAAAGTGGAGAATCCATAAATTCAATTTGCATGAATTACAAGTTACATAATTCTTCGGTTTACCGCATTATAAAGCAAGACAATTCAATAAAAAAGGTCATACGAACAACAGAAAGTGGCCCTGGCAAACGTTGCACCCTAAAGAATGGAAAAAATGCTTTATAAAACAAAGAGAAAAATGTTCCAATATCAGCAGCGATTTTATGAACAAAAGCCATTTATTTGTTTTCAAAAGTGTATCAAACCAATTCAGGTTTTAATGCCAGTGAAGGATGGTTGAAGAAATTTAAGCGTAGACATGGAATTAGATTTTTTAAAATTAAAATCCAATTGTGAAAGAGTTTAAGGATTATGTTAATGAGCATGGGTTGACTCTTCACCAAATCTACAATGCGAATCTGGTTTATATCACACTCTTGTCACATGTAATGAGAAAATAGACCCCGGAAGAAAAATATGTAAAGAACAATTAACTTTTTTGCCCTGTTCAAATGCGAATGGCACAGACAAACTGAAATTGTTGGTTGTTGGAAAATCGAAAAACCCACGCGCCTGAAATCCTGTAAAATACAACTGCAGTAATAATGCCTGAATGACATCATTTATATTCAAGGACTGGTTCCATCACGAATTTGTTACCCACGTAAGTTAATTTTCACAAATTAGTAAAAGTAAGTTGTTCATAAGTAAACATTTTTTAGGTCCAAGAATTTTTGGCTTCAAAAGGTCTGCCGCAAAAAGCAGTTTTGCTTTTGGATAACATGTCACCCATTTGAGGAACTAAATAGTGATGACGCTTTAATTATAGCAATGAATCTACCACCCAATTGCACTGAGCTTATTCAACCGTTAGATCACAACGTTATCAACTTGCTTGACCAGAAGGGAACAAATTTGGAGCTCAAACTAAAAAACTGGGTTTTAATTAGTCGCGAATACCGAGTTTGCACTATATTAGCAATGAACATGGAATAACACGACAAAAAATAAATCGTTTGTTTATAATATTTGCATTCATGCAAGCGGCAATTATAGTGCGACATATTTTCTAGTCACTTTTGTAATAACGATTAGTTTTTTTACTTACTGTATAGCGAATGCGACATTTTATGAAAATCAAAATAAAATATTCGCGTCATTTATAACGCGACATATTTTCTAGTCACGTTTGTAATAAGAATTAATTTCTTTACTTTTTTATAGCGAACGCGACACACTTCGAGAGTCAATAATATGTTTGTTAGTCAAAGCCACAAAGTGTTGATTTGGGTACAAGAACGCGACGTTACTTGTTTGATTAATTTGATTTTGATAGAAATATTTCATAAGATGATTGTTATCATGATATTAATATGTAAGCAAAACATATTAAAGAGAAAATGTTAAATTAACATTTTCCATATCATTAGCTTAGTTCTTACAAATTGTTTTAAAATCTGCTAATCATGTTTTATAAATAACCATCATAAACAATCAAAGTTTAGAAAAGGTGCGTGGGCGAATTATAAGTATGTATTTGAGACTTGACATATTTTATATAACTTATTTTGTATTTTAAGTGGACTTTATTCTTATAGCATATTTTCTTTATTTTTATCGTTTTAACTCTGTTATTTGAAATAAAAACAAGTTAGACAGCTATATTCGGCTGTGCCGAATCATATATACCCTTCACCAAATTATACTTTAAAATAAAAATTAAAAATATTTTTAGGTAAACATAATTAAATTTCTTTTTTTTTCAAAATTGTTTTTCAAAATTTAAAAAAAAAATTTTTTTTTGAAATTGTTTTTTTTAAATTTTTAGTGAAAAAAAATGTATGAAAAAAAAATGTTTTGTTAAAAAATATTTTTCACGATTTTGACCAATTGTAGGTCCAAATTACTATAGCCTTATTTTTTTAAAAATTTAAGAAAAAAATTGTTTTTTTCGAAATTGTTTTTTTTAATTTTTAAAATTTTTTTTTTTAAATATATTAATGAAAAAAAAAAATTTATGACAAAAAAAATTCTTTTGTTAAAAAAAAATTCGGGTTAAAAAATATTTTTCCCAGTTGTAGGGCCAACTTACTATAGCCTTATATACATCGTTGCAATGGACTTTGAAATATCTATCATTAGATATCCATATTGTGTATATTTATGATTTAGTAATCGAGATATAGATCAAAAATAGGTAAAAACTCGAGGTTGTCCCGGTTTTTTCCTTATATCTCAGCCATTTGTGGGCCAATTTTCTCGATTTTAAATAGCGACCGAGCCGGAATAATTCCCGATATATTGATGTATCAATTATGTTTGTAAGTTATAATTGTGAAAATGAAACAAACTGTGTATTTTTAGTTATTCTAACGTTTTATATTAAAAATTAAATTTTCATAAAAAGTGGACTTAGAACTTTTGATAGCAAAAATCAAAATTTGCACCTCCCTAATGTAAGTGTACAATATGTATAATGCCACACGACATCATGCATGTTGTTTCAATTAATTTCTATAGACTTTTTTCCCTAGTTTGAGAATATATCTATAATTTTGCCTGTCTATCATTTGGTTTAATGTGATTAAATTCCATCAAAATAGATAAAATATTTCTGTAATACGGCAGCAACAATATACAGATTAAGTGATTAAGTGGTGATTGAATTGCGTTAAATTATTTAATAGAAAACAAAACAAGCCGAACCGAACCGAACCGTGCAACAAAGTAAATGAGATATAATTTACACGATATTGTTCTACTTACATACATATGTAAGTATTTGTATAAATAGAGTCTAAAAACACACGATAGTTTATTAAATTAATTATTTATATACACTCTGTATACACAGCAATACACTCATTAGTTGTAATTTAAAAAAAAAAATAAATAAATTGTATTTCTTTGTTAATTTTATTGCAAATACTTGCAACAATAACTGGACAAACAAACCAAGTTAATGAAATGTAAATTAATTTTATTTTTTAAATTAAAATTGCAATTTATTTATCCTTGTTATATTTGTATTTCTGTAATTGTTATTAACTTTTATAATTGACTGTTTCATTAATTATTAATCAGTGAAATGAGAAATTTCCATTTGACTGTTTTTATACACTGTTTGTGGTAAATGAGATGGTGGTCTGTCTAAGGGAAACCTGCACGCAGAAAAAAATATATTTGTGCATGTTTACTGTAACCATTTCAACATGTTTAACAGTATTATAGTCACAGTAACTATTTATATGATTGTGGTAACAATAATATGGTTAATTTACGATTCACATTATTGTATCAACCATATATATGGTTACAGTAAACAAGTATATGTTTGTGACAACCATTTATATGATGAATTATTTTATCATAATAAGTTGTTCTCAGATGATGATATCCAGAAACCGAGAGCAATAATATGGTAAAATCTTAATCATATAAATGGTTGTCACAAACATATACTTGTTTACTGTAACCATATATATGGTTGATACAATCATGTGAATCGTAAATTAACCATATTATTGTTACCACAATCATATAAATAGTTACTGTGACTACAATATTGTTAAAAAAATGTTGAAATGGTTACAGTAAAAAAGGACCAATAAGTCGCCAACGAACATCTTAGAACGTTTGCGAACGATGAAATATATGCGATACAAATTCTAGAAAAAAAAATGAGATCAAACAAGATAAAATCTAATCAAAACTTCTAAAGTGATTAGCAAAGATATTAACTTCGAACCAAGCTATAGCAAGTATAAAAATAATGGAGAACTGGAAAACTTGTCTTCATTTTTCATTTATTTTTTTTTTTTTGGAATTTTCGTTTCTAGAATTTAATTTTATCAAGATTTTTTAAATGTTGTTAAGTTTATTACTGTTGTAGTAGTAACGGTTCAATATGAAATTAATTTCATCTAGTTTATATTATTAAAATTTTGACTTCAACATCTTTTAACCCTGGTATCTACGAAAATCTAATAATTCTATTTTAAGGGCCATTCTACTACACACCCTTCATTTTTTTTTTTTTTAGAACTTGTCTATTTTGACAGTGTCTTGCAAAGTTTATACCAGCTAATTTGTCTCAAGTCATTACAATTTACGCGCAACAAATTTAATTCACTATAAAAAATAAGTTTCATACAAGTAATGTCTGCTATAAGTTTTGCATAAATTTACTTCACGCCACTACTTAACCTTGTGATAAATTCTAAACTCGTAAGTTGTTAAAATACTTCATGCAGCAAAAGAAATGGATAGAAAATCCGGAAATAAGTTTAGTTGTACCAAAGGAAACAGTTAGGAAATGAGTTAAGAAATAAATAGTGAAAATTTATGTATATGTATGTAATAAATTTAAAAAATAACTTCATCATAGGAAGTAGAATTATGTAGATTTATATGAAAAATCCACAAGAAAATATATTTAAACTTGCTATGGCCAAGGACAATAAAATTATTTGAATCAACATTATAAGATAAGGTTCAAAAGCATTTGTTTTCCTGGGATAAAATTATACTATATTTTGTTTTCATTTTAAGATTTAAATAAATTTTAAGATGTCAAAGACAGCTCTTTGGGATTAGTTGATGACATATGGGGGAAAAAATAGTAGGTAAATACAATTGGTCAATTCAAAAGGTCTCTTGTCATGTCATATTATCATAATGTCCTAAAATAATATTACTTTCTATCTTATGTTTACTGTGTTATCGTATCCAACCAGCAGGGACCAACGCCGAATGCCTAAGAGTCGGTTAAGCCGAGCCACCGAGTCGTGTTATATTAGAACATTATGACAATATGACTGATATGAGACTTTGTGAATTGACCAAATGTTTAATTTGTAGCCGTAATTGGGATTTGAATTCTGTAAATTTCGGGAAAAATTATTGGGTTTATGCCTTAATACGGGATTTACAATAGATGACGTGTCTATTGCACGCGATTTTTGTTTTTAATAACTTATACGTCATTTTGAAGAGTTATTGAAAATGTCGAATTTTGTACCAACAAAGCGTCATATGCGGGAAGTTTTGCTTTACTTCTTTAATTTGAAAAAAAAATGAGCTGAAGCACACCGATTGCTCACCAATGCTTATGGTGAATGGTTTCAATGTGCGAGTGATGGTTTGTGCTGTTCAGAAGTAGTAATTTTGACTCGGAACACAAAGAGCGCCCAAGCCAGCCAAAAAAGTTTGAAGACCAAGAATTAAAGGCATGAATATTGTTGTAAAACTCAACAAGTGCTTGCAAAGTGATTGGGAGCTATTCAAGCAGCAATTTCAAAATGTTTGCAAGCAGCTGGATTCATCCCAAAGCAGGGAAATTAGGTACAACATGAATTGGAGCCAAGAGACTTTGCACAGTGGGGCAGAATTAAAATTAAAAAAAATAATAATAAATCTGGCATTTCTAAACGGCTGGTCCGATCGGGATAAAATTTGACGTGGGTATAGCCAAGAGGTATTCTAGTTTAAGTAATTAAAATGGGCCCTACAAATATTCCAGGGGCGACGCTATAGGGGCTCAAAATGGGGTACCTTCGACATGAACAATTTCAAAATTGAAATTTTAAAATTTTGCCATAACTTGTTTCGCTTTTTTATTAATATAGGTCGTACTTTTGGACGGAATTTTTGTTTGTTAGATAGACAACTAAATTACCAATAACATTTCAGAAGATTTCAGAGTAATATCAATTATGGATCCAAAAATAAACGATTTTGAATTTAAAAATTAAAAAAATTAGTAGATTTTTGCTGATTTTTTGGCGAAAAGGTGACTTAACTCTTTTTTTATTAAAAAAAAAACTTTAAGAACACATAACAATTTTATATTTTTATGTAAGGTATCTTTATGGAGAACATTTTGGTATAAAAAACATGTCCTATTTTTCGAATATATCGCCTGTATGCCCTTCGGAATTTGACCTAAATTTTATCAAACTTTCAAGTTTGGGCCACATGTTCTAAAATCCCAAAGCTGAGATTAGAAAACGGAATGTAGCTTTGGAAACCTTGATGTGTTTCCTATTTATCGCCAAAGTATTTTCCCAGCCCAGAAGGAAATGTGGACTCTTTGGGCATAATTGCAAAAAATACAATTTTTGGGATTTTCGCTTAAATTTTTAGGAATTGCGCGATTCCCTTTGACCTTTTGGCAAGTTTTTAACACACACTGTTATTTAATATGACAAATTTAAAAAACATTAAACATATCATTGAGTTTTGTTGACAGTTAAAGATTTTATTACATATTGTTACGTTTTTACCTTTTAAAAACGGGGTTTATTTCCTTTAAATAAACCGGATACTTTTGAGTGCAAAGAAAAAGCAGTTTTAGTAGTTTAAAACCTGTAACAACCCTCCATCCATTTAAAATGTACACCAACAACAATTCAAATAGTCACTCAGTGTCTTTTTACACGTTTATTAATTCGCAGAAAAGCACACACACACTTTATAATTACAAGCTCAATTATACACGACAGTTGATGTTAACTCTAACAGCGCCAATGATCAACTCCACTCACAACTGCAGCCTCTGCCACTATTTATACACGCACTGCCATCTTCATCCGAGTAGTCGAGATTGTTCTTAACGGTCAACTAGTATGTTCGATTTCTAGAGTTTTCGATGTCATTGCCAGCAGCCCAAACATTTAGTGTTGCCATACTTACAAACAATGTCAATGATGGGCGTGCCTTCAAACATGATGAATGCTCCAGGCATTCGTTACAGACTGTTAAATTCAAATCGTCATTGCATATTCGTAACAATATTTATTGAGGATTGCAAATATTGGAAATAATTTGGGAGCAATTTCATCCACATTTACTGCAAACAATTTTTGGTCTTAAAAAAAATAAAAGTCAATATCTCAATTAGATTCAGAAATATTGCACTTAATTCTCTGTATTTGGTTGGTGCAAAAGGGTCCCATCTATTATGAGCTGCTGAAATCTGGCCAGACCATCACAGGAAACCTGCACCCAACTGCAAACGACCAGTATTCCATCATGACAACGCACGGCCACATGTTGCAATAGCTGTTAAAAGGTATTTGGAATGAAGTGGTTGGGAAGTTTTGCCTCACCCGCTTTATAGTCCAGATCGTGCTCCGTCCGACTACTATTTGTTTTGATGGAAAACGCTCTCTCTGGGATACGCTTAAGTTTCGAACAAAGTATCCGATATGGGGTTGATTCGTTCTTGGCCTCAAAAAATGAGCAGTTCTTTGGAATCCATATATTTCCAGTGGCCAATACTTTGAATAAATTTATATTGCACAAATGTTTTAAAATAAAAACTAAAAATTTTAAAAAATCCCGCATTTTTGGTGAAAGCCTTTTAAAAAAACATTTTCAGACTATTATCAACCATATAATCTTTAAACATTTGGTATTGTTCACGTAAAAATGTTTAAAGAACTTGAAAAAAGCATCATACATATTTTGAAACTTTGAATTTTTTACTTGAAAAATAACCCCAAAAACAATGTCAATTTCAATATTGTATTGTGTATAAAACCTTTCTTTATGAATTCCTTTTAAAATCAACCTAAACTGATATAAATTTCTTTTTATCTCCAATTTCAGAACCTATTTCACGTTTATGCTGCAAACGTTCAAATACCTCTAACACAAACACTTATAGCGGACGTCCCCACTTATACTGTATGCGTTTTGCCACTCTAAAGACAACACTGTCGGATAAGGATGCCACTGCTACCAGTAATTTTTGCACAGCCGACTGTTGCAGTAGTGGTGGTGGTAGTAGTACGACAGCAACAAACATTAATCCCAACAATACAAACATGACAACAGCAACAATGGCTTTGCCGTCATCATCATCAACGGTGTTAGCATCAACATCGTCAGCCACCACAACAATGTATCGCTACCATATGCAACAGCAATATCATAATCATGCACGTTGTTACTGTATGGTACAACAACAGGTAGTGCCACAATTGAATCACAAAGCGGATACAAAGAAATCTTTTAATAGTAAGAGAAGTTTAAAGGCCACAGAATCTGTTCTAAGAAGGTACGTGGGTATTAGTGTAAAATTGTGTAAAAACATAAAAAAAGAATACGTTTCAAAATACTTGGAAATTCAGATTTGTAGCAAAATTCGTGCTGAATAAAAGTTTAATGCGATAATTCTGGGTGTTAATTACAACAATCATATATATGATTGCTATAAGTATGTAAATCGTAACATTAACATATTATAATTGCCGCTACAATACTAAATTATATTTTACATTTTTTAGAATGTTTATTCAGATACTATTGCAAATATTTCTCCTCTTCACACTTAGTTAATATTCCTTCTCTCTGCTTCTCTTTCCAGAAACAACATTGCCAAGAATTTGGAAAGTAAAAAACGTGTCGTCAAAATGCTTTCCGTATTGGTATTAGAATTCTTTATATGTTGGACACCGCTCTACGTTATCAACACCGTTGCCATGTACATTGGCTCAGCCATTTACGAGTACATTGACTACACCTCCATCAGTGTGCTGCAATTGTTGGCGTATTCATCGTCCTGCTGCAACCCCATAACATATTGCTTTATGAATGCAAATTTCCGTCGTGCATTCTGGGATACGTTCAAGGGCATACAATGGTGTGGCAAGCGATTTCAACGTAAACGCAGCTCGGAACAAAATGGTGCAAATTTATGTTTAGCCGGCAGCATACGTGTCAATAGTTGTACGGTGCAGACAGTCATTGATAGTCCACGTTTGTAATAAAACGAAATACGGTTGGAATTACTTGACTGTGGCACTAAATTGTAAATTAGAAACCTCATCTAATGAAGGTTTTCTATATAAATAGATAACTGTGAAAGCAAACCAATATAAATATAACAATGTACTTGTATAAGTACTTAATACACTGTGAAGTGTTTAATGAACATACAACGAATTGTAGTAGATTTTTTAAGAGAACAGCAACTAAATTTTTTAATACGTACAATTCAGTTTTATACGTCTATTTACACTAGGGTGGCCTTTATTTTGAACTGTTTGCATTTCGTGGCACCCAAGGTCTTAATGCTGAAAATGTGAGCAATATAGGATAGAGGTTTAGAGATTTTATTTGCAGTAGCAATATTTTAACAGCAATATTTTCAAAATATTAAATGTTGAAAAGAAATGTTTATTAAAATTGCTTTTGTATTACCTTTCAGACACTGATAACCCATTACAATTTGATTAAAAGCTGCTGAAATATGGCTAGGCCAGGGAACCTGTACCGAACACAACTGATTCGTTTGTAGCCAGCATTGGCCGAAAAACGCCCAGAGCATGCAGTCAGACATGAAACCACCATGACAACACTCGGCAAAATGTTGTAAGAACTGAGATCGAAAATTTCTTAACACACGTTTTTCGTTAAAACTTTAAAACCAAGAGTTACCTTTGTAAAGAATGTCAGTTATTATGTTTAATGTTAACTATGTTCACTTGTTGTTAATCTGATAAAAATGAGTGGCCAGAAAAAAGTGCGTACTAAAATTATTAAATATTTTCAACAAAACCCAACTTGGTCCTACAAAAAGTTGGCCAAGCATTCAAAGGTCTGCCATCAAACTGTTTCCAATGTTATTAAACAGTACCGGGAGAACTTGTCCGTTGATATAAAACATGGTTCAGGTAGAAGGAATGGTTCACATGATGTTTATTAAGCCAAACAAATAGAAAGTCTTTTCAAAAGAGCTCCCAACACATCCGGTAGGAAAGCAGCCCGGTTAGCTCAGTGCTTGGAATATTTGGTGCGAAAAGTTAAAGCCAATGCAGATTCAAAAATATACAAGGCTCAAAAAGTTCCTGACAGGAACACAGCTAAAATTTTAGAGGCCAAAAACAGAGCACTGAAATTGAAGTAAAATTTTATAAAAAAAATATTTTTGCTGCATAATGGATGATGAAACGTATGTTCTTGGATATTTTTCGCAACTTCCGGTTCAAAATTTGGATGCTGCTGATGCTTGAGGGAATGTTGAAGAAAAGGTTAGGACCCAAAAGCAGACAAAATTTCCCAAAAAGTTCTTGGTATGATAAGCAATATGCAGTTGCTGCAAAAAGCCAAACAAAAGGATCTATAAATACCGAAATTTACATAAAGGAATGTCTACAAAAAAGGATGCTTCCATTCATAAGACTTCTTAATGTGTCCACTTATTTTTTGCATGATTTGGCATCTGTCACTATGGTAAGAAAGGTATTGAGTGGTACAAGAACAATAATGTGGTATTTGTACCAAGAGACGCAGTTCCTCCAAACTGCCTGGAGCTGAGTCGAGTGGAGAGATATTGGGCTCTTGTTAAAAGAGAATTGAAGAGAACAAAAATGGTGTCCAAAAGTGTGGTAGATTTTAAACGGATATAGACAACCTGTTCGAACAAAGTGACAGAAATCACTATAAAAACCATAATAGAAGGTTTTCCGAAAAAGCTTCAAAATTTCATCACTAGTGATTAGAACTATAAAAATATTTTTTCTTTTTTTTTGTAAATTGTAATAATAATTTCAATCAAATTCAATTCAAATCGAAACTCTAACTTTAGTGGTTTCATTTTTATTAACATATGTTAAGTTAAAAATTTTTCGATCTCAGTCCTTAATACCTGTTAAAAACTATATAGAATGAAGTAGTGGGGGAGTTTTGCCTCACCCTCTTTTTAGATCAGACCTTGCCCCGTCCGACAACAATTTGTTTTGATCAATGCAGAACGCTCTCTCTGGGATACGTTTCACTTTGAAACAGAGTATCCGAAATTGGCTTGATTCGTTCTTGGCCTTAAAAGATGAGTAGTTCTGTTGGCTCGGAATTCATATGTTGCCAGAAAGATGGGAAAAGGACATAGCTAACAATGGCCAATACTTTGAATAAATTTATATTGTACAAATGTTTCAAAATAAAAGCTAAAAAATTTACAAAATCTCGTATCAAGTTGTAATCCGTTATCGATGTCAGATAATGCTAATATTTTAGATTTAACAAGTAACAGAGCTAAATTCGGCTGTGCCGAATCTTATATACCCTTCATCAAAGTATACATATTTACGTACATTGCCTTTACCCATGCAAAACTCTTCATATAACAACAACAACAAGAAAAAATCATAACATCTTATCAGATGCAATTGCAAAAAATCCGATAATCATATTCACACGTTGAGTGCTCGATGATAACTAACCAAATAAACACAACAATTATTTTGCACAATTGTATGTTGAAAAAAATAACAACAAAAATGAAAATAGATGAAACGCACTCAAATATATACAAATTATGAATGCGTGTGTTTGATTTATAATTCTTATTCATTTCATCTCATTCCACATTGTAGAATGTTGTGGTGTTTACGTATGGTGTTATATGTACAGCTGCGTTCAAAATAATAGCACCACGACATTCATATTGTTACATAATAATATTACGTCATAACTGTTAAATTGATTTTTGTAAATTTATACTTAATTCACTTAACTTTCAAACTTTAAAAAAAATGTTTGAAAATTAGATGCAAATTTTAAAGAGAAACTACATAATGTATAAATACCTAAGAAATTCTTCAGTCAAAAAAATAACACCAAGATAGAAATCGATTAAAAGAAAGAAAAATTAAACAGGACAAAATTTAATTTAGTAACAATTATTATGGTTTGTAACGTTCTTTACACGTTGTTATTAAAAGTAAAATATTGCCGTCTTTTGTTTTCGTATTTTTTTTTGGCTAAAAAGGTTCTAAAATTTGGCAATTTTTATATTGAACTCGTATTCCAAATATATTTTTCATTCCCCAAAATACATTCTTAAATGTTTTTGGTTTCCTATTACCTTTTTTGTGACTCTTGGTTATCTATTTTTAATAAAATTCAGTTTGTGGATATCGCATCCTGTGCCACGACATTGATCTTTTGGCTTGAAACTCAAATTTATATCAATTTAACATTCCAGATATCGTTCCTAAGATCATAATTTCTTTGATTTATACCTGAGTAGGATTTTATCAAGCATTATATCATATAAGATTGAATTATTTATTCCTCATATACAATATATTCTTCGTATGTTATAGTAGGAAAACCACGATCAAACTATACTTTTAAAATATGTGTGTTTTACTCATCTTATCTTATATTTTGGTGGAAATTAGATTCAGAGGACATTTTAGAGAAATCTGATATCAAACAATATTTTTTTTTTTTAAATATTTGACCAAAAAGTGTTTGGTACTTGAATGTTGAAGAATAGTAATGTGACTTTTGAAATTTTATTTTTAATAGAGGATGTTATATTGCTATTGGTGAAAGTTTTCTAGGATTTTAATAATTAAAATTTTGTCCTCGTCACTTTTGGCCATCGTAGAGATAAAAGCCTGATTTTCGAAACGGTGGGCCAAGAGTGTTATGATTAAAAGCGATAAGCGGTTTCGCAACCTAAAATTTATATTTTTATTAGAACGCAATGTTTTTTAATATCATTTCTAAATATCTACAAATACTTTTATTTTGATTTCAGCTAATTTTTACGTTCAAAAATTATAATTTTTTAAACTGGAGCTCACATACACAACTTTTTTGTTACTAAAAAAATTAGAAAACATTTTTTTTTGTATTTTAACTCAATCTATTTATATCGAAATAGATTCAAATTATAAATTTATGGCGATTTTTTAAAACGAAAACATAAATATTCTATATTTTTGGACAATTTCTTACGATGGTGCTATTATTTTGACTGTACAAAATCTGAGTATTTTTCAAAAATACAAAGAAAACTTTACTCATAGAAGAAATAGAGATTAAATTACGATTTTATATTATATTTAATTAAAATTACTTTAGAAATAAAAATATTTCCTATATTAAATGATTTAAGGTTCTGTGGTGCTATTATTTTGACCGGCACTTTATATACCCTTGCCACTAATGGTGAAGGGTATAAAAATAAAACCAAAATACGCAAAGCTATGAAACCAACACACATCCAAACATACGTTTTGTTGCTTTTTTGTCAAAGCATGCAATAAATTGTCTTTTTTTAATAAAATTTTCAGAGGTTGTCTCGGATTTTTGCTCATATCTCCGTTATTTATGGACGGATTTTGCTGATTTTAAATAGGAAACTTCTCGAAAGCATGTCTGACAGAATTCTTGAAGATTTGGATCCCGAAGATATCTGGGGTCTTCAGAAAATTGATTTCAACAGACAGACAGACGGACGTGGCTTAATTGACTCCGCTATCTATAAGGATCGGAAAATTATATTATGGGAATTACAAATGGAATGACAAACTGATATATACCCTTCTCATGAAGGTGAAGGGTATAAAAAATCTATGTATAGATTGCTTTTGATTTTTAGATGACGGTGATGTAAAATGTTCAAAATAAGGGCCAACCTAATGTACACCCAGAGAAAAAACAGAGTTATGAAATGCTCACAGACTTTTTTTTAACTTGATAAGAATTTATTAAACTATCCTTTCCATGATGAGGAAATACATATTAATATATTACTCTCAGATTATGATATCCATATAATTCATCATATGCTTGATTGTAGGAATTATATAAATGATTACAGTAGCCATAACATCTAATCATGTTTAAATTTTTATTTAAATATTTGTGATCATATCACAACCATGTTTTATCTCTGCGTGTACCAAATTTCGTTTGCTGTGCCAACCACTGAAACATTCATTGCATTATTGTACTCGTCCAGTTGTAGTTTATTTTCTCATGTGATTGTATTGTTAAATTTTATAAGTTTTATTAAATTTATGAAACATTATTTTATTCAAATATTTTCTCAAAAATCTTTATATTTTTTACTTTTTATATTATTGTTATCAAACAACTCTGTGTGTAGCTAATACTCAGAAGTATTATTGCAAATAAGTACTATTGAGTTGAGGTCAAAACCAAACTAAATCTGCATACATATTTTGTATGCAAATATCCTTTAAGAGTTATTATATTGAAAGCAAAAACAACAACAACAAAAATTGATTTCCTACTTCAAAGGACCCTCATAATGCTAATGTATGAATTTGTATGAAATATTTTATTATATTTTTTAGATTTTAAATTTTTAATAAATGTTTAAAATAAATAAAAAAAAGAAAGTTCAAAACAAATAAATCGATACAATTTTAAAACTTATTAATAAATTTGTAGTATTTTTGTTTTATTTAGTTATGATTGAAAGGTAAGTATGTAACTGTATTTTCCAATATGCTAATGTATGAATTTGTATGAAATATTTTATTATATTTTTTAGATTTTAAATTTTTAATAAATGTTTAAAATAAATAAAAAAAAGAAAGTTCAAAACAAATAAATCGATACAATTTTAAAACTTATTAATAAATTTGTAGTATTTTTGTTTTATTTAGTTATGATTGAAAGGTAAGTATGTAACTGTATTTTCCAATAATCAAATTAAATATTTAAAAACAATTAGAGAGTGACATTTGAAATATACATTTCTTTCATTTGTAAGTAATTGATTTTGACCTCATGCAATGACTCTTAAATGTCAAATAAGAAAACATCAAGAAATCAATACATGTATGGTATGAAATGTAATAATTTCTTTGTTTTTATACAAAAAAAAAAAGTCACTTTAGAAATGAATTTCTAACCACATTGTATGTATGACACAACAAATATGAGTATTTTTTTAGTTTTAGTAATACGTTTTATATCATTTCATAAAAGCCATTTAATGTTTAACCAAAAACATAAGCTACATACTAACCTTAATCTCTTTATTTACACCTGCTCTAGTGCTTGACTTTAAATATTAGTTTTTCTGCAACTAAAACACATGCTTCACATCAATCCTTTTTATTTCTTTATTTATGAACACTTGTGCAAACTTCTGTTAGCAGTTCCAATGATAAATCAGCAACAATATTTTATTTATAGCTTAACTTTACCTACTGAAAGCCATGTGGCCTTGTGAAGCCACATGATTGCATCGTATAATTTATACAACATTAAAAATTATATAAAAACACAAAATAAGCACATTTTATTAGATGCCTAAAACTATACTATACTAAATGTGAAAGTGTGTGTGTGTGTGTGTGTGGTAGGTAAAATATTTTTTAGCATACATTAGGGAGTAGTTTAAATATGCAATAAACAGTATGGTGAATTATATCATCAACAACTAAAGTTATTTGTTTATTTATACATGGAAACAATTAAAGTCAATATTTTATGGTTTTCTGTGTTTGTGAACAGGGTTGGCTACCGACTAAAAGCTACTAATTGTATTCTGTAGATTCGCCTCGGCCAAAAATCGAGTAAATAATTATGATTTAAACAAATGAGCTCAGATTTGCATAGTTTCAGTCAAATCTTTGTAATATAAAATCGAGTATTTTGAACATCATGCTTGAAGGGAGTTCAGGGGAAAATGGAAAATTTGTACTTTTTTCCATTAAATGATATTTTTAACCATCATTTACCATCATAAAAATAGAAAAAATTTGGATTTTTTTTTGACACATATTTGACACTCATGATGCTGAATTAGTTAGAAGCCACAAAAAGGGGACTTAATTCTAATTTTCCTTCTTGTAGAGATACTCTTTAGATTTGTATATAAGATATCTATATAATACTGAATGAGTGACACTTTACAAAGAAGGACTTAATTGGTACAAGTTTTTGAAATAAATAAAATAATTCATATATAATATGTGCCATGTGTGACTCTATCTTTAGTATATGATCTATGAAAACACTCTTTCAACTTTTTACAATAAATATTTTAGCTTTTCTTTAATACACAATATTTATGTACATTAGGGGGCGCCGTTTGTATGGAGGGAAAATAAAATTAAAGTTTAGTTTGTTTGGCTAGCTGGACCAAAGGATTAAAATGTAATCAATGTAATAGCTGTGATATTATGTCTGAAAGTTTCATAGTATGTACTTTGTTTTTCATCGTGAAATGCTTTAGCCATAGATAAATATACTTAGAGCGGAAACTTTCCTGTCAAAGACCTAACTCAGTTGTCGAAAACCCTGTAGTGAGAATGTATTAGTAAAAAAAAACTATGAGAAAACAAAATTAGCACACGGTTGTTTAATTATTTTCAGTATTTTTTTCTAGTTTCCGCTCTATGTGTATTTCTCTATGGCTTTAGTAACATTTTTTTCTCACAAATTTAAATTGTACAAACAGTTTAAATTTGACAAATAAATAATCCAATTAGAATTTTTTAAAAATAAAACAATTTTTCATGTTTTGTTATTTGTATATTTTTGTCAAATTTGCACATGTTGCTCACAAAATTTAAATTATTGTTTCTATTCAAGTAAGCATAATTTTATGAGCAATATATCTTCATTGGGTTGGAAAACAAACATTCTAAATAAGCAAAAATATTTGCAACAATTTAATTTATTTGTCAGACTTTCGTTGAGATTAACTATTTTTAATATTTTTGTTTATTTGATTTATACCTATAATTAATTATTAGTACAATAACAAATAAAGAAGAAAATTAAATGGTATTGTAAAGATTACAATGTTTCCAAAAAATTAATATTAACTTGATATTGCGATTGGTATTCTTGAAGATATTGTAGGCGCTTATTTTTTGAGTTAATGTTCCTATACCACTCAGCAGTTTGATTCCAGCTATCTTTTTACTTATTCAGAAATTGGTCTTTAACCCTCCGTTAGTCGCAACTGATCTGGTTGATGCAAGCAACAATTTTTCTACCCTTCACCATGAGTGGCAAGGGTATATATATATAAGTTTGTCATTCCATTTGTAACTTCTACATTTTTCATTTGCGACCCCACAAAGTATATATATTCCGGATCCTTATAGATAGCGAAGTCGATATAGCCATGTTCGTCTGTCCGTATGTATGATGAAATCAACTTTCCGTAGCCCCGAAACAACTTACATACTTGATTCATACATCAATATATCGGGAATTCTTCCGGCTCGGTTGCTATTTAAAATCGTGAAAATCGGCCCACAAATGGCTGAGATACAGGAAAAAACAGGTACAACCTCGATTGTTGACCTATTTTTGATCTATATCTGGATTATTAAGTAATTAATATAGACAATTTGGATATCTAATGATAGATATTTCAAAGTCCAATGCAACGATGTATATAAGGCTATAGCAAGTGGGACGTACAATGGGTCAAAATCGGGAAAAATATTTTTTAACACAAATTTTTTTTTAACCCAAAAATTTTTTTGACATTAATTTTTTTTACTAATAAATGTAAAAAAGAAATTTTAAATTAAAAATTTTTTTTTTTTAAAAATTTAAAAAAAATTAATTTCGTTTACCTAAAAATATTTAAAATTTTTATTTTAAAGTATAATTTGGTGAAGTGAATATAAGATTCGACACAGCCATATATAGCTCTCTTATTAGTTTTATTGTAAATTGTTTTAAATTCCCTAAATTTTAAGCTATTTTTTTTTTTTTTTTTGATAAAAATATATTCTTAAGCAATTTTCAATTGAAAATGGTTGCGATTAACAGAGGGTTAATAAGTTTTTTAATATCGTCCGATGATACACCCAGTGAAAAATTGAACACATCCGTGTACGATTTGATACCATTCGGTGTTAATAGTGTATCAATCCCGTATGTGTACAATTGTACAAGTGTCAATTTGACCTGGATTTTCATCTGGATCAACAAATTCGCTATCAAACACAACGTTGGTATAAAATGAATGCATTTGTAAAGACCATGTCCACAAAACCTAATCATAATATTACGAGTCTTAGCTCAAATATGGTATCGACCCTGGAGACCATTCATGAGATCTACTCCTCCCATGCCATAGAATAAACGACTAGAGAGGAGGAGAGAGTAATATCAATGGAAAAATTACTCTATTTTCACATGCAATACATTCTCATGAATTAGGTTTTTGACAACAGACTTAGGTTTTTGTATCTCAGTTACCTATCTAGTTGTCATCTATGACCCATTCGATCATTGTATTCTCGAATAATTTGAGGGCAGTTGATTTCGATGAATTTCTTTTGCGTTCTATCATACCGAGGAACCTTTGACTGTTGTTCACCAGGATTGGTTTTTCTGCAACGATCAATACCTACATATGTCGATGACGGGCGGACATATTTGTTATCCTTCCGTAATACAGTATTCACATCGACTACATGTAATGATGTCATGTATTCTACGCAAAATCATCTCTGCTCTTGGTTCATTTCATAGCTTACACAAAAGCAAATCATGATCAACAAGAAATAGGACAAAAAATTGTGCCCAAACCATAAATTCCTCCGGCTGGTAAATAGACTAACAGCGACTTCGATTTGTAAAAGTTATCAAAATACAGGATGTGATGCATGAAATTAGGAATCTCCTAACATTTAAGGTAGCTCCAATGTCCGGTGTAACAGGTAAAATGATATTATCTTCGGGCCCATTGTTGATTTAAAAACGGTAGGCAAAACCGTTTGAATCACAAAGCATGAACAATTTTATACCCCTTTTATGCGGCTTATTGGACATGTATTTTCGGAGATGGTGTTTCGTCTTCGGAACATAAGTGGAATCAGCAACACTGTCATCACTATCAATACTTTCATCTGTGCTGTCTACAGAACTCTACAGAATCGATGAACTCGATGAAAGCAAACAATACAGTTTTTTTGAACAAAAGGTGAAAATAACAGTGCAAGAGTGGAGGACATTTTTGTACACGCAAACCAACAAGACCGCCTTGAGGAGGTTTTCACTATTTCATTTTTAAATCAAACTTTTTAGTTTTTTCACTTCAAATACGTTTTAAAACTTAAATATAAAATATTATTTGTAAAATTTCGTTGATAATTTTATTCTATATGTTGTTTTTATAATTTTCACAACATAATTATAGATAGCGGAGTCGATTAAGCCACGTCCGTCTGTCTGTCTGTCTGTCCGTCTGTCTGTTGAAATCAATTTTCTGAAGACGCCAGATATCTTCGGGATCCAAATCTTCAATAATTCAGTCAGACATGCTTTCGAGAAGTTTCCTATTTAAAATCAGCAAAATCCGTCCATAAATAACGGAGATATGAGTAAAAATCCGAGACAACCTCTGAAAATTTCATCTAAAAAAGACAATTTATTGCATGCTTTGACAAAAAAGCAACAACACGTACATATGTTTGGATGTGTGTTGGCTTCATTGCTTTGCGTATTTTTGTGTTTTATTTCGTTTGGCGTTGTTGTTTTTATACTCTTCACCTTCGTGAGAAGGGTATATATAAGATTGTAATTTCGTTTGTAACTTCTACAATATAATCTGTTCGTCATCAATTAAATATAAAATTTTTAAAAGTTTTCTTGATATATTTAGGATGCTATACGCTGAAAATGGGCAATTAATGCATCCACAACAAAGGTGAAGGGTATATAAGATTCGGCATAGCCGAATATAGCACTCTTACATGCTATTTTTATGACATTTTGCACTTGTTTGATCATAGCTGAAAAAAATGTAAAAAAGTGTTGTCTAAAGACAGTTTTCACTATTTTAAAGCAATCATTTTTGAATACAGCACTGGGGCCAAAAATCAAAGACCGCCTTGAGGCGTTCTTACTGGTTAGAGAGTTAACACCACTTCGTTATCGATTCGTACCCGTTTGTTTACAAATTGTAAACGTACATTACACCAACCGTTGTCGATTTTGCAAAGTCGTTTTTCCCTCAGTGTAGATTTGGTGTATAAGCGAAGCTTTTAAAGATATATTAGTTTAATATTTGGCTGTATTTCAATTATTATTTGTCTTATAATTCTTGGGTAGAATTGGATATTGCGGAAATTTCGTATAGCGTTTAATGCGGAATGTGGCAAATCTGCCTTTAATATTTTTCAAATGTTGAGTAGCTTTTTGTCTCAGACGAAAAATTAGTGCTGTTTTCGGGTAAAGTAGAGTTTATTACTGCCATATTCGGTTTTCGACCCATCAGTGTAGAGGAACTTATAATCAATCATTTTTTCACGAATTTCGTAAAATAGTTGTTGGTAAATGTTAGAGTTTGTAGTAGATTTTTTTTATCATTAAGGGAAACCTCAATTGTGAGTGGATCGATTATTCAGTTGGGCCTGATTGAGGAGGATATTTGTGGTTCATTGACGGGCATATTATGATTAATACAGAAATTGAAGATACGTATTAATGATGATCAAATTTGGGTAAATTCTGTCAGTAGAATTTGAAAGTGAATATCTGTCCTTGGAAAGAATTGATTTAAATACTTTAGCTGTGGAGTAGTCGCGACAATGATCAATTGCCATAACGTCAGCTTTAAAGATAAGTTTTATAATTGTAGAGATCTTAAATGCTCCCAATGATAAACTTAATGCGGAGTTGAAAATGGTTCTTAATTTGTTTAAAGTAATTATTGGTGAGTATCCATATAGGAATAGGGCGAACATTATTTTAGAAATTATAATCGATTTAAAAATTTTAATAAGAGTTAAGAATTTTTTGGAGCATAGACGTTTCATGATAGTTTGTTTACAAGGGATAATATATAGTACCGACTAAAGATTGTGATATTATTTGTAACAAGGTTAGGAGTGCAATACATTTGTCTAGAGATAATCGTGCACCTGAGTGAGTAAGTGTACTTGTTTTGTATGTCGGAAATAACATTATTAAAATCTATGTTACTATCCTTTCCGCTATTAAGTTTCCTCACTATCACGTAATCGTCGACGTTTGTTATGAAATCCAGTTGTTTGTGTAATGATATGATGTTCGATACAAACAGTGGAGATCCATGCGGAACCTCATTAAATATTTAATGAACTTAGTGTCATTTTGTATTCCATCATATTTATATTATCCTCTATTAGAAAAGCTTTATTGTCTGTATATAAAATTCTATTTGGGCAGACGTGAAAGAATTTTTAGATTGTAGGAAGATACACGCAGAGAAAAAATATAGTTGTGCATGTTTACAGTAACCATTTTAACATTTTTAAATTTGTTTAAACAATATTATAGTCACAGTAACTATTTACATGATTGTGGTAACCATAATATGGTTAACTTACGATTGACATGATTGTTTCAATCATATATGTGGTTACAGTAAACAAATATATGCTTATGATTAAGGTTTTACCATATTATGTTGCTCTCGACTAATTGATATCATAATCTGAGAACAACATATTATGACATAAAGATTCATCCTAACAATGGTAGCCACAAACATATACTTGTTTACTTTAACCATATATATGATTGATACAATCATGTGAATCGTAAGTTAACCATATTATGGTTACCACAATCATGTTAATAGTTTCTGTCACTATATTATTGTTAAAAAAATTTTAAAAATGTTGAAATGGTTATTGTAAACATGCACAACTATTTTTTCCCCTGCTACACGCAGGGAAAAATAATCGTCTTTTAACTGATAAGATTAAAATTCACAAAAATTTTCAATTTTACTTTTAGTTGAGAACATTTACAATTTTTTTGGAGTTAACCTAATGTACATACACATATATGCACTTGTTTTATGTATTTCAAACCCTCATATTTAATGTATTTTGTTATTCGGAAGTTATTCTTCCACAAGAGAATTCTTAATAACTATTGTTCCATAGCATTAGTTTTCTTGACATATAGGTTACATGTTTTTTACCTAAACCAAATTTCCTATTCCTGTTATTATTATTAAGGAGTCAGTAACTTTTTTCTAACTTTTATTAAATCTTAAACAAACAACATCAATGTACCATAAAACAAAACTTTTTTTGGGGCTGATATAATTCTATATTTCCTGTTTAGTTTCGGTAGACATTTTGAATTATGTATGTGTTGTACTTGGTGTTAAACATAGAAAAAATAATTTGCCATGTGTTAAAAGGATTCAAAGCAATAGTAAAAACAAGTAAGAGACCAAAATTCGGCTGTGCCGAATCTTATATACCCTTAACAAAATTATACTTTAAAATAAACATAATAAATATTTTTATTTAAACAAAATTAAAAAAAAAAATTTCAAAATTTTGTTTTTAATTTTTAACATTTTTTTTTTAATTTTAAAATTTCTTTTTCAAAATTTTTTTTTAAATTTAAAAAAATTCTAAATTTATTAGTAAAAAATGTACGACAAATTTTTTGGGTGAACAAAAATTCGGGTTTAGAAATGTTTTTCCCGATTTTAACCCATTGTAGGACCGACTTATATCCATATTGTCAATATTAAGGACTTAGTAATCCAGATATAGATAAAAAAAGTCAAAAATAGAGGTTGTTCCTTATATCTCAGCATATTGCTGAGGGCCGATTTTTTCTCATGTAAGTTATTATCTACATACTAGGGTATTCAATTAATCGGGTTTCTGGATTAAACGGTTAATCGAGCAAATAATTAATCGGGGTTTAGATTTAATCGGTTAATAATCGGTTAATTTTAAATTATTCGATTAACCGAATAATTTTAATTTTAATTTGAAATTGAAAATGGAACCATGGTATCTGAGATCCTTTTTTATACACATGTGAGTTTCTTCAGGATTTTAGTGAGATCTTCTCTTAAAAAAGAATATAATTGAAACGTTTTCCTTTTAAACGATTTTTTCATTAGATTTAATAAAACTTGAGAAATCAAAATTAAAGAATATCCAATTTCTCATATAAAATTCTCAATTATACCATTGCACAGTGGAAAATTTTGGTAATTTTCGGATCAAAAATCTGTAACTTTTGAATGGATGAGGATTTTTGTAATTTTTGTTGAATAGGAGGGCCTTTAAGCTTTAATTTGCTTTTTTAATCATAAAAATCGAATCATAATAAAAAAAGTAATGAACGGTTAAAAATACATTTTTGATTTTTTTTTTAGTTTTTGTATAAAAGTGATATGGTAAGACATGTAAAAGAGGTGTTTTTATGTACTTTTTTCTTAATTTCTATAGTATTAACAGCTGACATTTGTTAACAGCCGTTTAGCTTAGTTTTTTTTTTTTTTTTTGTTTGGAAAAATACAAAGCCCCAATATTTAGAAGGGCCAAAGGTTGCATTTTTTGAAAAACATGTTCAGCTACAGTAGAGTTAAAATAAAACTCCATTGGTAGAAAATTTATGGTACTTAAAAAAATGCTTTCGAAGTTTAAAGTTTAAAACCGTTTTCAGAGATTTTGAAGCATCCTCAACATTTTGGGATTTTTTTTTTTTTAACTGTTTAAGGGTAGGCCGTAGTACTTTAGTACCTCTAATTCACACATTTTTAGACTGATTTAAAAAATTTTAACAGTTATGGAGAGGCAAGAAATTAATCTTTTATAAAATGTAAATATTTTTTTTTTTAAATTTTTCAAATTCAACAACAGCTATTATAAACATATTTTTTGTGCACATTGTTTTAAAGACAAGTTTATAGCGAAAACGAGACATTACTTGTTAAAATCGGTTTATATTAGCAAAAGTTATTAAACTTTTTCGAAAAAAGTTCGAATAAATTAAAAGCAGTCTAAATTTTTTTTTGCATAGTTTTTTGTTTTTTTTTATTCATATGCACTGGGGGAGAAAATACTATAAAAGGTGTTAATGAAAAGTTTAATAACTATTACAATTTTCATCCGATTAGTAAAATTAAAACATTGTTTTGTGAATTATTTATATATTATTACACAATTTTAAGCATTCAAAACGAGATAAGCAATGAAAAGCTACTAAAATAAAAAAAGTTGAAATTTTTTTTTTTTTAATTTCTTTGTTGTTCAACATTTTTGCATGCTATTTGTTTAAAGGCACGAAAAGGTAGCTAGTTTTAATATATCTTTTAGATAATAGGTTACAATTTAATCCTATATTAAAACTAGATCGGCAGCAAACGGCGCCAACAGTTAAAATCCTAGTTAAAGTTGCATAGGTAAGCCAAAAAAACATTATATATTTTAAATGAATAAATTTCAAATCTGCTAACAACCTATACAAAACTCATAAAGAAAATAGAATCTGGACAAGATACCCTTTCCAACAAGGTAAAACAATCCTAAAACAAATAATTATAAATATTAAAACTACGCCCTTGAATATGGTATAATTTTAACTCCCCAAATCTTTAAAGTAGAAAGTAGTGTGTTCTGTCGCCATTTTCGAATACTTCTGTTGACATAATAACTATAATTTCTGCAAATAATTATTGATTGACATCTAGCTTTACGATAGAATTTATTTTATGGTTCATTTCAAACACTGTGTATTGGAGTCCTTTTTGGAGTTTTTAGATTGGGAATACTTTTAGTAGTTTCTTCTAGTTTCATCTATTATCATGTCGTCCTCCGACTCATTAGGACAAAGTTAATCATAGTACATTCTAGAAAAAGGTTCTTTTACAAATTCCTTACTTTCAATTTTTGTGCAACACTTCTAGAAACCCTCAAATAACACAGATATGAATCGGCTGACAATAGAAAACAAACAAAAGAAAATGTCAAAATGGTTGTGGTATTGAAAATTGTATTTTTTCTTTCACTCTGAAAACCACTTTTCAAAGGTTCGATATTACTTATTTGAGAACTGTCATTTGTTTCATATTATTACAGATATGATCTGTATGGAAAACTATTGCTAGCAGTTAATGTTCATGAGTTAAGAAATAAAATGTGTGTGCTTAAAACTATATTTCTATATAAAGTGCAAAAAAAAAAAATTTCGGTTAATCGACACAAATTAATCGGTTTATTTGTTATTTGAAAATCGGCAATTTTAAATTATTCGAACAGTTAACTGACCAAAATTAATCGGTTAATCGATTGAATACCCTACTGCATACAGACAGACGGACATGGATATATCGACTCCGCTATCTATAACGATCCAGACTTTGTGGGGTCGCAAATGAAAGATATAGAAATTACAAACGGAATGACAAACTTATAACTATATACCCTTGCCAGTCATGGTGAAAGGTATAACAAGAAAGTTTTCGTTAAAAATGTCAATAATTTTTTATTCGTGAGTGATGTTCGAAAGTGGTCTTATATAGGAGCTATGTCCAATTATGGGCCAATTGCAATATAATTAAGTTCCGTGATTTCCTTCTAAATTAAACTTTTTTGTTAAATTTTATGAGGATATCAAGAGAGATTTATGTTCATTAAAGTGATTTGTGGAAGTGGGCTTTATGTGAATGATATAGTCAGTTATAGATCGATCAGCAAACCATTTTTAAATACAATTTATTTGTAAATAAAATGTATTTGTGGAGAAATTTGCGTGGATACCAATATAAATCAGATATTTATGAGAAAAAAGTCACAAGACATTTGAAAAATAATGGATCGATTTCGATGTTTGCAAGGACAGCCAACCAGCCGAACGGACATAGTTTATTCGGCTTAGAAAGTGATTCTGAGTTAATAAGTCCCTGGGCAGAAAAAATGCATGTGTCAAATCTTATTGAAATATCTTTAAAATTGCGCCTTGTACTTTGCGCACAAGTCGTCTCAGTGATTCTTAGATATACCCTACCCACTATGGTGGTGTAGGGTATACCAATAATAAATTTAGACAACAAAAGTTTGTATTTCCAATTGCATGGAGGGATACATGTGTTAAGAGTAGGAAGACAGCTATTTTAGGACAGCAATTATCGTTTTAATAGGGGTCAGTATATTTTTGGGACACGAATGATACGATGAATGATTTCTAACTAGAAGTCCTGGTTTGTACTGGATATACAACTCTACAATTCTATTTTTGAGTTGAGCACTAAAAGCGATCAAATTCATAAAGTCATTGTGATATCTTATTGTAAATCGCTGAAAATTTAAAAATATCATTGGATTATACGTTAAAGTACTTTAAATATTTACTGCTTAACCAGTTATATGAATCATTTATGACTCTTTGAAATTTCCAGAGTTTTCAGATTGTCTATCAGGGATGAGGCAGTAAGCCTGTTACATACTTTGAAAGAGGTGGAGAAGTTTATGTGTTACCCAAGACTTCTTTAAAATGGGCCCTACCCTAATGTAATTTTATATAAACCCACATATGTACGCCTTCCTGCCTTTATGTACAAAGAAAACTATTGAGTTTAGGTAAGGGATTTTCTTCTTTTTTTTTTTTTGTTGTTTTGCCATTTTCTGGGCGATAAAAGATAAGTGGCAAATAAAGTGTTCTCCACAAATACAAGTAAACACCCTTGAGTTGTTGTAGCACGTTGGCAATGCTTTTGGGGTAGTCGCATGTAATTTTTTGGAGTGACGTCAAAACTTACTAGAAAAGCGAAAGATGTGAACGTGCTCAGGCGTACATTAGTACTGTTTTGTTCTTTTTGGTTTTGACACATCATAAGTTATCACAATTATTGGACCACAATATTCTTCGTCTTGAGTGACCCTAATTAAATTTTAGTATGACAAGAAAGAACCAAATGAAATAAAGTACTTTACTCACTTATATCTGTGACTTTTGGCTAAATTAATATCAATAAGTAATTGTGGATAATGATGATATGGCTATTGATATGTAAATCGTATTATATTCCCAAATAATTTGTATGCGTTCATTTAATTGCCATAAGTGTTTATTTATTATTAAGCTTTTGTATGTCTTTAGCAGTTCATTGTAATTATTGTGCTTTTATCTGTTTCAATTATACTTTTTTTTTTTTGTTTTCTTTTTTACGATTTCAGTACAATTTACAATACAATGTATGTATGCATATAATTTTGTGATGTCGACATTTTCATTCAATTCTCTTAAGTCTGTTCGTGAGACTTTCTTGGAATTTTAATCAGTTCATGGTCAATAATTGCGCAAAAAAACAAATTTAAATTAAAATAATTCAGTTTGTTTGCCGCCTTTACGTTACAATTTATTTTATAAAAACATTATTGTTATTGTAATTTTTTGATCGAATGGAGTTTTGCAGTGCGATTTTCCTTTCATTTCTGAACGGGTGGCAACAAAGTGATTTGCGCGACTGGTGCCAAGTCGAGCCTCTTTCGGCAAATTGAATTGTTTGGGTTTATATTTAATATATTGGGTGTATAACATAAAAATGGGGGATTTTCCAAATGCTTAGCTTTTATTTTGAAACATTTGTACAATATAAATGTACTCAAAGTATTAGCCATTGTTAGATATGACCTTTTCCCATCTTTCTGGTAACATATGGATTCCAAGCCAAAAGAACTGCTCACCTTTTGAGGTCAAGAAGGAATCAAGCCAATATTGGATACTCTGATCCAAAGTGAAGCGTATCCCAGAGAGAGCGTTCTACAGCGATCAAAACAAATAGCAGTCGGACGGGGCACTGTTTGGACTATAAAGCGGGTGATGCAAAACTTCCCAACTACTTCATTCTAAATACTTTTTAACAGCTATTGCAACATGTGGCCGATCGTTATCATGGTGGAATATTACGGTTTCATATCTGTCCACATATTCAAGATCGCCTGATTTGACCGCTCCAGACTTCTATTTGTGGGGCTTTTTGAAGTCGCGGGTTTATGTCATCAAGCCTCAGACTCTTGCAGCTCTTAAAGACAATATCCGTCAAGGATGTGAGGACCTATCGCCGGAAGTTTTGCCCAAAGTGATGGAAAATGCCATAAAAAGGGCTCAAATGACAAGCAACTGCCATTTACATGACATCATATCTCGAGTTAATGTAAAAAAAATTAAAAGACCAAATAAAAATAATCCACAAGAAGAATCAAAGTTTTTCTTTTTTTTTTAATTACAGCCAAAAAACATCGGAAGTTTACTTTTGCGCCACCTTGTATTAACAAATTTAACTTGGTGACAAATTCAAAATGTTAATTTAACATAACAAACTGAAGTTTAACAGAACAAACTACTAAGTTTCCAGGTCACTGTAGAGAGATCTTGCGAGAACAAGTGTTACCACAAAAACTCATTTTAAACCACTGTTAATTGGAATTTTAAGGCTGACCACCATAAACAAACAAAAAAACTCTTTTTAAACACATTTGGACAAAATTCGTTGCTGAAATTGTGAAATGTGATGCAACTCAATTGCAAATTTTAATCGTATTGTATTATTGTCTCACATTATTTACTGGCATTTTGTTTACTTTTAATTTTTTTATAAAGGGTCTTCCAATAGGCACTTCCGAACTTTGACAAATGATAGCGGTTGTATTAGTGAAGCTACATCTGTTGAATTGGCTGTCACTTATTCAGTCTGTTTTGCCAAATCATCATGGATGGATATAGCGTTGAAAAAGACGTGGAAATGATAAAATTATTTTATCAAAATGTATGATCTGATCAGGCAACGTTCATTGCGCTTCGCACATTTACGGTGGGGCTCACTTCAGTATGATTGGGTACGTCAATCACCATGGATGGATATAGCGTTCAACAAGACGTGGAAATGATAAAAATGTTTTATCAAAAGGTATGATCTGATCGGGCAACGTTCATTGCGATTCATCCATTTTGCGGTGAGGCCCACTTCAGTATGATTGAGTACTTCAACAAACAAAATTGTCGAATTTGGGACGATAACAATCCACATAAGATCCAAGAGCTTCCAATTTATCCCGACCATGCCAGTGTTTGTTGTGGATTATGGATGATGTGAACTGGCCACCGATATCATGCGATTTGACCCATTTATACTTTTTCTTGTGGGGTTTTTGTAGGTCTATGTGAATAAGCCACAAGCCAAGTTCAGCCAGAGTCATTGACATTTCAGATGCGCCACAACCATCCAGCGAAGCCTTTTCTGACATTTGCATGGTGTTATATTCCACACATAATGGTATCTGTAAGCATTTCTACCGATGATATCTCACACAAATCTTGACTAATATAAATTTAAAGATATAAAGCTCTTAATGGAAGACCCTTTATTTATAAGTTGCACAACTATGGATGCATCATGATGTTTTTCATTTATTTTATTAAATAAATTTTAATTTTGATTGTTTGGTGGAGTTTGGCATTCAATTAAAAACAAAATATTAATGCTTTGTTGTGGCAACATTAAATGTTTCTGTAAGCCCTGCAATTCCAGGTATTTTTTTTTTTTTTAATTTTTCAATAACAATTGGATTACGGACTGAATTTTACAAGTGTCACACAGCATATCACATCAACTTTAGCATCCAAAGCAGCACATAACTCTATGAACGTGCTTATTTAAATAAATATATTCTCGATATTACTTAATGCTGGTAAATATTTAAATTAATATTAAATATTGAGTTAAATTAATGAATTTGTTAGGTAAACAAATCATTTGAGTCAGGGAAATTCATTTAATTCTCGTGAGGTAAATTGTAAAATTATAATTTAGGAAAACTAAACTGAATACTGATGATGGTGGAATAAATAGAAAATCATTAGTAAATCAAACATAGCCGCTATACGGACTTATACCTCATCACTCTGAAATGTGTTTTATGGAGCTCTCTATCGAATTTGGATTCTAATTAGCCTTATAAGCAATTTGCATAAACCTCTAACTATCAAATAACCATTTATAAGTATCGTATCTCTACTAAAATATTCTGCACCACATTTTGTCACGCATTTCTTTTTTAATCGCATGACTAATTGTTACAATGACTCAACGATATTAAATTTGTTGAAAAAAAAAACTGAATTTAAAACAAATATTAACTAAGGTCAGTACAAATAGCCACAGCTACCTACCACTACGACTGCCTGACTGCTGCTGCTGCCTTTAAAACGGGGAGTTAACAAATGTGGTTGTTGGTAGTGATTTTGAAATTAAAACAAACAAAACTTTTTTCCTCTTTTTTTTTATTGAATTTATTCGAATGTGTTTTTCATATTAAAAACTGGTAAAACACGCACGAGCTAATAAATTAAATTAAACACACAGAGAGATACAAGCCTTTAATACTTGTAAAACAATTTACCCAAAAAAAAAACATACAATAAATGACAAAAATGTTTAAATAACAACAATAAGCGTACTAAAAATAAATTGGTATTATGCAATAACGCAAACATTTACAAATAACGGTCAATGATAAAAGGGTACATTAAACCCTTTTTGCTACTCGACAAACTCGTACAATAAATGCACACTACTTATTATAGCACATGAATAAAAATGTTTGCATTTTTTTAGGTTACTTCTTCTACTAGCTCAAATACAAATAATGACAGAGAAATAATTTTAAAGTGTAAATAGTTCATTGTTATAACAGATAGATGAAGGAGTTCATTCATTAACATTTGGAAGTTAAATTTTTATAAAAATCCATTAAAAACTCATGAAACCATAGGCTAACAGGACAATATTTTATTAAACTATAAACCTGGATCTGTGATGAAAAATTTATTGGGTGTATGACTTAAAAATGCGGGATTTTCCCAAATGTTTTAGCTTTTATTTTGAAACATTTCAACAATATAAATTTATTCAAAGTATTTCCCATTGTTCGCTATGACATTTTCCAATCTTTCTTGCAACAATCATCTTTTGAGGCCAAGAACGAATCAAGCCAGATTCGTCCCCCAGAGAAATCGGTCTGCATCGATCGAAACAAATAGACCGTCCGACGGACAAGGTCTGGACTATAAGGCGGCGAGGCAAAACTTGCCAACCACTTCCTTCTATATAGTTTTTAACAGGTATTGCAACATGTGACCTAATATATTGGGCGTTATTCGGCTAATATTTGCTTAAAACGAATCAGTTGCATTCGGTACAGGTTCCCTTTGATGGTCTGGCCAGATTTCAGCAGAGCATTGCCTTAGATTAAGATTTCAGTAGAGCATTGGCTTTGGTGTAGATTCGACTGGTTGACCGGTCTTCATATACGATCTCTTATGCTTCGGGTTATTGTAATGGATGCATTTTTTATCGTCAAAATGATTACTTTTATAGCGTTCAAGCAGAATACAAAATCGTATTTCAGGATCTCTCAGCTTCAATTCGTATGCAAACGTTTTGAAATTGCTGATTGAGTAGCTCCCAATGATTTTGCCAACTCTTGTTGAGTTTTTGCAACAATCTTCATGGAGTAATGCCTCCAATTCTTGGTCTTCGCCTGGGCGATCTTTGTCTTCCATGTCAAAACCATCTCTCGCACGTTGGAACCGATGGAACGCCTTCACTATAAGCTTTGGTGGGTAAGAGGCACTTATTTTCAAATTAAGAAGTAAGCAAAACTTCCCTCATATTTTTGTCGAAAAATCCATCTTTCATTAAAAAAAAACACAAAAATCATCAATAACTCGAGAATGGGAACTTCACTTTGAGTGAATTATGAGTAAATTCGGATCCAAAATAGATTTTTGATATGAAAATCCTATAAACCAAGTTTAATTACGAAAAGATACAAGTTTAATTACGAATAACTTAGTAAATTTTTCACACCAAAAACATAATTATAATCTCCACCACCATTGGTAGAAATACAATGAATGGTCCAACCCTTAAGTATACGGTTTGGCTCAAAATCACTTTCTGATTTTATTTAGCAATGTTCGACGTCCGCTTGTCTGTCCATGTAAATCTTGTACATAATCATATTTCAGGTGTAATATAATCCGATGCCTTCTTGGTCCCAAGGACGAACGATGGTAAAAATGGTTGAATGCTCATAAATTTGTGACTAAATTCAGCACAAGCCTTTAAATAGTCAAAGATTATACTGAACATAGAGTTTCCAAAAAACCGAAGAATTTTAAATCGCGGTTTCGGTTTTAAAAAATTGAAAACCGATTGCTTTTGGTTTTTTTCGGTCTTGTGATAATTTATTAAATATTAAGTGTTATGGAAACAAAATCATTGGACGGGTGTTTAAGGGGTTAAAGAAAAATTTGTACATTTTCTTTGAATGGTACTTGTTTAATATAGTAAATTAGTTAGCTTATTAGTTGGCTAATATGCTTTTCAGTAAAGAAATAATCAAGAATAGGCGGCTAAATTATGATACTAAGCAAGTAAGAGAGCTATATTCGGTTGTGCCGAATCTTATATACCCTTCAAGAAATTATACTTAAAAAAAAAATAAAAAAAAAAAAATATTTTTTAAACAATTTTTTAAAAAAAAATTTCCAAATAACGTTGGAATGGACTTTGAAATATCTATCGTTTGATAGATATTATATATTTATAATAGATATTTTAGATATTTATGACATAGTAATCGATATATAGATCAAAAATAGTCCAATAATAGAGGTTGTCTCGGATTTTTGCTCATATCTCCGTTATTTATAAACGGATTTAGCTGATTTTTAAAAGGAAACTTCTCGAAAGCATGTCTGACAGAATTATTGAAGATTTGGATCCCAAAGATATCTGGGGTCTTCAGAAAATTGATTTCAACAGACAGACAAACGGACATGGCTTAATCGACTCCGCTATCTATAAGCATCCAGAATGTATATACTTTATAGGGTCGGACAATTATATTGTGGAAATTACAAACGGAATGACAAAAGTATATATACCCTTCTCACGAAGGTGAAGGGTATAAAAAGGAGAACTATTCCAAACTAATAGTGTGGTCACACGGTATGAATTGCATGTGTTTTGTGACATATATTGCGACATTTTTCCACATTAAACATGTACATACCATGTGATCCATACCAAAGTTTGTGTATGTAAAATACATGTGTATACCTTATGACATTTTTGGCAATTACAGCATGTTCTATTTGTGTGTTTAACATTGTGTATTTTGAAATACAACACTGTGTGTTGTATTGAGAAAAATCGTAATAAAATAAGTTTCATTGCATTAAATGTATTTATTGTGGTTTAAAAATGTTTAAATAGATATATAGTTAAAATCAACAAACATATACATTAATAGAGGTTATGTCAAATGGAATTACATATGTACGTGTGAACGTGGAAACCATGAATCGTATGTATGTGTGAATTTTGACATACACATGGAATTCCATATGTATCGAATATATTTCCCAATACATATGGAATACATACCGTGTGACTCCCCTTTAAGGAGTACTTTTTCGTTCTTCAAAATGGTACTTTTTGAATTTTCTATAATATTGAACCTAGAACCAGGAAATTACTTTGATTTCAAAGTGTGGAAAATTTGTACTTATTATATTAAATTATTTTAATGAGTAAAGTAAGAATCAAGTATATGTGGCTTAATGATATTGAGGATACAAAAACTATTAGTATTATTTCATTCTTCGAATGTTTTTTTTTTTTTTTTTTTTTAAATTTCTATAATAAGGTTGATTATAAGCAGGAAATAAACACTATGATCCTGACCGAGTTAGAATCTTAAAAAGGGATTTACAGGTACTTTTTTCCAACTAATAATAGTTTTTGAATATTTTATAAGAATGGACCTAGAAACATGGTTGTGGTTTAGTGAATACGAATTCAAAATGGATATTCAATGGTACTATTTCTTTATTGCAATGGTACTTTTTGAATATTATTATACCCTTCACCTTCGTGAGAAGGGTATATATAAGTTTGTCATTCCGTTTGTAATTTCCACAATATAATTTTCCGACCCTATAAAGTATAAATGTTCTGGATCTTTATAGATAGCGGAGTCGGTTGTCTGTTGAAATCAATTTTCTGAAGACCCCAGACATCATCGGGATCCAAATCT
This sequence comes from Calliphora vomitoria, assembly GCA_942486065.2. NCBI lineage: Eukaryota > Metazoa > Arthropoda > Insecta > Diptera > Calliphoridae > Calliphora > Calliphora vomitoria. The sequence goes on from OW818032.2 coordinate 4,535,543, forward strand.
TCAATAATTCTGTCAGACATGCTTTCGAGAAATTTCCTATTTAAAATCAGCAAAATCCGTCCATAAATAACGGAGACAAGCTCTATTTTTCGACTATTTTTGATCTATATCTCGATTACTAAGTCATAAATATAGAGGATATGGATATCTAATGATAGATATTTCAAAGTCCATTGCAACGATGTATATAAGGCTATAATATTAAGTTGGATCAAAATCGAGAAAAATATTTTTTTACCCGATTTTTTTTTCACAAAAAACATTTTTGTCATAAATTTTTTTCGCTAATAAATTGAAAAAAAAATAATTATTTAAATTAAAAAAAAAAATGGATAAAACTTTTAAAAAACAATTTCGAAAAAAAAAAATTAAAAACAATATATTTTTTTTAATTTAATTTTATTGTATAATTTGGTGAAGGGTATATAAGATTCGGCACAGCCGAATATAGCTCCTTTACTTGTTATAAAATAAACTTAAAAATTAGGCACACATGATTGTGAATGAGTTAGAATTCACAAAAGGTGACTTATAGTGGATTTTCTATAATAGTGGACCAAGAAATTAAGCATTCATGATGCTTAATTTCATATAAAAGCTACTTTTTATATTCTAATAATACTTTTCGAATGAGATAGAATCCACAATAAAAAGTATCAATAAACATGAAAGTAGAGACGTGTTATCCTGATTTAGTATTAATTCATAAAGGAAACTTAATAGCACTATATCTTTCTTCTTATTGGGGTCGCGAAGCGAACCGGTTCAGCTAGTACTCCATACTTTTATCGGATATTTGAAAAAAAAGTCTGTTAAAAAAATTTTGCATTTTTTAAAATTAAATATATAAACAGTCGTTTGAAGTGTAATTGTCAGGAAATGCTAGTATAATCAGTATTTTTAAATGAGTTTGTGTCATTCTTTATTAACAGGTTTCCTTGCCTAGCCAACGAAATGTAGCCTGCTACATCATCTGAAGCAATTATTGTAATACAATTGAATAAATTTTAAGAAATCTTAAGATATTTTTACATCGATTTGTTTTTAGAGAAATTGGATGAATCATTGGATGAAAAAGTTTGTTTTTCATTTCTAAATTTTGAATTTTTCTACTGAAAATAGATTACAAGCAAAAACCAAAAATTGAACAGTTGTTTTGGAAATCGGTTCAAATCTACCCTAGCTTTCATATAAGAAATACTATCTACAATAATTTTATTGAAATTTATCGGCAAATTTAAAAACATTTAAAATATGTAAATCATTTTTTTGCTTATTTAATTACGCTGTCTTGATTAAAATCATTTCAAATATGAAAAAAAAAATTTACAAAAGTAAATTGAGGGAAAAAACCAGACAACACATCATTTTTTAAAGTTCGAAATATATTAACAATCCAAATATTTCTTTTAGTGATCATGAAAAATAAATTAAAAAAAAATTAAAAATAGCAATACATCCGCTTAGCGTGTGCGTCGCTGTCTCAGTGGCTACTAAACAAAAGTGTGTTCTTAGTCAGCGCGAAAGCACAATGAAATGGACACCATTGCTCTAAGGCCTCTAAAATCTGTAAATTTAATGTGAAAATTTGTAGATAACTCACACTCTGCACTCTTTCGAGCAGAAAAAAACAAAAAAGAATTCGTATATTCAAGTTTCTGCATGTTGTCTAATATTCAGTGAACAACACAATCAATATTAACAATAATATTGATTGTGCAAACAAATCTTTGATCTTTAGCTGTGTTTTATGCCAAGGTATAAAGCTAACAAGTGCAATTTAATAATTCATTGTAGGTACATACATAATTCTCCTTAAAATTCAAGCATTCATTAAACGCATGAAATAATTTTTTCAAGAAAAATACAAAAAACAAAACGTTATTTTGCAATATCATATTAAAATTCCCCAAAAAACCAACAACAAAAATTAAGAAAAAGAAAATAAAACATTAATGAATAAATGAACAACAGGAGAATGATACTGTCTGAGCATTTTGTTTTTGACAAGCAACCTTGACCAGATTACATTAAATTTGTTTTGTAACTGTTGGCAAAAATAAAAATTTATGACAGTTATTCAATTCTATTTTTTCATCGTTAATTAACTACAAACTGGATTTCTCTAGATGAATTTCGCTCAACATGTTTAAATATTTCATACTTATTTACAAACAAAAAAAGCCTACAAAGAAGCAAAAGTTTATAACAAATAAACAAATACAAAAGCAACAATGATAATGATAATAATAATAGTAATAACATAAATAAAAACATATTGTGTATTTGCGTAAACAAAACAAGCGTGCCGGTACATTTATAATTCGAAAAGCAAACAAACAAAAAAAAAGACTAAACATCAACTTTGCAAAAAAAATAAAACAAAAAACTGAAATCAAACTGTGTTTAACATGCGGTATTTGTTGCACGTATTCACACAGTATTTTTATTTTGTGATGTTTTTATTAAAATCACAAAACATTCATTCATATAAGTACATACATAATAAATACAGTAAACCAAAGAAAAATAAAAAAATATCAGAATATATTTATCGCAGTGACTACTTACTGGTGGTAGTAACTAGTGGTGCCCTTTTAAAATATTTAAAACACGATTTAAGCGATTTTGTTTTAGTTGAAGGAATTCTCTCGAATTTTACAGACAGACATATTGACGTCTTTGGATTTCTTGTACATATAAATTTTTAAATTCATTTAAATAATTTTGAAAAAGAAACCTTGATTTCGTTCGTCAATGTTTTTATTCAAATAAATAATGTTTGCTTACAGTTCTTTGTAACTGTTTAATATTTCATTAACTATTTCGGTTCTTCTGTTTTTTATTTCTATTTAAAAACAATAAGAATCAATGCTAAAGCAAACGCTTATTTTCTTATGAAATTTTAATCAGTTCTTAGTAACTTTTACTGTATTAACTTGAAATCGTTTAAGTGACCTCTAACGGAAATGATGGCCAACTATTTGAATTCAATTTGTGTTTAGCATAGAACAGAACCTTTGCAATGACTATTGTGAATGATAGCTGGGTGCACACTCAAGCACTCACACACTGTATGTATGTACTCTACCATTTCAAGTGTTTAGAATTTGTTTAATGAATTTGAAATGTTATAGGTACATATAAGAAATTTATTAAAATTAAATAAAATATAGTTTATTTAAGACGTTTTTATTAAATACTAGCAATAAACCCGGTGCGCTTCGCCACCCCAATTGGATGAAAGAAATAGTACTATTAAGTCTCCCTTTGTGAATTAAAGCTAATTCAGGATAACATGCCTCTAGATTCATGTTTATTGAATCATTGTATTGTGGCTTCTAGCTCATTCGAAACGTATTATTATAATAAAAAAGTACCATTTAGACCCACATTTTATATGCCCACACATGATAATTTTTATAGAAAATGCTAAAGAAATGTACCACTAAAGTCACCTTTTGTGAATTCTAACTCATTCCGAATCATGTGTGCCTAATTTTGAATTTTTAGGTTTAATTTTATAACATAGTCAAAAAATATTATTAGTTGGAAAAAAGTGCCTGTGAGTCCCTTTTTTAGATTCTTATTCGGTCAGGATCATATACCATTCGAAGAACGAAAAAATACAAATTATTTTTGTATTTAAGCTAACTAATTTAATATATTAAAAAAGTTAGTTACTCACTGAGGAGCATATATTTTATATTTCTAGGTCCATTATTATAGAAAATTCAAAATATACCATTAGAATAATGAAAAAAATTATTAGAGATAATTCAAAAAGTACCTTTATAATATAGAAAAAGTAGCATAAAGCCCCCACTTGTAGATTCCCAATCGGTCGGGATCATATAAGCTTTATTTCACAATTCTAAGTTCATTGGTGAAGAAGATACAAAAAGTACTATTCGAATATAGAAAAAGTACCATGAAGACTCCCCCTTAAATTCTCACTCCCTTATGACCATATATGTTTAATTTTATGTTTCTAGATCCATTATTATAGAAAATTTAAAAAGTACCATTAGAATAAAGAAAAAGTACCATAATGTTACCACTTGAAGATTTTCTTTCGCTTAGGTCTATATAAGCGTTATATCATGTTCATTGGTGAAGAAAATACAAAAAGTACCATTCGAATAAAATACGAAAAAGTACCAAAAAGTATCCCCTTAGAATTATCATTCACTTAAGAAATTTAAAAAAGTACCATTATAATAAAGAAAAGGTATCACGAAGTATCCCCTTGATTTTTCACTTTCATATACGCTTAATTTCATATTTATATGTCCATCAGAAAAAGTACCAAAAGGCAGCCACTTCTCGTGTCCATATAGGCTTTATTTCATGTTTCTAGGTTCATTGGTGAAGAAATTACGAAAAGTACCATTCGAATAAAGAAAAAGTACAAAAAGGTCCCTCCCTAGAATTCTCACTCACCTAGGACCATATATGCTTAATTCCATGTTTCTAAGTCCATTGCTATAGAAGTGTCCAAAAAGTACCATTAGAATAAAGAAAAAGTACCATGAAGTGTCCGCTTAAAGTTTCACTCACTTATTACCATATACGCATAATTCCGTACTTCTATGTCCATTATTACAAAAAAATCAAAAAGTACCATTAGAATATAGAAAAAGTACCAAAAAGCCCCCACTTGTGGTTTCCCACTCACTCGGTTCCATATAAACTTTATTTCATGTTTATAGGTTCATTGTTGAAGAAATTACAAAAAGTACCATTCGATTAAAGAAAAGGTACCAAAAAGTCTCCCCCTAGAATTCTCACTCACTTAGGACCATATATGCTTAATTTCATGTTGCTAAGTCCATTGCTATAGAAAAGTTAAAAAAGGACCATTAGAATACAGAAAAAGTAACAAAAAGCCCCCACTTGTGGTTTCCCACTCACTCGGCTCCATATAACCTTTATTTCATGTTTATAGGTTCATTGTTGAAGGTACCAAAAAGTCTCCCCCTAAAATGTTCACTCACTCTAGAATTCTCACTCACTTAGGACCATATATGCTTAATTTCATATTTCTAAGTCCATTGCTATAGAAAAGTCAAAAAAGTACCATTAGAATAAAGAAAAAGTACCATGAAGTGTCCGCTTGAATTTTCACTCTCTTATTACCATATACGCATAATTTCGTACTTCTATGTCCATTATTACAAACAAATCAAAAAGTACCATTATAATATAGAAAAAGTACCATAAGTCCCCTATTTGTGGTTTCCCACTCATTCGGGTCCATATAAGCTTTATTTCATGTTTCTAGGTATATTCGTGAAGAAATTACAAAAAGTACCATTCGAATAAAGAAAAAGTACCAAAAAGCCTGCCTCCAGAATTCTCACTCACTTAGGACCACATATATGCTTAATTTCATGTTTCTAAGTCCATTGCTATAGAAAATTCCAAAAAGTACCTTCAGAATAAATATAAAGTACCATGAAGTGTCCGCTTGAATTTTCACTCACTTAGGACCATATACGCCTAATTTCGTGTTTCTATGTCCATTATTACAAACAAATCAAAAAGTACCATTAGAATATAGAAAAAGTACCATAAGTCCCCTATTTGTGGTTTCCCACTCATTCGGGTCCATATAGGATTTATTTCATGATTCTAGGTTCATTGTTGAAGAAATTGCAAAAAGTACCATTCGATTAAAGAGAAAGTACCAAAAAGTCTCCCCATAAAATTCTCACTCAGGACCATATATGCTTAATTTCATGTTTCTAAGTCCATTGTTATAGAAAATTCAAAAAAGTACTATTAGAATAAAGAAAAAGTACCAAAAGGCAGCCACTTGTGGATTCCCACCCACTCGGGTCCATATAAGCATTATTTCATGTTTCTAGGTTCATTGGTGAAGAAATTACAAAAAGTACCATCCGAATAAAGAAAAAGTACCAAAAAGTCTCCCTCTAGAATTCTCACTTACTTAGGACCATATATGCTTTATTTCATGTTTCTATGTCCATTGCTATAGAAAATTCAAAAAAGTACCATTAGCATAAAGAAAAAGTACCATGAAGTATCCAATTGAATTTTTTCTCACTTAGGACCATATACGCCTAATTTCGAATTTCTATGTCCATTATTACAAAAAAATCAAAAAGTACCATTAGAATATTGAAAAAGTACCAAAAATCCCCCACTTGTGGTTTCCCACTCATTCGGGTCCATATAACCTTTATTTCATGTTTATAGGTTCATTCGTGAAGAAATTACAAAAAGTACCATTCGAATAAAGAAAAAGTACCAAAAAGTCTACCCTCACTCACTTATTACCATATATGCTAAACTTCATGTTTCTAGGTCCATTATTATAGAAAATTGAAAAAGTACCATTAGAATAAAGAAAAAGTACCATAAGTACCACTCTAATATAAAAAAACTGCGATAGAGTTTCCTCCTAAACTTCTCACTCACTTATTATCATTAATGCTTAATTTCATGTTTCTAGGCCCATTATTAAAGAAAATTCAAAAAGTACCATTAGGAGAACAAAAAAGTACCTATAGTTCAGTTCTCACATTTTGGTACCCAAATATTATCCCCTACTCCTAACTCTAACTTCATTCAGATACATATCAGCTAACTTTAATGTCGATAAGTGAAATAATTGAAAATATTAAAAAAAGTACCATTAGGAAAAAAAGTACCAAATGCCCTTTTCCTCCTTGAACACCCCTCAAGTTTGAAATTTAAAAATATTCCATTTTGCCAAAATTGTTTATGCTTAAAGACATGCCTCAAACGATTAAAATCTGTGTTAATGTGCTCAAGAAAAATAAGTTTTAAAAAAAGTACCAAACTGTTTTCCCGGATTTGGACAAATATACATCTTGTCAGTCGAGTTCCAAATAGCACTCTGTTAGTTAATTTTTGCATGAATCCAGGAACCAATGTTAAAAATTTTTCAAAATTGGCTGAAAATGTTAAATAAAATGTATTTTTCCATTTTTACCCCCTTTTTGGTACCTTTTTTATCCCCATTGCGGTGTTAAAATTTTAATCAAATAAATTTCTGTATCGTGGTGGGAGCTTAAAATAAAATATTTATATGTCTATATCAATTTGTAGAAAAACATACTTTATGAAAAAAGTACCAAAAATAAATACAATTTTTATCCCTTAAGGGTTCGAATTTCCAAAAAGTACCAAACTTATATTTTTTATTTTTTGATATGTAATGAATACGATTTAAAATTTGTTTCTATGTTTAGTAGTTTAAAAGATATATATGGTGCCAAGAAAGTACCAAAATACAGTTTTTACCCGTTTTCTCCCCTAAAAGGTTCGAATTTCGAAAAAGTACAAAATACCTGTCAGCTTATTTTTTAAATGGAGTAACATGCAATTTTAAGATTTTTTGTATCTTTATTAGTTTCGAAGATATAAGGTTACCGAATTTACCCGTTTTTACCCTTTTTTACCCCCTAAACGTTCGAATTTCCAAAAATCCCTTCTTATCGGATCGTTTTGGGGAGGGAGGAACCCACAGTTAAAATTTCATGATTCTAGCTTCAACCGTTTGGGCTGTGCGATGATGAATCAGTCAGTCAGTCAGTCAGTCAGTCAGTCAGTCAGTCAGTCAGTAACGTTACTCTTTTATATATATAGATTAAAGGCCTTATTCATAATGAATTTTTAAATCTATTACAGGTTTATAAAACAAATTTTGTATGGAAATTCTGTTTTGTTAACCTTTTTTTATACCCTACACCACCATAGTGGGGAGGGTATAATGGATTTGTGCAGATGTTTGTAACGCTCAAAAATATTAGTCTAACACCCACCTTAAAGTATACCGATCGACTCAGAATCTGAGTCGATTAAACGATGTCCGTCCGTCCGTCCGTCCGTCCGCCTGGCTGGCTGGCTGGCTGGCTGGTTAGCTGGCTGTCCATGTAAACCTTGTGCGCAGAGGTCGCATTTTTGAAGATATTTCGATAAAATTTGGTCCATATCATTTTTTCTGCCCAAGGACGAACCCTATTGAAACTGGCTGAAATCGGTTCATTATTTCACCTAGCCTCCATACAAATGTCCTACCAAAATTGGACTTTATCGGTCATAAATGTTTAATTTATATATGTATCTAAACAAGTTTTTCTCTAAATAAGTTTTATATATACAGAATTCATGTCACCAAATTTTATGATGATCGGTCAATAATTAGTCATAGCTCCCATATAAGGCCTGCTTCCGATAATCACTTTAATGAGCATAAATCTCCTAAAAATGTTGGCATACACATAAAATGCAACATAAATAACTTTCATATAGACATTAATTACACTACCTAATTTCATGGTGATCGGTCCATAATTGGTCATAGCTCCCATAAGGCCCACTTCCGAAAATCTCTCACGAATATAAATTATTGAAATTTTGAAAGAAAAATGTTTTTGCTCATTTCTTAGTGTAGGGTATTATATGGTCGGGCTTGACCGACCATACTTTCTTACTTGTTTAAAGTTAAAAATTGATTTTGAATAAGGGGGTAGAAGTATAAATATGGAATCAATGATGGGTACTGTGGAATTAAGGAGTGAGATCGAAAAATGCTTAACATAGATATATGTTAATAAAAACGAAACCACCAAACTTACAGTTTTAATTTTTTTTAATTGATTGAAATTATTATTACAACTTACACAAAAAAATATATTTTTATAGTTTTAATCACTAGTGATGAAATTTTGAACCTTTTTCGAAAACCCTTCCATTAACGTTTTTATAGTGCTTTCTGTCACTTTGCTCGAGCAGGTAGTCCATCTCCTTTTAAAATCTACCACTCTTTTGGACACCTTTTTTGTGCTCTTCAATTCTCTTTTAACAACATCCCTATATCTCTCCACTGGCCTTAGCTCCGGGAAGTTTAGAGGATTTGCTTCTCTTGGTACAAATACCACATTATTGTTCTTGTACCACTCCAGGGCTTGTTTACCATAGTGACAGGATGCCAAGTCAGGCCAAAAATAAGTGGACACATGATGAAGTCTTATGAATGGAAGCATTCTCTTTTGTAAACATTCCTTGATGTAAATTTCGGTATTTAGAGAGCCCTTTGTAACAAATGACTGGCTTCTTTTGCCGCAACTGCATATTGCACGCCATACCAAGGACTTTTTGGAAAATTTTGTCTGCTTTTGGGACCTAAACATTTCTTCAACATCGAGGGAATGCATCAGCAAAATCAAAATTTTGACAAGGAAACTGCGAAAAATCTGCCAGAACATACATTTCGTCATCCATTATGCAGCAGGAATATTTTTTTAATAAAACTTGACTTCAATTTCCGTGCTCTGTTTTTGGCCTCTAAATTTTTAGCAGCGTTCCTGTCAGGAACTATTTGAGCCTTGTATGTTTTTAAACCTGCTTTAGCTATCGTACCTAATAGTCCGAGCACTGAGCTAACCGGTCTGCTTTCCTACCGGATGTGTTGGGAGCTCTTTTGAAAATGCTTCAAAATTTTTTGGCTTTAGAGTTCTTCTAATTTCCCGGCCTATTACAATTTCCGGGAAATATTAAACATATCTGTTAAATTTTTGAATACTAAATTAAGCCAAAAGCCAGTCCAATTTTACAATAATCAGTTAAAACCAAGGTTGGCAACCGAAACGAATAACGGTATCGGTAACGGTATCGGTATTAATTTTATTTTTATTTCGGTATCGGTATCGGTAACGGTATTTAAATTATATCGGTATCGGTATACCGGTATAATACTAATATATCGGTATTTATACCGGTATAAAAATTAAGTACATCAAACCTAACAAAAACTTATAAAAAATCGAAATATATGAAAGAGCTACAAAAAAAATACAATATGTCAAAACAACAGGTACTTTGTTTTTGTTAAAAGATAATTGAATTGTCAAAGTTGCCTGTTGTTGTTTTTGCTTGAATTGACAATCCAATCATCTATACAAGTGAACAAAATAATCAGCTGTTCTTCTGAGGTCACCTGCTATAAATTCGCCTTGGTATGTAAGTAAACAACTAAGACAGAGTTGCATTAGTTGAACATCAAGCAGGGATGGACAAGGCTCAAATACTATTTTCTACTAGCAGCAAAGTTGTTAAATTATGTAATTTTAACAATTTTGCAAAATTTAATTATAATGCCGGTATGATATCAGTATTGAAACTTGTATGATACCGGTATTGATTTGCAATTGATACCGGTATAATAAAGGTATTGATACCGTTATGATAACGGTATTGTACCGGTATGATACCGGTATTAAGGGAAACGGTATTTGAATACCGGTATTTTACCGAAATAATTATTTCGGTATCGGTATCAATACCGGTACTCAATTTTAAACGGTATTTAATCGGTATCGGTATTAATATCGGTATCGGTATTAATAACGGTTAAAACCAAGGTTGGCAACCGATACCGTTATTAATACCGATTTGCACATAGCATGATTTAAATCAAAGACATTGTTACAAGGTTGGATCACACAATATTTTAAAATAACGCGGTATGGCAGGAATTAAAATTGATTCAAAACAATTAAGCGGTATTGAAAATATTTGAAAATGAGGGAATTTAAATCAATAAACACTGATACATATGGAATTCACATGAAAATATACGAATTCAATTAATATTTTAATTAAAACAAGTAAGAGAGCTATATAGCTGTGCTGAATCTTATATCAAATTATACTTTAAAATAAAAATTTTTAATATTTTTAGGTAAAAAAAATTCATTTTTTTTCAGAATTGTTTTTCAAAATTAATTTTTTTTTTTTTTTTTTCAAAATTGTTTTTTAATTTTTTTCCATTTTTTTTTTTAAATTTTTTTCAAAATTTTTTAAATATTTTTTTTCTAATTTATTAGTGAAAAAAATTTATGACAAAAAACTTTTTTTGGTAAAAAAAAAATTCGGGTTAAAAACATTTTTCCCGATTTTGTCCCATTGTAGGTCCAAATTACTATAGCCTTATACATCGTTGCAATAGACTTTGAAATATCTATCATTATATATCCATATTGTCTATATTAATGTCTTAATAATCCAGATATTGATCATAAATAGGCCAAAAATCGAGGTTGTCCCGGTTTTTACCTTATATTTTTGTTCTATTTTCTTGATTTTAAATAGCGACCGAGCCGGAAGAATTCCCGATATATTGATGTATCAATTATGTTTGTAAGTTATTTGGGGGCTACGGAAAGTTGATTTCAACATACAGACGGACATGGCTATATCGACTTCGCTATCTATAAGGAACCAGAATATATATACTTTGTGGGGTCGCAAATGAAAAATGTAGAACAGAATGACAAACTTATATATACTCTTGCGACTCATGGTGAAGGGTATAAAATAAATTCCATTATTATTGAATTTATTGGAAATTTAGTTATTCATAGTGATTCTTGGGGCATTGTTCTGCATGTTATCCTTTTAAATAGATGAGAGCATTGAATAAGTATTGACTACATGAGTTTCATTAACATTCTTATTAAATACAAGTAAACAGCGGACTGTCCACCACGGACTATAGTTGCTAATAACTGATTAACTGCAACAAAAATTTACATATTTATACCAAGTTTCTATCGTTATCAAATTTGTTCAAAATCGATTAACCCTTATCCCGTACTCATGGTCTAACTTGACCAAAGAATTTTTAAATTAATAGAGTACTTTGCAGTTTTTACCCAAATCGGTCAAACAGCTCAAAATATTCGGGGTGTAATAAGGGTCAAGGGATACTCTCGCAAAGCGATTTAACAATCAGAGACTTATATAAATGTTGGTGTCAAGTTAAACATCTCTACCAAATTACCTAAGGATCGGTCTTTAGCCCCCATAAAAGGCGCTTTCGAATAAATCTATAAAACGATGAAATTAATGTTTTATTTGTCATTGTTTGAATGATAAATTTGTTTTCTTTCGTTTTCTTGAGTTTTAGAACCAATGAACTGATCGTATCAAGCTACACTTGCTGGTGCATTGAACTTTTCATTGTCTTCATGTTCAATAGGTCTTGTTGCCCAGATAATTAGGTTTAAGTCCCATTTATAAAATATTTCAGACATTTGTATACGAACCTATGGTTACTTTCGAGAAAACATTCTGATTTGGTATTAAATTGAAAATGATTTGAAATGGAAACCTTTCTCAAAAACAAGCGAAGTATATTCTCAATTTAGGAAATTGGTTTTTTTTCCTGAAATTTTTCGAAAATCTATATATATAAAAATGTATGTTTGTATGTATGTATGTTCCGAATGAACTCAAAAACGGTTTGACCGATTTTGATGATATTTTCAGGGAATCTGCAGAATAGCCCAGAGGGAAACACTGTAAAGTCAGATTTTTGATATTCGGTCTGTGGGCGGAGGGGTGTGTAAAAATCAAGTTTTTACATTATACCGCTTATGCCATCTACATGTATATAAAAACAGATGTGTGTATGTTCCGTATGGAATCAAAAACGACTGGACCGATTTTGATAAAATGTTTAAGAAATCGTCAGAAAAGCCTAGCGGGTAACACTGTAAAGTCGGTCTGTGGACGGAATAGCTTGGCAAAATCAAATTTTTATACTATACCGCTTATGACATCAAAAAAAAGATTATTGTATAATTATTGATCGACCTCTTCCTCAATTCTTATAGATAGTTTATTTAGTTTCCTATATAAAGGCTTACAAGGTCAGTGATTGTTGTAAAAAAATTTGTCAAAAAAAACTTTTTTCAACAAAATTTTGTCAAAATAATTTTTTTCCAAACAAAAAAATAAAAAATTGTCTACCAAAATTTTTATTTCTTCAATTGGAGAAATAAATACTTTTTTTATTCCCAATCGCTCCCGAATGGATCGATCAAGAGAAAGAATCGATTAAAAGTTGCCGTCATTTTATTACAATAAGTATGATGACACCAGGAATCATAAGGACGTACGGATTGGCGCAATGAACAAACATTGCTTACATTCTAGCGTTTTAAAGTTCCCTAAGGTATCCTCGGCTTCATGCCCACCTTTAAAGTTCAAGGCCAAATGTACCACAGAATTCGATCATTGCTCCCGCTTCCCAATGATAATGCGAAGTTCCTTCAATATCAACGAACATCGTGTGCATGTCAGCAAGCTCAATAAGCAAATACAATTGAAACTGCCCGGCGAAACAATAAAATACAAATCGATTGACACAGTAAAGTACGAAGAACAAGCCGTCGATTATCCTACTGAACTTTTGAATTCATTGGAACCAGCCGCATGTATTAACATTGAAGGTTGGATCACCGACTTTATCTGACAATGTATATTAAAATCAAGATCGACATGCAATATAAAACTGGTGTTTTCTAAGGCCCAGCAACGCGGACCGGGTTCAGCTAGTTTATTTTAAAAATGGATTGACAATGAACAATACTTAAACATACACACATAATTTGTTAATACTTATTTAAATAGTATGCATTCACTAATTTTATATCGCCTAGGTTTAAATAATTTGTTAAGTCATACTTTATTTTAGATTTGAGAATAATATTTGGTTTCACATTAAGAACATTTCCTAAATTTAATTTTAGATTTGTAAATGACCCCTTTTCTAAATATTTTTCATAAATCAACCTCAAATTGAGTTCAAATATGATAATCAAACCTTTGAGAATTATGTTTGATATGAAAATAACAGACGTTTTACAAAATCAATATTGTTAATATGAAATACATATTTATTTTTAATAACATTAAGTGCATCTTCTTGTAAAACTAAACGACAAACGTTTGAGAAAATGATATTTATATTTATACCCTACCACCATAGTCGGGAGGGTATATTGGGTTAGTGCTGATGTGCACAAATAGGTTTCATATATACAGAAGTTATGCCAAGTAATTTTATGGCGATTGTTCTATAATTAGATTGGTGTAGGGTATCATATTTTCGATCTTGACGACTATACTTTCTTACTTGTTTTACATAGTAAACATTATTTATAATACATTTTAAAAGATACTTCCGCATTTATTTGTTTATTACAAAAATACTACTTACTAAAGGGTATAGTAAATTTAACTACGAGTAAGAGTAACACAATTTGTTGTAAGTGTATATGTACATTGTAATCTCAGTATTATTAACCTTTTAGCAAGTCATTTACACTAAAAACTAAAATATCATCAAAACAAATAAGGATGAGATTAATAAACACACATATTTCTTATTGAAAATATTTAGACTAAAATTACAAATAAATTTGATTGTTAGTTTTACAAATAAAAACTTGGAAGAATATTAAATGCCCTAACAGCCAATAATAACTTAAATATAGTATTGTAAGCATTATTCTAATGATTTCACAGATTTCTGAAATAAAGGGTGTTTTTTTAAGCCTGATTAAACTGTCAAACGAACTGTCATACTATGCGCACTTTTTGACATATGTGGTCAATATACTCTGGCAAATCATCATGAATAGATTGACGCTTGAACTACGCTTCCAATCATCCGAATTTTCTTTGAAAATTAGTCATCGATTCGCGCAACTTATAGACGACTTCGTGATTTTTATCGTGCACATAATCGTCCGTCTGAGCAAGCCATCCGTCGAACTGTTGATAGATTTTATACCACATACTCTCTATCTACAAGGTGGCGCAAAAGTAATCCTATCAGAAAATGCTATAAATTTTGCGATTGACCTCTAATGTCAGTTCTGTTTTGACATTTGTGTAGTAAACACATGCGAAATACCCGTTAATAAACAATGTTACGCTACACTGCTCCAGAACGCGGAATATTGCTGACTATTTATTTGACCAATAATCGGTCGGTGACTTTGGCATAACGTGAATTTCGTCGCATATTTTCTGGCCGTCCAACGCCTACTGGTGAAACACTGCGACGTTTAGCCGCTCGCCTCGAAGAGACTGCTGCCAGGCGTGGCAGACCCCGGAGTAGCCGTTCTGCAGAGAATATTGCTGCTGTAGCCGAAGATGCCATGGAAGCGCCGTCGACATGGACCAGACGACGTGCCACGCAAATGGGTATCAGTCGACGGTCTTTACAGCGAATTTTGGTACAAGATTTAAAGATGTTTCCGTACAAAGTCCAGACGGTGCATCAGCTGCTAGCTGCTGACCGCCAATCGCGTCTAACATACGCTCAAGCCATTCTTAATCACCACCAAGAGGAAGATGATTTTTCATCAAAAATAATCATGAGAAATGAGGCCCATTTCCATAGGTAAGTAAGCAAAATTTACGCTTCTGGGGCACAGAAAATCCGCTTGTAACCCACGAAGAGCCATTACACCCGCTCAAAGTCACTATATGGTGTGCTGTTTTCGCTGGAGGAGTCATCGGACCTATTTTCTTCGAAGACGTCGTGGACCAAACGGTTACTGTGAATGGTGAGCGCTATAGAGCAATGATCAACGAGTTCTTTTTGCCGCAACTTGATGAATTGGGATTGGAAAACAAGGACGGTGCACGGACTGCACGTGCCACAACTGAAGGATGCATTTCCCGGGCGCCTAATCTCCCGTTTTGGCGATTTGCACTGGCCACCAAGATCGCCTGATTTGACCGCTCCAGACTTCTTTTTGTGGGGCTTTTTGAAGTCGCGGGTTTATGTCAACAAGCCTCAGACTCTTGCAGCTCTTAAAGACAATATTCGTCAAGAATGTGAGGACCTATCGCCGGAAGTTTTGGCCAAAGTGATGGAAAATACTGTAAAAAGGGCTCAAATGACAATAAACTGTGGCGGCGGCCATTTACATGACATCATATTCTCGACTTGATGTAAAAAAAAAATTAAAAGACCAAATAAAAATAATCCACAAGGAGAATCAAAGTTTTTCATTTTTTTTTTTTTTTTTAATTACAGCCAAAAAACATCGGAAGTTTACTTTTGCGCCACCTTGTATCATACCAGTAACACCAACACTTCGAAGAAATGTGCGTACTGAACAGAATATCGACGCTATAAAAGAAAGTGTGCAAGAAGAGGCCAACATTGTTCATGTTGTTTGTGAGATACGGCCAGCAATGGTCGAAAGAGTGTCACGAAATTGCACTTCCAGAATGCACTTCTTCAAGAACAACCGCGGTGGCCATATGCCAGACATCATTTTCAAATTGTTCTTTCGAATAAATTTTTTTTTTTTTTTTTTTTCATTAAAATTTACTTTTGTGTGTTCTTTTTTACAATTTAAAGTTATATTGCGCTTGAAAAACACCCTATATTATAATTCTACCATGTAATATCCCAGCAGTTAAGCAAGTGGTTAATGTATCCCGTATAGACAGTAAGTATCTCTAATGTCTGCTCAATTGGCTGTCTTCAATTTATATATTTTGGGTCATTTGACTCTGTGTATTTTGTAGTGCAATTGGTTACTTTATATATCCCATGTAATCTAGCTTGAAGTCAATTGTCACTTTTGTGTCTCTAAGTAACCTATAGTGAAGTCACTTTAACGTTTATTTTGTACTGCATTTTAGAAAGTAGTTCATTTGCCCATTAGTAAGTAAGAAATCTGTTGACGAGTTGGCGGAGGAAAGTTTGTTTACAAGCAAACGGTTATTGAACTGTTTATGAGATTTCATTTTAACTGACTATAAAACGTCAATTAGTACCCGTACATTTTCCAATAACTAGTTAGGTAGCTGATTAATTAAACAGTTAGCTAGTAAGGTAACTGACGCAATATAACCGACAAGTGAAGCCAATGCGTTGACTACTTTTGACCAGCTATCGGACAGTGTCATTGTGTTACAAAAGGGTCAGGACATAAGGACTGAGATCGAAAAATTCATAACACACGTTTTTCATTAAAACTTTTAATCCAAGTGTTATTTGATATTTTTTGTTTGATCAAGTTATTATGTTTAATGTTAATTAAATTCATCTGTTGTTAATCTGATAAAATGAGTAACGAGAAAAAAGTGTGTACTAAAATTATTAAATATTTTCAACAAAACACAAATTGGTCCTACAAAAAGTTGGCCAAACAATCAAAGGTCTGCCGTCAAACTGTTTCCAATATTAATATTTAGTACCGGGAGAACTTGTCCGTTGATAGAAATCTTGGTTCAGGTAGAAGGAATGGTCCACACGAGTTTCTAAAGCCAAAACAATAGAAAGCATTTTCAAAAGAGCTCCCAACACATCCGGTAGGAATTTAGACCGGTTAGCTCAGTGCTCGGACTATTTGGTACGAAAAGTTAAAGCCAATGCAGGTTTAAAAACATACACGGCTCAAAAAGTTCCTGACAGGAACTCTGCTAAAAATTTAGAGTTCAAAAACAGAGCACGGAAATAGTATATTAAGAATTTTTCGATCTCACGTGTTAAAATAACTAGATGTGTAACTAGTTGTCACCCTAAATAATAGGTAAAATTCCAAGTTAGGGACATATACTGGAATTACTGAGATTTTCACGATAAAACTTCTTGTGTGCATCTTTTAAAAGTACTTTTCAACATCTAAACAAAAGTCAAACAAATCAACTAAAAATTATTTTTATTTTGTATTTCTTTGTCAAATAATATCAACACTAAACATCTAGAGCTGTTTGAATACAATTTTAGGCCATTCATAAATAAAATTAAGAACTTTTCAGACAATGTTTCATCATCCATCTACTTGTTCGTTCACTCAAAAACCCCATAGATAACATTTTACCGCTCAGTATCACCATCTGCTATTTGAAAGATAATAAACAAAAAAAATCTCTTTTTTTTGTACTTTTTTCTTTACTTTGGTTTGCAATTTAATTTTGGGGCCTTTTTGGTGATGTGGGTCAATGTGAAGAAACTTTTATGTTTGATTCTTTTTAAATTTATTTTTCTTTTTCTTCTATACAATAAATTTGCAATTGAAATATGTATGTACATTGAAAAAAGTGTCAATTGTACTGAAAGAGAATGACCAGTGAAATACTAAAATGATAAGATGCTGGAAAGAGTCAACAATTGAAGCGGGTATTTGCTTTATTGAAAACAAGAGTGTAAATATGTATATAAGCAAATAAATCCAAATGTTTCATATGTATTTATTGTCTTGGTTTCGAAATTATGAGAAAAGTCAATGAAATTTTAATAAAAAGATTTTTTAAAAACCAGACGAAATGTGATGATCTTTTGAGTTTTAGCTTGTGTTGTTTTGTAAATGGACATATTATTTTGAAGGTAATGGTAGATGGTACATATAATTCTTATACCATTAATCAAATTTCAAAATAGATTAGACATTAGAGTGATTCATAAATATGTAAGAGTATTTAAGGCTGATAGATAGATAAGTAGATGATCACATATGATCTTGCAATAAATCTATCTAGTCAATTTTAAAACAAAATACGAACATGATATTATTGAAACATTCAAATGGCACAGAGTTACAATTTTCGAATTCAATCAGTTAAAAACGCTGCTAGTAAAAAGTAAATATTTAAGTACACAATTACTAAAACGAAAGGCCCACACAAACGCTGGAGTAAAACAAGGATGTCCCCTACACCTCTGCTATTCACTATAGTGCTGGATGACATCATGAACGAAGTCTGTGCAGAGAGAAGAGGAATAACATGGAGCCTCTCACGCCAACTCGAGGATTTTGATTATGCGGATGATATTTGTCTACTCTCGCATAAAATCTCCAACATGCAAGCAAAGATAAATGATCTGGAAAGACTAGCACGCAATGTTGGACTTGAGATAAATATCAAGAAAACCAAAGCTATGAGAATCAACAATGTTATCACCAATAACATTATGCTACAAACCCAACCAGTTGAATGCGTAGAAAGGTTCTGCTATCTAGGCAGTACATTATCAGCAAATAGCGGCGCTGAAACAGACGTAAACAACAGGCTCAATAAAGCGAGAGCAGCATTAGGAAGACTTCAACCAGTATGGAGAAACACAAATATCCAGATGAACCAAGCTTAGAATAATCAACGCATGTGTAAAGTCATCTCTGTTGTACGGATGTGAAACTTGGTTAGTATCGAAAACTACAGGTATTCATTAACAAGTGCCTCAGAATCATATGCAGAATATTATGGCCTAACAACTTCAGCAATACAGATCTCTGGAACCTCACCAACAAGGAACCCATACTAACGCAAATAAAACGTAGGAAATGGAGGTGGATCGGCCATACTATCCAAAAGAATCCTGAGAGTATAACAAGGATAACAAGAGTGGAACCCTCAAGGTTCAAGAAGCCGTGGTCGATCAAAGAACACATGGAGACGCACGATACTCCAAGATCAATCTTACATGGGAAGACGGGAAAACAACTGCAACAAATCGTGTAAGATGGAGATGCTATGCTCCCAAGAGGGGTAATGGAGAAAAAAAAAAACGAAAACTTAAGCAAAAGATCAGTAAGACTATCTCCCCAGAATAACTCTCTAAATCAAACCTAAATCCCTAAATACCTCCCTAATTTCGACACATGATAAATCTGCTATTAAATGTCTGTGTAAAACTTTTCTCAGCATAAAATGTTTTTCCCACAATTGTGTGGAATTCACAAAAAAATATATAAAAAACAAATTTTGAATACCTCATCATCTCGTCTATTTCAGAATGCATTTGATATTTGTAAGTGTATTTTGTGTAATAAATAACACAAAACAAAAGTTAAAATATTGTGCCAATTTAGCATTAAAATGAGAAAAAAATTATTAAATAAAATAAAAACTTGGTGTTTTTAGCAACAAATGTAGGTACATACATATATTATAACAAAACAAATAAAATGTTCTATACAGCGGACAATCACACTTGAAGTGAATGACTTTTTTGCAAAACAAAAAAAAACAGTAGAAATATTTATGTATTTAAAGAAGTACACAAATACATTTGTCTACGAAAGCAGTTTTTTAAAAAACCAAAATTCATAATGTTTCATATTTTACAGGTGTTTGACACTGAAATGAAATCATAAGCACTGGGAAAAAACTTGACAAGGGTGAAGTTTTTCTAAACCAGACACTGGAAAACAAATATGTATTCAGCAGAATTTATATTATATTACAACTTTATAAAGAATTCTTTTCAATATACATACATATATAAAACATTGATGACAAATGCATGTTTGCTTTCTTTGTCGATATCATGATTGTGGGTCATGATGTTAATGGCAATGACCCAACTTTTGTTTTTGTTTCCTTCACAAAAAAAGCCTATACGACGAATTTGTTTTGCAAAAATTCACTGCCTGTATAACCTATTAATGAACAATTCTAGACAGTCATTGCGGTAATTGTATGTATGTATGACTGTAGATGTTGTTTGTAATCAAACACATTCGTGTAGTATATGCATTAATATAGCAATGAGATATTGAACGATATTTGAAAGATACCCTTCCGCATGAATGACGAATTTCTACATTTTTCATTTGCGACCCCATAAAGTATATAGTATATATTCTGGATCATTATAGATAGCGGAATCGATATATGTTTAAATCAACTTTCCGAATTCCTCAAATAATTTATATACATGATTGATACATCAATATATCTGCAATAGAACCGCTTAGGCTTAGATTAACAATTTTGACTTTTTTAATCTATATCTGGATTACTAAGTCATTAATATAGACCATATGGACATCTAATCATAGTAATTTCCAAGACCTTTTCAACGACATATATAACGCCATAGAATTAAAGTACACTTTAGTGAAAGGTATATAAGATTCGGCACACCCGAGTATTGTTCTCTTTCTTGTTTTTCATGTAATGATCAATGTTGAAAATATAGGTGATGAATGTGCAAATATTTTAGATTTTGCAAACAAGAAAACTAAAGAAAATTATACAAGCTGTGATTAAAAAGACATCCACTGAGGGTGGAAGTCCCCCAGTGCACTGGATTTTGGAAGATAGATGGCTAAGGCAATATATTGCCCTAAAATATTGCTGTTTTAAAAACAATTCCCTAAAATCGCCGAGTTAGAAATCAATTGCCTAACTGAAGTTGTTGCATGCAGAGAAAAAATATAGTTGTGCATGTTTACAGTAACCATTTCCACATTTTTAAAAGCTTTTTAAAAATATGATATTCACAGTAACTATTTACATGATTGTGATAATCATAATATGTTTAACTTACGATTTACATGATTGTATCAATCATATATATGGTTACAGTAAACATAAGTTTGGGACAACCATTAATATGATTAAGGTTTTACAATTGAGGTTTTACATTGATCACAATCATGTAAATAGTTACTGTGACTATAATATTGTTAAAAAACTTTTAGAAATGTGGAAATGGTTACTGTAAACATGCACAACTATATTTTTTCTCTGCGTGTGGATTTATAATAAAGTGTTAGGCGGTTTTCAGGTTCACTTCAAACAAAGCAGAATTAGCTCATTTAAATGATATCAACATCATGACTGGTAAAAGCAAATATATGTAGTAATGGGCATACATTTAAGTAAAACCACTATTTTTATGACAGAACATTATCAATGTTCCTATAAATATAAATGTGTCATTAAACCATTATGCAATTCAATTTGCTGATTTTAAAAAACTAAACTAATTCTTCTATGAAAACCACAAAAAACCCTAAAGTGTTGGGTGTATGACTTAAAAATGCGTAATTTTTTAAATACAATTTACATTTATTCAAAGTATTGGCCATTGTTAGCTATGACATTTTTCCATCTTTCTGGCCACATATAGATTTAGAATCAAAAGAACTGCTCATCTTTTGAGACCAAGAACGAATCAAGCAATTTTCGGATACTTTGTTCCAAAGTGAAGCGTATCCCAGATAGAGCATTCTGCATTATTCGAAACAAATAAGGACTGAGATTGTAAAATTCTTAACACACGTTTTTCATTAAAACTGCAAACCCAAGTATTATTAGATATTTTTCAAAGGTAACTTTGTAAAGCATGTCAGTTATTATTATTTAATGTCAATTATGTTCATTTGATGTTAATCTAATTAAAATTAGTGTCCAGAAAAAAGTGCGTACTAAAATTATTAAATATTTTCAACAAAACCCAACTTGGTCCTACAAAAAGTTGGCCAAACAATCAAAGGTCTGCTATCAAACTGTTTCCATTGTTATTAAACAGTACCGGGAGAACATGTCCGTTGATAGAAAACCTGGTTCAGGTAGAAGGAATGGTCCGCAATAGAAAGCATTTTCAAAAGAGCTCCCAACACCTCCGGTAGGAAATGAGCCCGGTTAGTTACTCGGACTATTTGCTACGAAAAGTTAAAGCCAATGCTGGTTTAAAAGCATACAAGGCTCAAAAAGTTCTTAACAGGAACTCTGCTAAAAATTTAAAGGCCAAAGACAGAGCACGGAAATTGAAGTAAAATTTTATACAACAAAATATACCTGCTGCATAATGGATGACGAAATGTACGTATAGAAAATTTTTCGCAGCTTCTGGGTAAATTTTTTTTTATGTTGCAAATGCTCGAGAGAATGTTGAAGAAAAGTTTAGGAACCAAAAGCAGACAAAATTTCCCAAAAAGTTCTTGGTATAGCAAGCAATATGAAGTTGCGGCAAAAAAGAAAAACATTTGTTACAAAAGGCTCTATAAATACCGAAATTTACATCAAGGAATGTTTACAAAAAAGGATGTTTCCATTCATGAGACTTCTTGATGTGTCCAGTTATTTTTGGCCTGATATGGCATCTGTCACTATGGTAAGAAAGATGGTACAAAAACAATAATGTGGTATTTGTACGAAGAGAGGCAAATCCTCCAAGCTGCCTGGAGCTGAGTGGAGAGATATTTGGCTCTTGTTAAAAGAGAATTGAAGAGCACAAAGAAGGACAACCTGTTCGAGCAAAGTGACATAAAGCACTATAAAAACCATCAACCAACAATAAATTTCAGTGAATTTATCAAAAAAGTTGGGAATTTAGCGTAAGAAAATCTTACTAAAATATTAATTTTGTATTCCCGAATAACCTTTTAATCATAATGGATGGGTTTTTAAAAAGGTTCAAAATTTCATCATTAGTGATTAGAATTATAAAAATATGTATTTTTTTTCTTGTAATAATAATTTCAAAGAAATAAAAAGAGATTCAAAACTGTAAGTTTAGTGGTTTCATTTTTATTGACATATATGTATGTTAAGAATTTTTCGATCTCAGTCCTTAGATTATTTTAGTTTATAGTTCAAACATTTAACTAAATGAACGAAAAGAACTAGCCCATTTATTTCAATCAAACATCTAAATCGTTCTACTAAACTAGTTCATAAACTCTTTTAGTTCATATTTTATTTAGAAAATTGTTAAATTTCCAGAGACTAAACAATTTTGAGGTAAGCCAACATTTTCCAATCTTTTGGGAGTTTCATTTATAAAAAGTCTATCGTAACTTTCAGATTTGCAAAATTTGAAATTTATTATAATGTTTAATTAAATTTTGTATAAAATATCATAATTTACCTTGAATGTTTGATGATTGTAGTAATGGAAGATGATCTGCAAAGAAGGTAAACAAAATACACATAAAATAAATAAGGTATTTACTAAGGTTTTTGTTCTGTATAAAGACTGTTGATTCTATTTAACTTAAAGAAAACCAAATTTACTAAATAAATAATCCAATTTCCCTGACCAAATGGTGACACCAACAAAGTTATTCGATAATAATTGCAACTACAATAGCTCAGTTTTAAACCTATATAGAATCCAGCCTCTGGGTTTGTTTGTCTAGTATCTACTAACAAGTTGACTCAAGGAACCTAAACTTATCTCTTGATCTTGATCGCATATACATACATATTTGCTTTCGGCCTCTCTCACTATCAATTTTCTAATAATAGCTGTAATAACTAAATCGAACTTTAATATTGTTGTTCGGAGATAACATTTCTGAACCGTAGGACAGGTGCACTTTATTGCGCTGCTAAATTAAAATACAAGATCGCAAATAGATTTTCATTCAATTTGTCTTGCGTAGCTATAACGAAAGTGTATCTCAATTAAATTGATAATGACTAAATGCGTTTTGAATTAATGATGTTTCAAAAACATACATACATATGTAGTAAAATTTCAACAACATTAATAAATAAATAAATAAATATTTCTAATTCAAAAAACATCTGACATTTCAACAGATAAACCAAGACAACAACTGACGCACGCACGCGATCATGATTTGTGAATGTATGGATGCATTTAGAAAAAATACAACATGAATATACATACTTAATGAAATTATAGAGAAAAAATACACACTTATTTAACAAAATAGTTAAACAAATAATAAAATTTATAAATAGACAAAACATCGAAAACAAACCAATAAAATGCGTAATAAATTTAGAATTTTATTTGTTCAATCAAATTCTAATTAATTGAAATACTTAACATGTAATATCACACATTCCATACTATATGGATATACATAGATATACGATACGATATTTCCGACAGGTTAATCTCCTCTAATTCTTAATGACGGCAGCAGCAACAATAACAGGAATACTAATAGAAACATAAACTATTTAACAAAATACGAAATTCTTAACAAATTCTTGACAAATAGTTATTAAGAATATAAACGTAACCAAATGGGTCAATGGACATAAAAATAAAAGTAACCTTGAAATTGTCAAATTTTGTAACTATAGTCGGTAGTGGGAGACACTACACTACACATCTCAATCATATGGATCATAGGAGACACCACATTATCGTACAACATTTATTAGGCCAGGCAAGATCTTAAAGCATTTACGAAACATGTTTGTATAGATATATATGATGACCAAAAGGTCCTAGGTAAAAACAATGACCAGCAGTTAATACAAATTTGCACTTATATATTTGGAAAATATGCACATAAAAAATATATATATTAAACAGATAACAAAGGTATTCTGTGCCAATTATGTTGCTTGTAAAAGTCAAATGACAAATATTTATAAGTTAAACATAAATGTTGTAGGGTATTTATTAAAGTTAGAGAAACTTTAATACTACAACAATACTAAATACTTAGCCAACAATTTATACAATATAATAAACACTTTTCAAAACAAACAAAAATTATAAATGATCAAAATAACTTCCACTTCTACCAACCTACGTATATTACTATCACTAATTTGTATAAAAAGAGTAAATTACACTGGCCAACACGTTTGACATATAAGTGAACATCGAAATGTAAGTAAATAAATTAATAAAGAAGCTTTACTGAATTGGACTACGATAATAGATAAAATGAATTATCGGAAGTCGTTTCTCATCAGCTGAATGAATGAACTACGATCACATATAGACTGAATTGATGCTAAGGAGTGAGATCGAAAAATTCTTAACATACATATATGTTAATAAAAAAAAACAACTGAACTACAGATTTGATTTTTTTCATTTAATTGAAATTATTATTACAATTCACAAAAAAAAAAAAAAAATTTAATCACTAGTGATGAAATTTTGAACCCTTTTCGAAAACCCTCCAATTATGGTTTTTATAGAGATTTATGTCACTTTGCTCGAACAGGTTGTCCATCTCCGTTTAAAATCTACCACACTTTTGGACACCTTTTTTGTGCTCTTCAATTCTCTTTTAACAAGAGCCCAATATCTCTCCACTGGCCTTAGCTCCAGACAGTTTGGAGAATTTGCCTCTCTTGGTACAAATACCACATTATTGTTCTTTTACCACTCTAGACCCTTCTTACCATAGTGACAGGGTGCCAAATCAGGCCAAAAATAAGTGGACACACTAAGAACTCTTATGAAGGGAAGCATAGTTTTTTGTCAACATTCCTTGATGTAAATTTCGGTATTTATAGAGCCATTTGTTTGGCTTCTTTGCTGCAACTGCATATTGTTTGTCATACCAAGAACTTTTTGGGAAATTCTGTCTGCTTTTGGGTCCTAAACTTTTCTTTAACATTCCCTCGAGCATCTGCAACATAAAAAAATTAACCCAGAAGCTGCGAAAAATTTTCCATACGTACATTTCGTCATCCATTATGCAGCAGGTATATTTTGTTGTATAAAATTTTACTTCAATTTCCGTGCTCTGCTTTTGGCCTCTAAATTTTTGGCAGAGTTCCTGTTAGGAACTTTTTGAGCCGTGTAAGCTTTTAAACATTCATTGGCTTTAACTTTTTATAGCAAATAGTCCGAGCACTGAGCTAACCGGGGTGTTTTCCTACCGGAGGTGTTGAGAGCTCTTTTGAAAATGTTTATTTTTTTTTGGCTTTCGAAACATCATGTGGACCATTCCTTCTACCTGAACCAGGTTTTCTATCAACGGACAAGTTCTCCCGGTACTGTTTAATAACATGGGAAACAGTTTGATAGCAGACCTTTGAATGCTTGGCCAACTTTTTGTAGGACCAAGTTGGGTTTTGTTGAAAATATTTAATAATTTCAGTACGCACTTACTTCTGGTCACTCAGATTAACAACAAATGAATATAATTAACATTAAGCATAATCACTGACATGCTTCACAAAGGTAACTTGATAAAACAAAAATTTAATAATACTTGGGTTAAAAGTTTTAATGAAAAACGTGTGTTAAGAATTTTACGATCTCAGTCCTTAGTCATAGTAGTAATTCATTTCATGCCTACACTCTTCTTCAAAATAACTCTTCTGCTTATTAATACGTTAAACCCAACTCATTAGGCTTAGTGTATGTGTATTTCCAAGACCTAAAAATATGATTCTAAGAAGTAATTTTAATAAACTGTTAAACAGCTCATCGAAAACATCCGATTTCATGAAGATCACTGTCCTAGTAATCTCCATAGCATCGACATAAAACATTGAACTATGTTTCCTAAGTTCAGTTTTACCTGTATATCCTGCAACCATTCCAGGTGATCTATCTCATATTCTCCAACTCTTTAGTCCTTCCCCAAATTGTGCATACACTTCTATTATAACTACGCATTTGAAATCTGGAACAACCAGTAAGTCAGTGCTCATCCGCCGCGACGATTAAGAACAAATTATTTCATTTAGTATTCCGTTGGATATTATGTGTTTGAAATGTTTTTTAAACTAACTGTAATTTTCTATTCCAGTAGAAGTGTTTAACACTTATTGTACTAACAAGTACAATTGAACATTTTTTTTGATTTTTTTTCAATATTGGACAAGTTTCGCATTGTGCAAAGTCGGTTAGACTACTTCAATAGGCATTCATGGCAGTTTTGTACACAGAATTTGTGCTGATGTTTGTAACGCCCAGAAATATTAGTCTTACACAAACCTTAAAGTATACCGCTCGACTCGAAATCACCTACTGATTCTGTCGTCCATCTGGCTATCCAAGATGTAAACTTGTGGGCAAAGTACTTTTCTTTGGAAATCACTTACTGATTCTGTCCGTCCATCTGGCTAACCAAGATGTAAACTTGTGGGCAAAGTACTTTTCGCAATTTAGAATCTATTTTCATATTAAGATTTTGGTTCATGCGTTGTGCAAGTCGATCTATAATTCATCCTAGCCGCCATATAAGAACCACTTCCGAAAATTTCTTTATTGAGGATAAAACTGTTAAAGATGGTATTATGGTATCCAAATAAAATTCTACAAAAATATGGGTTCATAATTGGCCATGGTAGAGTCGAAGGGACCTCGATTTGACAAAACCACACCACTCGTCAGATGTAATGTTGTGTACATCGTAAATTATTTAAAAAGTCGAGTTTGCTAGACCCAACCTGTAGCCGTGAGATATCTCAGTAGATCGTTTAGTTTAGACCCGGCTACCTCACTAAGGTTGATTAATGTGTAATTGCCCATGAATTTATGCCTGTGGGCATTCGCAGAGAAGGTGGAACAACGTTTCATCTTTTTCCCTATCCTTACAGCTACGACAATGGTCGTTAAAAGGGAGTCCCAGAAGATTGGCATGCTTGTCTAACGTCCAGTGTCCCGTTAATATTGCCATCAACCTTGATATATCCCTTCTATTCCGGGTTATCAGTTGCATAGTATGTTTTGCGTTAAAAAAGGACCACATCAACTTCACCACTCTACATGTGTCTAAATTACGCCACCTATTCTCAGGCTTTGTAAGAAAGTGTCTGAAGATAATACCTTTAATAATCCCCAGTGGAATATAATTCCATTGGAGATATCTAAGGCAGATCCCATTCTGGCTAATTCGTCTGCCTGTTCATTGCCATAGTGATCTCTGTGCGTAGAGACCCAAATCAAAGTAATGTCAGATAGACGACCTTGCCTTGACAGAGAGTTCTTACATTGCCTGACTAATGAAGATAAGATTGTATAGGCCTACAGAGAAAGAAGTGCCGCCTGACTGTCGACAAAAATACCTATATTGCCACGAGTATTATGATCATATAGTGTATTACAAGCTGCCATGATTGCAAAAATTTCTGCCTGGAAAACACTACACTCATTCGGAAGACGGTATGAGATGCCTAACCCAACTTCGTCACAAAAGACGCCAGAACCAACACCACAGCTCATTTTTGAACCGTCTGTATA
Organism: Calliphora vomitoria; assembly: GCA_942486065.2. NCBI lineage: Eukaryota > Metazoa > Arthropoda > Insecta > Diptera > Calliphoridae > Calliphora > Calliphora vomitoria. Next base: position 4,564,068 of record OW818032.2, read on the forward strand.
TATCCTGGTGTCATATTCGTACACTAGATTACCCCTACCCTACTCACTCCTGGAGGGAATTAAGATCTTAAACACCCTATTAAAATCTGTGTATGGAGTAATATAGTCAGAGGGTTGGAAAACGATCGGTGGCAGAAGGGTCGGAATCCCCGAGTGGCCATAAGTTCTCGATCTCCAACATCCAGATGCGTGAAGCATCGCTGCGCTGCTGGCAGAGGTGGCCATTATGTGGAGATCTATTGCCACAAGGTGCAGTATAGTATTCTGTGCTTCTGAAGGACTAGTTCTTAGTGCTCCAGTTATACCAATGCAGGTTGATCTCTGAACTTTATATAGTTGGTTTACGACATATTTCCTTTTAGTTGCAGTCCACCATACAAGAGATCCATAAGTAAGAATTGGACGTACTATAGCCGTATACATCCATTTAACAATGTTGGGAATAAGTCCCCATATTTTACTAAACATCTTACGACCTTCTTAACCCTATGTTGAGTATTCAGTTTCCATGATAATTTAGAGTCCAGTGTAGTACCTAGATATTTTGCATTATTTGAAAGGGGGATTTCGCGGAAGTTTGAAGCTTGAAATCTTGGTCTTTTCCGTGAAGAGTACAAGTTCTGTTTTAGTTGGATTCACCCCAAGGCCACTTAACGTGTCCCAATTGTGGAGCATCCCTAAAACAGTGGACATAATATCACTGATCACATCCAGAAACAATCCTGATACGAGTATCACCACATCGTCCACAAATGCGGCGACTTTTATCCCTTTTCTGTCTAGATCAATGAGAATCGAGTTAATGAAGATAAGCCACATAGTTCCCATAAAAGACAACTTCAGAAAATCTTTAAAAAAAGTTGGTAATCAAACAAAATTCAAGACAAATAAGTTTTGTATATAAGGAAATCATGCGTCTTAAATTCATAACGTTTCGTCTGTGAAAAATGTTTTAGCTCATGTACTAATTGACTTTGAATCTAGAACCGAAAAAATTCATTTACACAATCCTAGACCTAACTGTTTAATTTCTACATACTCTGGCTGAATATCACTACAGTGATATTTGTCTATTGAGATTATGATCCCATTAGTATAGTCGACAACCAACAACCGGCTTACATTAATTTATGTAACAGTATTATGCAAAACATGTCGTGCAGGTCTGAACATTCATTGCGAAAGGAGAAGATTCCATTTATCTTCCATTGTGAAGTTTCAGCATAAAATATTAAAGAACACCATAGCTTCAACAATATGGGAAACCATAGGCTGTAATATACGATTTATAATTATCAGTTTGGTATATTCAGTAATATCTCTTTCATATTTCCATTCTATATTTTGACGATCAGTGTAATCTTAAAATCATAATAAATTTAAACACAAAAATACTTCTTTTTTTTCCTTAAATAAACCACAACACCACTACCTGGAACTACTAACCATAAATTATTCGCAAAAAATTTAAATAATTCTAGAACATCAAAATTCTTGATACATGGCTGAAACATCGACACTTCATTCATTGGAATCTCCATAGAAGTTGTTATGGAGTAAGAGTAGAGGTGCCGCTTTCATGTTTTTTTTTATTATTTCATAATATTGTGTATTTATTATAAAAGACATTCTTTTATGGAAAACAATTTGAAAAAAAACTTGTTCAATTCTTAGATAAAGTGTGTACACGGCATGAAAGAACTTAATATTAGTTAGTTTATGACAGAAGAGTATGGTGTGACTAACCAATGTTATCCGTTATTATGTGTAATTTGTATGAAAACACATTCAAGACTTTATTAAATAATGTGTTGCTTTTTAAGAAATTTCTGCGCTTTTGATGATCAATGTTAACACTTTAAGCATTAACAGTACTTCGTGTACACACTTTACTCTTGTTTATAGCATAAAACTTCTTGAAAATATGTATGAGTGGAATGTTTACACATTTTACTATTCTTCATAGTAGCGTTATTGTAAATCAGCCATAAAATTAGCTGCTCATTAAATCGTTCGTTAACATTATTATTAATTCATGCAAATTTAATATTCTCATAATAATGCTACTACTTATACGACTATCACTATTTCTAACCCATTAAGGAATCTTAAAAAAAAACATAATTTTTTGAAAGTTAACTGGCATTGAAACTATTATTAAAGTGTACAAGTAGGAATTCCAGAAAAATTGCAGAAATCCGGAAAAATTGCGAGTAAGGGACAATTGTACAGCCCAATTTCCTCCCAGTCCCCCAGCTGACCCGTCAACTACCAGCAGCTCTTTACTAAAATGATTTCACAATATTCACAGAAACTCACAGAGCGTGAACCAGTAGATGTCTATCGTCGCGACACTTGACCTGTCGAGGACCTGTGACAGTGTCGTGGTGCGACTTTCAATGTCGAAGGCTCTTCCAGGACTTCTTGTATGCCCAACAACAAGAACAGATGCAAATTATCTGAGTGTCCGGCAGTCGTTAAGCTCAAATGAGGCATCGATGTCGTACAGACTTTTCATAGCGGCGGTCGTTAGCAGAATTTAGTGACGAGTCCTCAGGAGTGGCGGGGATAAGTTCAACTGAGGCATCGTTTTCGATGTCGTACAGATTTTTGATAGCCTTAGCACAAACCATTCTGAAATAGGCACAAGGTCCCAAAGCGCTTACCGGTAGTACTCGGGACATCTTAACATCTCCAAAGCTGTCAAAAGGCAGCCTTAAGAACCGTCACAGTTCTTTCTGAGATTTTATCGAAGGAGTATCCAAACTTTGACATCGCACAGTTGGAGACTCCTCCCAGACACCTCAGATATGATCTATGTATGTACGAGGAGAGAATATAGCAGAAGTATGTACAAGGTGGCGCAAAAGTAAACTTCCGATGTTTTTTGGCAGTAATTAAAAAAAAAAATAATGAAAAACTTTGATTCTTCTTGTGGATTATTTTTATTTGGTCTTTTAATTTTTTTTACATCAAGTCGAGAATATGATGTCATGTAAATGGCCGCCGCCACAGTTGATTGTCATTTGAGCCCTTTTTATGGCATTTCCATCACTTTGGCCAAAACTACCGGCGATAGGTCCTCACATTCTTGACGAATATTGTCTTTAAGAGCTGCAAGAGTCTGAGGCTTGTTGACATAAACCCGCGACTTCAAAAAGCCCCACAAAAAGAAGTCTGGAGCAGTCAAATCAGGCAATCTTTCTGGCCAGTGCAAATCGCCAAAACGGGAGATTAGGCGCCCGGGAAATGCATCCTTCAGCATATCGGTTGTGGCACGTGCAGTGTGTGCCGTTGCACCGTCCTGTTGGAACCACATGTTTTCCAATCCCAATTCATCAAGTTGCTGCAAAAAGAACTCGTTGATCATTTGCTCTTTAGCGCTCACCATTCACAGTAACCGTTTGGCCCGCGACGTCTTCGAAGAAAAAAGGTCCGATGACTCCTCCAGCGAAAACAGCACACCATACAGTGACTTTGAGCGGGTGTAATGGCTCTTCGTGAGTTACACGCGGATTTTCAGTGCCCCAGAAGCGTAAATTTTGCTTAATTACGTACCCGCTAAGATGGAAATGGGCCTCATCACTCATGATTATTTTTGATGAAAAATCATCTTCCTCTTGGTGGTGATTAAGAATGGCTTGAGCGTATGTTAGACGCGATTGGCGGTCAGCAGTTAGCAGCTGATGCACCGTCTGGACTTTGTACGGAAACATCTTCAAATCTTGTACCAAAATTCGCTGTAAAGAACGTCGACTGATACCCATTTGCGTGGCACGTCGTCTGGTCGATGTCGACGGCGCTTCCATGACATCCTCGGCTTCAGCAGCAATATTCTCTGCAGAACGGGGTCTGCCACTCATGGCAACATCTCGTGTTGTGCCAGTCTCTTCGAGGCGAGCGGCTAAACGTCGCAGTGTTTCACCAGTAGACGTTGGACGGCCAGGAAATCTGCAACGAAATTCACGTTGTGCCAAAGTCACCGACCGATTATTGGTCAAATAAATAGTCATCAATATTCCGCGTTCTGGAGCAGTGTAGCGTAACATTGTTTATTAACGTGTATTTCGCATGTGTTTACTACACAAATGTCAAAACAGAACTGACATTAGGGGCCAATCGCAAAATTTATAGCATTTTCTGATAGGAGGATTACTTTTGCGCCACCTTGTATCGCAACTCGTACTTGACAGCTTTGAGGTCCGGCGTCGCAGGACACCGTAAGAATGTCGGACTTATGGGATGCTGAGAAGATTCTCCATAAGTCTCCTACTTTTGCTTAATAGTAGGATTTATTTTTTGGACAGCCAATAAGAGATAATCAGATGATTATATTTGTAACAATTGTCACAAAAGTTTTACGAATAAAGTCTTTTCATCTAAATTACTGTTTTTTAAGCCATTTTGTGTCCCTCTTAACAGCCATATAGCAAGTCATTGCTGACAGCTTCGCCAACAATGGGTTATTCCCCAAAAACTCATATATTATTTTTGTAATTTGTTTTTTTCAAAACACTACAAATCGTATGTTAGTTTTACGCATAAACATCGAACAACAGCAACCTGTCGAACGCAATGGTTCTTAATGCTGGCACACGCTCATAAATATTTCAAAATTAACCACGTTGTTTTTGTCAGCTCTTAGGTTTGTTGCTACTAATTTATTATTTCAAAAGAACTGCGAATGTTGTGAGGTCTATGGTTTCCTATAGAAATATTCAAATTAACAGTAACAATGTGGTTAAAATCTTGTTTTCTTTTTTTGCATAAATACAAAGCAGTGATGGGTGTTTATAACATGATGGTGAGTGGTATACAACCAACTATTACAAAGTAATGCAGGAGGTAATGAGCATGCATTATCAAACTAAAATAAAAACACTTAGAATAGTGTACAAGGTGAAATTGTTTAACATTATTCCAAAGTTAAAAATATTTACAAAAATGCAGCAAACTTCATTGTATAGTACATATAAATCTTACTTTTTACAATTTATTTATCTGAAATATTACATTGCGATCACGCTTATTACTAATGAAAAAAACAAATTTTAATTTAATATTCCCAATCTCTGAGCAGATTTTCAAATACATATATTGTTTTTTTTTTAAATTTTTGCTGCATACCAATACAATTTAATATCAGATAATAAAATATTTAATTCTTATCTATTTAACATTCATAAGCAAAATGCCATAAAATTTAATGATTTGCAAAATATTTTCGATTTCGAAATATAACAATAAAAAAAAAAAAATAAAAAAAAGTTTGCAGAATTTTAAATTAGACAATAGATATAAAAGGCTCATAAAATTTAACAAACGAACAAAAAGAAACATAAAAATAATAATAAAACAAAATAAAATTAAATCAAATTGCAAAAATCAATAAAGAATTAACATTTCAATTGAAATTCACAATAACTACCAGCAATGTTTTGAATTTAAAAAAAAAAAATAACAATTGAATAAATAAACAAAAGAAGTGAGAAAAAAAAAACACTGAAAATCAATATTACAAATAAATACTGTCTGCATTTTACCAATGAATGAATGAGCTCATCATCATATTGAGAAGATGTCAAGGTTAAGATGACCACGATGAATGGTGCCAAACACACAGAACAGATTAAGAAACTGAATTATCACTTTCGATTTTAACATACTTTCGTTTTTTTCTTTTTGTTTTGCCATCACATCAAACTGTGCAGAAAAGGGAGACCAAAATGGGAACAAACCGATGATTTTGTATGTATTCTGGAATTCCTAAAATGTGTTTATTACGATGTTTTTTTTACACAAGAAATAATACAATAAACAACCTGTCACTCTGGCCATTAAGAGAGAAATGATTTGTGGGTTTGCGATAATAAAGTCCAATGTTACTTTCTTGTTTCTTATTTGCTTCTTTTTTTTCTGCCAAAATGTCCCTATTGTAAAATGAGTTGCTTTGTATTTTAAACCCAAAATTTATTCTTAGAATATCGCCAGAACATTTTTTTCCGCAAGAATTCTTTAATGGTTGTTGTTTTTCTCCTTTCTTGTTCATAAATTAAAAGTCATTCACTTTTTGTTTTGAACACGAAAATTTGCAAAAAAAAAAAAAAAAAAAAAAAAAAAACGAAAAAAGAAGCAACAAATATCTTATATAATCAGAGAGTTTGTTTACAAACATTCTTTCGGACGTAAACAAAAAAAAAAAAAATCGTAAAATTTCAGAAAGTTTATTTTTTTCATACGCAATATATTAAAGTTTCTTTCTTTATTGGCTTTTACTTTCATATGCCAAGAATGTGATAGAAAGGTAGAACAGTAAAAAAAAATGCTAAATTCTTTAACCTTGAAAAACTTGCTAAATGTTAGAGTGATGAAGTTGGTCGAATGTTGTTAGCACTCTACAGGTTTTTAAAGATGTCTCAAAAATAAACACGAATGCTCAGTATTAATCCCAAAAAAAAAAAAAAACTTACAACACCGAGATGTAATTATGAACACTTTACCTATTTTATTAGTATTTTTAATTAGTAGATTTTTGGACAATATAGACTAGAATCTAATAATGACAGTTATACAAGGTGGCGCAAAAGTAATCCTCCTATCAGAAAATGCTAAAAATTTTGCGATTGGCCTCTAATGTCAGTTCTGTTTTGACATTTGTGTAGTAAACACATGCGAAATACACGTTAATAAACAATGTTACGCTACACTGCTCCAGAACGCGGAATATTGATGACTATTTATTTGACCAATAATCGGTCGGTGACTTTGGCACAACGTGAATTTCGTCGCAGATTTCCTACTTTGGCACAACGTGAATTTCGTCGCAGACGCCTACTGGTGAAACACTGCGAAGTTTAACCGCTCGCCTCGAAGAGACTGGCACAATACGAGATGCTGCCAGGCGTGGCAGACCCCGGAGTAGCCGTTCTGCAGAGAATATTGTTGCTGTAGCCGAGGATGTCATGGAAGCACCGTCGACATCGACCAGACGACGTGCCAAGCAAATGGGTATCAGTCGACGGTCTTTACAGCGAATTTTGGTACAAGATTTAAAGATGTATCCGTACAAAGTCCAGACGGTGCATCAGCTGTTAGCTGCTGACCGTTAATCGCGTCTAACATACGCTCAAGCCATCCTTAATCACCACCAAGAGGAAGATGATTTTTCATCAAAAATAATCATGAGTGATGAGGCCCATTTCCATCTTAGCGGGTACGTAAATAAGCAAAATTTACGCTTCTGTGGCACTGAAAATCCGCGTGTAACCCACCAAGAGCCATTACACCCGCTCAAAGTCACTGTATGGTGTGCTGTTTTCGCTGGAGGAGTCATCGGACCTTTTTTCTTCGAAGACATCGTGGGCCAAACGGTTTCTGCGAATGGTGAGCGCTACAGAGCAATGATCAACGAGTTCTTTTTGCCGCAACTTGATGAATTGGGATTGGAAAACATGTGGTTCCAACAGGACGGTTCAACGGCACACACTGAACCGATATGCTAAGGGATGCATTTCCCTGGCGCCTAATCTCCTGTTTTGGCGATTTGCACTGGCCAGCACGATCGCCTGATTTGACTGCTCCAGACTTCTTTTTGTGGTGCTTTTTGAAGTCGCGGGTTTATGTCAACACGCCTCAGACTCTGGCAGCTCTTAAAGACAATATCTGTCAAGAATGTGAGGACCTATCGCCGGAAGTTTTGGCCAAAGTGATGGAAAATGCCATAAAAAGGGCTCAATTGGCAATCAACTGTGGCGGCGGCCATTTACATGACATCATATTCTCGACTTGATGTAAAAAAAATTAAAAGACCAAATAAAAATAATCCACAAGAAGAATCAAAGTTTTTAATATTTTTTTTTTTAATTACAGCCAAAAAACATCGGAAGTTTACTTTTGCGCCACCTTGTATATACATACTACGGTATTTCTATATCTTAGATATATCTTCCAATATCATACATATATCCCTATTACGAGTTAGCATAATTCCTTGTCTCTCAATATATGAAATGTATAACAATTCGTCAGTGCCGAATCAGAGTAGAAAATAGATATGTTTCCAGTTTTTGTCGTTAATGATTCAGATTTCTAAGTAGTGGACGTAGTTGGAAAGGCATTTAAAATACACATTTCGCCTATATAGAGAACTCAGTATCCTAGATAAAGTCAAATCGAGGAGTCGTATTCTGCTCATATTTATCTCTAGACCGATACAACTGATATTCCCATGAATATATCGGATAACTTGATAGCATAAGGACTGCATTAAATCTTTTAACCCAAGTATTATTTAATTTTTTTTAATCAAATTACCTTTGCAAAGCATGTCAGTTATTATGTTTAATGTCTATTATGTTCATTTGTTTTTAATCTGATTAAAATGCGTACTAGAATTATTAAATATTTTCAAGAAAACCCAACTTGGTCCTACAAAAAGTTGGCCAAACAATAAACGTCTGCCGTCAAACTGATTCCAATATTATTAAACAGTACCGGGAGAACTTATTCGTTGATAGAAAATCTGGTTCATGTATAAGTAATGGTCACATGATGCTTCTAAAGCCAAAAAATAGAAAGCTTTTTCAAAAGAGCTCCAAACACATACGGTAAGAAAGCTGTCCAGTTAGCTCAGTACTCGGACTATTTGGTACGAAAAGTTAAAGCCAATACAGGTTTAATAACATACAAGGCTCAAAAAGTTCCTGACAGGAACTCTGCTAAAAATTTACAGGCCAAAGACAGAGCAAGGAAATTGAAGTCAAATTTTATCCAAAAAATATGCCTGCTGCATAATGGATGACGATATGTACGTTGGAAATTTGTTTAGGTTGGAAATTTGTTTTATTGCCTGATTTGGCATCCTGTCACTATGGGAGGCAAGGACTTGAGTGGTACAAGAACAATAATGGAAAATAAAAAAGAATTGAAGAGCACAAAAAGGTGTCCAAAAGTGTGGTAGATTTTAAACGGAGATGGATGTTTTTTTTAAATTTTTTAAAAATTTTTTTTATAAATCCTTAAACCTTGGAAATGGAATTTGTAGAAAACCGGCTATTGGAAGAAGATAGAAAAAGAAATCGCCATAGTAATGAAGACGCATCTGAAAAAATGTAGCCATGAAAACCTCATTCAAATGGAAATGCCATTATTGCGGCAAGAAGGACCATAAGAAACAGAATTTTTTTAAATTGTTTTAAATGGAAGCGTGATTAATCTTATAAGAATGACAATGCAGCTGAAACAGAAAATAACGCCATTAGTTTTCTTGCAGAAAAGGTTGGTTTAGGTTCATCCGTAAGTACTGTTATGAAATGGGTCCTAGATTCTGGAGCAAGAGCTCGATGATCCAGTTTTTTTATAAATGTTGCAAAGAATATGGTGTGTATAAAAGCATCAATGATAGTTAATGTTAACGGAAGAGTTAACGTTAACGGAAGGTATATAAATTGTCAAATAAAGGTTATTGTGTAAAGACCATAAGTGTAACCTGTTTTCAATACGTCGATTAGAAGTAGATGATTTCAAGACAGTTATAGAAAATGGAACTTTGAAAATCTATAAAGATGGAATTACAGTGCACTCGCGGTTACGTGAACTAATTAAAACCAAGGGAGTTCATGTTAGTTAAATTGTTCACGTTAGCGATTGTCGAATTTCATGGAAAAAATATAATATTTTATAATATAAACCTGTGTGTTACACGCTTGAAGGTGAAATTCTTTTATTATTATTTTCATTATTAAAATATAAAACAAAAATTAGTAATTAAAATTCATTACAAAACAAAACTAGATCAGGAGAAAATATCCACTGAAATAAAATTACGTAGCAAATAAAATTACTCATTCGTACCATACGAAAATATTAATTTAGAGGATACAAACACATTTTTTATAAAAGGGGATTCCTTAAACTTCCAAATCTAATTTAATTTATGTATTTTGGTGTTGTCTACATGCTTAGAAAACATATGCAGTGAAAAAAAATTGTTCACGTTATAGAGCTTTCTGAGTTAGTTCACGTTACAGGGTAGTCAACGTAAAAAATAGCTTGTTCACGTTAGACGGTGTTCACGTTACCGCGAGTGCACTGTATGTGGTTACAAGGTATGAGAAATGGTAATTTGTATGAATTTGATTTAAATTACTCAAAGGGTGCTAACATATGTATGACAGCTCAAAAAAATCAACTTAATTTATGGCACCTTAGATTGGGACACTTGAATGTTTCAGATGTACAAAAGTTGTCATCCATGGTAGATGGTATTGATTCAATAAAGTCTGAAGACAAGTTATTTTGCGAATCTTGTGTTTTTGAAAAGCAGTCAAATTCTAAACACAAGTCAAGTCATTGTTTGCAAGTAACCCATAGCGACGTCTGTGGTCCAACTACGCCAAATTATTGGAATGGAAAGCGATATATTCTTACGTTTATTGACGATTATTCCATTTTACGGTAGTATATTTGTTGTCAAATAAGTCTGAAATTTTTAAATATTTTAAAGAATTCAAATCCATGGCGGAAAGTATGCACAATTGCATGATTTTTAACTTAAGGTGGGATAATGGTGGAGAATATTCATCGTCAGAATCCAAGTCGTTTTGCAAATGTAATGGAATAACTATTCAATACACAATTGCGTACACACCAGACCAGAATGGAACTGAAGAACGCATGAATAGGACGTTAATGGAAAAAGCGCGGTCAGGTTTAAACAGTTATGTTGTGCAAATTATCTTACAAAAGGAAGTCCAACGGAAATTTGGTATGGAGTTAAACCAAACTTGTTATATATAAAGATATTTGGTTGTAATGCCTACTGTCATATACCGAAAAAGTACAGAAAGAAATTGGATATGAAATCAAAAAAACTGATGAAACTGGTAGGTTACAGTGGTAACGGCTATCGCCTTTGGGATTGTGAAAATCGAAAAATAGTGCTCGCAAGAGATGTAATTTTTAATGAAAATTCCTTTATTTATAAAACGATAACTAATGAAAATAAAAAGAAGAAAATACTACTAAGTGATGAGTCTGTACAACAAGAATCAAATGCGAGTACAAATGTGAATTTGGAAAGTACGAATACCAACGGAAATAGTGAAGGTGGAAATACCAGTGATGGTAATGAAAGTAGTGAAGCCGAAACTCAAGATGAAAATGATATATAAAAAAGTCTTAGAAAATCCTTCAACTAGAAGACAACAAAAACGACCATAAAAATGTAATGTAGAAGAAAAGAAGAAGTAGCCGACACAGAAAATCACCAGAAAGGCTTACATATTATGCCATAACACTTAATGCGGAAAGTTTTGCATCTGATACTCCAAAATCGTTTACTGATATAGAAGATACGGAACTGGGTAGGTGATGCAGAAGTTCACAAGTCTGTCAGTGGGAATTTATTTAAAATTTACGGATGTACTGTATCCTGGACAACTAAAACAACGAGTATGTAGCACTTTGTGCTGCTAGTAGTGATGCCGTTTATTTCAAAAAGTTTTTGTTAGAATTGGATGTCAAAATTGAATCGCCTATAATTATTTATGAACACAACATGGCGTGCATTAAAATCGCCGAAGAACCAAAGGAGCATTAACGAATTAAATATAATTACGTTCGCAATTTAGTGCAAGATAAAACAATTTGAGTTGAATACAAGCCATCAAAAGAACAAGTTGCTGAGGATTCAATTTCTTAAATTTAGAGAATGTATTGGATTTATTTGATTGGGCAGTGGTAATAATTTACAATTTACCTTTGAATTTTATGTTTTGAAATGAAAATAATTCCATAATACATTTTTCTAAATTTGTTCACTCGTTATCAAGTATTCATACAATAAACACATCAAATTGTTGTCATTAATATTTTAAATAAACTTTTATATAAAACTAGTTGAGCGCCCGGCTTCGCTCGGTAGCTATTTACTAATGTTAGTTCTTCAAGTTCCTCCAAAAAATGTCTCTTATTAAGAAAAATGAGAAGTGAATAGGAGGTAGTATATTAAAAATATAAATTTCCGAATTTTGATTTTTTTTTTTTTTTACAAACCATCTTCAGAAATCTTCAGAGACGTTGAAACCTACTTTCGAAGAATTAGGGTTCCACGCTATATCCAGCCCAACAGCGAGACGTTGTGGATTTATTTGCTTTTTAAAAATCACATCTGAACCCCAAATGCGTTAATTTTGGTGAACAAAATCAAACCATGCGTGCTTTTTGAGACAGAAATTATGTGCAATTTTGTATATTTCCACGTTTTTAGCGAATGTCTCCAATGAACAAATAAGTAAGTTGTCCAATTAACGCACATCCAATACTCTCAACAACAATTTTTAAAACAGTTTTTGGGTGAGCAATGTGTATTTCAAAAATTAAATATGATTATGTCTTCTACTTTTCACCTGTCAATTAAAACCAAATAAATAATTTTTTTTTTCGCAGCCATTGTGTCCTTCACCACACCAAAGTAGTAGTAAACAGTAGTAGTTCGAATGACAAACAAATGAAGGTTTCAATTTACTCTTTTCTTACGACCGTCGAAAACAATAATTGGGTGTATGACTTAAAAGTGAGGGACTTACAATAAATGGGTACAAATCAGTAATTTAGTCTCACTTAGTTATTGAACATTATAGTGTAAACAACAAAGTTTTATTAAGCTTCGAAAATGTCGAATTTTGTGCCAACAAAGGATCATATGTGTTAAAATGTATTTAGAATGAAGTGCTTGGGAAGTTTTGCCTCACCAGCTTTATAGTCCCGACCTTGCCCCGTCCGACTACTACTTGTTTCGATCGATGCAGAACTCTCTCTCGGGGATACGCTTCACTTTGGAACAGGGTATCCGAAATTGGTTTGATTCGTTCTTGGACTTAAAAGATGAGCAGTTCTTTTGGCTCGAAATCCATATGTTGCCAGAAAGATAGGAAAATGTCATAGCCATTGTTAGCCAATACTTTGAATAAATGTATATTGTACAAATGTTTCAAAATAAATGGTAAATATTTGAAAAAATTCCGCATTTTTAAAACATACACCCAAAATAACAAAAGAAACAAACAAAAAAACAAAAAAACGCCAAATCCGAAAAAGCACCTAAAGTTACATCATCCATTGGGTGCGTGTTCATAACACCGGTAATTTAAGTTGATTGTACACACATTTATTTTTACACTAAACTTTAAAATTAAAGTTTATTAACACTTTCCGGACAAAAATCAAATAAAAAAAAGAACGGCAAAAAGTGCATAAAGGCAAAAAAGAGCAAAACCAACAATAAATAAAGAAAAAAATAATAATGCAAATGTAGCATAATATATGATTAACACTTTTATTTTTATAAAAGGGAATTTTCAACAACAAAGAAAAAAAAAAAAAAAAAAAAGTTAACAAGCAACAAAACATTGACAAAAAGCATGAATTTTACACACACCTTTTTCGTGTGAAAAATAAAAAACGCGAAAACAAATTTACAACCAAAAGATACAAACAATAACAACAAAAATATTAATGCAATGAACTTAACAAAAAAGCCAACAAATTATATAACACTGGCCGAAAATAAAATGTGAATGAATTGCTGGCTCAATAAGACATATTAACCACATATTATGTATGTACGTACAGGCTGACTGGTTGTAATTCAAACAATATCATTAACCTCTTTAAGTGGTTTCCAAAATGCCTTATTAGGAAGCAATTTCGTTTTTTCGATAATAAAAATACATAGTTTTACAGCCTGTTTTTATAAAATTGACGAATTTCTCAAAGACCGAATATTTGGTTTTTATAAATCACAAAAAAATTTTTATTTTTCATATGTTTTTTATGCCAAAGAAATTCGTTCGAAAATGATGAAATACTTTTAATAAAGACGAAAACAACATTTCTTTCACTACTGTAACTAACTGAATGTTAATTGGCAAAGAATTGGCTTATTTATTAAGCAGCTTAATTTTGTTAAATGATTTTTTAATTTTTACTTTTTAAAATAATTTTTCAGCACTCGTTTGTAGGCATTAACTTTAGTCACCCTGTTTAGTATATATTCGGCAAGCATGTACATAAACAAGCTTGGTTGAAAAAGTTTAAACAGTCATAATTAAATTAAAACTAACTAGTTTGATTTTATTTTTAAACTTTATTATTTTACTACTTTTAAATGAAAAATTCTGTATTGTTGACAACTAAAAACTTGTTGTATTATTATTTATTTTTTTTTTTTTAATTTAATTTAAGAATATTTTTGTTTAAGTTCAATAAACTTTTTATTATGATTTTTTTTTTTTTTTTTTTTTGTTATTCGCTTATTAAAATCTAAAAGTTCAAACAATACAAACGAAACACAAAATAATTACAAATGTTTATACTTAATAAGAGATGTACGTTGGATTTTTTAAACAGAAAAATAGTAATAGTAGAAACAGATTAATGTACTTACAAAAGATTAACAACGAATAATTTATACGTTACTTGTATGATTTTGAATACTATGAACATTTTAACTTTAGATTTAAATTTGTTTTTCATCTATATATATATGTATATAAGGAGACGGTTTGTAAAGAATAAAAATTCAGGAATTCGAAAATTTAAATGTTTAATATATTGCCTCCTTTTCATTTCTCATTTTTATACCCTGCACCTTCGTGAGAAGGGTATATATAACTTTGTCATTCCGTTTGTAATTTCCACAATATTATTTTCCGACCCTATAAAGTATATATATTCTGGATCCTTATAGATAGCGGAGTCGATTTAGCCATGTCCGTCTGTCTGTTGAAATCAATTTTCTGAAGACCCCAGATATCGTCGGGATACAAATCTTCAATAATTCTGTCTGACATGCTTCCTATTTAAAATCAGCAAAATCCGTCCATAAATAACGGAGATATGAGCAAAAATCCGAGACAACCTCTGAAAATTTCATCTAAAAAAGACATAGCATGCAATAGCTTTGACAAAAAAGCAACAAAACGTACATATGTTTGGATGTGTGTTGGCTTCATTGCTTTGCGTATTTTGTTTTTTTTTTTTTTTTGTGTTTCGTTTCGTTTGGCGTTGTTGTTTTTATACTCATCACCTTCGCGAGAAGGGTAAAATTTTGAAAAGTCTTCTTGATATATTTACGATGCAATTAATGCATCCACAACAAAGGTGAAGGGTATATAAGATTCGGCATAGCACTCTTACTTGTTCTTAATAAGAGACATTATTATTTTTTTTTACTTTATTTAAAAAAAAAAAATTTTTTTGCGAAAAAATTTGTTAGTGAGATAAATTGTATATTAAACAATTTTTTGGGTGAAAAAAAAAACTAGTGTAAAAAAATAAATTTTCGATTTTGACCCTATACAAAATATGTAAACATCGAAATAGTCGTGGTTTTTTGCTTTCATCTCATCAATTTGTGGGCTGATTTTCTTGATTTTCAAAAGCAACCGAATCGGGATTATAACGGATATATTGATGTATGAATCATGTTAGTAAGTTCGTTGGGGGCTTTGGAAAGTTGATTTCAACATACAGACAATCCAGAATATATATACAATTGTCTTTATGTTTTGTTTGTCAACATAAAGCTACATTGCTGGAAACGAATTTATGGAATTTCACCAAAATATCACTGATTAAAGAGTTTGGCTAAATTTGTATACTCATCACCATGAATGGCAAGCTTGTCATTCCGTTTGTAATTCCTAAATTTTTCTCACAAAAAATAAGCCCATTTTCGACCACATCAAGAACAAGTAACAAGTTGCCAAACACTTGTTTTATTAATATTTGTAAAATAATCTCCAAAATTGCTCAACACAGTACATTAAATTCCAAAATCATTTAATTTTACTAAAATATTCCTAAAACAATGTAATTTATCATAAAATTAAAATTTTATGCTCAGTACTCTGTTTATCAATAACTACACAGTGCAACACTACAAAAAACTCACGATCATGACAGTATAGGTTCGACTCTACTACCAAAGGCTAGTAAAACCCTATACTCAGTTCGTCCAATTTGGAGACCATTTTCTATGGGCCTCCAAAGATTCTGAAAATCTGTGGGCCCTCAAAAAATGGTGTCATCAGTTTTTGGCTAACAGCTAATTCAGCCTTGGTGATACCGCTTAACTTTATATGCCAATAATATAGCTAAGAGTCCGCCAAACAAATTTTTGTTAACATTTTTTCCCCAAAAAAAATTGCTTTTTCGTGCACTTTTTTTAAAAAAAATATAGGGAGAACATTTTTATTTTTACTTTTTTTTTAGAATAACTTCCAGGGACTCTTAATATTTCACTAACAATATTTAGCAAAGCTGTAGCCACGGTAAAGCTGAACAACTCTTGTGAACATATCAATGCATTCTGTATGTGTCTAGGTACTCTAAATAGCGCATAAAGATCACTTTGTACCTTAACAATTTTCGTTTTTACTAATTTTTGACGCTAAAACAAAGATTTCTTGTTAAAATAGTATGAACAAGTCCACATTTCTATGTAATTGCACTCAGCTGAGGTGTTTTCGTCTTAAATTTAAAAAAAAAAATAGCCAAAAATCCATTTATGATCCGAATTAGTTCAAATTTAAAATATAGATAGTCCTGGAGAAGGTCTACAAAAAAATGCTTATATCAATTGGTTATCTCTTTTAGTTCAACAGATATTTAGGTTTAATTTTATTTTAAATTTTGCTGAACCTTTTTTCATATTTTATATATGATGGGCCTACGGAAAATCGAAATTTTATTTTTAAATATATACTTTACATTTGCGATAAAATTCTAAAGAAAATAATACAAACCTGATAACAATTATCTCGTCCCTATAAAAAGTTATAAGCATCCAAAATTGAAGCATCTTTTTATATATTTCAACGTTGTATGCGTATTTTTTCTTTTACAGAAACAAATTTTCTTCTGGACTATATACAATTTTTTTATGATCTAGAAAGAGAACTTAATGCAAAAACGTATAAAGTAAAATTTGACTCATTCAAGCGGACATTGTCATCCCCAGCCCTTTCCAAACATAGCCAATTTTGAAACAAAATATTAGGTTTGAGTAAAAAATTCTAAAAACGCCAAGCACCGATTCTCAAAAACTCTTCATATTTGTATATACCTATATGTTTTTTATATATATACAAAACATTTTTACTATCACACTGTAAATAACGTTAAAGTGGGCACTTTTCTAAAAACAAACTCAGTTTTTGGAACACATTTTCCCCGTTATAGGAATTTCGGTATTGGAAAACAAAGAATGGCAACACTAGTGATGTCATTGACTTAAGAACATTTAGATCTATATTACTTCCAAATTTTATTGTGAAATCTGTAACCGTTCAAATTTTACATTAATTCAAAGTTTATATTTTTCTTGATGGAAAATCACCATATTAAAATCTTTTTAGTTTTTAAGGTAAATGCAGTTCAAAAACAACACAAAATTATTTCATTTCACTAAAATAGCAATCTTCAAGTCCTAAGGTTTCCACCGATATCAAAAACTTATATAAAAAGCTTATATTTACTCTTCAGTAGCTCCACAAACCTTTCACGCTTTCAAAAATTTTAACGTTTTTTCATATCTTGCATCAAGCCAGTCTTACGTGGCCGGATCATACCGATAATGATTTACCCATTCTTCATTATTGCAGCACATTACAGAAGTATACACTCGAACATATATTTTTAACAAACAAATTCTGTTTTAGCTTCAAGACATAGTTAAAAACAAAGTGATTTTTGTGAGCTATGTAGAGTACCTAGATATGTTCATATTGCATTGATATGTTCACAAGAGTTGTTTAGCTTTATCGTAGCTTCAACTTTGCTAAATATTGTTAGTGACAAATTAGAAGTCCCTGGAAGTTATTATAAAGAAAGGAGAAAAAAATGTTTCTTCCTATATTTGTTCAAAAAAAAGTGTACGAAAAAGCTATTTTTTTTGGGAAAAAAATTTTAACAAAATTTATTTGGCAGACTATTAGCTATATTATTGCCATATAAAGTTAAGCGGTATCGCCAAAAACTGATGACACCATTTTTTGACGACAAAAATGGACAAACTAAGTATAGGGTTTTACTACCCTTGGATAGTAGAGTCGAACGTAAATTAATGTATTTTGTTGTTATGTCGGCCATAAAACTTGGGAGAGAGTAAATATGTTTAATATATTTTAATCTCAGTTGCGCCGTTATTAATAATTTCTGTTCCGCGACATCTTGGTAACAATTTATTAACTGCAACATGTTGCCAAACAATATAAATTTAGCTTTATTTAGCCATTTGTTTGAAATAAGTATACATTTTTGAAACTATTGGGTGTTTATTGAGAGACATGTTGCCAACAATTTCATTTCTGCAACATGTTGCTAAACATTCTAATTTCAGCACGTTGCAATGTTGATGTTGGTTAAACATGATTTTACGTTTGTTACGTATTACTATACACATTAGTTTGATAATTTAGTACTAGATCTCGATTGTATAGCAGAGAATAGATTACTATAAAAAAATGCCTGATTATATGTCTGCAAATATTATGTTATCCAACATCCCTAATGATGCTTTAGTGATACATTTAACGAGCTATTAGTCTAGAAATATCTCCTGTATTTAAATGTTTAAGTGTGCCTTCTTGGTTTTTTGTAACTGTTAGGAATTCATTGATAACGAGCAAATTTGTGGTAGAGAGTATTTGCGAAATGTTCATACTAGTTAACATATCTCCCTAGTCACTGCGATATATTTGCCCAAAACATCGAGAAGACTGTATGGAAAACTTATGTATTTTATACCAGCCCATCCTTAATCCGTAAAATTATTTTGTATTAGGAAAAATTTCACGTTGAAAGTCCGAGGTTAATGAGGTTAGGGTAAAAATGGTATATAAGGATATAAAACTTGCCTAAAAAAGTAGTAGAAATACTTAATAAAAGTAATAAAAATTCTTGGTTTTAGTTATTATTAAATATAATAACTAAACAATTTGTTTATTTCGAGTTTAAAAGAGTTTTCAAATAGTACTAAAAATACTACTTTTTTAATTTAGTTTAAAACAGGCATTTATTTTGTTCTAAAACGACAAAATGGTCATAAATTTGAAGTACTTTTAAAAAGTGTGGATTTCACACATTTTAATCGTTTTTAAAAAGTAGTAAAAAAATACTTTTTACATATTAATTAAAATCTCCAATTTTAGCTTTAATTTATTCTTGAAGATGTTTGTTGAAAAAAATAGTAGTTTATTTTTGGTTTCAAAGAAGTTTCAAATAGTAGTAAAAATAATACTTTTTAAATTTTATTCGAAAATGTGTTTTAATTGCCTTGAATGAATTATAAGTTTTCATTGTTTTTGATTTAATTATTTGTTGTATTTAAAGAAGTTTTAAAATAGTAGAAAAAAATACTACTTAAACATTTTAAAATTTAGTAAAAATAATAATTTTCTATTTTATTAGAATTATAAAAAGAAATATAAAAAGTTTTTTTTCAGTTTTAGGGACTTTTCAAAATAGTAGTAAAAATACTACTTTTTAAATTTCTTTCTAAAATCTGAATTTTTGTTAATAAAATACAAAATTAACATGTATTGTAAGTATTAGTCACTAAGAACTAGTAAACCCACTGTTTTTCTAAAAACGCGTTTTAACAAAACTTTCTTGCTATGCTTTCCACAATAACGATTCAGTATAGTATTTAAGCATAGTTTTTTGTTAGATTTAAGTTGACAATTTGTGTAAAAACACATATCAAAAGAAAAATTCAAATTGTCGTGAACTTTAAAAGCAAAATTTTGTCAGAGTTAGTTTTCACATTGTTCATTACAATGAACAAAGTAACTTAGTTTTAGTTGTAACATTTATTAAGACATACATACATCTTCAACTTAGCAACATGTTGATATCAGCATATATACAATGTATATATTCTTCTTCTGGTTTAATATCCCCGTGTGTCTCACAAAATTGCAATTAATGTTAATAAATATTGTTTCGTCACAATGAACAGAGTACCTTAGTTTTAATTGCAACATTTGTTCAAGCATGTTGCTGCATATTTGCATATTTTACTTAGCAACATCAGCATATGTTTATAAGCTAACGCAACATGTTGCTATCAATCAAAATAACTTTATGAAATAAAATGCAGCATTTGCTGTTATTTTACTAATGTTGCATATAACAAAGTTATTACAATATTTTAATTTCTATCAACTATAATGTAGGGTGCATTATTAAAACCACAACAACTTAAATATACTACATCAAAAAAAAAAAAAAAAAAAAATATGTAAACAAATCGTAGTAATTTTGTTTGTTATCATAGTAAATTAAAACAATAAAAAAAAAATTACTAGAAAAGATACATATTTAAATAAGCTGCTTCTTAGTTTCCTTTCCCTCTCTGTGTACGTGTAAATATTTAAAGTTGGCAAAAGCGGTTTTAACGCCCTTTTTCAACTTGTTGCTGATTCATATTCCCAACAAGTTGAAGATCTTTTTTTTTCTTTTTTGTTTTTGTAGTTGTTGTGGATGTCGTGCGTTAAAAAGGGTTTCCATCATAGATACAATTTGTTTACATTTTTTTTCTAGTTGTTGTTGGTTTTCGTATCTTTGGAATTAATTGTCAATGGTTTCTGTTATGATTTAATAAAAAATTTTGTATTTTTTGTGCGTCAGGCATGCGTCAATGAACTCTTCTACTTTTTCGTATTTTTTTTTTATTGATTTTATTGTTTGTAGTGGTAGTTGAATTAATTAGCGTTGGGGAGAATACATTAAAATAATGATGATAATGATTACTAAATATATTATTATTGTTTTTGGTTGTTTAACCTTGAAATTGTTTATTGACATTATGTTGTAATAATTTGTGTGAATTGGTAACTGAAACCAAAATAAATAAATAAATAGTCGTATATAAACAACGATGGTATTCTAAAAATGTTAATGAGATTTAGCAAAATCATATTAAGTTTGTTTATCGGCTACCATATAGTGTGTGTAATAAATCTTTGATGGTAGCGAAAGCTGAATAAATCTTTGGTTGTAAGGTGGCCAGATATACATATTTATTATGAAACTGAAAATTTGTTTTAAGTTTATTATTTCTCATTTTATTTAACAAATGAAGATAATTAAGAGATGGTTTGTGCGGTTCAGAAGTGTTGATTTCGACACGGAAGACAAGGATCGCACAGGCGGCAGGATTCATCCAAACGCAGGGAAATTGGGTACCATAGGAATTGAAGCCGAGAGACCCTGAAAGACAATTTTGCATGACCGAAGGCTATAATAGAAAATCATTTTTGCACCCAATCATTACTTGCGATAAAGAATGGATCCATTACGATAACCCGAAGTGTAAGAGATCCAGCCGAATCGCTACCAAAGCCAAATATCCATGGCGTTAAGTAATGTTCTGTATTTGGTGGGACCAAAAGGGTTTTATATATTATGAACTGCTAAAATCTAGGCAGGCCATCACAGGGAACCTGTACCGAACTCAACTGATACGAAGAAGAAGAATATGCGGCCAGATATGAAGCTGTAATATTCCATCATGACAACAATCGGTCACATGTTGCAGTACCTTCTAAAAAGTACTTAGTGGTTGGGAAGTTTTGCCTAACCCGCTTTATAGTCCAGACCTTGCCCCGTCCGACTACTACTTGTTCCGATCGAAGCAGAACACTCCCTCTGGGATTCACTTTACTTTGGAACAGAATATCCGATATTGGCTTGATTCGTTTTGGTCTCAATCGGAATCCATATGTTGCAAGAAAGATGGGAAAAGGTCATAAATTTATATCACAAGGAGTCTTATCATGTCATATTGTCATAATGTCCTAATATTTCACAATGGTTTTTATTGCTTTTCAAGCAAAAAATGTCCTAAAATAATACTACGTTCTATGCTATGTTTATTGTGTTATCGTAACGAACCAGCAGACACCAACGCCGAATGCTTATGAGTCAGTTAAGCCGAGCCGCCGAGTCGTGATATATTAGGACATTATGACAATATGACTGATAAGACCCCTTGTGAATTGACCAATTGTGTTTGAATGTAAGCTTTACACACATATCGTAATTACATAAAACTAGTAATATATTGTATTAATTCTCAAATATTGTTTCTGAAATAGTAAAACAGCGGAAAATTGATACAATAATATTTGTTATAAAAAACATATGGAAAAATCGAAGGCAAATCATTAAAAACTTAAATTTAAATAGTTCAAGCAAAAACATAAAGGAATGTACAGCAGTCTTTATTAGGGTGGCCCCTACCAAACGAAAGATGGATTTTTGTCAGCCTCACCCCCCAGTTTGGTGAACATTGGTAAAAAAATCATCCAGAAAAAATTTTAGGTTAATGGGTTGGGCATAAGTCCTCTGAAGTTTTCTGATGCTATCTTTAAATTAGAAATTCCTAATATAGAAAAATTTAACCTTTGACCTTCACGATTTAAGGTTTAACGTTTTCCAATTTTAGTAAAACGTTCAAATAGTATTCTAAATATGTTTTACTTAAAATTAATAATAATAAGGAAATAGAGCTAATTCGCCAAATAATTTATTTTTCTCGAAAATTTCAAAATTTAATTCGCAGGTGCGGAAAAACTATATGAGATATTTTCATAATATTTCCGTATTTTTATTCCCTATTATATTATCAATAAATCCCAATAAGATGATCAAAAAATCCTGAAATTTGTTTAATAAAATTTTTTAAAATTTGAAAATGTAATTTCAAAACTGCCGTTAAAAAAAAAATAATTTTTTTGGTCATACCTGCGAATAACGGAATATACAAGTAGATATCGATATATTTCAAGTAAAAATAAGCTTTTATTTTAATATTTCTCAAAATATGTTAATTTTGTTCCTACATTTCTTGTTATAGTGGCCTGAGACTAGAGTATCCAAAACCGAAACCGAAAACCGGTCAACCGGTTTTTCCATCTTTGTAAAACCGAACGGTTTCGGTTTCTTTAACTTTTCGGTTTTTTGACAAACCGGTTTTTTTAAGACGGTTAACCGGTTTTAACGAAACAATATGTAAAGATTATTTGAACATATTACTTAAACATATTTTGATAACATTTTTAAAAATATTCATTTATTTTTTAGAAAATTTCTGCATTTGACAAATTTTGGAATTTAGTACACAATTCTTAACATAATTGTACATATAACACTTTCTACCTTACCAAAATTGTCTATAAATTTAAATTGGCATTTTTCATATTAAATAAAAATTAATATAAAACCGGTTAACCGGTTTTTAGAACGACAAAACCGAAACCGGTTTTTCTGGAATGAGGAAACCGAAACCGGTTTTTTTATAAAATACTGTTTTCGGATAAACCGGAAACCGGTTTTCTGAATTTGCCGGTTTTTTGGACACTCTACCTGAGACACGTTAATGGCCTGGGGAATTTTTAATAACTTTAACATTTTTTGACCAATTTCAATTTTTTATGTCTCATTAGAACCTCAATTATGTACACATTTCTATTCTTTTAAATTAAATAGCATAAGTAATTTTTTAATGGGAAAATTTTTACAAAAACTGAAAAAATGCATTTTTTCCCCTTGCAAATGCATCTCAAAATTTCAGAGGGCTTGGGCTTAACCCCAACCGATTTACCTCAAATTTTTTCTGGATATTTTTTTTACCAATGTTCACCAAACTGGGGGGTGAGACTAGCAAAAATATAACTTTCGTTAATTAAGGGCCACCCTAGTCTTCATGCGTCCTCTAATACCATTTCAATATCGTTTCACCTGTTGCAAAATAGTTTGGGTGGTCAGGAAGAAATAATCAATGGGTTTTTTTAAATACCACTTCCGATTTGTTGCGAAGGTAATTGTGTCACAACTCTGGCAATATTGAACTCACATAGAGTCATAGCATATTAAAAATGTATTTTTTGACATAACAAATTTAAATTTACATGAAATCAGTATGTTGCAAAACATTTCTTAATGATGACTCTTAGGTATTATGATCTTAGAGTAAATTCCCACTACGCCGCCGTAATAAGTCATGACCACAGTAAGAACCTGGGGTATTAACTCTTTCAGCCACGCTTTTTTGTGTTTAAGTTTAAAATCTAAACAATTGCATTTTTACATTAATCAAGATTAGTTTATTATAAAAAGTAAGAAAAAATAAATCAAAACATGAAAAAACCACCCCATACCAAGGTTTTTTGTGGAATGAAGTGGTTAGTTTACTAACCACCGTGGTTTTTTGAAATCTAATATTTTTGACAGAATTTTCTGACCAAACAACCGAAATATCAAAGTAAAACTGAATTCGATGAACAATAAACACTCTGTGCTTTTTTTTTATGGAATGCGTGAAAGTCTCTTAAAAAAACTGATTTTTACAATATTTTCGAATTAATATATTTATCTAACCAGAGCACCCTGAAGGCAAAGTTTTGCAAAAAATCATAAACGATGACTTCAAAAAATATATTTGTTTAGCAAAATGGCAATAGATGCCAATAAACTACGTTTTAAAGACTATAGAAGATGTGACTAGTAAAGTAACCACCCAACCGCAAAGAGTTTATACACACCAGGTGACTATTCGACATGGTAATCAAGCCCATACTATGATGCACTGGTTAAGTGGATGGTAAATCACCTGCTGCAAAATTATAGCAAATATCCCATGGACATCTGTTCTCAGTACTGTCTCAGTTCTATCTCAGTACTGTCTCAATACTGTACTGTGTCAGTAGCATTTTTATACTGTTTCAGTACTATTTTAGTACTGTCTCAGTGCTGTTTGAGCACTGATTTGTTAAATTGACTCAGAAAGTGAACCTAGCCAATTGGTATACTTTAAGTTAGATGTTGGTCCATTATTATTTAGCGTAACAAGCATCTGTACAAACACATAATACTATTCACCGTATAAAAACAGGCTATGATTTTTTTTAATGAAACATTTGGTTTTTTGAAATTTAAAAATTTTCTCAGAAATTTTCCCCTAATTTACTAAGATGCCGAAAACAACAAATTCTTGAGAATGCCACAATTGCCAACTGAAAATATATACAAATCTTGAAACATGGCTTCACACACATACACACTATTTTTAAAAAAAAAAGTCCTTGAAAACGGTCATTGCCATTTTTTTTAGTTTAAAACAACTAAAAGGATCAAAAAAACTATAATAGAAACATGTTTTTCCTTTATATTTTGCTACCTAAACTAAAGCAACCAGAAACACTTTCAACAGTTAGAAACAATTAGAAATTTGAAACGTTAAATACAAGATTCAAATAAAATCTGGCAGAGAGGTCAAAGGCCTTTGAAGGATTCTTGGGAAGCAATTCACACACACACACATATATATATTATATCAAAAACAAATGGACGATAATAAAAACAACATGCTTGTTAGAAGGATCTTTATATACTTATTTTCGTTTCTTAAGTAATAGAAACAAAGTTTAACCTTGAAATGGTCATTGAATGGTTTTTAAACTATAGAACATTTTAGAACTCACAAACAGAAAGCAACCAAGCACACGTGTTAAATAGTTTTGCATCATTGAGCCTGTAAAAATTCCATTGTCAACACTTGAAACTCAGGCACATACAGTTTCATTAACTACTTCTAGTTTCGTGTTGTTTTCTCTAAATAGCATACAAGATTGATCTATGAATTTTTTAGAAATGTATACCCTTATTTTAAAAGAAACTTGTACAACAAAACAAAAAAATTCGTATAAAAGAAACTAAACTGCGCCTTAAACTTTATTAGAGCAACTCTACTAAAGTTTACCTTTAAGGAATTTCCGTTTTTTGTTTTGTTCGTAAACAAATCTTCATTTCAAGGATGCCTCAACTAAACAACAAAGCTTTTCTCAAAGAACATTTCAAGAGAACGAACGGAAATAAAAGTAATTCACAATTTCATCATACCATTTTAATAATAATTTCATCACAAGACCTTGAATGAAGCTAAACACACACACAAGGCCTTTAATCTATTTATTAATTCATGTGAAATTTCAATGGCACCCATCCTAAGTCCCTCTATAAATCAACATACAACATTCAACACAACACGAAACAGCACACTTGCTGCATCACAAAACTTCATAGTTATGTTCGTTATCATTATCAGCATGATCATAATCATAGTTATCATTATGATGTTTTGATCTTTTCAATCTTTCATTGAACCTTTACATTCGGTAGTTTTCCACTTCATTCATGATTTAATGTAAACAACTTAACTAAAGAATGTTGCAACATTTGTGTCAAGTTCATGATCATGAACAGTAAAAGAAGCCAAGCAAAAAGTAAGGATAACTAATTTTTAGAATCTTCCAAACGATTTCGAAATATTATTTACACATGTACAATATACATATGTAGTGTTAAAAGGCAAATTTGCTGGCCTGTTTGTATGAATGACTCATAAAATTCGATTGGAATACGACAAAACCACGTGGCTATTACGTGTAAGTTATGTAAAATTATTGAAACTGTGATTGCATTTGCGGTATGTCTACTGGCACGTACTCCAGTTAGTAGTTTGATATGTAAATGCCCCATAGAGTTAAAGGAATTAAAGTTGAAGTCTGCGTACGGAAAAATTTATGCAAACATTTTGTTTGTAGAAAAAATTCAAGTGCAATCTAAGGACTGAGATCGAAAAATTATTAACAGACGTTTTTCATTAAAACCCAAGTATTATTTGATTTTTATACCCTTCACCTTCGTGAGATACCCTATATATACCCTATATAAGTTTGTCATTCCGTTTGTAATTTCCACAATATAATTTTCCGACCCTATAAAGTACATATATTCGGGATCCTTATAGATAGCGGAGTCGATTAAGCCATGTCCGTCCGTCTGTCTGTCTGTTGGACCTACAATGGGTCAAAATCGGGAGAAAAAAATTTTAACCAGATTTTTTTTTCACCAAAAGTTTTTTTCGCTAAATATTAAAAAAAAAAAAATAATTTAAAAAAAAAAAAATTTAAATTTAAAAAATATAAAAAAAATTTTACATAAAATATTTGAAAACAAAATTCGAAAAAAAAAATTTTTTTCCAAAAAAAAAAAAAAACAACTGGAAAATAAATTAATTTTGTTTACCTAAAAATATTTAAAATTTTTATTTTTTAGTATAGTTTGGTGAAGGGTATATAAGATTCGGCCCAGCCGAAATATATCTCCCTTACTTCCTTTTTTTTTTTTGATCAAGTCAGCTTGATCAAGTATATCAATGTACAATTAAAAAATGTGTTATTTATGTAGCATGAAACATCTTAACTACACAATTTTCAAAATATTAAAATAAAGAAAAAAAAAAATAGCATAAACTCCCACTTGTGGATTCCCACTCGCTCAGGTCCTATATGCTTTATTTCATGCTTTTTATGTTCCTTGGTGAAGAGAATACAAAAAGTACCATTCAAATAATGAAAAGGTAGCAAAAGTCTCTCATTTAAATTCTCACTCATAAGTTATGCTTATTTTCAAGTTTCTAGGTCAATTACTATTGAAAATTCAGAAAGTATAATTTAGAATAAAGAAAAAGTACTATAAAGTCCACACAGGATTTCCACTCGATCGGGTCCATAAAAGATTCTGGGTTCGGTGGAGAAGAAAATACAAAAACTACCATTATAATAAAGAAACAAGTAAGAGAGCTATATTCGACTGTGCTGAATCTTATATACCCTTCACCAAATTTTGCTTTAAAATAAAATTTAAAAAATTCTTATTTTTAAAAAAAAAAAAAATTTCGAAATTTTTTATATAAGTTTTTTACAATTTTTTTAAAAAAAATTTTTTTTAATTTAAAAATTTATTTTTTTAATTTATTACTGAAAAAAGAGTTTTTGGTGAAAAAAATTCGGATTAAAAAATATTTTTCCCGATTTTGACCCATTGTAGGTCCAACTTACTATAGCCTTATATACATCGTTGCAATGGAATTTGAAATATCTATCATTAGATATCCATATTGTCTATATTTATGAGATATAGATCAAAAATAGGCAACAAAAATAGAGGTTGTCTCCGATTTTTGCTCATATCTCCGTTATTTATGGACGGATTTTGCTGATTTTAAATAGGAAACTTCTCGAAAGCATGTCTGACAGAATTATTGAAGATTTGGATCCCGAGGATATCTGGGGCCTTCAGAAAATTAATTTCAACAGACAGACGGACATGGCTAAATCGACTCCGCTATCTATAAGGATCCAGAATATATATACTTTATAGGGTCGGGAAATTATATTGTGGAAATCACAAACGGAATGACAAATTTATATATACCCTTCTCACGAAGGTGAAGGGTATAAAAATACCATAAATTTCTTTTAAAAAAGGTCAAACTTTTATCACTCAGAACCATGTATGCTTATTTCTATTATTGTAGAAAATTCAAAAAGCAGCCACTAGTGAGTTCCCACTCACTAGGGTCCATATAAGCATTATTTTATGTTTCTATGTTCATTGATGAAGAAACTACAAAAAGTCTCCCCCTAGAATTCGCACTCACATAGGACCATATATGCATAATTTCTTGTTTCTAAGTCAATTGTTATATAAAATTCAAAAAAGTACCATTAGAATAAAGAAAAAGTACCATAAAGTATTCGCTTGAATTTTCACTCACTTACCATATACCATATACGCTTAGTTTCATATTTCTATGTCCATTATTATAGAAAATTCAAAAAGTGCCATTAGAATATAGAAAAAGTACCAAAAAGCACCCACTTGTAGTTTTCCACTCACTCGGGTCCATATAACCTTTACTTCATGTTTCTAGCTTCATTGGTGAAGAAATTACACAAAGTACCATTCGAATAAAGAAAAAGTACTAAAAAGTCCGTCCCTTAAATTTTCACTCACTTAGGACCATATATGCATGTTTCTAAGTCCATTGTTATAGAATTTCAAAAAAGTACCATTAGAAGAACAAGAAAGTACCTATAGTTCAGTTATTACATTTTGGTACCTAAATATTACCCCCTATTCCTAACACTAACTTTAGAGAAATAATTTAAAGTACCAATTTCCCTTTTCCTCCTTGAACACCCTAAAACTTGAAATTTAAAAATACTCCATTTTGCCAAAATTGTTTATGCTTTAGACATGTCTCAAACGATTAAAAGCTGTGGTAATATGCTCAGGAAAAATTATGTTTTAAAAAAAGTTTAAAGAAATTGGTTTAATAATTTCAAATAAAATGTATTTTCCCGATTAACCCCCTTTTTGATATCTTTTTTATCCCCATTGCGGTGGTAGAATTTTATATTTTTTATATAAATATTCGTATGTCTATGTCAAATTATAGAAAAACATATTTAATGAAAAAGTACCAAAAATAAACACAATTTTTATCCCTTAAGGGTTAGAATTTCCAAAAAGTACTAAACTTATATTTTTTTATTTTTTGATAAGTAATGAATACGATTTAAAATTTGTTTCTATGTTTATTGGTTTAAAAGATACATAGGGTGAAAAAAAGTATCAAAATACAGTTTTTACCACTTTTTTCCCCTAAAGGGTTCGATTTTCGAAAAAGTACGAAACACCTGTCAGCTTATTTTTTAAATGGAGTAACATGCAATTTTAAGTTTTTTTGTAACTTTATTAGTTTTAAAGATATAAGGTTACCGAATTTACCCGTTTTTACCCTTTTTTATCCCCTAAACGTTCTAATTTCCAGTAAGTCAGTGAGTTAACGATTATAGATTTTCAAAAAAACTCAACTTGGTCCTACAAAAACTTGGTCTGCCCTCAAACTGTTTCCAATGTTATTCAACAATACCGGGAGAACTTGTCCGTTGATAGAAAACCTGGTTCAGGTAGAAGAAATGGTTCACATGATGTTTATTAAGCCAAAAATTTGATGTTGCTGATGCTCGAGGGAATGTTAAAGAAAAGTTTAGGACCCAAAAGCAGACAGAATTTCCCAAAAAGTTCTTGGTATGACAAACAATATGCAGTTGCGCCAAAAAAGCCAAACATCAAGGAATGTTTTACAAAAAGGCTGCTTCCATTCATAAGACTTCATAATGTGTCCACTTATTTTTGGCCTGACTTAGCATCCTGTCACTATGATAAACAAGCCCTTGAGTGGTACAAGAACCATAATGTTGTATTTGTACTAACAGAGGCAAATCCTCCAAACAGCCCGGAGCTAAGGCCAGTGGAGAGATATTGGGCTCTTGTTAAAAAAGAATTGAAGAGCACAAAAAAGGTGTCCAAAAGTGTGGTAGATTTTAAAAGGAGAATTTTTTGATCTCAGTCCTTATGTATTCAAGATTTAGAATTTATTAGGGGTGCTAGAGTATAGAGGTTTTTTCTGTTAGAAGAACTGTGCAGCATTTATTTCCCGCGTATTCTATAACAGTTATTGTCTCTTAGCTAAGCTAATTAATGATTTAAATGAAATGTTTTTTTGTGATAAGAAATATATTTCAATATAAAAAAAAGACATTGAGTCAGATTTATTTACCAATATTGTTTCAAAATCGGCGAATATCTCTAAAAAGAAAACATGTTTGTAACCAGATGAGCAGCACAATTGCTTTACTTTTCCATACAGGTATTTGGAATACGTAATAGCCAATAATACTTTAATGTTTCTCCAAAAAAAAAAAAAATATTTCGTTCACATTTTAAGGTGTTCCCACATCTGTATGGGAATATTCCATTTAAAAAATTGTTCTTTGTAGCTTTTAAATTATTGTGCACTTAAAACTCATGTGCAGTCCTGAAATATTGTATATTTAGAACGTGTTTAGAATTAGTTGTTTTTGTTACCGCTCATTATTCACTTTTAAATGAAATTTCAAAATTTCGAAAATTCATAACAACATTCTTTTATATACATACAAATGTACGAGTAGAATTTTATTCTTTGTGCTAATTATACGGATATCAATTGTTGTATAGACATTCATTAAGAGAACGAAATAAAACCTGTCCATTAAAGCAAATAATAATTATAAATTAGTAAAATGCACAAAAACTCTATGAGCATTTCTAATTCAATTATTATTCAAATATGGCGTTTAAGTATTCATTTCGAAATTAAAAGGTTTACGTACACCACACATGTATTTTATTTTAAAATTGCCCACTTTTGTTGCTTAATGATGCAACACTTGTGATGACGATAGATTGTCGAATTTTTAGCTTGGCCTTGAATGGATACAAAAAGCATTCACACACATTATACGTGAAAGATTTAGATCAAACTAGATTATGTTTATGTAAGACTTTTATACCCTACTGTGCAGTGTGATGTACTTTAATAATATCATATATCAGTGGTAGGCACTCATAGCCACCAGCGGCCAAACGCAAGCGACTATTCAGATGTACACAATACAAATGTAGAGGATACTCCTCAGAAAACACTATATAGATTTGGTAACCCAGGGTGTTCCTAATGAAGCACTATTAGTGTGATAGCTGAAATAATATTGGGATTAGAGAAAATAGAATTTGAAAGAAGTAAGAGATCTATATTCGGCTAAGCCGAATCTTATATACCCTTCACCAAATTATACTTTAATATCAAAATTTTAAATATTTTTAGGTAAACAAAATTAATTTTTTTTTTTCAAAATTAAAAATTTTTTTTTTTTTCAAAATTTATTTTTTTTTTTTTCAAAATTTAATTTTTTTTTTTCAAAATTTAAAACATAAGTTTTTTTGAAAATTGTTTTCAAAAAAAAAAAAAATTTTTTCCAAATTTTTTTTTCAATTTTTAAATTTACTAGTGAATAAACATATATTTAAAAAAAAATTTTTTTTGTGAAAGAAAAAATATTTATCCCTTATATAAATCGTTGCAATGGACAATGGACCATATTTTCTATATTAATGACTTAGTAATCCAGATATAGATCAAAAATTGTCCAAAAATCGAGGTTGTCCCGGTTTTTTCCTTATATCTCAGCCATTTGTGGGCCGATTTTCTCGATAGCAACCGAGCCGGAAAAATTCCCGATATATTGATGTATGAATCCAGTTTTTAAGTTATTTGGGGTGTTCAGAAAATTGATTTCAACAGAATGACAGACAGACGGGGATGGTTTAATCGACTCCGCTATCTATAAGGATTCAGAAAATATATACTTTATAGGGTCGGAAAATTATATTTTGGAAATTACAAACGGAATGACAAACGTATATATAACCTTTTCACGATGGTGAAGGGTATAAAAATAGAATTTTAAAAAATTAATTGGTAAAAATGGCCATTTGCGGAATGGTTCAATTTTTTCAAAAATCATATTTCTTTCAAATTAAGTTTTCTCAAACCCCAAAATTATTTCAGCTATCCATTAGCTACCCCCTATACTACCAAACCTATATACATAGTGTGTTAAGGTAAGGATTTAAAATATTGTTACGAATTTGCAAAAACAATTTGAATTTAACGCTCTGTAACTACTGCCTGCAAACATTCATCATGTTTATAAACACGTCCATCAGTAGAAGCTTCTACTTATCAACAATGTTGATAGCATGCGGTTGATTAGCATTGTTTGTAAGTATGGCAGCACTGTATGTTTAAGCTGCTAACATTAACATCGAAAGCTCTAGAATTCGAATGTACTAGTATGCCCGTTAAGAGCATTGTAGAAGATTCCCTAGAGATGGCAGTGCGTGTATAAATAGTGGCAGAGGCTGCAGTCGTGAGTTGAGTTTATCATTGGCGCTGTTAGAGTTAACATCATCAGTCTTGTGCATTTAAGGTGTGTGTGCATTTCTGAGAATTGATAAACGTGTATAAAGACACTGAGTGATTATTTAGACTGTTGTCATTGTACATTTTAAATGAATAAAGATTTGTTACAATTTTAAACTACTAAAACTGCTTTTATTTGCAATCAAAAGTATCCGGTTTATTAAAGGAAATAAACCCCAATACAAATTATATGTAGCAAATACAAATTATATTTCCATTTGTATTTGCTACACGTAGAGAAAAAATATAATTGTACATTACCCATTTCAACATTTTTACAAGTTTTTTAACAACATAATAGTTTTTATGGTAACCATAATATGTTTAAGTTACCATTCACATGATTGTAGCAATCATATATATGATTGCTGTAAATAAGTATATGTTTGCAACAACCAAATTATGTTGTTCTCGGCTTATGAATAATGTTTCATAATGAACATGATTGCCATAAACATATATTTATTTACTACAGTTCAAATCAAATGACCAAAGGCTCCATATATTTTGAAAATCAGTCTATAAAAGTCTAAAATTATTTTCACCAAAAACCAGAAATTATTTGCTAATATTCGTGTTGGACCTGTTGGATATTTTTCTTGGACCAACACTCAGGGGAAGCCCCCTACTCATGCAAAGCATTGTGTTTGAACTAGGAAAATATGTGATGGGAGGGAGGAAAATGACAGGAAACACATCAGTGGGAAGTTTGTTCCACATACGTACAGTACGGCTAAAGAACGAATATTCCCTGTAGTGTGTTACACTGGCCAATCGACCACAAAGGTATGTGTTCTTGATGAAAAACGTGTATTACGTAAAAATCTGTGGGTATCAGGAACAAGTTTTAATTTCATCAAAATACATTCCATTGTAGTATCGATAGAACAGTGAAACGCACCCCATATTGCGACGGTGCTCCAGCGAATCAATAAAGCTGTATACCCTACTGTCACCGATAATCACCTTTGCCCTCTCCTGTACGCGGTCGAGAAGCTCCAAAATAGACTTTGAAGCACTGGCCCAGTTGTATTCCATTTTCGGTCGGAAATAGTGGTGTAAATAGTGAGGGGATCAGATAGGTTAGGTTCCATGGGCAGCCCCTCTTCAAGCAGCTCACTTAGGTCCATTCAAATCTGATGCCATTGTGATACCCCAGGGGTAGATAGCAGGGTATTTACAATACTTCCGTTGCCTCCAGGTTAAACCAGCCAGATTCCCGGATGAAGGAGTAGATTCGTCTAAGATTCATCCATGATAGCTCATCCAAGCATGATAGGAATGGAAATCCGAGGATGCGTTCCCTCAGGTTTGTCAGAGCCGGAAATTGGTAGAAAAGGTGATACACAGTCTCTTCCTCTTCTTCATTATGGCAGCTTCTACAGTAATCATTGTATCGTAGGCCCATTATTCTAGCATGTGTCACAATTAAACAGTGTCCTGTAATAAAGGAGACAATTAACCTTATTTGCTCACGACGATAATCTATAAGTAAATTCGTCCTGCTGGCATCATATTCGGGCCAAGTCGACTTCGCTGTAGCACAGGAAGGTTCATTAGTCCACCTGTTTTGTGCAGTCTCATATACTTTCTGCTGAACAGCCATCATGCATTTGACAAGAGAAATACCAGAGAAGTTGTCGATCGCCTCCTCATTCATCATCGCACCCCTTTTGGCCAATTCATCTGCTATACAATTACCCTAACTTCCACCGTGTCAAGGGACCCATATAAGCGTTATCCTAGAATGTCTCGCTATCTCATTTAGGGATACCCGGCATTACTCGATTAATCTAGATGTCGTGAGTACACCCGCTATTCCGTTAACGGCAGGGATCCATAAATAGTTACTGTTTCAGATTTAATTAATACGTAATTCTTAGAAAAAATCGTTGTTGAGGACACTTTAGCTTGTAGAATTCTTTGATTCCAATAAAAGCCGCAAGGCAAAGGCCTAGCTAATAATAAAGAAAATAAAACAAATCGGGATCCATAAATAGTTACTGTTTCAGATTTAATTAATACGTAATTCTTAGAAAAAATCGTTGTTGAGGACACTTTAGCTTGTAGAATTCTTTGATTCCAATAAAAGCCGCAAGGCAAAGGCCTAGCTAATAATAAAGAAAATAAAACAAATCGTTGACAGAAAGAAAATTACGCTGACAGCAAGTTTTATTCTATTTCAAATTGAAGAACGTAAAAGGTCTGTTTTTATACCCTTCACCTTCGTGATAAGGGTATATATAAATTTGTCATTCCGTTTGTAATTTCCACAATATAATTTTCCGAACCTATAAAGTATATATATTCTGAATCCTTATAGATAGCGGAGTCGATTTAGCCATGTCCTTCTGTCTGTCTGTCTGTCTGTATGTCTTTCCGTCTGTCTGTTGAAATCAATTTTCTGAAGACCCCAGATATCTTCGGGATCCAAGTCCTCAATAATTCTGTCAGACATGCTTTCGAAAACTTTTCTATTTAAAATCAGCAAAATCCGTCCATAAATAACGGAGATATGAGCAAAAATCCGAGACAACCTCTATTTTTGGCCTATTTTTTATCTATATCTCGATTACTAAGTCATAAATATAGACAATATGGATATCTAATGATAGATATTTCAAAGTTCATTGTAACGATGTAGATAAGGCTATACAAAGTTGGACCTACAATGGGTCAAAATCGGGAAAAATATTTATTTACCCGAATATTTTATGACAAAAAACTTTCTTTTATCATACATTTTTTCACTAATAAATTAAAATTTTTTTTTTTTTAAAAATTGGATAAAACTTTTAAAAAACTATTTTGAAAAAAAAATTTTTTTTTTAAATTTGTTTAAATTTTATTTTAAGGGTGAAGGGTATATAAGATTCGGCACAGCCGAATATAGCTCTCTTACTTGTTTTTTTCCAAAATATGGTTGTCACAAACATATACTTGTTTACTGTAACCATATATATGGTTGATACAATCATGTGAATCGTAAATTAACCATATTATAGTTACCAAAATCATATAAATAGTTACTGTACTATAATATTGTTAAAAACGTTGAAATGGTTACAGTAAACATGCAAAACTATATTCTTTTTTCTACGTGTAGTTATGTTATTCGATCGCTTAGAAAGATTTAATAATCTTAATTTTGTGAGTAGGGGACCACAATTTTGTTTACTGAATACAATTTGAATGAAATTTCATACAAATTCTTATCATGAAAGCCAGCAATTGTAGTGCTAGTGTTTGTGACTGGGTATCTGTGTTTGTTTACTTTTACTATTTTTCTAATTTCGAAGATTAAATCCATGATTTATTTAAAGACTTGAATTAAATTTGCTGCATATTGCGTTTAACCTTGAAAGCAGCTATATATATATAACTAAATAAACAACAAAAAACATGCTTGCCTAAATTATACAATACAATACAATTTATTTATTTATTTTTGGTAAATTTGCATTCAAGTACACTATGTCGCGTGTTTGCGATTATTTTTTAATGAAAATATTTTCAAATACAAATAATGCACAAAAAATTATAGTAAACAGATATGTACTTAGGATTACCCATAATATCGTATGTTTGCATTTTTTTAAATGGATGATTTTTTATGATTTCTCACATGTCATCGTTATTATTATTCTTATATTGTATAATTTGTATTGGTTTATGAATATGAAATAATATTTAGGCTTTAAATAATTTAACATATTTCTTACGTCAAAGCAATTAATTTTCGATACTATGTACTAAAGTTAATGATTTAGCACATGTTTTTTTATTTTTGCGGCAAGGAATTTTCATTTAAATTACATAAATTCAAAAAAAAAAAAAGAAACTAGTTTTTGTGAACAGATTTCAAAAACAATACAATACAACAAATTTTATAAATATTTATTCTTAATACTTAAGAATTTTATTAATTAAAGACACTTTATGAAATCCCCAAAGTTTGTGAATGGAAGCTGTAGTTGTATAATTTAAAAGTTGTTGGTCATTTGCATTAGTTGTTTAGATTCTTATCTCAATATTAGATTCTCAAACTATTTAAGCGGAAAACCGCGGTCATTACTCTTTGTTGTTAGCGCTACGAATACTTACACTTTCGTTGTGCTAAACTGTTGACAGAGATGAAATGAAACTAATGCTACGTATGGTGTTTAATAAATAAGTATTTAAGCATTGTTCGTTTCGTATGACAGGTACAATTCTGTAATTACCACGTTTCACTTTAAAGTTTTATTTTTTTTTTTTTATAAATTTTACTGAAATGTCAAGGATTTTACCAACTATTAAAGAAAAGTGGGCCGTTTAAAGTATATTTTTGTTCAATAATACGGAATACAGATATGCTAAAAGCTGACCTTTCGACGTTTTTTGATTTCTAAAAAGTCGACATTTCGAAATTACGACCTTTTTAAATTTTTAAATAGTCCAATTTTCGAAATTTGTATATTCTATATTCGGCTGTGCCAAATTATACTTTAAAATAAAATTTTTAAATATTTTTAGGAAAACAAAATTAAAATTGTTTTTTTTTCAAAATTTAAATTTTTTTTTTTTTTCAAAATTGTTTTCAATTTTTTTTTTTTTTAAATTATTTCTTTTTAATTTTTTTAAAATTTTTTTAAAATTTTTTTTTAAATTTATTAAAAAAAAAAAAATTTGTGGTAAAAAAAATATTCGGGTCAAAAAATAATTTTCCCGATTTTGACCCATTGTAGGTCCAAATTACTATAGCCTTATATAAATCGTTGCATCTAGATATCCATATTGTCTATATTGATTCGTTTGTTGTCCGATTTTCTCGATTTCAAATAGCAACCGAGCCAGAAGAATTCCCGATATATTGTTGTATGAATCAAGTATGTAAGTTAATTGGGGGCTACGGAAAGTTGATTTCAATATACATATGGACAGATGGACGTGTCTATGTCGTCTTGTAAGATAGCAAATGAAAAATGTAGAAATTTCAAACGGAAACTTATGGTGAAGGATATAAAAATATATGGTTGCTAGATTTATTGATGAAATAGACGGATTTTATTGGGTGTATGACATAAAAATGCGGGATTTTTTATATGTTTAGCTTTTATTTTGAAACATTTGTACAATATAAATTTATTCAAATTATTGCCCATTGTTAGCTATGACCTTTTCCCATCTTTCTGGCAACATATGGATTCTGATTGAGACCAAAAACGAATCAAGCCAATATCGGATACTCTGTTCCAAAGTGAAACATATCGCAGAGAGAGCGTTCTAAATCTATCGAAACAAATAGAAACCGGACGGAGCGCGGTCTGGACTTTAAATCAAAACTTCCCAACCACTTCACTCGGCCACTTGCAACATGTGGCCGAGCGTTGTAATGATGATGATGGAATATTACGGTTTCATGTCTGGCCGCATATTATGTTCTTTTATTGAGTTCAAGCATCATTTCGGACTTGCAAAATCGCTTCAATTCTTATGGTACGTAATTTCCCTGCTTTTGGATGAATCCTGCTACTCACAAACGTTTAAAAATTGGTGCTTGAGTAGCTCTCACTGATTTTTTTCTTTTTTTTTTGCTTGGACCAGCACTCAGGGGATGACCCCTATTCATGCAATGCATTGTGTTGGAACTAGATAAATAGGTTATGGGAAGGAGGATAGAGGGAGTAGTGGTTGTGGACATGTGATTTGAATTTTCCTACATTGAAATGGACAGGAAGCTCATTCCACATACGGACGGTGCGGCTAAAAAACCAATTTTCTTTGTAGTGTGTTGACCGATCCACTGACTAATCGACCAAGAATGGATGAGCCCCCGATGATGAACGCGGGGAACGAGTTCCCTAATTTCATCAGAACACATTTCATTGTAGTATCGATAGAACAGTGAAACACAGCACACATTGCGACGATGATCCAGAGAATCAATAGAGCTGGATACCCTACTGTCACCGATAAGCACATTCGCCCTCTCCTGTACGCGGTCGAAAAACTCCAAAATAGACTTCGAAGCACCGGCCTATACATGCGACTTGTATTCCATTTTGGGTCGGATATAAGTGGTGTAAATATTAAGGAGATCAGATGAAGTGAAGTATATCTTACACCATCTTAGAAAACCGAAGCACTTGAATGCTTCTTTCGACACTTTAAAAATGTGTTTTGTCCAGCGAACATCACACTAAATTCTCATGCCTAGAACATCGAGAGCTTATGCTTCCTTAATATTTACACCACACATAGAAACAGATGAAGCAACATGATCTGTCGTGCTTTTATGTGTTAACATATAACATTGATTCTTACGTGCATTAAAATCGACTCTGTTAACATAACCCCATTCAGAGATTGTCACAAGATCTTGGTTAAGTGTATCATTGACGTTTTGCCTCATTGCCCCAATCTCCGAAAGGCTTGGTTTATAGTTGAACTTCCAACCCCTTCTAGCAAAATAATAGATAGGGTTGGAAGTTTGACTTAGAAAGTCATTTAGAAAAATAAGGAATAGAGTAAGAGATAGAACGGAGCCTTGCGGTACTCCTGAATTAATCTTGAACTCGTTAGATGAGATCCTATTTACAACAACTCGTATAGTGCGATCTCTGAGAAAGCTCGATATAAATCGAGAGAAGTAATTACCGACACCAAAAACAAGAGCGCACCATGCTACACCCTATCGAACGCCATAGAAATATCTAGAGCCACCACTTTACTTTCGCCAAAACGATAGGAAGGCAAGCAAGTCCCCCGTTGAGCGTCCTCTACGAAAGCCGTACTGCCGTAAATTGTAAATTGTTCGAATTTATTGCAATCTACATAAAGTAATGTATCCAATTCTTGGTCTTCAAACTTTGTTGGCTGGCCTGGGCGATCTTTGTCTTCCCTGTCAAAATCACCACTTCTGAGCCACACATACCATCACTCGCACGTTGAAACCGATGGAAAACATTCACCATAAGCTTTGGTGAGCAAGCGGTGTGCTTCAGCAGCACTTATTTTCAAATTAAAGAAGTAAAGCAAAACTTCACGCATATAACGATTCGTTGATACAAAATCCAACATTTTCGAAGTTGTTTACACTATAATGTTGACAGATGTATACCCATCAAAATGACATATAAGCCATTGTAAATTCCGCAATTTTAAGTCATACGCCCAATATAACTGTTTTTTTTTAGCATAACGATCGATTGTTTTGTTCAACCAACAAGTCGATTGTTCGAACAATAGAACTCTGGTTAACATATATTCGAAACTACAATTATAGAGAAATACACATAGAGCGGAAACTCTCCTGTCAAAGACCTAACTCAGTTGTCAGAAACCTAAGCGTTGACAATGTATTAGTAATTGAGTAATTTTTTTTTTGTTTGAGTTTTTTTCTAGTTTCCGCTCTATGTTTCTCTATGACTACAATAACATAAGTTGCAAGTAATAAAATCGGAGAAAAGTTTAGTTTCCAATTTCACTTTATTTCTAAATATTTCTATTAAGTACTACAAATATCAATAAACGATATAATTTGCAAGCAATATACATAATTTTTAACACTGTCTCGCGCGTTTGGAGGTGGCTGTACACTCCCACTATTAAATGCATGGCTGACTCACTGAGAATATTTGGGCCATAATATTCTCTTCACATATCAGTCTAAAGAACTCAATTCACATTAATACAGTAGATTCAGTTCAGCTACTACGGATGACTTTGAACCATCAGTAAATGCCTCAAAAGGATCCCCTGAAAGGGGTAGTGCTCCCCCAGATTAACATTTTCTGATCGATAAAGAGCAAACAAAATTAATGTACCAAGTTCGAATGAGCCAGACCCTGACTTCACCTAATAAAATCATTATATTAAGGACACTCTTCTCATATTGTTATTAACCTTTTTCCATGGAAACAATGACCATTCTTGGAGTATTATAACGTCCACTGATATTTGACTTTGAACGTTATAACTAGGGTGACAATTAATTTCTAAATATAATTATTTAAAATTTAATCATCATGTTTCCAATTTAATTAAAATAATTTAATTAATAAAATTCAAACAAATTTTGAAATACATACATATCTTTTTTTTTGCTTTTTATTTATAAATAAACTAATTGTCAATATATTTATTTATTTTGTATTTGTTTAATTAAGGCGATTTGCCCAAAATGATTCGGAAAGTCAATAAACTTATATATTATAACTGCAGTAGGTTTTTGATAATTTGTTTAATATAGAAAAAAAATTTTTTCAAATGTTTTTATTTTATTTAAACATTTTGCTTCAATAAAAACGAAATGAACATCAGCTTAAATGACTTGTTCTCGTTGTCAATTTAAACGTCTGACTGTCTAATCAGATAAACAGTTTTTGTTTGCATTTTGCTGTATTTTTTTATAATTTAAACGTTTTATTTTTAGTGGATAAATTATTATTATTATTGCTATTATAATGCAAAAAAATAAAAAAAATTTGCACACACAAAAAAATCATATACTTAGATACTTTTATAACTTTTTTTTAATATTTTATGTATGGTGATGACAACATTTCACTTTTCCAAGGTCACTACTATAAATAATTTAATCATTAATTAATGAAATTGCACTTGAATTTCATATGAATAAAAAAAAGCAGACAACGACATAAAGAAATTTATTTAAAAAAAAAAATTAAAACTTGTACAACTTGTTACTTGTTTATCTCTAATTCTTTGTTTCGTTTGAAGCATTAAAAATCATTAATTTCATGTATCATTAATTGGAATAAATTAGCAGGTTTAGAATTTTAAACATATGAGCTACTCCATGATAACATATGTATGTAAGTCCCGAGATCGAAAAACCATTTCGGAATCTTTTGAAATAAAAAAGACAGCCACAACGTATGACATTCAAACATCAGTAAATACCTCAAAAATATCCCCTAAAAGAGATTTTGCTCTCCCAGATCATCTATTTGTGATCGATACAGAGAAACGATCAATGTTATAATACTTATATCCAAAACTTAATATACCCTGAGAAGCATGCCTTTGGACTCATAAGTTTTAAAATCTGATTTGCATCGATTTCTAATGATACGATTTATGATTGTAGTCCAAACATATTATGATCATTATTAGTATCATAAGCTATAACATTCTAATCATGATATGATCTCAATTCATTATATTGTGTGTAAAAGTATTGAGTATTTTAATACTCAGTACTCAATACTGACTGTGTTTTTGAGTAGGAAAAAGTAAGCTTTAAAGTCAGTTGTTGTCAACACGTGCATTCAGATTTCAAATAGAAGCATATTTACTGTGTGACTTTGGTTTAGGAGTATAAAGGCTACGGTGATTTTATTGTCATAATTTTTTTTTTTTATTTTTATTAAGGATTATTTCAAGGAAATATATTACAATTTTCATTTAATTATTTCCACTGTAAGTATGAAAAAAAACAATTTTTTATGAGAGTTCAGAAACCTCAAAAAATAAAATATTTATTTTTTTCAAGTAGAGCTAAAGCTGTTAATTCCGCATAGTTCAAGCGTAAAACTACATTCGGCTTAATCTTTTAAGTGTTCACTTCAAGGTAAATCCAAATCATTACGTATTTTTGTGACCGCCATACATTTTTTTCACTTTTCCAGTATGACCTCCAAAAAGAAAGAAAGTGCTAAAAATGAAATATTTTCTATTTTCAAGTGGAGTTAAATCTATTTATTGCGGATAGTTCTGGTGTAAAACCATCAAGTCCAAATCCTTCAAGTGTTCACTTTAATTTAAATCAAAAACATCTTGCCCATTTTTACGACCACCATACATTTTTTCACTTTTCCAGTATGACCTCTTTACCGAAAGAAAATTTCTGAAGAATGGATAAAAACCCCCAAAATACATCGCAAATAAAAAGTTGAGTTTTTATAATCCTTTATATATTTGAACTTATTTTTTATTTAATTCCAACGCGATTTTTTAATTTTGTCCAGTTAGATTTGCGATCTACCACACTGTGCAACGGTGGCAATAATACATAAGCCAATTAAACTTTTTTCATTTGAAGAGTGGGACATTTTGAAAGAAATTTTGTAATATTTATTTTTAAATAAGAAAAAGTCTGAAAACAGTAAGGATGTTCATAAGGATTATTAGATAAATATATTTCTAACTTAAATCGACGTTTCTTTAGGTAAGATTATCATGATGTTATAGAAATTTCCACCTTCCTAGATCCATGATTCATGTCCAAAGGATTTACTGATTTCAAAATACCGTAAAGTCTAAAATATCGTCATTGTTTAATATACGAGTACCAACTTCAGAAATGTCAATTCAATTTGGACCGATTTTTAAATAACTTTAGTCATGAAAAAGTGTTAGATACAAAGAGGGATCCTTTGCAGTGGTGGAAGGAGAGGGGAAATGTAAATCCCGAACTTGCCAAAATAGCCAAGAAGTATTTGCCAATAGTAGCTACATATTAGGGTGGGTCAAAAATTTTTTTTCTAAAATTTTTGAAAGGCTCAGCGATAAAAATGTGCCAAATGGTGTACCTAATATGTATCTGAAATTTTATTGCATTATTTTAAGTTTTACTGCCTCCGGATCACTATTGAATTTTTAGAAAAAGTAAATTTTTTACATCACATTAAATTACTTTTTTTATGCGAAATAATATTAACTACTGATACAAATTTTACCATTCAAATCCGAATTCTGTTACATTTCAGCTGAACACGTATTTACATATTACTTAATTTATATATTATATATATATACTTATTTCGATAGATTAATGAGTTAGATATCGATATATAGCATAGTCATTAAAAGTCGTTAAAAGGAAAAATATTATAAAATTCAGCTCTTTTATATATTAAAAAAACTTGTAGCTTTTGTATACATACAAAACAATTCAAGGCAAATGTTAAAATTTGGAAATCCCCGTGCAACTTCTTTGTTTCTTATAACACGGAGTTAGATGAGACAAGTGTTGCGTTGAAAAGTGCTATTATTTATTTGTTTTTCATAATCTGAATAATGGAGCGTACTAGGAATAATTGGAAGTGTCCCTTATTTGGTGTTTTGTGTGATTTGAAAAATAATATATTGCCAACTTATGCAGATCTGATGAAATTTTATGAGTGGACCCGTCATAGCCTTAAATATGAGAGGGAAACTAAAAAGGAGCCAACATATAAAGAAATAGAAGCCATCGTTATTGGAAAATTAATGGAAATATGGGAAAAATCGTCAATACCTACAGTATCAGATAAACGAATGAAGGTAATGCTACGAATATATCATTTAAAATGTAAAAATCTTTTAAAGTCTCACCCGAAAATTCCTAAAGATAAGTTGGAAAAGTTTCTTTGTGAAAGCAAGACTTTGTTTGATATTTCGGCATGTAAGTGCAAAGATTTTTTTAAATGTACTTGCATTAAAAACAAAAAAATACCTGCAAGAGAACGAATTTTTATAACCGACCAGCGAACGGTTAGACAAATGGCTATAAGTAGCGTAGATATTCGCACAACAAAGCAGATTAAAAAGACATTAAAAAGAAAGTTATTACTTGAAAAATCTAATCTGAAACAACAAAAAATTGCCGAAATACCTGCAGATATACTGAGCAGTGCATCTGAACTTGAATATGATCAGTCAGATTGTGAAGAAACAGAAAAATTACAATTACGAACACTAAAAACTGTTGCAAAGGGAAAGCCAATTGATTTTGGATTATTATCAAAAACATGCGATA
The DNA here is from genome assembly GCA_942486065.2 of Calliphora vomitoria. NCBI lineage: Eukaryota > Metazoa > Arthropoda > Insecta > Diptera > Calliphoridae > Calliphora > Calliphora vomitoria. The sequence continues at coordinate 4,608,602 of OW818032.2, forward strand.
GGTTTGGAGTATCAGACAGGGCAGGAGCTGCCATCGCATCTGCAGTTTTGCACACTTCAAGTTCAGTAGTTATAGACAAAAACAAACTTCGGCGAGAAAGAAAAAAAAACAGAGAAAATATAACTTTTCAACAAAGAGTTTCACATATATCCGCTTTATACTTCGATGGAAGAAAAGACCGAACTTCAATCATATCGGAAAAAGATGGAAGGAAGTACAGGCAATGTATAGTAGAAGAGCACATTTCTTTGATAAAAGAACCTGACTCGAAGTTTTTAGGATATGTTGCACCTTCTTCTGGCACTGCAAAGTGCATAGAACAAGAAATGTTCAATTTTTTCTTGGATACGGGTATATCACTAAATTTTTTAACTGCAATTGGTTGTGATGGCACAAATGTAAATGTTGGCAAATGTGGCGGTATTATTCGTTTACTAGAAAAAAGATTGGGTAGACCCTTACAGTGGATCATTTGTATGTTGCATATGAATGAACTGCCATTTGTACAAAATAGTTGAAACAGTTTCAAGTGGTAAAGCTTCAAACAACTTGGCAAATAAATCACCAGGCAAAATGTCTCATGCTCGATGGTTAACACGTGCTAACAGAATTCTTCGTCTATATATTTCTGTTGAGAACCCTTCTGCAAATTTAACAACTCTTGCAATATATATTGTAAAGGTTTATGCTCCGGTGTGGTTTTCTATAAAAACTCTTCCCAGCATTAAAGACGGACCTCGACACCTTTTTGAACTAATAAGACTTAGCAGATACTTACCAACAACTTTGAAAGCTGTTGTCGACCCAGTGATTCAAAGAAACGGTTATTTTGCACATCCTGAAAACTTACTAATTGCTATGTTAACAGATCCCCAGCAACATATCCGTGAATTAGCTGTCCATCGAATTTTGAAAAGTAGATCCACAACGTCAAATAAATTAAGGCTGTTTCAGATACCAAAGATACATTTTAATGCTACGTCATACTATGACCTTTTGAAATGGGATGAAATTATTACTGAACCACCCATACTAAAATCTATAGATGAAAAAAATCTTCGGCTGTTTATTGAAGAAGAAAAAAACGGAGTAATTGAGCTATTCCACATGCCCTGTCATACTCAAGCGGTAGAGAGAGCTGTTAAAGCAGTGACTGAAGCATCATCCACTTTGTGCAACAAAACAACAAGAGAAGGATTCATCAAAGCTCAGATAGAATCAAGAAAATCAATGCCAAAATTTGATAGCAAAAAGAATTTTGTCGCTAAATAAACTTTTCAATATTATTTTGATTATCCCTTTTTTCACTTCATTTTTGTAATACTTTTTTCTTTAAATATTTAATATGTTATATGTAATTACAATTAATTTCTATTTTTACAAATAAATACAGTTACCTAGAAAAACCTTGCATATCATACTTTATTGTTTTTCTAAAATCCATTTTTGAAAGATTCAACTTGAAACCGGAGGCAGAAAATAATTTCCGATTGCTGCCAAACTTAGTGACATGAAAATACTTATAATTTGGCACATTTTCGTCACCGTGCTCATAAAAAAAAACTAAAAAAAAAATGTTTCATACACCGGTGACCCACCCTACTACATATGTGCCAAATGAAAGGGTATTTTCTGTTTTCTTTCCAGGTTTTAAGCAACAGATTTTTCGAGGTTTAGGCTTGTTTACAACTCGACGTTTCGGATCTAGTTTTTTTGTACTTCTACTAAATAACATTTTATTCAACAGGTAAATTACGCTGCCACTGAAATTTCATTAAAAAACTGAAAACAAAAGTCTTTTTAAGACTAAAAGTCAGAAAAATACATTCAGAAAAAATATCGTAAAAATATTTACATAAATATTAATAAATTTTAAATAAACTGTCTAATTTTTCCAGACTATTCATGTATATAATAAACCATATTTTTGTATATACTTCCCTTTACAATATAAGAAGTATCTGAACGTTTCTTTTAGTTTTTGAATTAAAACAAGTAAGAGAGCTATATTCGGCTCTGTCGAATCTTATATACCCTTCATCAAATTATACTTTAAAATAAAATTAAAAAAAAAAAAATTTTTAATTTTTTTTGAAATTGTTTTTAAAAAGTTTTTTCCAATTTTTTTTTTTTAATTTTTTTAGTGAAAAAAATTTATGACAAAAAAATGTTTTTTGTAAAAAAAATTCGGGTTAAAAAATATTTTTCCCGATTTTGACCCATTGTAGGTCCAACTTACTATAGCCTTATATACATCATTGCAATGGACTTTGAAATATTTATCATTAGATATCCATTTTGTGTATATTTATGATTTAGTAATTGAGATATAGATCAAAAATAGGCCAAAAATAGAGGTTGTCTCGGATTTTTGCTCATATCTCCGTTATTTATAGACGGATTTCGCTGATTTTAAGTAGGAAACTTCTCGAAAGCTTGTCTGACAGAATTATTGAAGATAAGGGATCCCCAAGATATCTGTGGTCTTCAGAAAATTGATTTCAACAGACAGACAGACTGATATGGCTTAATCGACTCCGCTATCTATAAGGATCCAGAATATATATACTTTATAGGGTCGGAAAATTATATTGTGGAAATTACAAACGGAATATATAGACAGTAATTGTCACTATTGTGTGATCACTTAACTGACTCCATTGATAATGCAGAGAGACTGGCTACTTTATACATTCCTGGTAATTTAGCGTGAAGGCAATGGTCTCTAAGTAATCTAGAGTGTAGTTATTTTAAACATTTATATTGTACTGTACTTTTTTGTGACTGATACGTGCAAACTGGTTTTACACAAATTGTGTTAACAGCTCTCATACAGTTTTTTTTTCTTTTTGCTTAACTATGCCAAGTAATCAAGCGTGAAGTCAATTGACTTTATAGTGGCTCTAAGTAATCTAGAGTGTAGTCACTTTAAACTTTTATTTTGTAGTGCGCTTTAGAAAGTAGTTATTTTACCCACCAGAAGTAATCTATTGTAGAGTTGTGGGAGGAAGGTTTCTTTACAAGCAATTGGTTATTGGACTGTTTGATAGATGTCTCTTTAAGTGACTAGTTGAGGTCAATTATCACCCGTACATGTTGAAATAAGTAGTTATGTAGCTGATCAAGTAACCAGTTAGGTAGCTAGTAAGGTAACTGACTCTATGTAACCGGTATGTGAATCCAATGCGTTGACTACTTCGGACCAACAATTGGACTCACTCATTGCAATTCAATATTAAAATAACCAGTCACGTAACTAGTTGACACCCTAAATAATAGGTAAAATCACTAGTTCGGCACAGTCTCCTAGAACAGCTGGGAACATATTATTAAAATTAAACCTATTATGTACTTAACATTTAATGGTTATTTGTAAGTTTAAATGCTTGTACATAATTGGTCAATTCACAAGGTCTCTTAACAGTCATATTGTCATAATGTCCTAATATATCACGACTCGGGGGCTCGGCTTAACCGACTCTTAGACATTCGGCGTTGGTCTCTGCTGGTTGGTTACAATAACACCATAAACACAGCATAGAAAGTAGTATTATTTTAGGACATGTTTTGCTTGAAAAGCAATAAAAACCATTGTGAAATATTAGGACATTATGACAATATGACATTATAAGAGACCTTGTGAATTGACCAAATATAATATTTTCCTATTAATAATTCTTTAGTTTTTTGTAAACTAATCTCAGTTTCAGTGAACCAAACTCAAATTTATAATTTCGATGAACATAAAAAGGTTTACAGTAACTAAAATATGATTGAAATTATATTAAAATAACAATGTTTTTATGTACGACAACAATATATTGTTACAAAGAACACAGTATAGTTGTCATAACCATGACGAACCATATTCTTCTCAGCGTGTAGAGTACCTAACACGATCTAAAATTTATTATTATTTTAATTGCAAATTATACATTTTTATTTTTAACTATTGCTGTCTAGACAAACATGCACATAAAAATCTATTTATACTCGTATTCATACATATACTTCGATATGTATTGCAACATGTTTAACCTTGTCCTTAGAATCTCTAATTATTTTGATTTTTATACCCAGAGAAATCCAACAAAAAAAAAGTGATAAAAATAAATCAAGAAATATTTAAAAAAAATTGCATAATTTTATGTCTCATTAATGCCTAAATAGAAAAATATGTTTTATAAATTTCATCACTGAAATAATTAGAATTTTCTATATAATTCCAAGAAATTGCCAAGATCATGAGATTTTATCAATGTTTACAATTGACGTCATCACACAAATAAGAACGATTTTTATACCCTTCACCTTCGTGAGAAGAGTATATATAAATTTGTCATTCCGTTTGTAATTTCCACAATATAATTTTCCGACCCTATAAAGTATATATATTCTGGATTCTTATAGATAGCGAAGTCGATTTAGCCATGTCCGTCTGTCTGTCTGTTGAAATCAATTTTCTGAAGGCCCCAGATATCTTCGGGATCCAAATCATCAATAATTCTGTCAGACATGCTTTCGAGAAGTTTTCTATTTAAAATCAGCAAAATCCGTCCATAAATAACGGAGATATGAGCAAAAATCCAAGACAACCTCTATTTTTGTTGCCTATTTTTGATCTATATATCGATTACTAAGTCATAAATATAGACAATATGGATATCTAATGATAGATATTTCAAAGTCCATTGCAACGATGTATATAAGGCTATTATAGTAAGACCTATAATGGTTCAAAATCGGGAAAAATATTTTTAACCCGAATTTTTTTCACAAAAACCTCTTTTCTCACTAATAAATTAAAAAAAATTAATTTTTTAATTAAAAAAATTTTTAAAAAAAAAATTGGAAAAAACTTTGAAAAAAAATTTGGAAAAAAAAATTAAAAAAAATAATAATTTAAAATTTTATTTTAAAGTATAATTTGTTGAAGGGTATTTAAGATTCGGTACATCCGAATATAGCTCTCTTACTTGTTTATACAGACTTGAGTTTTATTAAACCTATTAGCTAACCCGACAGACCTTGTTCTGTCGAAATTTTAAAGAATTTGTTTCTGATAATTTTGATGCTTGCAAAAAGCTTCCGCTAATGTGGACATTAAGAAAATTTTTAATTTATAGACAAAATTAGCATAAAAGAAAGTTCCCTGATGCTCTGATTTCAATAAAAACAAATGAGTTTTTTTCATCCTAAAGTGCATTAAAAAATTGATTTTTTAAAAATCGTTTGAATTCAAAACCTTTTCAGGTTCACCAAAAACAAAAAAGAATTGAGTGTAAGTAAAATAAACTTGCACATGAACCTTTTGCAGTATTTGTACGAAGTTTAAACGAAACGAAGAATTGCATTGAAAGTTATGGTCTTGAGTTCACACAAAATCAATTTTACGTTACACTGTTATTTTTCTTTCCCTATTTTGCGTGGACAGTTAAACATGTACAAAATATTAGACAAAATTGGTCCAGCCGTTCTCCGATTCTAGATAAATGAAAAAAGGGGGCGTGGTCAGTTATTCTGCCCAAAAACCCAAGTTGGGTTATGACATTTCAAATCAGCCAAATCGGTGCAGCCGTTCTAAAGTGATGCGATTACCAACGAACGACATTAGAATTTTATTAATATAGATTTTTTTATCGTATTTTGTATATTTATTTGCAACCAAAATGTTAAGAAAAAATGCAAAAATAACTGAAATAAGATTTTTTTTATTTTAGTTTTTAGTGAAGTAAATATTTGCATGAAGGTTGTGTCATTGACCTCAAATGCAAATTGTTATTATAGTTTTTTTTTATTTTTTCTTGTTTTAATTTTTTATTATTATTTTTATAAAAAGCATTTATTTGAAGAAAAAAATGTCTTTGTTTTAAGTAGTAAAATAAAATTTCATGTGTGTTTGTGTTTTTTCTCGAGTTCAATTTCCGCATGCATAATTTTTATTGCTTTGAAAATGGGGGGTATTTAAACTCTTAAGGTAGTACCACACTTTTAGTTTTGAAGATTTTGTACATTTTAGTGTTTTTTTTAATGTAAAAAGTGCGCGTTTTCAACAATTGTAAGATATATAACATATCAAGTTGAATGATTTGTCACTTTATTACATCAGTTTCAATATTATGCACTTTTTGTTAAGGAAGATATATTAACAACAAGTGCATAATGCTTAATTAAGAACAAAAATTACTATGCACCAAAACATGATCACACAATTGTCTTTATTTATACTTATTATCAAACTTTCCATCTAGTCTATTCAGAAACTTCACTTTAAAGTTGTTCTATCATAAAATTCTTAACGTGTTCATAACAATTTTGTAACTGCTCTATCTGTAGTAGCCTTGACCACGTATATTTTAACCAAGTAAGAATTTGCAAACTGTCACGTTTTGAAGTTTTAGTTTTATTAATTTTATGGCAAAATTGTTCATTTCTTGCAATTAAGAAGTTTTAATATATTTGTATGTATTCTTTACCACTGCAATATTGAAAACACAAAATTCCGCATATTACTCTGTGCTATGATGACATAAACCAGCTGATCTTTCTAAGTGTTTCGGTAAATACGACGGCAATAGTTATTGAAAGTGAATAGAACCCAAAGTAAAATCTTCATTATATATTCTCTATGGATTATGAAATAATTTTCTTAACAAGTAAGAGAGTTATATTCGGCTCATCCGAATCTTATATACCCTTCACTTTAAAATAAAATTAAAAAAAAATATTTTGTTTTATTTTATCCAATAGTTTTATTCGACCTTTTGATTATAATTAAATAAAAAGATTTCTCGAGCTCGAGGTCAATAATTTTCAATAGATTATTTATTTCCAATATTTCGATATCCTACGGATATCATTATCAAGGAATGAGTAACAATTATATTTGTACAAGACGTCTAAACATCTTCACAGTGCAATATTAAATGTGAAGATGTTTAGACGTCTTGTACAAATATAATTGTTACTCATTCCTTGATAATGATATCCGTAGGATATCGAAATATTGGAAATAAATAATCTATTGAAAATTATTGACCTCGAGCTCGAGAAATCTTTTTATTTAATTTTGTTTTATTTTTTAAAATTTTTTTTCCAAATTGTTTTTAAAAAGTTTTTTCCAATTTTTTTTTTAATTAAAATTTTTTTTTTTTTAAATTTATTAGTGAGAAAAATGTATGACAAAAAAATGTTTTTTGTGAAAAAAAATTCGGGTTAAAAAATATTTTTCCCGATTTTGACCCATTGTAGGTCCAACTTACTATAGCCTTATATACATCATTGCAATGGACTTTTAAATATCTATCATTAAATATCCATATTGTGTATATTTATGATTTGGTAATCGAGATATAGATCAAAAATAGGCCAAAAATAGAGGTTGTCTCGGATTTTTGCTCATATCTCCGTTATTTATGGGCAGATTTTGCTGATTTTAAATAAGAAACTTCTCGAAAGTATGTCTGACAGAATTATTGAAGATTTGGATGCCGAAATATCTGGGGTCTTCAGAAAGTTGATTTCAACAGACAGACAGACGGACATGGCTTAATCGACTCCGCTATCTATAAGGATCCAGAATATATATACTTCATAGGGTCGGAAAATTATATTGTGGAAATTACAAACGGAATGACAAATTTATATATGCCCTTCTCACGAAGGTGAAGGGTATAAAAATACACGCAGAGAAAAAACATGGTTGTGGCAAACAAATCTAAGGGTAACATATCATGATAAGATTTATGATTATAGTCCAAACTTAGTATGATCATTATTAATATCGTAAAATATAGTATTATTAACAAATATAGTTGTAATTTCATTGTCATAATTGGTCAATTCACAAGGTCTCTTATCATTTCATATTGTCATAATGTCCTAATATTTCACAATGGTTTAAAAATGACATGAAAGGACCTTGTGAGTTGACCAAATATATTCTGAAGTATTCATAGTATGACCCAAAAGAAATCATTGTATGATCCAACGTAATCTTATTATTATTAAAAGTTATTTTTGGGAATAGGTTTTAGTTTTAATGTACAAAATTCCCAATTAAAATAATATTGATAAATTCATTGAAATTTATTGTCATTCGCTTTAGGAAAACTAAAGATATTATATAAATAAAACTATAGAGCGAATGAGAATGACAGACACTCAATAAGTACAATACTAAAGAATATACATAAAATATTAAAAAGTTTGAAATTAATGTTTTGTGGTATTAACAAAATAAACTTTTTATTAACGTTATCCTCATAGAGAAACAACAAGAGCAGAAACTAGAAAAAAACTCAAACAAAAAAATTACTCAAAATAATCACACATACTAGTGTTGTTTTTGTTTCCACATAGTTTTTTTTTACTAATACATTCTCACCAATTAGGTTTTTGACAACTGAGTTAGGTCTTTGACAGGAGAGTTTCCGATCTATGTGTATTTATCTATGGTTATCCTAGTTAGACTAAAATTCATATCATATCTTTTATATTGAACAATATTCTAAAACGAATAAATTTGTTTTTTTACTCGATTTCCAGTCATTTGCTGATTTAATTTTTTGAGGAAAATAACAAAAACAATGTTTATCATAAAATAAGACGTTATTGCAAGAAATAGACAATTAGAACAAAATGCTTCTAAGGCGATCCTACGTGTTAATTTTATAAGCTACTTTAAAACACTTTGTCAGTTATTAAAAGAACTTATTTAACGTATGCGGAATGAAATTGCAACAAAAATTTTACTCTGGCTAAAGAAAAAGTACATGAGCTACTTTAAAAATCCATTTGAAAATCTGGCTTTTAGTTATTTCAAAATGTTAACAAAATAAGAACTAACTTGAATAAATATTTGCAAGTTTTTCCATATTTTATCTATTTTCATCGGGACAATTTGTTATATTTTACATCAAGTGGCAGTGAAAGGCAGAGAAGTGGACTTTTTTTTTCTTCTTGGACCAGCACTCAGGGGACGACCCCTATTCATGCAAAGCATTGTGTTGGAACTAGGAAAATTGGTTATGGGAGGGAGGAAAGAGGGAGTAGTGTTGTGAACTTTTTTTGGAAGTAATTATTGATAAGATGTGCAAAGTAGAATATAATCTTTTTTCTAAAAAAAAAATATATATATATATGGATCTTAATCAATCAGATGTAAATAGAAAATTCTGACTTTTTTGGAACTTGATTTGGCCATCAATTCTAATTAATATATTATGAAATGTGTATATAAAATGAATCATTTCATAAAAAAAACATCAGAGATAATTTTTTTAAAAAGAAAGTTCTTCTTAACTGTTCCATCATCCAACTGTCACGCCCAGATTTTCTAAAGCGATAAAATGTCCCAATGTTTTTAAATTAAAACTAATTTGAGAGTTTTTGGAAATTTTTAAAGAGAAGGGTTTTTAAAGAATATTTAAAATAAAAGGCGAGAAAAATAAGACCATGAAACTCAAATAAGAGCTCAGAAAAGTGCAAACATCGCTATTTCCAACACCTGTATATAAATTTCATCATAACTGCCACATAAGTACATGAATATGATAGATTTTTTTCTTACATTAAATTAATATAATTTACTATTAACTTTAAAGCCACCTTTTTCTCTTACTTAAAGTTACCTTTTACTATTACGAACTTAAAGGCAAATTATAATAATGGCCTAAAGGGTCATTTAGTTTTTTGACGTATTTGCAGTAGATGCATTGGCAATTGTTACAATGAATTAAATTTCACTCGAATATGGCATTAAAATAATTAAAATCCACTATGAAAATGGTGGTTTTGTTAAAGTCACATTTCGTAACATTCGTGATATTTTCGGACAACATAATCGTCCTTCTGAGACCGCTATTAAGAACACGCGTTTGTGTTGGCACATTTTGTAGCGAGCGTCTCGACTCAAATTAAACGACCAAATTCTTACTAGCGGTCTCAGAAGGATGATTATGTTGTCCAAAAATATCAAGAATTTTACGAACAAAACCACCATAATTCTGAAGTTTGGTACTATGATGTTGTAGTGAAAGCAGCAGTTCCGTTTTGAGTTTTATATCCTAGAACAACAGTTGTTGTACGGCTAACGACATTATACTCACTTTGTGCTACAGGTTTTTCGGTTTTGACAATTTCTTATAAAATTGTGATTAGCAAGAGGTAATTCCTTAATATGGAAAGACCCCCTAACTCGTGTCGATATTTTTTTTGCTAAATATGATATATGAGCGGACCTGGGCTTACAATATAACACGAGTTAGGGCTTTTCTATATTAAGGTAACAATACATCAACTATATTTTATTAAACTATTTTATACATATTTTTAGCCAATTAATTCTTCTCAAATTTCAAATCAATCGATATTGACTTCATTCAATTCTCCCTCCCTCTCCCAAAACTGCATGATTATTACTTATTAAACAAACAAACGGAAAAATGTAGTTAATTAATAAGTATAAAAAAATATTTGTTTTTATTACAGCTGTAAGTGTAAGTATATCTTGACAATTTGTGTGTGAAAGATCTTAAATATTTATACGCGTGCCCCAATAAATACTTTTTCAATCACAAGTGTTGATAATAAGAACAGCGCAGCAAAGCCCTTTTCTCTAAAAATAGACTTTACTTTCTAGCTGATAACAGACGTAAAATTTGAACAAGTTCACCTACATTTTTTTTCTTCTCTCTCGGTTTATTTCAATATATTTCATTACATTTTATTCATACATACATACAGTTTTAATACATTTCATTTTCATTCATTTTAATCTTTATTTACTAAAGAGAAATACAAATGCAAACTATGTAGGCATAGGCTGTGATTTGAAACTATTTCAAGTTTTTTGATGAAGATAGATAGGGGCGCGGTGTTGAAACTTTCTTTAAATAAAAAATAAATAAATATTTAGACTTATAATTAGAAACCCACAATCAAGATATTGCAACACACTGCAAGTGGCCTGTGAGAGAGCTTTTGTGGTCGCAATCGTAATGAAATTTATAATAATGAAAAATTAATCAAATAAATATTTATGCATGTAAGTATTGGGTCTATCGAATAAAAATTATTCGAATAAAAGACAAAAAATAGTTTCATACACTTCACCTTCGTGAGAAGGGTATGTATAAGTTTGTCATTCTGTTTGTAATTTCCACAATATAATTTTCCGACCCTATAAAGTATATATATTCTGGATCCTTATAGATAGCGGGGTCGATTAAGCCATGTCCGTCTGTCTATCTGTTGAAATCAATTTTCTGAAGACCCCAAATAACTTACAAACTTGATTCATACATCAATATATAGGGAATTCTTCCGGCTCGGCTGCTATTTAAAATCGAGAAAATCGACCCACAAATGGCTGATATATAAGGAAGAAACCGGGCCAACCTTGAGTTTTGGCCTTTTTGATTTATATCTGGATTACTAGTCATTAATATAGACAATGTGGATATCTAATGATAGATATTTCAAAGTCTATTCTAACGATCTATATAAGGCTAAAGTAATTTGGACCTACAATGGGTCAAAATCTGGAAAAATATTTTTTAACCCAAATTTTTTATTTTCTTACCAAAAAAATTTTAAAAATTTAAAAAAAATTAAAAAAAAAAAACTATTTCGCAAAAAAAATTTTTAAATTTTGAAAACAATTTTGAAAAAAAAATGTTTTTTGAATTTTGAAAAATAATCGGGTTAAAATCTGGAAAAATATTTTTTAACTCGAATTTTTTTTTTTTCTTTCCAAAAAAATTTTTTTACTAGCAAATTTTAAAACTTTAAAAAAAATTTGAAAAGAATTAAAAAAAAAACTATTTCGAAAAAAATTTTTTTTTAAATTTTGAAAACAATTTTGAAAAAAAAAATTTTTTTAAATTTTGAAAAACAATATTGAAAAAAAAAAAAAAATAATTTTGTATAATTTGGTGAAAGGTATTTAATATTCGTCACAGTCGAATATAGCTGTCATATTGTTTTTTTTTTTTTTAATTTAGTATAAGAAACATATTCTATGAATAATTGATTATTGATTAATCGAATATTCGAATAAATTTATTTTTAAGTTAAATTAAAAAAAAATTCTAAGACACAAGACTAATAGTATAATGTTCTACATTCATGTCCCAATCGATTATAATGCCAAGATCAGAACATTATGAATATTGTTGTATCTTAAAATCGTAAATCTTCTGACTTGGGGTTGTCAATCGAATAAAAATTGTTCGAATAATCGAGAATAAAAATAAAAATTTTTTATTCGAATGAATAAAATTTTTCAATCTAGAATAAAAACATATTTTAAAAAAAATTTTGAAAAAAATTAAAAATTTCGAAAAAAAAAAATTTTTAAATTTTTAAAAAAAAAAAATTAATTTTGTATAATTTGGTGAAGGGTATATAAGATTCGACACAGCCAAATATAGCTCTTTTACTTGTTTTTTTTTTTAATTTAGTATAAGAAACATATTCTATGAATAATTGATGATTAATCGAATATTCGAATTAAATTATTTTTAAGTTAAATTAATAAAAATCTCTAAGAAACAAGACCGATAGTATAATGTCATACATTCATTTCCCAATCGATTAAAACGCCAATATCAGAAAATTATGAATATTGTTGTATCTTAAAATCGTAAATCTTGTGACTTGGGTTTGTCAATCGAATAAAAATTATTCGAATAATCGAGAAAAGAATATTATTTTTCCTTTCAAATGAATAAAATTTTTCAATTTGGAATACAAACATATTCGATTAATAGTTGTCGATTAATCGAATAAATTTATACAAAAATATCAAAGAAACAAGATCGATCAATAGCTTATAATGTTATTCCAAGTAGGTTTTATTGAAAAATTTTTCTAGAAACTACGTTCTACTCTCACAACATTACATCTGACGGGGTCCCTTCGACTCTACTTGATTGTTTGCACGCAGTGAACTACCACGTAAACCAAGCAACCAAGTTCTACTCTCATTTCCCAATCGATTAACACACCAAGATCAGAAGAATATGAAACTTAACTTGAAAATGTAAAGTCCTAGGAAAGGCTAAATAAAGTGTCTCCAATAGAGTTAGAATGATTTCCCAATTAATAAAAATTAAAAATTTCAAAATACTTTGAATCAAAATATTTAAAGAGAAAATACACTAATTTGTTATTATTTTTATTTATTGTTAACAAACAATTATTAAAAATGTTCTGATTTTAAGCATATTTTATTAAATTATTCGAATAATACATTTTACTGTTATAATCGGTGAAATTTTAAGAATTACTCGATTACTAGAATAATAGAAATATTATAAACTTTTATTCGATTAAAATAAAGCTCGAATAATTACCAACCCTACAATTTATATACTTAATTAATTAGATATGTTATAATTGGTTGCAACGAATTGTTATATCGCTTTAACCAAATACGAATTAATGACTGCAGAGTATTTTTTATAAACATCTGGCTTGATGACGTCAATTGCCTTCTTCGCGGCTGTTCGCTACTGTAGAATTGATCCGGATTGTTAAGGTGAATATTGCATTAGATAATGCCCGAAATTAAAAACAAGTTCTTGGGAAATTAATGCACCACTACCAGGCTGAAACATGTACTACCACTATGATATTTTAAACGTATATCACAACTTCGAGTCTCATTCAGAACAACTCGATAGGCCAAAGATAATCAACTTTCGACGACAGCATAGCTTTTTCAACAACAACGACTTTAACAATAGGTAAATTTCTAAAAAAATACGTTTAAAATTAATTAAAAAAGTCAAAATTATTTTTGAAAAATGTTAATTTCAGACGTTATGGTTACATTACAACTCTACTATTCTCACATAACAAATCGTTCCGTTCCATTAATCGGACAGTCTAAAAAGAAAACTGCAACATCTTCGAATTCTTAAAACGGCCCTATAAAATTTGTATAGCTCCTCCAACTAGTATATTAATAAAGTTACACTATTTATGGCAAAACAAATATGCTCATGATTTACAGTAGAGTATGAATGTTTTATAAAAAAAATAAATAAAATTGATAACGGACGTATTACGCACGAGGCAACATAAAAAAATGTATTTTTTATAACTAAATAAACAATACTATAAAATGCATTTCAGCGGAGAGCCCAGCAAAGGAGGGGGACTACACTATTTATACAAAACGAAGAAGAAAAAAAAAATGGAAATTAATTTGATAAGCAAGCCCCCAAAACCAAGCGAGGTGGCCAAGAGTCGGAGAGACGAACGAGTGAACACGACTTTCAAATGAATGTTAAAAATGTAAACAGAGAGCCCATAAAGTTTGAGTTAATTTATGAATAGAAAAAAAAATAATCCATCAACAACCAAATGATTGATGACAATAAAACGAAAATAAAATTAAACAACATTTTTAAACACAAATCGTTTTATTTATTTTTTTTATTTTTAAATAGGTTCGATGTTGCATCAAACAGGTTGTAAGCAACATAAGTTGTAATTTAAATCAAGCTTTGCCTGATGAGTGTTTAATAAAAAAAAAAATAGAAAGAAAAGAATCACAAGACCGGTTTGAAGGTTTCCATTCAGTTGCATAGCAGTAGCACTCGCTCTCTCTCTCACTATCTCACTCATACCAATCCGCTCGTATGTAAGTGCTCATTTACTCAAATTGATTTTGAATGGGGATTTTTATATATTTTTTTTTTGTATGTATGTTTTCGGTAAATGGTTCGTGGTCGTGTGTTGAATGCTGAACAGATATGATGAGAAACGTAGGTTTAAGGTTTGCTAAGAATGACTTGTGCATAGATCGAACACTTCGCACGATTACGGCGTACAACATCGATCGTGTGATCGGTTGTTATAAAAGTCGCAAGGACATAACGACGAGACATTAGTCGAAATCTATAAACGCAACGCGCGAAGTCGTCTACTCTCTACACTGCGTAAAATAAATAAATAAATTTTTAATTTTTTACAAACCAAAAATAAAAATACAAAAAATAATATTTGCGTGAAATATTTAGAATAAACAAAGAATTTCAAGAAAAATTTATATAAAAAAAATAATAAATATTTAAACAAAGTTTCAAAACACTATTTTTTTTACCTACAAATGAATAAAGTGCAAAGTTTTAAGAATACTAAAAATACATTTAAAAATAAATAAAAATTATATTTAAACAAATATTGTTGGTTTTCTTTAAAAAAAAAGCCTTTAAAAATAATGAAAACTTTTACAAATTATTGAACAAAAAAAAAACAAAATATAAATTTTAAAACCAACGAAGTTTTTTAAACCAAAATACATTTTTATACAAAAGAAAAAAAAGAAAACTTAAATTTTAACTGCTACAAAATGATGACAGATTCGTATATAATAAAACTTTTGGTGCGCCAATTTAAAACCAATGACATGCAGCATTTACTCATGGTTTTCATAACCATTCTCACGGCCATTACTTTCCTGCAATGGCTGGTGAATTTATATCGTGAATTGCGTAAACTGCCACCAGGCCCTTGGGGCTTTCCCGTCATCGGTTATCTGCTATTTATGGGCAATGAGAAACACACACGTTTCATGGAACTGGCCAAGACATATGGCTCTCTGTTTTCCACCCGTTTGGGCAGCCAATTGACGGTGGTGATGAGTGATTATAAAATGATACGTGAATGTTTCCGCCGGGAAGAGTTTACCGGTCGTCCGGATACACCATTTATGCAGACTTTAAATGGTTTTGGTAAGTTGTGCACATAAATAAGTGTTAGTTTTGGATAGAAAAAGATAATTTTTTTTTAATTTTAATTAAATTTTCTTAAAATTTTTTTTTTTTTTTTTTTTTGCTAAAATTCTGAAAAAAACGTAAATTGCATTTTTTTTAAGTTAAAACAAAAATCTCTGCTCCGTAATAAAAATTTAAAAAATATCGTTAGAAAATCGTAAAAATTTTTTTTTTTCAGAATTTTAGAAAAAAAAAAATTTAAGATTTTGATAAATTAAAAAATAACTCTTAAGTTCAAGAACAAATTTTAAATTTACTTTAATAAATTGGGCAATTTTAATCATTGAAAACTTTTTCTAAAAAAAATTTCAAATAATTTTGAATTTTTTATTAAAATCTTAGAATTTTCTTAAAAAATTTCATGGAAACAAATTTTAAATTTCAAGAACAAATTTTTAATTTACTTTAATAAATTGTGCTATTTTAATCACTGAAAACTTTTTCTAAAAAAAAAAAAATTCAAATAATTTTGAATTTTTTATTAAAATCTTAGAATTTTCTTAAAAAAATTTCATGGAAACAAATATTAAATTTCAAGAACAAATTTTAAATTAACTTTAAATTAAAAATTGTGCAATTTCAATCATTGAAAACTTTTTCTAAAAAATTTAAATAATTTTGAATTTTTTATTAAAATCATAGAATTTTCTTAAAAAAATTCCATGAAATTTTATTAAAATCAAAAATTTTTTTTTTTAATATTTCAATATTTAGTACTAAATTCTGAAAATATCCATATTTCATACATATGATTACAAATAGAGCTTTTAATTAATGGAATATTTGAGTTTGAAAGCTTTTAATCCTAGGATGCCTAAAAGCCTCTACCAACTTTCTTGCACAGAGTTTGGTTTTTTGATTATTCCTAATGACCAAAGTTATTAGTTGTGACTGCAAAAAAATACAAAACTTTGTGGTTTCAAACGCAGTTGTATATAATTCGGTGGCCACAAAAAATATTAAAATATTAAAAACTTTATTGCGTCTTCTTTAAGTTTGTATTTTTACACAATTTTTGTTTAAATAATAAAAAAAAAACCCAAACAAAATTGCAGCTGTTACAAAAACAAACAAAAAATTAATTACTGTTGCACATTTAACAAATTTTGAGGTAAAAACATTTAACCAACATTTAAACACAAATACACTGTCTTTAAACCAATTAACTGCTTGAAATAATTTAATTTAAAATATTTAAGCAATTTTAAACCAACAAAAAGAAACAATTTGTCGTCTTTAACTCTTCCACATACACCGCAAGAAATAACCATAATAATGCAGCAGTTTTTGGTTTTTTTCCTTGAATCAGAAAAAAAATAAGAAAAATTTAATAAATAACAGAAAATAATCACGTTTTTTTTGTTGTTGCTTACATTTATTGTAATGTTGTTTTAAAAACAATTAATTTCTTTCACATTTTTTGTGATAAAGTTTTTTTTTTTTTTTTTTTCATAAAAAAAGTAAGGAATTTTTTCTTCTTTTTTTTTATTTTGTTTAATTGTGTTATAAGTAGGTTAATTTTGAGACTTAATAAAATACGCTTTATTTTTTGTTTGTTGTTTTTTTGTGGTCAATAAATAATTGTTGGAATATTTTTGTTTTCAGTCTTTTAAAAGCTAAAAAAAAAATTCGTTAAAATTTGCTGGAAATACAAAATTCTTACAAGGAAAGGTTTTTGTTTGTAAGAAGCCTACCTCAATTAAAATTTAAATGTGCAAAAATGAAATAAACATTAAAAAAAGTCAGTGTTGTAAATTAATAATATATAAAAAATGCCAGGCTATAACGAATGACTCAAAATACAATATTTCAATACTAAAAGTTTGCCAGTATTTGTTTTTCACAAAATTCATATGATTTTTAAGGTTTTAACAACTTTTAGTCTCTTAGCAACATTGTTTATAAACAAAGTTTGTTAAGCAACATTGTTGCCAAGGTAATAGCATTTTCACAAGACATTGCATAAACACTTTTATTGTTAGCAACATGTCATACAAAACATTCATTAGACTCATTGTTTATATACATACATAAATACATGCAACTTTTATGTTTAGCAGCAATATTCCTTATTATCTTTATGAATTTGTTTAAATAAATTATTAAAAAAATTTAAATTCTAAAGCAGTATCTAACAAATAAAATATAACAAGTGAAAACAGCTGCCATATTTAATACTGGCAACATTGTTTATAAACATTTCTTGCACAAAAACATTTAACAAACTCAGCACGAAACATTTGTGTCATGAAATATGAAGTTTTGGCAAACGTTTGTGAAGTAAATTTTTTATGGGAATTATTATTTTATAAACTTTCAATGAAATAAAAATGTCACTACGAATAAGAACATATACATACATCTGCATTTTCTAAAGTAACGAGAAATTTCAAAGTAACCGATAAAACCTAACTTGCAATCCAAAATTGAAACATTGTCACGAAAATTTAATATAAAAAAAAACTCAAAATAAATCTTCTTATTTGAAATATTACTTTTGAATTAGACAAATAGAGAATATACATAGAGCGGAAACTAAAAAAAAAATCAAACAAAAATTTTAGTTTTCACAAAGTTTTTGACAACTGAGTTAGGTCTTTGACAAGAGAGTTTCCTATCTATGTGCATTTATCTATGCACAAATATAAAATTTATATTTAATTGTTTTTAGAACACAAAATGTTTATTAATCAATTACTTTACTTTTTTACTTTTAGGCATTATCAACAGCACTGGCAAATTATGGAAAGACCAAAGACGTTTTTTGCACGAAAAACTACGTCAATTTGGTATGACTTATATGGGCAATGGCAAACATGTCATGGAAAAAAGAATAATGGTAAGTTAAACATGCAACCCTAACTCTCCAGATATCAGCCACTTATCACCAATTATATACATTTTCCTCACTTGCAGACTGAAGTCCATGAATACATACACAACTTGAACGTTTCCGAGGGTCAACCTATGGATATGGCACCTGCCATTTCTGTGGCTGTTAGTAATGTCATATGCAGCATTATGATGTCGGTGCGCTTCTCCATAGATGATCCCAAATTCAGACGTTTCAATTTTCTCATCGAAGAAGGCATGCGACTTTTTGGCGAAATCCACACCGTAGACTATATACCCACCGTGCAATACTTTCCCAGCATATTGACGGCCAAAAATAAGATTGCCAAAAATCGCGAAGAAATGCAGAAATTTTATCAGGATGTCATAGATGATCACAAGAAGTCATTTGATGGCTCGAATATTAGAGATTTGGTGGACTTTTATTTGGCTGAAATTGAAAAGGCCAAACAGGAGGGCAGAGATGCAGAGCTGTTCGATGGCAAAAATCATGGTAAGTTGTCCTAACATTGTCTTAATATAATTAATTTTAATTAATTATGTATAATTAATAATTAGATTATTAATTGTTTTATTATTATTTTTTTTTCTTCATCTTTTTAGAGGAACAAATTGTGCAGGTGATAATTGATTTATTCTCGGCGGGCATGGAAACTATTAAGACTACTTTGTTGTGGATTAATGTATTCATGTTGCGCAATCCCGAAGCCATGAAACGGGTACAGGATGAATTAGATCAAGTTGTAGGCCGTCACCGATTACCTTCCATTGAGGACTTGCAATATTTACCTGTCACTGAATCCACTATTTTGGAATCTATGCGTCGTTCCAGTATTGTTCCCTTGGCCACCACTCACTCACCCACAAGGTAAGTTGTATTTTTTTTTTGATTTGTTTTCAAAATCTTGGCAATCTGTGTAAAATTGCCTTCACTTTGTTTTGATTTGTGGGAATAGTTCATTAAACTTGTTGCTGCTTTACTTTATCATCATCACAGTTGTCTTTCAAATTAATCTTAGAACAATAACAGCAGCAGCAATGGCAAACAAAAAAAGTCATTGTTAATTAACTTTATTGTACAACAACACTATTCTAATGTCAGTTGTGTTGTGTTGTATTGTGTTATGTAGAGAGCGCAATAGAATTAGAAAAACTATTTTCAATTAACTGTATGAGTGTGGTATACAAAATTTGTGATAGTCTTTAGCCAGTGCGTCGTACTTACATGGAGCGCACATGTTTCAACAATCTCTATGCAATTTGCTGGCATTTATAAGATGCGTCGTAATTTGTCCCAGTTTTGCTTTTAGATGGTTTCTAAGATTAAAAGCTTTATTTTTCACACACTCGCACACATTCACAGACCCCCAAACACACAGATATAAATACATAAATTTAAACTGAGACAGTCAAGCATTCATACACTCACTAGCCAGGCAAGGCAAGGCAACTCGAGGCAAAGCAAGGCAATCCAGCCACAAAGCCAGGCCTTTAATGCACTTGATGCATTTTTCAATTGTTTTGTATGCATTTGAACAGAAACAACATCAACAACAACCAAAAACACAAACAGTACAAAAAATACATATATGAACAGTTTTCAAATCTTTATACTTATGCTCAATTGTAGAAACAACACGTGAGGTTGCAATTTTTCAATAAACATTTGCTAATTTATTATTTTTTTTCTGTTTTTTTTTTGCACTTTTTTGCCTTCATTTATATTTCAACAAGTTTATACCGGCCGGCTTTTAAATTATATACACAATACAAACATTTTTGTCTATAAATTATGGCTCAATTATTTTTATTTTACTTTTTATATCATACAAGTCAAGTTTATTGAACTTAAGTGCCATTTGACAATAAAACTGTTTTATAAAGAAAAGCTGAATAAATTTTTAACGATCATGAGTGTCAAGTCAAGCCTAAAGGCTTCAATTGTAGAATTTAGTAGGGAATAGGAATGAGTTAGAATTTCAAAATACTGGATAAAATTTTGTATAAATTTGCTGTATAACAGTATTTTATATATCTATAACATTTCAGATTTATATAACAGATTTTTTCTATAAACAATTTGGTGTATAACAGTATTTCATATAGAAATTTTTGTGTATAACAGTTTTTCCTACAGAAAATTTGGTGTATAACAGTTTTTCCTATAGAACATTTGGTGTATAACAGTTTGTTAAGAGTAGATTTTGTGTATAACAGTATTTTATTTAGAAATTTTTGTTTATAACAGTTTTTCCTATAAAAAATTTGGTATGTAACAGTTCTTTCTGGAGAAAATTTTCTGTATAACAGTTTGTTTAGAGTATATATTGTGTATAACAGTATTTTATAAATAAATTTTTGCGTATAACTTTTTTTCTGCAGAAACTTTTCTGTATAACAGTTATTTTCTATAGAAAATTTTGTGTATAACAGTTTGTTTAGAGAAAATGTTGTGTATAACAGTATTTTATATAGAAATTTTTGTGTATAACAGTTTTTTTGCAGAAAATTTTCTGTATAACAGTTTCTTCCATAGAAAATTTTGTGTATAACAGTTTTTTATGAGAAAATGTTCTGTATAACAATATTTTCAATATTAATTTTAGTGTATAACACTAAACATGTATAACAGAAAATTTCCTGTATAACAGTTTTCCTTATAGAAAATTTTGTGTATAACAGTACTTTCTATAAAACATTTTATAAAGATATTTTTCTGTATAACAGTTTTTTCTGCAGAAAATTTTCTGTATAACAGTTTTTCCTATAAAAAATTTGGCGTATAACAGTCTGTTTAGAGAAAATATATAACAGTCTGTTTAGAGAAAATTGTATAACAGAATTTTCAATAGAAATATTAGTGTATAACAGTTTTTTCTGCAGAAAATTTCCTGTATAACAGTTGTTCCTATAGAAAATGTGGTGCATAACAGTTTGTTTAGAGAAAATGTTCTGTACAACAGTATTTAATATAGAAATTTTTGTGTATAACAGTTTTTTTCTGCAGAAAATTTTCTGTATAACAGTTTTTCTATAGAAAATTTGGTGTATAACAATTTTTTTTATTAGAAAATTTTCTGTATAACAGTATTTCATATAGAAATGTTTGTGTATAACAGTTTCCTCTGGAGAAAATTACCTGTATAACAGTTGTTCCTATAGAAAATTTGGTGTATAACAGTTTGTTTAGAGAAAATATTCTGTATAACAGTATTTTATATAGAAATTTTTTGTTTAACAGTTTTTCATATAGAAAATTTGGTGTATAACAGTTTTTTTTAGAGAAAAGGTTGTGTATAAGAGTTTTTTTCTATAGAAAATTTGTTGTATAACAGTTTTTTATGAGAAAATTTTCTGTATAACAGTATTTTCCATAGAAAATTTTCTATAAGAAAAACAAGATTCTTAATAATTTCACATCAAGTTTTTAGAAATACACAAGTTATTAAAAAAAAACAAGTTTTGAAAGCTTTTACCAAAGATGTTTCTTTAAATATATTTTTAGCTTTATTTGTTAATGAAAGCATAGAAAGCTTTTAAAAATTCCCACAAAACTATAAACTTCCAACTTACATATTTAAAAAAATTAGAAAGCTTATTTATTAATTTCCCTTACCCTTCTTTCTATCTTTACAGAGATGTTGAAGTAAATGGTTATAAAATTCCCGCCGGCTCTCACGTTATACCTCTCATCAACAGCGTGCACATGGATCCCAATCTCTGGGAAAAACCAGAAGAATTCAATCCCCGTCGTTTCTTGGACTCTGAGGGCAAAGTACGTAAGCCCGAATACTTTATACCCTTCGGTGTGGGACGTCGCATGTGTTTGGGTGATGTTTTAGCAAGAATGGAATTATTCTTATTCTTTGCTTCATTCATGCACTCCTTCAACATAACACTGCCCGTGGGACAGCCTTTGCCCAGTTTAAAGGGCAATGTGGGCGCCACCATAACACCAGAAACTTTTAAAGTGTGTTTAACACCCAGACCCTTACAGCTGAATACGACAACGATAGAGCCTCATCATATGCGCAATGTTGGATCAAATTAGGTGAACATTATAAATAAAAGGTAAAGCGTAGAGATCCTTACACCAGCCGTAAGCAAATTAGAAAGAACATTAAGGCCATTTCCAACAACTACACAATGGGAAACGGGAAAACAAAAAAAAAAACAAACAAAAACAAAATCTGCCGTAAGCTTTCCGTAGAAACTCAAAGCTTGAAAGCTGTTTATTTTCCCCCTACATTTGGCCTTAATGAATAAGTTTAAAAAGAAGCTGTTGCATATGAGAGAGCATTTCAACAATAGAATATGCAGAGCACGGTTTTGTTCCTGAAAGACGTTTTTTGTTCCAACATCAACCAACAACTCTTTGTAGTCGCTAAGAAACTGTAAAAGGAGTACAATTTTGAAAGCAATATGCCAGAAAATTCAGAAAACTTCAATTCCAAACACCATTAAAAGAAGAAAATAATAAAATAAAACAAAGAAGAAAGAATAGAGTAGATATATTAAGCACAAACCAGAAAAACAGAGTCTAACTTCAAGAGTTTTTCCATGTAATGGCAATATTTAATATTCTTCCCATAATATATCCAATGATGTATAAACATAATTTATAAAAGAGATTTTATAGCCAAGAAAAAAAGAAAAGAGAAAAAAATAGTTTAATTAATATTTTTTTTTTTTAAATCCTCAACTTAGTTCAAAATATCTATTAACAAATTTTATACAACAAAAGAAAAAAAAATAATATATACAAAAACAAATTCTATTCTTTGACCCCCTAGAAGCTGTGTTCAATAACAAGCATGTGTTTAATTTTTATTTAAACACATGTAAAAAACAAACAAACAAAAATATATTTATAAAACATAATTATAATAATTTAAAAAAATCTGTGGTTTAGTTTTTATAACAATATAAAAAATGAGAATTAAAGAAATTTAAAAAAAAGTAAAACTTAAAATGGGCGCGAGAAGCCATAAGTTACTTTATGAAAGCTCTGCTTTGAAGCAGCTTTTTGAGCTCACTCTCATTTTAGTTTTGTAATTTTTTGCCTTGTAAATATTTTTCATGCATCATCATTAATTTAATTAATTAATATTTTGTGTTATAACTACATTTTTAGTATTTAAACTCTCATTTTTTGTTCATAACTATTTTCATTTTAGATGAAAAGAAAAAAAAAAAAAACAATCTTTAAGATTCATAGTGCCAACATTTAAGCATAATTGTAATTATTCCCTTAACATTTTTCATTTACAAATAAGTCTAAGTTAAAATGCACAAAAAAAAAATAATTCAAAAACCATTAAAAAAAAACACCCACATTTAAACACACAACAAAAACAATTTAAACACATTTTGTAAATATGTTAATTTTTTTAACAAATTATTTAAATAAGTCTTTCATGTAAACATTTAGTATTTAATTTATGTTGTTTTGTTTGTTAAATAGTAATTAGTTGTTTAATTTAAGTAAGCCACCCTCCCCCCCATCCCCCCTCTACACCATAAATATCTAATACTGTTTGTAAAAAATAACAGAAACAAAAATGTAAGAATAAAAAAAGAAAAACATACAATATTTTATTAAGAAAACAAATTCAAAAAATCTATTTTTAAAAATATACAATATTTTTTCAAAAAAAAAAAAAAAACTAAAAAAAATTACACATTTTGCGTTTTATTCAACTTTTGTGAACTTTAATTTATACTTAAAAGGAGCCAAGGTAATGCCACATTCTCCCTGCATGTCCAAGTCTAGACTCTGGGGACTTAAAGAAATTTTAAAGTTTCTCAAAATTAAGCCACTATACAAGAGTAATAGCATTTTGGCCAATTCATCACCCAGACACATGCGCTTGCCCGTTTGGAAGGGTATAAAGTGTTGCGGCTGATTGTATTGGCCCTCTTCGTTGAGAAATCTTTGTGGTTTGTATTGCTCTGGCTCCGGCCACACTTTTGGATCCATATGTATGGCCCACTGTAGGGGTATAATCATACTTTTCTCTGGTATGGTAAAACCATTTATCTGCACCTCCCTCACACAGCCATGAGGTATGCCCAACGGCACCACCGATCTTATGCGCTGAACTTCAGCTAGGCAAGCTCTCAAGTAATCTATGTGTTCTAGATCGTTTAGGGATATATTCTCACGGTTTAATTTCAACAAGTGCTTAATAATAAAAAAAAAAAAAAGTAAAGGATATTGGTAAATGCCCATTTACACTATCACAGTTTTGGCACAAT
The DNA here is from genome assembly GCA_942486065.2 of Calliphora vomitoria. Classification (NCBI taxonomy): domain Eukaryota; kingdom Metazoa; phylum Arthropoda; class Insecta; order Diptera; family Calliphoridae; genus Calliphora; species Calliphora vomitoria. The sequence goes on from OW818032.2 coordinate 4,633,501, forward strand.
AAACTGCTTTATAAATATGTAATGTTTATATCAGTGGTCGGCAAAAAGAGCACATGATACAAGAGTTTTAGTAAGTAAGTGTTTTGTAGTGTTGCACAAAGCGAAAATCCTATTGTGTTTTTGGCGCAGAATCTCAAATTAATATCTCTTTTCTGAATTTCAACGTGTTGTGAACATCAGGGTTCTGTAAGTCGATTATTCGAGTGTTTGAACAAATGACTTGCTGAGAAAAGTCGAAGTTGAACTTCGTTGAATCTATATATATATATAATGGTGTAAAAAATGTATAGTAATTCCTAAAATTTTTTGTCAGAAAATTTGGAAAATCCCTTCGGAAAATTCAGAAAATTGAAAAAATCGAAAATCGAGTTTTTGTATGAAATTTTGTGTGAAATTTTTTCCAAATGAAACAATTAAGAGAGATATATTCGGCTGTGCCAAATCTTATATACACTTCACCAAATTATACTTTAAAATAAAATTTAAAAAATTCTTATTTTTTTTTTTAAATTTTCGAAATTTCGAAAAATTTTTTTTTTTAAGTTTTTTCCAAATTTTTAAACAATTTTTTTTTTTAATTTAAAAATTTATTGTTTTTAATTTTTTTAGTGAAAAAAGAGTTTTTGGTGAAAAAAATTCGGATTAAAAAATATTTTTTCCGATTTTGATCAATTGTAGGTCCAACTTACTATAGCCTTATATACATCATTGCAATGGACTTTGAAATATCTATCATTAGATATCCATATTGTCTATACTTATGACTTAGTAATCGAGATATAGTTAAAAAAGTAGGCAACCAAAATAGAGGTTGTCTTGGATTTTTGCACATATCTCCGTTATTTATGGACGGATTTTGCTGATTTTAAATAGGAAATTTCTCGAAAGCATGTCTGATAGAATTATAAAAGATTTGGATCCCGAAGATATCTGGAATCTTCAGAAAATTTATTTCAACAGACAGACAGACGGACAGACAGACGGACATGGCTAAATCGACTTCGCTATCTATAAGAATCCAGAATATATATACTTTGTAGGGTCGGAAAATTATATTGTGGAAATTACAAACGGAATGACAAATTTATATATACCCTTCTCACGAAGGTGAAGGGTATAAAAACAGAAAGTACTCAGCCAAAATCCGATAGATGGCGTTATAGGTTGACTTAGACTTTGCGCAATCTGACAGATGTCATGCAACGGTACGCGGTTGTTCGTCAAAAAGCTAATGAACAATGTGATTCAGTCGACAATCATCAAGGGCAAATTCAAAGGAGAGGAAGTCCTTATCCGACGTATTCCCATTATTCCAACTAACCTTCCATTCCAATTCAAGCAGATTCAGTTCCCCGTTCTATTGGCATTTGCGATGACAAACAATAAATCGCAAGGCCAATCACTAGAAGTCTGTGGGATTAATCTCGAATTTCCCTGTTTTTCGCACGGTCAGCTGTACATTGCATGTTCTCGTATTGGGAAACCGTCTTCGTTATTAGTTTTTGCGCCGGAAAACAAATCGAAAAACATTGCTCATCAAATCGCTCTCTACTGATTCCATTCAAATAAATCACATTGAAAATTCAAATATTTGTGTTGCATTATCACTCTAAAGTTTGTCTGAAGGCTTTAAATTGGGGCGAGGCGAAGTTCGCCGTGTCCGCTAGTAGTTGATAAAAGTAGACCATATAAGTTTTACATTAAAATAGAATGAAAAATAGAAAAATGTCGAACTTTTTATAAATAGATAAAATCGAAAAGTTGACTAATCAAAAATGTAAAAAAGTCGAACGTTCGGAAAGTCGACTTTTAAAAATCGAAAAAATTCTAAAGGTCAAGTTAGTGTTTCAGGTATAGAACCCTAAGGTATATCCAAATAGTCGATGGTGTTTAGCACATGATGATTATGATTGCCGACCACTGCTTTATATGTTTGAAATATGGAACTGTTATTTTTTTAAGTTTTCAAAATACCCTTCTACAAGCGAACTCGATTTTAATTTTGTTGCTGTCCCAAAGTGTGTCCTGAAAAGCGACAGGCACATTTTTAAACAACAAGATAACGTAAATCGAATCTGCTTTTGAAATGACATTTTGAAAACTTACAAAACATAATCTAGGCCTACTGTGCCATCGTATGTTTTAAACCTTTTAAAAATTATAATATACTTTTCTCAACTCCTCCTGTATGCTTTGATCCTTGGCCATGTACAAGAAAAACCATCTCAACGTAGTCAATGTGGTGTCCACACCAGCACCAAAAAGATCCGCCAGCAAATGCCTCAGTTGCTGGCTGCAAAAGAATTCTTTAGCAATTTCTCGTTGCTTGCTATCGTCAGAGTTTTGCAGCTTTCTCCTTTCCTCCAGGAAATACTCTAGAATACAAGTGTTTCTTTGTAGCTTGACTTTATCCTCATCTTCCTCATGTTGTGTGTGTTGTTGTTGCTGCTGCTGACGTTTCAATAACTTCTCTTCACATTTCTGGATGATGTCATCATAGATTTGATGTGTCTTCGTTTTGCCATCGAGTAGAAATTGAATGCTTCTTTTGTTCGAGGGCAAAAACCTAAGGAGTAAATGAATTAATTACTAAAGAGTTCACAAATAGTTTGAATACTTAAATGTCCAAAGAATTCTATACAAAACCAAGGTAAAATCTGAAATCAAGTATAATAGGTCAAGGTACTGTACATCGAGTTTTTATATTCTAATATGTATAAGGATTAGGATTAGTCAAAGCTCTATTATGGAAAGCGACTAGACCTACGTTAGGCAATAAAATAATTCTAGGATAAACTATGAGGTGGATTTTATATGTCAGCCTTAACAATTCCGGACCGAACTTCTAATGGAGTGGAAAAAGACCTTATATGAACAGACCCTTTTAAATTTTGACAGGGACATTTTTAAATTTATTAGTTTGTGGTGCAACTCCCACTATCATGATTCTACTTAATTTTATTCTAACTATGAATGATTATAATAAAAAACTCGTGAAAAGATTCGAGAGTGTCACTTTAATAGTTTTCTTTTAAAGCAAAAAGATGAACAACTGAAAATGCAGTATGACTATGTTACGACTTTTCTTGTGCGTTGATATATTTGAGGGCGCAATTTTGGCTATATAGCTTTTGAAAATGTTACTTGTCTTATTGAGACGATCAATACTTTTAAAAATTCAATGATGACTAATAAAGAACTAATTTTTCTTACCTTGTGGTTTTCCGATCATACAATCTAAAAGAGTGAATACTTACCAAAACAAAACTCTGCATTTACTCACCTCAAAAAAGGCAAAAAATTCACAACACCTGAAACGCCAATTAGTTTTAAACCCTCTTCCTGTAGCTCTTGCAAATAATGCCAAGTGACATCATCGCGTGCATATGTGATGCCAAACACTAGGTCGTTAATAATGTTACCCAAAGTGTGTTGCAATGCGGGCAGAGGATTCACTTCGCCATCTAATAAATTCGTAGACTCATCATGGAGCCACTTCATAAACGAGAAACCACAAGAAATCAGTTAAAACAGCAAAAAAATAAATAAATATATTAAAAAAACACAAAAACACAAACATGGTAGAAATGAAGAACAAACGAGCGGACGAGAAAAATGTATGTATAAAAAAAAAGAATGTGCACATTTTTTTTTATTTATTTATTTAGTTGTTTTTTTTTTTTTTGCACTTGAAAAAATATGTTTAAAAAGCAAAAGCGAAAACAAAATGGAAAGTAAAATTATCAAACATAGCAGCAGCAGCCGCAAAACAGACAAAGGCAAAACTGACAAAAAAAAAAACGGATGGACGGAAAGACATTTATACAGATAAATTATCAAACAAACAGCCAACCAGACAAACACACGGACTCATAGCCAGACAGGTATCCAGTCAACCAACCTACCAACCTGACTGTCTCTCTGACAGCCGTTCAGCCAACCAACTGTTAAAATGATGGCAGGCAGCTAGCTTAGCAACAAATAATTGAGTTTAGAACAAAATGGAATGAATGAATGAGTTAAGGCGAAATTTATACAATGTGTTCAAGGACATACAGTAGCGGTCAAAACATATTGGACAAAATTCGTTTTATTTTTCTTTTTTTTTTTCTTAAATTTGCAATAAAAGTAAAGATTTTAGAAACAACAAATTCACTCTTAATTAAGAATAAATCCTCAGTATTATTAACAACGAAATTTAATTTCAAGAGAAAACAAGATAAGATTTTATATAGGGTGAATTCTAAAATGTTCTTAACGAAACCGTGTAGTTTGACAATGTTTCATGTAGCAAACCTTATGAAAATATAACAAGTAAGAGAGCTATATTCGGCTGTGCCGAATCATATATACCCTTCACCAAATTATACTTTAAAATAAAATTTAAAAATTTTTATTTTTTAAAAAAAGTTTTTCTTAAAGGTTTTTTCCAATTTTTTTTTTTTAAATTTTTTTTCATAAAAATTTTTTTTTTTTAATTTATTAGTGAAAAAAGAGTTTTTTGTGAAAAAAATTCGGGTTAAAAAATATTTTTCCCGATTTTGACCCATTGTAGGTCCAACTTACTATAGCCTTATATACATCGTTGCAATGGACTTTGAAATATCTATCATTAGATATCCATATTGTCTATATTTATGACTTAGAAATCGAGATATAGATCAAAAATAGGCCAAAAATAGAGGTTGTCTTGGATTTTTGCTCATATCTCCGTTATTTATGGACGGATTTTGCTGATTTCAAATAGGAAACTTTTCGAAAGCATGTCTGACAGAATTATTTGGATCCCGAAGATATCTGGGGTCTTCAGAAAGTTGATTTCAGCAGACAGACGGACATGACTAAATCGACTCTGCTATCTATAAGGATCCAGTATATATATACTTTATAGGGTCGGAAAATTATATTGTGTAAATTACAAATGGAATGACAAATTTATATATACCCTTCTCACGAAGGTGAATGGTATAAAAACCGACAATATGCAATGTTTATTTTACAATTATAAAAAGTGTTTGCTAGATTTGGTTTGATAAAGTTATTATTGCAAGGTATTTTGATGTTTTGGAACTCAGCCTTACTAAGTAATATTTTGTTGCATAACCGCAATTCTTCAAAACTGCCCCACTTATTTTAGACATACAACTAAGATTCTCTGTTCTTGTCATTGGAATAGATGACCATGCCTTATTTATAGCTTGTTACAATTAGATTGGATCTTGATGTGTCAATTCTCCACTTAAATTTCTATTTACTAAATCCCATACATTTTCGATAGGATTAAGTTTGCGATGGGCACTGCATGACATTAACGCCTTCTTGTTCTAAAAACCCCTTCACCAATTTGATAATTTTCATGTAGAAATATACAATAATGTGGCATTTTATCATGGACAGCATCTTCTCCTGCGTTAGTGATCGTATGTGAAGCTTGATCAGCCACCCGAATCGACACCAAAGCTAAATATGCATGCCGCTAAGGTAATGATCCGTATTTGGTGGGACTAAAAGGGTCCTATCTATTAAGAGCTGCTTAAGTATAGCCAGAAAATCACAGCGTACCTGTACCGAACGCAACTGATTCGTTAAAGCCAAAATAACTACTCATCTGTTGAGGCCAAGAACGAATCAAGCCAATATCAGATACTGTGTTTGAAAGAGAAGCGTATCCCAGAGTGAGCGTTCTGCATCGATCGAAACAAATAGCAGTCGGACTGGGCAAGATCTGCTCAATAAGACTGGTGAGGCAAAACTTCCCATACACTTCTTTCTAAATAGTTTTTAACAGGCATTTCAACATGTGGCCGAGCTTAACATGATGGAATAAGGACTCAGATCGACAAATTTTTAACACACATATATGTTAATAAAAACAAGTAAGAAAGTATGGTCGGTCAAGCCCGACCAGATAATACCCTACACTACGTAAATGAGCAAAAACATTTTTCTTTCAAAATTTCAATAATTTATGTTCGTGAGCGATTTTCGGAAGTGGGCCTTATATGGGAGCTATGACAAATTATGGACCGATCACCACGAAATTTGGTGAAGTGATTAATGTTTATATGAAAGTTATTTATGTTGAATTTTATGTGTATACCAACATTTGTGAGCAATAACTAATTATGGACCGATCATCATAAAATTTGGTGACATGAATTCCCTATATATAAAACTTATTTGGACAAAAACTTGTGTAGATACCTATATAAATTAAACATTTGTGACGGATAAAATCCACTTTCGGGAGGACATTTGTATGGGGGCTAGGTGAAATAATGGACCGATTTCAGCCAACCGAAAAAATAATATGTACCAAATTTTATCGAAATATCTTTAAAATTGCGACCTGTACTCTGCGCACAAGCTTTACATGGACAGCCAGCCAACCAGCCAGCCAGCCAGCCAGACGGACGGACGGACATCGTTTAATCGACTCAGAAAGTGATTCTGAGTCGATCGGTATACTTTAAGGTGGGTGTTAGACTAATATTTTTGGGCGTTACAAACATCTGCACAAATCCATTATACCCTCCCCACTATGGTGGTGTAGGGTATAATGAAACCACTAAACTTACAGTTTTGAATCTTTTTTTATTTGATTGAAATTATTGTTAAAATTTACAAAAAAAATAATTATTTTTATAGTTCTAATCACTAGTGATGAAATTTGAATCCTTTTCGAAACCCTTCCATTATGGTTTTTATAATGCTTTATGTCACTTTGTTCGAACAGGTTGTCCATCTCCGTTTAAAATCTACCACACTTTCAGACACCTTTTTTGTGCTCTTCAATTCTCTTTTAACAAGAGCCCAATATCTATCCACTGGACTCAGCTCCAGGGAGTTTGGAAGAATTGCCTTTCTTGGTATAAATACCACATAATTGTTCTTTTACCACTCAAGACCTTTCTTACCATAGTGACAGGATGCCGAGTCAGGCCAAAAATAAGTGGACACATTAAGAAGTCTTATGAATGGAAGCAGCCTTTTTTGCAAACATTCCTTGATGTAAATTTCTGTATTTATAGAGCCCTTTGTAACAAATGTTTGGCTTTTTTGCCGCAACTGCATATTGCTTGCCATACCAAGAACTTTTTGGGAAATTTTGTCTGCTGTTAAGTCCTAAACTTTTCTTTTACATTCCCGAGCATCTGCAACATAAAACAATTGACCCAGAAGTACATTTCGTCATCCATTATATATATATTTGCTGCATATATTTTTTGTACAAAATTGTACTTCAATTTCCGTACTCTGTTTTTGAACTCTAAATTTTTAGCAGAGTTCCTGTCAGGAATTTTTTGAGCCTTGTATATTTTTAAACCTGCATTAGCTTTAACTTTTCGTACCAAATAGTCCGAGCACTGAGCTAACCGGGCTGCTTTCCTACCGGATGTGTTGGGAGCTCTTTTGAAAATGCCTTTTTTTTGGCTTTAGAAACATCATGTGGATCATTCCTTCTACCTGAACCAGACTTTGTATCAAGGGACAAGTTCTCCCGGTACTGTTTAATAACATTGGTTGTTTGGCCAACTTTTTGTAGGACCAATTTGGGTTTTGTTGAAAATATTTAATAATTTTAGTACGCACTTTTTTCTGGTCACTCATTTTAATCAGATTAACAACAAATGAACATAATTGACATTAAACATTATAACTGACATGCTTTACAAAGGTAACTTGATCAAAAAAAAAATCAAATAATACTTGGGTTAAAAGTTTTAATGAAAAGCGTGTGTTAAGAATTTTACGATCTCAGTCCTTATTACGGTTTCATATCTGAGTGCATATGCTGGGAATATTTCGGCCAATACTCGCTTCAGTTTCGTACGGTACATGTTCCCTGTGATGGTCTGGTAAGATTTCAGTTGCCCATAATACAGGCACTGATCCAGAGGGGGTGAAATAGGAAATTGACACCCACCCCCCAAATAGTTGGTCTGGATCCGAGCCTGTTATAATAGATAGGAGCCTTTTGCTCCTACCAAATACAGAGCATTACCTTAGCTTCATAGATATTTGGCTTTGGTGTCGATTCGGCAGATTGGTCGGCCTTCATATACGAACTCTTATGCGTCGGGTTATCGTAATGGATCCATTTTTTATCGTAAGTAATGATTCGGTGCAAAAATGATTTTCTTTTATAGCGTTCAAGCTGTATTTCGCCTCTCAAGATCTCTCGTCTTCAATTCGTATGGTACCCAATTTCTCTGCTCATGGATGAATCCTGCTGCTCGCAAATGTTTTAAAATTGCTGCTTGAGTAGCTCCTAATGATTTACAAGCTCTTGTTGAGTTTGACAACAATCTTCATGGAGTAATGTCTCCAATTGTAGGTCTTCAAACTTGTTTGGCTATCCTGGGCAGTCTTTGTATTCCGTGTTAAAATCAACACTTCTGTACCAAACAAATTATCTCTATCTCGTTTAAATCGATGGAGTATACTCAGCATAAGGTTTGGTGAGCAATCGGTGAGCTTCAGCGGCACTTTTTTTTAAATTAAAGAAGTAAAGCAAAACTTACCGCATATGAGGCTTTGTTGGCACAAAATTCAACATTTTCAAAGCAAAAAATCTTTGTTGTTTACTCTATAATGTATATTAACTAAGTGAGTACAAATGACAGATATGTAGCCTCCAAAATGACATAAAAGTTGTTAAAAACAAAAACCGATTACAAAAGATACGCCATATATTCTAAATCACGCATTTTTAAGTCATACACCCAATACAAAAAAAATATTTTTTTATTTTAAAAAACAAGAATCAATCCTGGAATGAACAAGTAGCAATTCTTGTCCAATGTATTTTGACCGACACTGTACAAGCACATGTACACTTTTCCTTCTTCTAGACATTTCAGCAACAGAACAAAAAAAAATAAATAAAATGCAGCAAATTACTTAGGAATATTTTAAGTTGTATGAAATATGGTTTTGTTTTAATTTGGCGTAATCATTCATTCATGTTTATGACTCAGACGTAAGGATAGACAGTTTAAAGATGAGAACAAACAAAAGCTAATCAACATTTATTAGACAGAAATAACAAAGAATATATTTACGGTAATATATGCGTAAGTCTTTATATTTGTTATTTTATGATATCCACACATACCTGTATGCATTCTCTAATGCCTTGGACAATGCGCTGTTCTAAACCACAGCGTATTTCACTGAATTTCTTAGACATGCCCAAACATTTCAGCCAATCAATAGTGTGACGTCTTTGATCCTTCCATAAAGCACCTTCGGCACATATTAAACCTTTTTGCCAGAAGAAAAGAAACAAACAAAAATAACAACTACCCAAAACGGAAATAAAACAATTTGTCTGGTCAATAGAGAGACAGCTTACTCATTGTAACTATCTTACTTAAGTCTTTTGTTTTGTAAAACATATTATTTTCTCTTTTGTTCAAGATTATTTAAACAAACAAACAAACAACCTACCATAACCACCCATTATGCCATGTGTTACATAGAGCGGTGCTCTTGCTGTAAATTCTTCACGTCTCAGGAAATCACGCACCAACGCTGCATCTGACAATACAATTGTATTGATTTTGCCCATTTTCAGCGAATATATTGGTCCATATTTAAAGGATAATTGCTGTAGTGTTTTGTATGGTGCCTTTACATTAAGGAATGCCAAATAGCCAAGTATGGGCCAGCCAACAGGACCCGGAGGCTGATGACGCATACGATTAAAATGTTGCAACATTATGAAAATGATCAGGGCAACAAAACAGATGACGAAAACATGCTAAAAATATACAGCAAAATTCATGTGTAAACAGGAAATGCCATTTTTTTGTGAAAAAACTAAAAGTTTTTTATTTTTATTATTTCAATTAAGTGCTTTTCATAGTTGCGTAGAAAGATATAATGGTGGAAATATCTGTGTTTATACAGTTAAACTTTAACGGTCTGCTGTGTGTAAACATATTTTGAAGATGTATTGATTCCATTCATAAATTAAAATGTTTCATTTATGTATGTTTTGTTCGTCGTATATGAAAAATATTAATTACTTCTAAGCTATTGTTAACGAATAACTATTTACAGTCAAGGAAAAAAGTCTGCATACACCCTACTATTTTGATGTTTTAGAGAATTAGTGGCGAAAATTTAAAATGCTGTTATAGCAATGTTTATGATATTTATAATTAAGACTATTTGAAGTAAAAAAGAATATGAAAAATTATAACATTGCAATTATTGGGGAAAAACATAATAAATAGCGGGAAAAAAGTCTACATACAACGTGACAGGCTCATATTTAGAGGGCCCTCTACTTAAACGGTTTTTGTCTTTACTAATTATAGCCTTCACTATGAGTGGCAAGGGTATATATAAGTTTGTCATACCTATCACGAATATTGGATCATAAATTTTTAAAACCAATGATAAAGTCAAAACTACAACTTTTAAAGGAATATCGCATTTAAATTTATTAATGGTCTAATAATGTTCAGCTACAACATGAATTAACAATCAAAATAATAAGTAGAACTATTTTTTTCAATACTACGAAATATTTACAATAACACAGTGATACAAAAGTGAACGAAAAACAAGTAAGAGAGCTATATTCGGCTGTGCCGAATCTTATATACCCTTCACCAAATTATACTTTAAAATAAATATTTTAAATATTTTTAGGTAAACAAAATTAAATTTTTTTTTTCTAAATTATTTTTCAAAATTTAAAAATAAAAAAAATATTTCAATTTTTTTTTTCGAAATAGTTTTTTCTAATTTTTTCCAAATTTTTTTTTTAAATTTATTAGTGAAAAAATTTTAAGAAAAAAAAATTTTTTGGTTAAAAAAAATTCGAGTTAAAAAATATTTTTCGCGATTTTTACCTATTGTAGGTCCAAATTACTATAGCCTTATATACATACATCGTTGCATTGGACTTTGAAATATCTATCATTAGATATCCATATTGTCTATATTAATGACTTAGTAATTCAGAATATATATACTTTGTGAGTCGCAAATGAAATTACAAACGGAATGACAAACTTATATATACCCTTGCCACTCATGGTGAAGGGTATAAATATGCAGGACAGTCATATTTCCCAACCTATTCTCAAAAAGTATCTTCTATTTGAAAGATAAATCATATATCTTATAAATAAAATAATTATTTTTAAAACATATTTCAAAACAACAAACTTATGGAATTTGATAATAAATGAAGTGTAAATGAAGTACTAAATGAAGTGATCGCGAAAAACCATAAGTATTTTCGAACTCTATGGACTTCAATACATCATAATTGCAATATGAAAACCCTTGCTTATTTTGCATATACAAATCATTTTTGCTGTAACTTTGAAAAAAGCCAATATAAATGCATATCGAGGACCTATATTCAAAACCCTCTATCTTTGCTTTTCACGAAAATTACTTCTTGTAAAACAGCCCTTATCTATGGTGTAAATGACATAACAAACAATTTGTTTTTTGCTGTTTTATTTGCATTTTTGTTATTTCTCTATCTTATACAATTAATTTTTTCCAAATGCATAACCGAAATAAATAATTAATTTTCAAATATTTTTTTGGAATAATTTCTTCTTGCAATTCATGTTTTCTTACAAATTGCATGCAGAACATGAATTTTAGATTTTTCAATCATTTATCAAAATAGCGATGCCGATTCTGAATTGAATTACCATGAAAATATTTTACCTTTTTGTTTTTGTAAAATCTAATGTCCATGGCATAAAAATAAATGGTTAAAGTTGGAGTTTTCTTTTAAAAGTGTCTACTTTTAAAGTGTCATCTATTATTTTACGATAATTTACACCAATCAAACTCCAAAATAACTTAAAGAAGCAAAAAAAAAAAAAAAAAACATTCTTTCTATAACTTTTTGATTAATATTGTTTATTGTTAATTTTTTTATCTAATGTTGTATTATTAGCCGATATCTTAAATAGTAAATCACGTTAAAAACTGGCAGAATGCATAAATGAAATCAAAATAATTTAATTTTATTGAAATGCAAAATCCTCTATCTTATCATTTTCATACATACACATTTAATATTTAGAGAAGAAAAATCCTCTATCTTTCATAAAGTCACCAATAATGCAAATTTTAAAAACCAATTATATATGAGATTCAGTAGTTGTTTTAAAAAATATTGTAGAACACCGAATTTAAATAATTAATACGTGAAAAAACTGTTTTTGGCTCTCCTGAAAAGTTGTGTTTTTTAAGATAGACGGTTTTGAATATAGGCCCTCGATATGTATTATGACAAGACAGATTTGGAATTTAATTTGATAAAAATCGCATAATACTTATTACAATAGTTATCGTCTAATTTATGTATATTTGAAATAGGTTTGAACAATATTTTTGACTTGCTGTTAATATGGGTTAACGAATACCTATTGTATACCCTACATCAATATGTGACAATAAAATATTTTTCAATTATGGGCCTATGAACACAAAAGTAGGTAGAACGATTTAGGAGTATATAAAACTTGTTTATGTCCAATTTCATCATGATTATTATTATAAGATAATTATGAATGTTCAAGTGATTTTCTGAGGCGAACCTTGTATGGAGACAAGGAACAAATCTTGCAATATTTTCACCATACTTTACGGACATAAGTAGATCGTCTTAGAATCTTATGAGAACTCAGAATATATATATTCTTTTCGGTTCTACGACTAATATTTCGAAATGTTACAAACAGAATAACAAATTCAATATATCCCTTTTGATGGTGGGTATAAACATATTATTTTTTTTAATAGCTACGGTTTAGAAGTACACAAACATTTATCTTAATGAATAAATTTCATCAACTTTATATTATTAATATTGTCATTAATATTGTCATGGAATATTGTGACCTAGGTCTAAAAGATAAGTATTGAAAATTTGAGCCAAATCGGACAACGATTTCGTTACGCGCATCGAGGTCAAAGGTCAGATATATACAAAATTTTACTATTTATATAAAAAAATGTGTAAAACTCCTTAACTTTCTGCATTATGTTACATAAATATGTAAATTTATTTGTATTAATGAAAATTACAGTCAAAAAAATATTTTTCAGATTAAACCTATATCTCCTTTGGGTCAAATTGACCCACAAACTTATCGTTAAAATTCGGAAAAAATGCAAATTTTTCAGTTTTTGTACAAATTTTGCTACTAAATAATTATTTTTGCAATCGAATGCATAAGAATCGAAATGTGTACGTAATTGTCGTTCTAATGAGATATAAAAGATAAAAATTGGTTAAAAAATTTTAAAGTTATTAAAAATTCCCCAGAACATTATCGTATCTCAAGCCACTTGAACAAGAAATGTAGGAACAAAATTAACATATTTTAAGAAATATTAAAATAAAAGCTAATCTTTACTTAAAATATATCCGTATTTACATTTGTATGAGTTTTTGTTTTTGTAGAATACCGTTAGCCAATTCGCAGGGATGGCCAAAAAAATTTATTTTTTTTAACGGCAGTTTCAAATCTCCATTTTAAAATTTTTACAAATTGTGTTAAACAAATTTCAGAATTTTTTGATCATCACATTGGGATTTATTGAGATCATAATAGAGAATAAAAATATGAAAAAATTATGTCAATACCTCTTACAGTGTTTTCGTACCTACGATTTAAATTTTGTGATTTTCGGGAAAAAATATTTTTTTGGCCATAGTATGGAGAATGAGAGCAATTTCCTTACTGTTACGAATTTTAAGTAAAATAATGGATATCCAATAATAGATATTTCAAAGACCTTTCCAATGACGTATATAAGGACAAAGTAAGTCGGATCTACAATTGTTCAAAATCGGGAAAAATATATTTTACCCCGAGTTTTTCTTTTCACAAATAAATTTTAAAAATAAAAAAAAAATTTTCCTCCCATAAATTTTTTCCACAAATAAATTAAAAAAAAAATTTTTAAAAATTCTCTATAAAATGAAAAAAAAAATTAATATTTGTTTACTAAAAATATTTAAAATTTGTATTTTAAAGTATAATTTGGTAAAGGGTATATAAGATTCGACACAGTCGAATAAAGCTCTCTTACTTGTTATTCCGGACTAACTTTAGCAGAATCAATTTTGAAAATACATAAATAGGAGTATTCAAATCGTAAATATATCAAATAATAAACAAGAAAAGATTTTTTTTAGGATTTTAGACAACAGATCGACATATGGTCTGCAGCTGTTGAAAATGTTACATGGTATATTCGTAACACGTAAGGGTATCTAGTTTGTAGTCCATTGATAATTGTCAGGTTTCTTTATAACGAATAGGCTAAATTCGAGATGTCCATATAAAAATAATAAGAATGTTATAAAGGGTGTTTTTTAAAAAAGGTGAAGAACTTTAAAATGAAATAAAACAGACAAAAACGTTTTTACACTAACGCGTACATGGCGTAATCTGGAGGTCCAACTTGCACAATTCCTTCGCCATAAATCTGGCTGTATTTCGACAATAATATGTCGAATTTTTGCCTCCAAGTGCTTGATTTTTTCTGCATGTTTATCTGAGACTTAATATGTCCCCAGAAAAAATAATCTAATGGCGTCAAATCACATGAACGAAGTGGCCAGGTCCATTTCTTGAAATTATTCGTTCGCCAAATGTTTCTTTCAGTAAATTGATTGTATCACGCGGTGTGTGACATGTGGCACCATCCTGCTGAAACTAAATGTCTGTAATACTAATGCCTTCCAATTGAGGTACGAAAACGATAGTAAGCATGCCTCTATACTGCTCACCGCTGACTGTTACGTTCTGACCATTATTATATGTGAAGACATCTGGACCAATGATTTCACCGGCCCATAAAGTACACCAAATTGTGAGTTATTTTAGATGTAATGTTTTTTCGACAATGGCTTGATGATTATCATCGCTTTATAGACGTAGGCATTTAACCTAAAGTGTGCTTCATCACTGAACAAAGTTTTCAAATGAAGGGTGTGTGGAAATTGGATTCCACAGATTACGCCATGTACGCGCTTGCCGCTGCGGCCACATGCTAATTAATAAAGCCAATTAGATGGATATTAAAAGGGTTTTTCTCTGTTTTATTTCTATAACAAATACTCTTTACAATTTCATTTCTAGGGGCAGATGTAAATTTGAGTTTTTTTTTTACTAAAAATCACAAAAATTCATACTTTTTTTAATGATAAATTTTAATGTCGCCTATTTTTGAACTCGGAAAAATTTTTGCTTGATATTTATTTATATGATCGAAAATATAATTTTCTAAACAAAAAAAAATTATTTTGGGGAATTTGTTGGGAAATTGTCTAAGATTATTTAAAAAATACTGTTGTTTCCAAAATATTTTGATTCTGCCCTACTGTGCGAGTCTAGCTCTAAAATATCGACCCCAAACCTACTGCTAATGGTGATAAAAAGGCTCGGAGAAAGTGATCTTAAACATTTAAAAATGTTTCTCAAAGGCAATTGAAACCAAAATCCCAAAATATATAACACTAACTTTCAAAGGCTTGCATTTCGAAATTTCTGTTTAAATCACAACATTTAATTCAGAAAATTCAGCATGATATGCTTGAGTTTCGATTTAATCAATGACTTTAATTAATTTGTATATTTCCTCTAAAATCTTTCTCAAAATATAATATCATTTTTATTATCTTACCAATAGAGACACATCCATTTTGTTAAGAAAATCCAAGCATTTCTTATAATCCCTCATACTTGATGTTGCTAAAAATTAATAAAACATAATCGTAATGTTATAATTAAAATTTACATTATAAATTGTTTTTATTTTTAATACTCACATTTCTAATTTGTTTAATATTTCATAAAAGACACTGTAAAAATACTTAGTTGCAGTACTTTTCTTTAAAATTCTCTTTGAATACTTTAACTATCAAAGTACTAACTGGCAAACTTCAGTTGCTACACACGTCCACTCACTGACTGACCAACAGACTGATGTGACTTACAAATTCACAACGAGTGTGGACTTAATGTGTTATTCCACAATGTCGACGACAATAACGACAATAACAGCAGGAATGTAAATACGTACAGGCATATCCCGGTATAACGAACGATATATTGTCAGGTAAATTTGTTATATGGAGATTTATTGTTTGAATCAGTTTAAAGCGGTGTGACATTAGGAGACAGTAGTTTTTATTACCGAGGATTCATAAAGCCTTTACTGAAATGGATTTCGGTTATAAAAATGATTCTATCATTAAAAATATTCATTATTTTAGTGAAGATAATTTACAACAACAACTTGTTACGATACAAGTGGCACTTCTTTGCCTTTCAAAGATTCTTTGTTTCACATTCATAACAGCAAACCAAAATCCTTAGATAACTTTCTGGTTTCTCTAGCGTGAAAAAAGTTGTATATATCATTTTCCAATATGTTTTATTCTCATTGAGAACAACATCAGAAGTATGATTGTGCTCAACTGTAATTGTATGCTGATTATCACTTGAATAAAATCCATTATAAAGCCTATTGTATTTTTATGGCTCTATTTATTAAAGCAATTCTATTAACTGCAATGTGTGTTTACCTCTGGTCGAGTAATCAACAATTAAACTCCTTTTCCACAAGGGGATACACATCATTCTTTAGAGATATGTGATAATTTGAGCCATTCTTGATAGATTGATATAATTGCCAATGTTAAACATTTTATTAATCCTTTGATTTTGTTTAATTTTTCTCAACATTCATTAAATCGAGTACAAAATTATTGAAACGTTCGTTATATTAGCTAGTTAACGAATTTTCGTTAAAGTAGGATTCGTTGTAGCGGGATTTGCCTGTACATATCGATGGCTGTATGTACATCAAAATACACTTAGGGAAAACACAAAGTATAGTTTGAATTTAGGTAGAGAAAGACATAAAGACATATAGAGACGGACAGTGTGAAAAAACAAGAACTGAAACATAAAGACTTGATGTCGTAAAAACGATTTTTGAATTAGCAAATTTTATTTACATAGTGGAAAAACCAATATATACAATTAAATATGTTTTCTTTTCAGTGTATTTAATAAATTGTTGTCAAAAAAATTGTTCGGCGTATCGAATAATTTTGTAGAACTTTCAATACGAATAAAGGCACACTATAAATACATACAATAACTATTTATTCTTTAACTTAAGGTATGTTATTTGCATATACATTTAACTAGATACAAATAAAAAAACATGATTCTGCATAGTTACGACAACTATATTGTGTTCTTTGTAACAATGTATTGTTGTCATATACAAATAATTGTTAATTTGAGTATGATTCTATGAAACATAACTAAACTAAAGAATGATAGACAAACATATTTGGTCAATTCACAAGGTATCCTATCATGTCATATTGTCATAATGTCCTAATATTTCACAATGGTTTTTATTGGTTTTCAAGCAAAAAATTTCCTAAAATAAAACTACTTTCTATGCTATGTTTATTGTGTTATCGTAACCAACCAGCAGAGACCGGTGCCGAACGCCTATGAGTCGGTTAAGCCGACTCGTGATATTTTAGGACATTGTGACAATATGACATGATAAGAGACCTCGTGAATTGACCAATTGTATTATGTACCAGTATTTAAACTTACAAATAACCATTAAATGTTAAGTTTCTATCCTAGCGGGAAAAAAATGCTGTACTACAGGACATATTGTGCAGACACAAGGATACTCAGACGCATTGCACAATCATTGCAATTTTACACAGCGTGTCATTGGAAGCCAAGGCCTTGCATACTCTACTAGAGCGTTGATAGAATGCCTACTTAAGAAGGCATATTCGAAGGTCGTGTAATGCCTCATAGAATGTTTACAATATAAAACCTGAAAATTAAAGCATAACTGATGGTCGGCTGAAGCAAGCCTTTAAAGGAACATATTTTTAATGAATTCAGCATAAAATTTGAATAATGGACTTTAAAGTATCACATTCATAGTTTTATATACAAAATACTCCTTAAAAAATTTTTTTTTAATTTTTTTTTCGAATTTGTTTTTTAAAAGTTTTTTTCCAATTTTTTTTTAAAAATTTGTTTTTAATTTAAATTTGTTTTTTTTAATTTGTTAATGAAGAAATGTATGAAATTAAAATGTTTTTAGTGAAAAAAAAAATTCGGGTTAAAAAATATTTTTCCCGATTTTGACCCATTGTATTTCCAACTTACTGAATGCCTTATATACATCGGACTTTGAAATATCTTTCATTAGATATCCATATTGTCTATATTTATAACTTATTAATCGAAATATAGATCAGAAATAGGCCAAAAATAGAGGTTGTCTCGGATGTTTGCTCATATCTCCGTTATTTATGGACGGAGTTTGCTGATTTTAAATAGAAAACTTCTCGAAAGCATTTCTGACAGAATAATTGAAGATTTGGATCTGGGGTCTTCAGAAAACTGATTTCAACAGACGGACATGGCTGAATCGACTCCGCTATCTATTAGAATCCAGAATGTATATACTTTATAGGGTCGGAAAATTATATTGTGGAAATTACAAACGGAAGGACAAACTTATATATACCCTTCTCACGAAGGTGAAGGGTATAAAAAGACTAAAAAAATTAGAAGATTATAGCATTTCTTCTGGTTTCTCCTTTCTTCATGTAACAGTTTATAATAAAGAGAGACAAAGAAATAGTATTATAGAGAGAACATTTCGCACTGGTTCCTCTAAAAAGAGTCAACTCAAAATTTTTAAATTTTCACTTTTTGCAAGAAATCGATATACAGTGGTCATATCTACCCACTGTAAAAATCTGATTTTCTCTACTCTTTGGCCAAAAAATACAGTTATATCCGTTCATTGAAATGTATTAAAAACCCATTTTTTTTGTCTCTACTGAAAATTTTTAAATTTTGAGTTGTGTCTCTTTAGAGTAACCAGTGCGTTATAGGTGTACATAATTGCAAAACCAATCCTGTTTGAATATTAAATAAAGGTTTGTTAGATCATATTTTCCAATGCGATTTTGAATGTGTATAACATTTTTAAGAAGGACTGCCTTCTCACTGAAGATGTTATAGAAGTATTGAGTATTGCTTCTATTAGAATGAGTAAGCAGGTCTTTTAGATTGCCTATAAAGTGAAGACCTAGTATTTCATCCCGCTTGGAAGTTTACTTTTAATAATATTTGTAAAATGCTTTTGCGTTAGTGTCCCGAACTAGTGATTTTACCCATCATTTAGGGTGGGAACTAGTTACTTCAATAGCTACGTGACTAGTTATTTTAACACGGGCATGTCCTAAGCAGGGGGTCAATTGACCCTTTTGACTTCAATGAGACTGTCTGGTCCAAAGTACTGGTTAAATAGCGACAGTTATCTAAGTGGTAACTTGATCAGCTACATAACTAGTTATTTTAACATGTACGAGTGCTAATTGACCTCAAATAGTCAACCAAAAGACATATCATAGTCAGTCCAATAAACGATAGCTTGTAAACAAACCTTTCTTCGAGAACTCTCCAATGGATTGCTTCTAGTGGGAAAAATAACTACTTTCTAAAGTGCAGTATAAAAAAAAAACGTTTAAAGTGACTTCACTTTAGGTTACTAAGAGACACTAAAGTGACTATTGACTTCATGCTATGTTAGATAGGATATCAGTATACTTAAGCAAAAATTAAAATTAACTGTATGGGAATTATATCAATATAATTTGTATAAAACCAGTTTGAACGAATTATCACACAACACGTTTAAAGTGACTACACTCCAGATTACTTAGAGACACTTAAGACACAATTGTCTTCACGCTAGATTACCTGGGATGTATAAAGTAACCAATTGTCTTATCTCTGCACTACAAAGAGCACATACGTCTCAAATGACCAAAATATATAAATTGGAGTCAGCCAAGTGATAAAACATTTGTGACGATTACTGTCTATAAGGGATACATTGAATACTTGCTTAACTGCTGGGTGTTATGATATTTGTACAAGTAATGTTTTAGTGTCTGTAATTCTCATTCGCTCTATAGTTTTATTTAGCTTTCCTAAAGCGAATAACAACAAATTTCACGGAATTTATCAATAATAATTTAATTGGGAATTTATTACATTGAAACCAAAACCTATTCAAATTAAATTTTGTATTCCTTAAAATAACTATTAATAATAATATGATTATGTTGGATCATAATATGATTACTTCAGAACATATTATAATGTATGTCAATGATATTACGATTATATTTGATATTTTATAATACTAATAATGATCATAATATGTTTGGACTACAATCATTATTAATCTTTTCATAATATGTTGCCATATTTTTTCTCTGCGTGTATACATATTTCAAACAATTTAATTTACCAAATCACAATAAGCAAGGAATCGGAAACTAGCCACACTTATGTATACAACAACTTTAAATCAAAATGTCCCATGATTAAAGAAAGTGTGCCAATAAGTCGTTTTGTATTTTACAATTATCGTATGAATTACTTAAGTGTCATATAATATGCGCATTTTATTATTGTGTCTTGTTTTTTTCTTATTTTGTTTTTTATTTGCCAACTCATGAATTGTAGATGAAGCATAAATTTGACAATTTGTTATGAATTTATCTGTACGGAATATTTTTCATCGCACAACAGAACCCGAAAAATACAAATGTATGTTTCTTAAAGGGAAATGCTGAAATTTTTCATAAAATGGGTCAATAAGTTACAATAAAATCGTATTAGGAGTACCGGAAATGTAAAGGTAATTTCCAATATTGTTGGTTTATTATACAAATTGAATATAATTCATCAAATTACAGAAATATTGGGGAGAAATTTGGAATATTATTTTGTTGAAATATGTTTATTTGGAAATGACCAATAAATTACAACTCGACTTAGTATGTTTTATAAAGAAGACAAACATCTTAAGTTTAATAAAATAACAAAAGATATATTCCTTCAAAATGACGTAAACAATGAAAAGTCTACTTAGTATGCTCTAGAATGGCATCTAACCCCAACAAAAATTTTGTGAATTTTGGTAATGGCAACTAGTTACCACATACATTATTTTGTAATGAGTGGACGTTACCCAGCGGATTATTTTATTTAGTAGAGTAGGTACTTATTATACCCTTCACCATGAGGGGCAAGGTTATACAAGTAAAAGTTTGTCATTCCGTTTGTAATTTCCCAACAAAGTATATATATTCTGGATCGTTATAGATAGCGGAGTCGATGTAGCCATGTACGTCTGTGCCTCTGTATTTTGAAATCAACTTTCCGTATTCTTTATTTATTGACAAAATTCAATGAAATTTTCAACGTTTTTTAAATTACTCATTCCAAATAACAAACTGTAAAAAAACCTGTTGAAAAGTCAAAGGGAATCCCACAATTCCTAAAAATTGTAGCGAAAATCCCAAAAATGGTATTTTTACAATTATGCTAATAGGGACCACATTTCATTTGGAGCTAGGAAAATACTTTGGTGTTAAATAGGGAACACATCAAGGTTTCCAAAGCTGCTTTCCGTTTTCTTATTCCAGTATTGGGATTTTAGAACATGTGGCCCAAAGTTGAAATTTTGATAAAAAAATAGGCCAAATTCCGAAAAGCGTAGGGGCGACATATTCGAAAAATAAGACATGATTTTTATACCAAAATCTTCTACGTAAAGATACCTTACAGAAAAACATTAAATTATTATATGTTCTTAAAGAAAGTTTTTTTTAATAAAAAAAAGAGTTCACCCAAAAAACAGCAAAAATCTATTATTTTTCGAATTTTTGAATTCAAATTCGTTTTTCTTGGGATATTGCTTTGAAATCTTTTGCTTATTATTGGCAATTTAGTTATCTAACTAGCAAAAGAAATTCGAGCCCATTCGGTCAAAAGGTACGACTATATTATTAAAAAAGCGGAGCAAGATATGGCAAAATTTTAAAATTTCAATTTTGAAATGCCTACAACTCAGAAATTTTAAGAGGTAAATAGATTACGCGAACACATTTTTTCAAGACCTAGCAGAGAAATAAAAAAATGGCACGTGTTTAAAAAATTTTACATGTCGAACGTACTTTGAGCTCCCATATCGCAGCCCCTGGAGCGTTTGTAGGGCCCATTTTAATAACTTAAACTTGAATACTCCTTGCCTACGCCCACCAGCACCAGCCGTTTAGAAATGCCAGATTTATTTCCAAAAAAAATGTTTATTTTGCCCCACTGTGCATTGTTAACTTACAATAAAATAACTCGTACATGGAACAGTGAGTAAGCAGATAGCTTTTTTAGCTACATATTATCAAAATAACCAGTGTTTCAGTCAAATAATAAGTAGTTATCACTTAGCTACAATATTACTTGCTGGCTTACTAGATAGGTAGAGTTTTTGCTGGTTCAAAATGACGAAAACAACATGTTTTCCACAAGTCGACTTAGCTTGTTTTAGAATAGTATTAACGATTTGTAGTTTAATAAAATAACATACAATAACTTCCTTTAACTGTAAAATTTGTATTTTAAACAATAAAGTTCTTTATCCTTACTGTGTCTATGCATTTTTATAGTTTATTTAATAAAAATTTCAAGATCAAGTTCAATAGCATTGCTGGCTGGCAAAAGACGGGAAAATCTTAATACTATTTCACCATGATGCAAAGCTAAAACATCATCATTAATACACTTGCAAATTTTAGCAGTTAAACAATTCAAATGGTATGGATGTGTTAAAGGATAGTGTAAGCAAAAAGCGTTGACATTTATAGAATTTATATGGAGCTATATGGCAAGATAAGCAAACAAATAATTTGAATCATTACAATACAAACACTGGTGATTAGGGAGTAATATAGAAGATTTAACTGGTGATCACTCAATGTCCAATAATTACACAACAGAGTTTTTTAGACTCTTTAAATTATACTATCTGTTAAACAGTTAAGCTTTAAAGTTATAATTGTTCTTCAGATAAGACAATGGACAAAATAATTTTAATATTGGGTGTATGACTTACAACATATGGATTCCGAGGCAAAAGAACCGATCATCTTTTTAGGCCAAGAACGAATCTGGCCAATATCAAATACTCTGTTCCAAAGTGAAACGTATCCCGTATATCGTAAACGTTTTGAAATTGCTGATTGAGTAGCTCCCAATGATATTGCAAGCTCTTGTTGAATTTGACAACAATCTTCATGGAGTAATGCCTCCAATTCTTGGTCTTCAAACTTTGTTGGCTGACCTGTGCGATCTGTACCCAGCAGTTAAGCATGTAGTCAATATATCCCTTATGGACAGTAATCGTCGCAAATGTCTTATCACTTGGCTGACTCCAATTTATATATTTTGGTCATTTGACACGTATGTGCTCTTTGTAGTGCAAAGATAAGACAATTGGTTACTTTATACATCCCAGGTAATCTAGCGTGGAGACAATTGTCACTTAAGTGTCTCCAAGTAATCTGGAGTGTAGCCACTTTAAACGTGTTGTGTGATAATTCGTTCAAACTGGTTTTATACAAATTGTGTTGATATAATTCTCATACAGTTTATTTTTATTTTTGCCTAAGTATACTGATATCCCATGTAATATAGCATGAAGTCAATAGCCACTTTAGTGTCTCTTAGTAACCTATAGTGAAATCACTTTAAACGTTTATTTTGTACTGCACTTTAGAAATTAGTTATTTAACCCAGCAGAAGCAATCCATTGGAGAGTTGTCGAAGAAAGGTTTGTTAACAAGCTATCGTTTATTGGACTGCCTATGACATGTCTTTTAGCTGACTATTTGAGGTCAATTAGCACTCGTTACCACTTAGGTAGCTAGTAAGGTAACTGACGTTTTTTAACCAGTATGTGAACAAATGCGTTGATTACTTTAGACCAGCTATTAGACAGTCTCATTAGGACAAGCACGTGTTAAAATAACTAGTCGCATAGCTATTGAAGTAACTAGTTCCCTTCCTAAATGATGGGTAAAATCACTAGTTCGGGGCTGTCTCTTAGAACTGCTGGATACATATAAGACACTAATACATATGCAATGCCCACGGGCGTACTGTTGGAGACCTCTGTTTTAAATGTTATCGGATTTCACTAAAATTTTCAGCATTTGATTTTAAGATAGAGAACAGTAGGGAGCATACAAAATTGGTTAATAAGCGGCACCCTAATATACATATTATCTGAAAGATGTAATCACAATGTAACCCATTCATTCCAATAAAGTGATCATCTGGAAAATATAATCCTATAATTATTTTTATAGACATATGTATGTACAACCAACCTCCATGTTGCCAACTACAACGAAAAACAATTACACCAGCCATTTCCCATCTGACTCACAAGTTCTGGCTAAAAATCTGTTGTAGGGCTAAAATAAAACAATGACTGTTCGATATATTTTTAGCTCGATGCAGCAGAAAAATAACAAAAAGAAAAGGAACCTTTGGTCGTCTCTGTGCGTTGGTAACTAGTATTGATGCTTTAAGCCCCTTTGAGGATTTAATGAAGCATTAAACAAGAATGAACAGCACAAATATTTTCATGTCTTGTGAGTTTTGCTGTTGCGGTTGTTGCTGCCATAAAACCTTAAAGAATGTGCAAACAATAAACTGCTGCCTGGAAATTCAGGAACAAAAAAAAGAACTGAGCAATAAAAAAGACGGTGAGAGAAACAATGACCCTTCTGAGAAATAGAAGACGATTGACCGACCGACAACAAAACAGATCAACCAACTCTATACGAAAAAAAAAAACAAAATAAAATAAAATCTACAAAACTAAAATAAAACTAAATGAACAAGAACCGTCAGCAAGCCGTAAGTAAGTAAGTATACACGCATGTAGACCATTTTAGAGAAAAAAGAAGAACAGAACTACGGAATAATAATCTACAGCAATGTGCAATTAATATGGCATAAAGTCAATAGCCCTCTACTAGGAGCAGCAAACTGAACAGCATTCGTTACTTTCTTATGCGTTCATTGACTTTCAAGTCTATACAATGGCCGGCCGGATGGCTAGTTGGCTGGATGTGCCAGCCTGTAGACTTTGATCATTTTGTGTGTATCATTGTAGATCCTTTGCGAAATACAAAAGGTTCAATGTCTTGGAAAATCAATATTAGAACAAGGAAGATGGGACGGTACATAGCGAGATATAAAGAGAGAAATAGAATAAATAAGTGAATTTTGTTCAAGTAAGCTACACAGACAGACGGTCAATAAACTATACAAGATCAATGATCCTTTTAAAGAACATTGGCCTTGTTTGCTATTATTAGACAAATGATCGATCGATCAGTTTCTCTTTTTTTTTCCAAATGATATGAAATCTAAACATCTACTTGCTACAGTGTATTGGGTTAACACACAGCCACATTAACAACTTCTAATCTCATTAATAGCCACTTGAAAGGTGGCTGCAAACAATTTACATAGCAAGTAAGCATGTGTTCATATTAGTGCACGAGTATGTGCAAGATTGTTTGCATTTATTATTTTAAAGTTGTAAAATACAAATCAATTCTTTTTTTCGTTTTTATAGTTGGTTTGTTTCTTAATGCTGTTACAAATTGGGTTCAGTGAACGTTCTTGAAATGCTTTAAGTTCAGTCAACTTGTTTAAGCTAAACTGCAGATCAATGTCCTGTTTATTAAAAGAAACTTACAGATTTTATTATGGTGGCTAAAAGAAAACTAAATTAAGGAATGAACAAAACAATAAGTTTAATGGTGGTACACATGCTAAACATATGATTAAGTTGTGCTAAATATGAAAAGGATGCGATTAAAGGCTATAAAATCATTTAAAGACGTTTGTTATAAATACTTATTCACATATTTACTCATACAATCACAGGGTAGATTGTATGATTATTATAAAGCAGCTGACAAGCTTTAGGATCATACATTTGTTTTAAAAAGCTTACAGCTTATGTAAGGAGTTTACAATACATAGCAAATAATAAATTAACTAATGCGAAAGATATTTGCCAAAAAAATATCGCCCAACTAAGCCCATATTAAAGATTTTATACTGTTCTATTGATAGGTCTCTATCTGTAAATACATTAGAGCGGCTCGTAGCAACAAAAAAAGCTTGTCTACCTCTAAATAAATCTTGGTTTGTTTTATGATGTCTCCATAACATTTTGTTCTTATAATGATCTATATTGTATGTGTTGTTTTGCCAGAAAATGCAAATAAGTAAAATTGAAGTAATTTAATGTTGTTTGAGTTCAGTTGTAATAGTTTTAGGGGAATAAACTGAAAGGTAAATTTTTCCAGACACATAGCGGAGTATTAAACATTTTCTGGGCCGCTATGTTCTGCATCGATCGAAACAAATTGTAGTCGGACGAGGCACGTTCTGAACTATAATACGGCTCAGGCAAAACTTCCCAACCACTTCATTCTAAATACGTTTTAACAGTTATTGCAACATGTGGCTGAGCGTTGTCTTGATGAAATATTAATGGATCAACTTTTTAATCGCAAGAAATGATTCGGTGCAACCATGATTTTCTTTTATTACGTTCAAGCATCATTTCGGAAATGCAAAATCGTTTTTCAAGTTGTCTCTGCTACAATTCGTATGGTACCCAAGTTTCCTGCTTTTGGATGAATTCTGATGCTAGCTAACGTTTTGAAATTTCTGCTTGAGTAGCATCCCAATGATATTGCAAGCTCTTGTTGAGTTTTACAACAATCTTCATAGAGTAATTCCTCCAATTCTAGGTCGTCAAACCTCGCACGTTGATACCGATGGAACACATTCATCATAAGCTTTGGTGAGCAATCGGTGTACTTTAGCGGCACTTTTAAAGAAGTAAAGCAAATCTTCATGCATATGACGATTCATTGATACAAAATTCGACATTTTCGAAGCAAAAAAACTTTGTTATTTACACTATGATGTGAGAATAAATGGCTGATATGATCCCTTCAAAATGACTTATAAGTTATTAAAAACAAAAACCGCGTTCAAAAGATACGCCATCTATTGCAAGTCCCGCATTTTTAAGTCATACACCCAATATATTACAATATAATTTTATCGTTTGGTACCACTGTGCTTCAGCAGGTGAGATAATTTACTTATGAAGCTAAAACTAATTTAAATTAATATACAAAGCGTTTTTCTAAGGGTTACAGATGTAAAATAAATTGTAATTTAGCGGAAATACAAATAATGTTGCATTTAATTGTTATACCCAGCAGTTCTAGGAGACAGTCCCGAACTAGTGATTTTACCCATCATTTAGGGTGGGAACTAATTACTTCAATAGCTACATGACTAGTTATTTTAACACGAGCATGTCCTAAGCAGGGGGTCAATTTACCCTTTTGACTTCAATGAGACTGTCTAATAGCTGGTCCAAAGTAGTCAACGCATTGGGTTCACATACTGATTAAATAGCGACAGTTACCTAACTGGTAACTTGATCAGCTACATAACTAGTTATTTTAACATGTACGAGTGCTAATTGACCTCAAATAGTCAGTTAAAACACATATCATAGGTAGTCCAATAAACGATAGCTTGTAAACAAACCTTTCTTCGAGAAATCTCCAATGGATTGCTTCTAGTGGGAAAATAACTAATTTCTAAAGTGCAGTACAAATAAACGTTTGCTAAGAGACACTAAAGTGAGTATTGACTTCATGCTATGTTACGTGGGATAACAGTATACTTAAGCAAAAATTAAAATTAACTGTATGAGAATTATATCAATACAATTTGTATAAAACCAGTTTAAACGAATTATCACACAACACGTTTAAAGTGACTACACTCCAGATTACTTAGAGACACTTAAGTGACAATTGTCTACACGCTAGATTACCTGGGATGTATAAAGTAACCAATTGTCTTATCTCTGCACTACAAAGAGCACATACGTCTCAAATGACCAAAATATATAAATTGGAGTCAGCCAAGTGATAAGACATTTGCGACGTTACTGTCTATAAGGGATACATTGACTACTTGCTTAACTGCTGGGTTGTTACGAGGATGATTAAAGAATTATTTGTTGGATGTACATAAATTGTCAACTTAAATTATGCCTGTTATGTTTTGCAGGACGAACACACTCATTTGCCTACGTCGAGACCAGTTAAGGCTAATTTTATAAACCGTTACAGAGACTGGGTCTACGTTTCAACGACTACTGTGGTAAGAGCCATAGATAAATCGTTACCTTAATATAGAAAAGCCCTAACTCGTTGTTTTTTCTTTTCTGTAAGCCCAGGTTTTCGTTTATTTCGATAAATAGTCCGCTCATATATCATACTAGCTTGACCCGGTGCGCTTCGCTACCCCTGTCGTAGTCTATGTTGGAAATTTCAATAAAATCGTTTCGGCCGTTTAGTATTTATTGTTTAAGAACTAAAGGTACCAATTTTACCGGTTTCCCCCTGTTTACCCCTTTCTGGTCCAAGTATTGAAAAAAGTTATAGCCTATTGACGCTCCCAAGTAAGGATCTATCTACGTTCCAAATTTCAATAAAATCGATTCAGCCGTTTAGGCGTGATGCTCAAACAAACAAACAAACAAACAAATAAACAAACAAACTTACAAAGACATTTATATATTTATATAGATTTAGCCAAAAAATCTCGAGTTAGGGCCTTTCTATGTCAAAGACTTAACTCAGTTGTCAAAAACGTAACGTATTAGTAAACAAAAATATGTGAAAACAAAAACAACCCTCGTATGTGTGATTATTTTGAGTAAGGAGTGAGATTGAAAATTATTAATACATGTTTTTCATTAAAACCCAAGTATTATTTGATTTTTTTTTTCAAATTACCTTTGTAAAACATGTCAGTTATTATGTTTAATGTCAATTATGTTCATTTGTTAATAAACGGATTAAAATGCGTACTAAAATTATTAAATATTTTCAACAAAACCCAACTTGGTCCTGCAAAAAGTTGACCAATCATTCAAAGGTCTGCCGTCAAACTGCTTCCAATGTTATTCAATAGTACCGGGAGACCTTAACCATTGATAGAAAACCTGGTTCAGTTAGAAGGAATGGTCCACATGATGTTTCTAAAAAAAGAAAGCATTTTCAAAAGAGCTCCCAACACATCCGGTAGGAAAGCAGCCCGGTTAGCTCAGTGCTCGGACTATTTGGTAAGAAAACTTAAAGCTAATGTAGGTTTAAAAACATACACGGCCCAAAAAGTTCCTGACAGGAACGCTGCTAAAAATTTAGAGGCCAAAAACAGAGCACGGAAATTGAAGTCAAATGTTATAAAAAATTATTCTTGCTGCTTAATGGATTACAAAACGTATGTTCTGGCAGATTTTTCGCAACTTCCTGGTCAAAAATGTTATGTTGCTGATGCTCGAGGGAATGTTGAAGAAAAGTTTAGGACCCAAAAGAAGACAAAATTTCGCAAAAAGTTATTGGTATGGCAAGCAATATGCTGTTGCTGCAAAAGAAGCCAAAGATTTATTAAAAAGGGCTCTTTAAATACCGAAATTTACATCAAGGATTGTTTTACAAAAAAGGCTGCTTCCACTCATAAGACTTCTTAGTGTTTCCACTTCTTTTTGGCCTGACTTGGCATCCTGTCACTATGGTAAACAAGCCCTTGAGTGGTAAAAGAACAATAATGTGGTATTTGTACCAATAGAGGCAAATCTTTCAAAGTGCGCGGAGCTAGTGGAGAGATATTGGGCTCTTATTAAAAGAGAATTGAAGAGCACAAAAAAGGTGTCCAAAAGTGTGGTAGATTTTAAACGGAGATGGACTACCTGTTCGAACAAAGTGACAGAAATCACTATAAAAACTATAATGGAAGGGTTTCCGAAAAAGGTTCAAAATTTCATCAATAGTTATTAAAACTATAAAAATATTTTATTTTTTTGTAAATTGTAATAATAATTTCAATCAAATAAAAAAAATAAAACTGTAATATTAGTGGTTTCGTTTTTATTAACATATATTTATTTTAAGAATTTTTCGATCTCACTCCTTAAATGAATTGCTGCTTGATTGTTGGTTGGTTGGTTTACGTGGTAGTTTACTGCGTGCGAACAATCAACTAGAGTCGAAAGGACTCCGTTTTGACAAGACCCCACCACTCGTTAGATGTAATGTTGTGTACATCGTAAAGTATATAAAAAGTCGATTTTGCTAGACCCAACCTATAGCCGTGAGATATCTCAGTAGGTTGTTTAGACCCGGCTACTTTACTAAGGTTGGTCAATGTGTAGTTGCCTATGAATTTATGACACTCTGGGCATTCGCAGAAAAGGTGAAAAATCGTTTCCTCTTTTTCCCTATCCTTACAGCTACGACAATGGTCGTTAATAATGCCATCAACCATGATATATCCCTTCTATTCCGGGTTATCAGTTGCATAGTACGTTTTTCCCTAAAAACAAATCAAAAAATGCTTCTCTAATCATTGTCTCAGCCTTTGTCAGAAAGCGTCTGAAGATAATACCTCCAATAATCCCCAGTGGAATTGCTACTGATACCGCATTGGAGGTATCTAACCTGGCGTTTACACATGCAAGTAACAGTTCGAAAAACTCAACACATTCATACTTTTGCACTAACACTATCATTCATGCATGTGTAAATTTACACACGCATGTGTGATTGTGTTAGTGCAAAAGTATCAATGTGTCGTGTTTTTCGAACTGTTACTTGCATGTGTAAAGGCTAGGTAAGGCAGATCCCATTCTGGCTAGTTCGTCTGCCTGTTCATTGACATAGTGGTCTCTGTGAGCAGGGAGCCAAACCAAAGTAATGTCAGATAGACGTCCTAGCCTTGACAGAGAGTTCTTACATTGCCTGACTTATGAAGATGAAATTGTGTAGGCCTTCAGTGAAAGAAGTGTTGCCTTACTGTCGACAAAAATACCTATATTGCCGCGAGTATTATGATCATATAGAGTATTATAAGCTAAAATGATTCCAAAAATGTCAGCCTGGAAAACACTACACTCATTCGGAAGAGATGCCTAACCCAAGTTAATCACAGAAGACTCCAGAACCAACATCCTTCTTTCTCCGAATCTAAACTAAGTATAATCGGCATACGATTCTAAGACGGTTCAAAAATGAGCTGTGGTGTTGGTTCTGGCGTCTTCTGTGACGAACTTGGGTTAGGCATGTCTTCACTTGTTTCACACAATGGTTGAGACATTCCAAGTGGGCACAAACTGTATGCCTGACACCGCCAAAAAATACTGATTTAATAGCTTATTTTGTTAAGCAAGACTGTCGGTTTAATGAAAACTAGTCCTTCAGATTATCCTCAATTCTTCAAATAGAATTAAAAGTTCTACACCCAACATTCATGCCCCAGCCAAGTTCCCACACAGTGGTTTGGGAATTCAGCACCTCACAACTTTTAACAATTTAAGAACATTCATTACTTGTTTTTAATTGAAAAATACTTTTACGACAAAAAAAAAAAAAAAAAGAAACAAAAAAAAAATCCAACAAACAAACACCAAGTATTATTGAGATTAAAAACAATTTAGACAAAAATCACATAATTTAATACCGGCTTAAAGATTAAATCAAAAAAAGCAGAACTTAATTAGTAAAACACATTTATTTTTCGTCGTCGTCGTCTCTACAGAAAAAATGTAAGAAAAAAAAAAAAAAAAAAAATCAACCAAAAACATGTTCAACAAACAAATAATTCTGCATCGCAAAAGACAACAATTTATTTTATTTATTTATATTTATATTTGGTTGTTGTTGCAGTTGCAATGTGACTGTTTTTGTAGTTGTTGTAGTTGTAGTTTTACAATTTACTATACTACGTAGTTCAATGGCTTTTGAGCCATTTTGAGATCAATGCACCTGAGCTCAACTAACTTACAGACACACATACAAGAGATACCAATAAATGATCATACAAACACACATTCTGAGAGACTGACACACACTTACAAATATGATCATATTCGCACTCATACTGTCATATTGCATGTACCTATACATACATATGGATGCAGTGTGTTGCACCAGCAGCCAGCCATAAATTCACAAACATAATCTAGTTATGCTTTGCTGTTGTTATTGTTGTTTTCTTCTTAAGATCTTTTTCAGTTTTGTGCAGCAAGTTGTGGCAGCAGCAACAGCAACAGCAGCAAAAGAATCATACAACACCAATTACAATAATAACAATGAAACTGCAATAAGCAGCAGTTTCTTATTGAAGGCAGCAATGGTTTTTGTTGCTGTTGTTGTTGTTGTTATTGTCGGTTTTTATTTATTTATTTATTGTTGTTGCATGAAATGAGACGCAGCATTAGTGAATTGAAATCGAGATCGTGTTGTAAAAAACCTTGCGCATGAACGAATCCATGGACATTTCGATGGTTATTGTGAATACTTGTGAATTCGGTTTTGTACAGGGCCGTACTGACTTTGTGCTTTTGGATAGAGAAAGGCGTTGAAGTGTTTCAAGGCCCACTATTTTACTTATACTGCCGGATCTAGTTGTATTTCATTTACGCTGTTATTAATTTTAAACGAATTGCATAGTTTTTGATAAAGTTTATTTAAGTTCTCACACATTTGGTTTTGTTATTAGTTGTAATAGGAAAATGATTTCCACAGATTCTAAATAACTCTGCTTATTAAATGAACTGAGTGTTAAGGATTTGTTAGTAAGTAATTCTTAATTCTTAAGTAATATTTTAATTCACGTTTAAGGATACCAATTAGAAGTATTATTTTGATATGATTTTTTACTTGATTTAAATCACATGCTTAGGGATTAGATGCTAACATCTGCTTCCAGATACAGGCATTCAAATAAGTAATACTTAAATATGTAATTATATATTTTCAAATGGCCCGTTTGTGCCAAGTGTGGGTAGGAATTTTTGTCGTTATTAAAAAATCAAATCAAGTTTTACAAAAATGCTGTTTCGTTTTTAAAAAATTTACTTTCAAATTAACGGTATTAAAACAAATAAAAAACAAACAAATAGATATAGAAATTTGGTGGTTGACGAATTTTGCAAACACTTCATTGCATTATAATTTAATCAAATAAAATGTTTTGGGAATAATTAAAAGTGAGAGATCTTAGGTAAGATATCATTTTCCCTACCGTATTGAACATTACTTTTTTGCTTCGTATTTTGAACCAACGAATCGTCATATGCCGGAAGTTTTGCTTTACTTCGATTTCAACGTGCGAGAAGTAATGATTTTTACACGGAAGATAAAGATCACCCAGGCCAGCCAAAAAAGGCATTACT
The DNA here is from genome assembly GCA_942486065.2 of Calliphora vomitoria. Lineage (NCBI taxonomy): Eukaryota > Metazoa > Arthropoda > Insecta > Diptera > Calliphoridae > Calliphora > Calliphora vomitoria. The sequence continues at coordinate 4,666,786 of OW818032.2, forward strand.
CCATGAAGATTGTTGGCAAACACAACAAGAGCTTGCTAAATCATTGGCAGCCACTCAAGCAGCAATTTCAAAACGTTTTCGAGCTGCAGACTTCATCCAAAAGCAGGGAAATTTGGTATCATACAAATTGAAGCCAAGAGACCGTGAAAGACGATTTGGCATGTCCGAAGTAATGCTTGAACGCTATAAAAGAAAATCAGTTATGCACCGACTTATTGCTTAAGATGAAAAATGGATCCATTGCAATAACCCGAAGCGTAAGATATCGTGTGTGAAGCCCGGCCAACCAGTCGAATCGACACCAAAGCCAAATATCCATGGCGCTAAGTCAGTTCTCTGCATGTGGTGGTATCAAAATGGTCTTAGGTATTATGAGCTGCTGAAATCTGACCAGACCATCACAGGGAACCAGCTCCGAATACAACTGACTTATTTGAAGCGAGCATTGACCAAAAACGCCCAGAATATGTAATATTCCATCATTACAACACTCGGACACATGTTGTAATACCTGTTAAAAAAGAATGAAGTGGTTCGGAAGTTTTTCCTCACCCGCTTTTTGGCCGATCAATGAAAACGCTCTCTCAGGGATACGCTTCAGTTTGAGCAGTTCTTTTGGCTCAGAATCCATATGTTTGCTTTACTTTGAATCTCATTTTTAAGTCATACACCCAATAGTTACCACGTTTTCGTCATAATGTTCATATATTTCGCAAAAATAATGCAGAAAGTTCTGGAATAAAATTTTAAACTATTTGTCTCGTTTCATTTAGATAGTGTTGTCCAAATTTTTGTTTATATACACTTTTTTTAATGTTAATATAAAAAATCTAATAAAAAATTTTATTCATTCGAATAAAAAATATAATTTTCCTCAATTCTATATATATAAAAGAGATTGACTTTAGTTACTACGCTTATAACTCAAGAACGCCTGGACCGATTGCGATTATCGCACCAATTTCGACTCGTCTCCGGCCAAACAAGAAGAATACCCAAGAAAATTCCCAAAATATTTCCGAAAAAAAATATAGGAAGAACATTTCCATGTGAAATCTATTTAACAAAATATTTGGAATAACTCGCCGCATTCCAATATTAATAAAAAATAACATTCATAAAAAATAACGGTTTTATTCAAATAAAATTTGTTTGCATTTAGTCACTGACAGCATTTGATTTGCTTTGCGATTTTTTTTTAGTGAAAATTTACAAGAATTGCACCAAACGCGAATCACGTCTTCAGGAAAATAAAGATCGGGCATCTACGTCTAGAGACGCGGAAACAGAAAATGAACGTGAATCACGTCTTGGGCATCAACGTCTAGAGCTGCAGAAACTAAAAGAGAACGCGAATCACGACTTCAGCAAATGCTGAATCACGGAGTGCATCTTCATCGAGAGCTGCAGAGACATCCCAAAAGCATATCAAAAGACTAGAAGACAATCGCTCGCGAATGGCACGGTCAAGAGAAAGAATCAATTTAAAAATGACTACAGTAATCACAAGGACGTACTGATAGGAGCAATGAACAAACATTTTCCAAACTCTTTTTTCAATTGATCGCGTCAACAAGCTGAATGAGCAAATTCAATTGAAACTGCCTGGCGAAACAATGAAATACATATCGATTGACACAGTTATGAACGAAGAACAAGTAGGCAATTGTCCTACTGAATTTTTGAATTCATTGAAACCAGCCGGAATGCCACCAGATGCATTAACATTAAAGGTTGGATCACGGATAATGCTTCTCCGCGACTTAAACGCGTTAGTTTGGGAAACAATCATCGGTGGCAGATTCGAAGTCTATGACGTACTGATTCCACGCATACCAATGATTTCCAACGACTTTGATCATTTGAATTCAAGCGGCTGCAGTTCCCGCTTAGTCTTGCTTTGCTATTACCTTTAACAAAGCACAAGGCCAATCGTTGACTATTGCTGGCTTACATTTGGAAAATTCATGTTTATCACACGGTCAATTGTATGTGGCTTGCTCCCGAGTTGGTACAAACAACAAATAATTTATATATTTTTACTCCAAATAAAAAAACAAAACAGATTGTAAATCCCCTTGCCTTAAGTTGAATTCATAGATATAATATCCCATTTGCCTTAAATACATTAGTTTATTTTTTTTAAGTATTTATATATAGATATATGCTACAACTTTGTCATTAGACCACCTCATCAATAAGTGTTTAGGGTGCGAAGTCAGGTCGGGGTAGTCCGTGCTTTAGTTTTGTCCGGCACTGTATATTAAAATCGAGATCGAGATGCAATATAAAACAGATGTTTTCTAAGGGCCAGCAACGCGGACCGCGTTCAGTTAGTTATTCGAATAATCCATGGTCTCCACAAACCATGGATTAGTGAGAATCGATGATCTATACATCCATCTATAGGATCTTTTGTGCAGTGCAAAACTTAATTTCAACAAGCCCATTGTCCTGTTAAATGAGAAACTCAAAACATCCACCTGGACCATTGACGCCATTCTGAACTACTTCGGTCTACACGACCCAAACAAAGGACAGTCACAAAGCATATGCTCAGAATTTTCATCGTGTGTCTCTAGCTAAAACTGCAGTGTTTTGTTCCAAATCTAGTTGGTTGTATCTAAGATAACACTATCCGTTAAATAGTCCCGTAAGTATTCTCAAATCGCTCTTTCTGGATGGTGAAAAAAAAAGGAAAAATGTGAAATAAATTTTACTTTATTTACCCCCACCCCCCACAGAGGGATTTTGGTTTCAAAAACCCTATTTCAAAAATCAAATGATGCTTTTTTGTAGAGAAATGCTTAAAGATGAAATGTGTACCTATATTTTTAAGAAAAATGGATTTAATATTTAAAAAATTTAAGTAAAGACCATGCAAGAGTGTTAAGCAAAAATTAACTTATATTTTCACGCAATTCAGCATTTTGGTCTGGACTATAAGCATGTTTCCATAAATAAAACAAATGAAGAAGATATGCCCAAATCTATAAGCCGCTAAAAAATATTTTATTTGTGATTTTCAATGAAAAAAAATATAGCCCCACTTTTCCAAAATAATAGGTCTTGTATCGATTAAAAAAAAACTTGTTCTCGGAAGTTTTCGGAACAGGATGAAAACTTAAAATTTTTTGTAGAATAGTAATCGAAATATCAAAAAAATTGTATCTATGTATGGGTTTCATGGACGGTGGGTATGACCTATTTTATTGAAACTCTTACTTTGTTTCAGAAAATGTATGTACCAAATTTCTAGACTTTTGCTTGCACTCTGAAAAAAAATATAGTTTACTGTAACCATTTCAACATTTTTAACAATATTATAGTCAGAGTAACTATATATATGATTATGGTAACAATAATATGTTTAATTTACGATTCACATGAATGTATCAACCATATATATGGTTACAGTAAATATGTATATGTTTGTGACAACCATTTGTATGATGAATAATTTTATCATAATATGGTGTTCTCAGATTATGATATGAGAGCATCATAATATGGTAAGTCCTTCATCATATAAATGGTTGTCACAAACATATACATATTTACTGTAACCATATATATGGTTGATACAATCATGTGAATCGTAAATTAACCATATTATTGTTACCACAATCATATATATAGTTACTCTGACTATAATATTGTTAAAAATGTTGAAATGGTTACAGTAAACCAGCGCAACTATATTTTTTTTCTGCGTGTGGACGATTTTGATAAAATTTAATTTTTTTCTTAATTTAGTCCATATAATTCAATTATCTACCACTCCTTATAATTTTTGCACAAAAATGTATGAAGCCATCCTTTGTGCCTCCCATTAAATGGTTGACCTGGGTCCGTGCCTGCTCTGAGCGATAGCTTCTTTAGGAATTTTCCTCTGTACAGAGTAAAGCATTGTTTGGCCTGTCTGAAATTAGAAAAATATCAAAACACTGTTATACAAACAATCGGACCGTTCGTTAAAAGCATGGCCCTCATTATCAGATACCTAACACAATTTCAACCCATTGTGCACAAGGAGATCATTCCAAGATGATACCCAAGCGAGGATAAGACTAAGCTTCTTAAGCGTCATGTACAATATATTTTTAGAGTTAATGTGAGTGGAAAATGAAGATGAATATGGAAAAATCTAGGAATCATAGCAGGCAAAGTAGGATCTAACAAATCGACCTAGTTATAAAAACAAGTGGCCTATATGTTCCTTTTAATATTTATATAATGATATTTCAAATTGATGTTTCATATGATGTAATCAACTTAAATAAAATCACCAGCGTATACAGTGGAGGGTTTTAGAAGTCATTTGCGATAATTGAAATTAAGATTTTTTAGCAGCACGAACGTGAAATAAAAAATCCCCTTTTACAAAAAAAAAAAAAAGACTAAAATAAAAAAATGTTTGCATTGAAGTTAAGAAATTGTCTGGTTTGCCAATTTGTTTTTGCATTTTTAAAATTTTTTTCATATATTTTTTTTTTGGTTTGTGATTTTTTTTTTTCTACCCGTTTGTTGTTTGTGTGACACCTGCCATACAAATGCATTCAAGCGCATTCGAATGTACAATTTAAAATGTTGTATTTGACTTATCGAGGTGTTGTAATTAATAAATATCACAAGTTGTAAAAGTAGAAGTTGCATGTACGACTTACGAGTAGTAGTAGTAGTATTAAGTAGTTGTAGTGTTAGTAGTTTGTGTTTTTCTAAACATTTTGTGAGCTTAGAAGTTGTTTAGAAATCTATTCTAGCTACAAGAAATTTACAAAATTTCAACACACGTAAATGAAATAGTTGTTGTGTATTTCTGTAAGAACTATTCTAACTTTATACACATTTTGTGCATTTAGTATCGTTTACAATTCACACTTATTTAATACTTTTTTTTTGTTTGTTTGTTTTGCTACTTCTTATTCAATGTCATTTACTATAAAAGTCACCGACATTTTACTCTTATTTTTTTTTTTTTTTTTTTTTTTGCAAAGTTTGTTTGAAAAATTATAAAAAAAAATGTGAAAAAGGCAAAACAAATAGTAAAACAAAATGCATTGCCAATTGCCAGTAGATATACATACATATATGAGCGTTCATTGTTTGCTCAGTTGTACGTACACATGTACCTATACACAGCCGAAGAAAATGTGTTAGTAAAAGTGTAAAACTGATTTACATAGAACTTAATATGAAAGTATGCTCATATATTCCCCAATATGAAATGTACGTACATATCCCATCAGTTCTTGGTGACAGGCCCGAACTAGTGATTTTAACTATCACTTAGGGTGACAACTACTTACATAAGTAGTCCTAAACAGGGAGTCAATTGACTCTTTTTGATTACAATTAGTGTGACTGATAGCTGGTGTAGAGTAGTCAACGTATAGGATTTACATACTGTTAACATAGAGTCAGTTAACTTACTAGCTATCTAACTGGTTATTTGATCAGCTTCATAACTACTTATTGTAACATGTAAAGGAGCTAATTGAACTCAAGTGGTCAGATAAAAAGGCATCTCATACACAGTCCAATAACTGATTGCTTATAAACAAACCTTCTTTCAACAACTCTCCAATAGATTAATTCTGGTGGGTAAAGTAACTAAAGTGTAGTACAAAATAAATTTTCAAAGTGACTACACTGTAGGTTACTTAGTGACACTTGCCTTCACGCTAGATTACATGGGAGGTATAAAGTAACCAATTGACTTCTCTCTGAAACTTCAAAGAGCACATACGTCTAAAATGACCCAAAATTCATAAATGGGATTCACGTATAAGGAATATACGTGTAAAAATATTGGGTGTATGATTTAAAAATGCGGAATTTTTTAAAATTTTTAGCTTTTATTTTGAAACATTTGTACTATATAAATTTATTCAAAGTATTGACCATTTTTATCATCTTTCTGGCATCATATGGATTCCGCGACAAAAGAACTGCTCGTTTTTTTGAGGCCAAGAACAAATCAAGCCAATTTCGGATACTCTATTCCAAAGTGAAGCGTATCCCAGAGAGAGCGTTCTGCATCGATCGAAAAGACAAAGTCGATAAACAAAACACTCAAAAAATGCTATCCAATATCCTAAATTTGAGGATCAAAGTCAGTCACCAAAGGTCCTACAAACCGACACAGGCAAGCTATTTAAGCTACGTACACACGATTGTCAGATTGTCAGAAACATGCTCAGAAAATGGTTAATACAACCATGAGAACTTATGTCGAGACATATGGTTGTTAACCATTTATTGAACATTTTCTGAAAACTTTGTAAGAATATGACAAACGTGTATACGTAGCTTTATACCTTTAAAATCTTAAAGAAAGATTTAATTTTTTTTTTCGAGTGTAAACTGTATGTATAAGTCTGTATGCAAATTGAATAAACTTCTTACGATTGTGGTCTGTTAATGTTGACGTTTTTATTAGTTTTTTTTTTTTTTTTTTTTAATTTAATTTTTTCTATTCACTGTATTCGATTCAATTGCAATCACATTACATTGACAATAACCGCGCAATATGTCAAAAGCATGTAATCCTTGAGAGTGTATATGTATACATATATATATACAGACAAACCAATGTATCTTTGTGTGTTTGCCTGTATATATATGTATGTATGTGCAAGTTTTATCAACGACTGGGTTAGTAGTAACGACCAACCATTTCAAATTGAAAATGTAAGTCTAATAAAATAATACAAATACAAAAAAAAAAAAAAAACACAGAAATAAATAAGTAATATTTATTTCAAGACGCATGTGCAACACAACGTGATGATAAGAATTTGGCTCTTGGTAAAATATTTAAACTAGATTTTAAAGCAGATTTTTTGTATTCGGGGATTTTTTTTTAAAACATTTTAGCGAACGGTGAAAAATGTGGTTTAATGGTTATTATAATCAAACATTTTTGGAGTGAAATATTTGGCATTAGTTATTTTGGCTGGAATTTAATAAATTATTTATTTAAATTCTTGCATTTTTTTCTTACTGGCATGAATGTTTGTATTTTAAATTGGAAAATAAATTGCAAATCATAAAATGTATTTATTATTTACAATCTATTTTTGGTTATCAATCCATTGATTAAAATACTTTTCGGTCTATAGAAGTTCCACATTTTATTACGATATCTTAATCATGAAATTTCAGGTTTTTATGGCAACAATTGGGAACACGAATATCTCTTGAACTAAAGGAGTTAAATCACATATGTAAGAGTAGTTTTTTCAAGTACTTTCTACATACAAAAATTGCTTGATAAGAACTGGCTGTTTGTTGACTTCATTTTAAATTTGTAGGCCTTAGGTGAGCGACTTTGGAGTGCCACCCACTAGACTCCATTCCATGTAAATACAAATCAACTCAAAAACACCTCAGCATTGACCATGTGAAATTTCAGTTAGATATCTTCAATCGTTCACGAGCTACCGATTTCCGGTCTGCGTTTGAGTACCGAGAACCAGTAGTGTACCACTTGCATATATCATACAATTTCGATATCAAAAGCTCCATGTCTTTGGTCGAGACTTTTTAAATCTCCAAGGGTAATATGAATAATCTTGTATAGCGACTGTGAATATGACTGACCAGGCAGAGAGCACGAGATTTATAGTCAGAATTGATTTCCGACCTGATACAACAAAGTAGACTCGAACAACGAATCAGATGACAACATCTCATGTATTAACATATCGTCCCGCAGCTTCTGTTCCCTATGTTAAGTGGAGCTGCGACGAACATTTTCTGTAGCCTTGATGCAGTCAGGAACTCAACTTAGTAATGTCTATTCCAAAGACAAATGATAAAAGGAGGTTACTGAGACTATGATTGAACTTTTCTGTATGACCAAGACTGTGTTATTGGTCCAATTACATGTCTCTACAGCGTTAAGGGCAGCTGTTTGGTTATCTGCGTGTGTGTACTCATGTAGAAGGCACAGGTCTAAGTGGTACTGGAGAGACTAAATGATCGGACAGATTTCTCACCAGACAGAACAAAGTAGACTCAAACAACCACTCAGATGACAACCTCGTTGGTATTAAAGGGTTAAACTTTTTTAAGACCGATAAGACACAAAAGACTGTATACACTAGAGTATTCAATTAATCGGGATTCTGGTTTGATCGGTTAATCGAGCAAGTAATTAATCGGGGTTTAGATTTAATCGGTTAATAATCGGTTAATTTTAAATTATTCGATTAACCGAATAATTTCGATTTTAATTTTAAATTGAAAATAAAACCATACATTTTGTGTACTTATTTAAGCTTTTCAACAAAAAAATAAATAATAGGAAAAAGTATGGTATTTGAAATCCTTTTTATATACATATTTGAGTTTATTTTAGGATTTTAGTGAGATATTCTGAAATAAACTTTTAAGAAAAGAATTTAATTTAAAAGGTTTTCTTTTAAACATTTTTTCTTTAGTTTTAATAGAACTTGACTTGCAAAAAACTCTCTCACTGATTGTAGATGTTGGAGATATCGAAAGTAACGCATGAGAAAGACTATCCAATTTCTTAGTTCTTTGTTCAGGTTTTTTTTAAACATATAAAGTCCTTCATTAACCATTGGTGTCTTTTTGGGATTTTTTTAGATTTTAAATACTTTTAATAGTTTTGTTAAGTTTTGATAAAAGACTCGTTAGGGCAAAGTTCATCATGGAACATTCTAGAAAATATGTCATTTCCAAATTCCTTACTTTCAGTTTTTGAGCTATACTTCAATAAAAAAAGAATTTTCGGTTAATCTGTTAATCGAAACAAATTAATCGGTTTATTTGTTATTTGAAATTCGGCAATTTTAAATTATTCGAACAGTTAACCGACCAAAATTAATCGGTTAGCCGATTAACGGTTAATCGATTGAATACCCTAGTATACACTGATACACGGTTTCACGCACGAGATCCAGCGTCCTTGGCAGCCATAGAAAACGTTTGAGGGACAAACGTTGTGAAAAGTATGATACCATTCTCAATAATACTAGGATGTCAGCTCACCTAGTACAAAAACTAAATACAACTAGAGTGGCCATCTGAACAGGACTAAACTGTGAACCATGTCAGCACTGGACCGATCACAATCCCCAGATCTGAGAGTATCCTACCAATGAGGGATTCGAGTTTATGAGACATCTATCAACAGTCTTACAAACAGACACAAGTGTCTAAAGGGAACCGTTTAAAACTATCAATCAGTTTAACAACAGGTGCTTCAAGTGGCCATCATAGATAGTAATTAGTCTGAGAGTTAAATGACTACTTAGAGTATATAATGTAACTGATGGCTCCAAATGGTTAAATAGTGTCAAGATATAAGAAACTGAGAAGTTGTAGCAAGTGCATTATTCTGTACCTCAAAAAAAATCCTCGTACACCCTCCAATATAAAGTATTTTTGCAAGACAGTTTCGAAAAAAGTAGGGGTCACCTTTTTAAGTTTTTCGTTATATCTTTGCAATTTACAGTCGGATCTTAAACGACATAACGAACAATTTAAAAAGGTGATCCCTACATTACGAAACTGAATTGCAAAAGTTATTTTCGCTTGTAAGGTAGTACGCTCTAATGCACAGTGGGACAGAATCAAAATTTTTTGGAAATAAATCTTGCATTTCTAAACGGCTGGTCCAATCTAGATAAAAGTTTACATGGGCATTAGGGTGACAGCCGATTTTTTTTTTTAGATTTCAAAGAGTGATTTCAAATCGGACAACGATTTCGGGACGCGCATCGAGGTCAAAGGCCAGATATATGCAAAATTTTACTATTTATATGAAATAAATTTGTAAAACTCCTTAACTTTCTGCATTATGTTACATAAATATGTAGATTTATTTATATTAATGAAAATTACAGTCAAAAAAATATTTTTCAGATTAACCTATATCACCTTTGGGTCAAATTGACCCACAAACTGTATTATCGTTAAAATTCGAAAAAAATGCAAATTTTTCAGTTTTTCTAAAAATGTTGCTACTAAATTATTATTTCTTCAATCGAGTGCATAAGAATGGAAATGTGTACGTAATTGTCGTTCTAATGAGATCTAAAAGATAAAAATTGGTTAAAAAATTTTAAAGTTATTAAAAATTCCCCAGGCCATTAACGTGTCTCAGGCCACTTGAACAAGAAATGTTGGAACAAAATTAACATATTTTAAGAAATATTAAAATAAAAGCTAATTTTTACTTAAAATATATCCGTATTTTCATTCGTATGAGTTTTTGTCTTTGTAGAATACCGTTAACCTACTCGCAGGAATGGCCAAAAAAATTAATTTTTTTAACGGCAGTTTCAAACCTCCATTTTCAAATTTTTAAAAATTTTCTTAAACAAATTTCCAAATTTTTTGATCATCACATTGGGATTTATTGAGATCATAATAGAGAATAAAAATAGGAAAAAATTATGTAAATACCTCTTACAGTTTTTCCGTACCTACGATTTAAATTTTGTGATTTTCGGGAAAAATTATTTTTTTGGCCATATTTTGGCGAATGAGAGCAATTTCCTTACTGTTACGAACTTTAAGTAAAACCTATACAGAATCTTATAGTTAAGATCATTTTAAATATACTCTGAAAGTTTTACTGAAATCGGACAACTTTAACCCTTAAATGGTGAAGGTCAAAGGTAAAATTTAGAAATATTTGGAATTTCTAAATGAAAGATAGCGAAATATTATACATTTTTGAACAAATTTTAAGAAAACTTGCGAAAAATATACCTTAAGGTCTTAAATATACAATAACAGTGCAAAAATGGAAATTAACCCTTAAAAGCACTTGGGGTCAAAATGACTCTATATTTGACTGTGGTTTTCGCGTTTTTAAAAGTTTGGACCCCAAATTATATTAATGGTTAATTTCAATTTTTGCACTGTTATTGTATATTATAGACTTTATGTTATATTTTTCTCAAGTTTCATTAAAATCGGCCCAAAAATATATAACATTATGGCATCTTCACATTAGAAATTCCAAATATTGAAAAATTTTAACTTTGACCTTCACGGTTTAAGGGTTAACGTTTTCCGATTTTAGCAAAACTTTCATAGTGTATCTGAAATTATCTGAGTTATAAGATTCTGTATAGGTTTTACTTAAAATTTGTAACAGTAAGGAAATTTCTTTCATTCGCCAAATTATGACCAAAAAAATATTTTTTCCCGAAAATCACAAAATTTATTTCGTAGGTACGGAAAAACTGTAAGAGGTATTGACATAATTTTCTCATATTTTAATTCTCTATTACGATCTCAATAAATCCCAATGTGATGATCAAAAAATTCTGAAATTTGTTTAAGAAAATTTTTAAAAATTTGAAAATGGAGGTTTGAAACTGCCGTTAAAAAAAATTAATTTTTTTGGCCATCCCTGGGAATAGGTTAACGGTATTCTACAAAGACAAAAACTCATACGAATGTAAATACGGACATATTTTAAGTAAAAATTAGCTTTTATTTTAATATTTCTTAAAATATGTTAATTTTGTTCCTACATTTCTTGTTCAAGTGGCCTGAGACACGTTAATGGTCTGGGGAATTTTTAATAACTTTAACATTTTTTAACCAATTTTTATCTTTTATATCTCATTAGAACGACAATTACGTACACATTCCGATTCTTATGCATTCGATTGGAAAAATAATTATTTAGTAGCAAAATTTTTACAAAAACTTAAAAATTTGCATTTTTTCCGAATTTTAACGATAATACAGTTTGTGGGTCAATTTGACCCAAAGGAGATATAGGTTTAATCTGAAAAATATTTTTTTGACTGTAATTTTCATTAATATAAATAAATCTACATATTTATGTAACATAATGCAGAAAGTTAAGAAGTTTTACAAATTTATTTCATATAAATAGTAAAATTTTACATATATCTGACTTTTGACCTCGATGCGCGTACCGAAATCGTTGTCCGATTTGGCTCAAATTTTCAGTACTTATCTTTTAGACCTAGTGTCACAATATTCCACCCGGCACTCTTCAAAAATCGAACTCAAATTTTTTTCCATACAACTGATTGTCACTCTAATGGGCATAGTCAAGGAGCATTCGAGTTTAAGTTATTAAAATGGACCCTACAAATGCTGCAGGGGCGGCGCTAAATATTAAATATTTAAATATTTTTGAAGAACGGATTTTTAAGTGGCTAGTTTTGAATCTAATTGAGATATTGACATGAAATTTTTTTTGTAAGACCAAAAATTAACTTATCTAAACAAAAAAAAAAATAGTTCGGAAAAATGTGGATCAAATTGTTTCTAATATTTGCAATCCTGTTAAAATTTTGATATAAATTTTAGTTTTAGAAACTCAATAAATATATAATATGTAATTAAATCTTTATTTATTAACAAAATTCAATGAAATTTTCAACGTTTTTTAAATCTGTCATTCCAAATAACATAGTGTAAAAAACTTGTCAAAAGGTCAAAGGGAATCCCACAATTCCTAAAAATTGGAGCAAAAATCTCAAAAACGGTATTTTTTACAATTTTGCCCATAGGGTCCATATTTCCTTCGGGGCTTGGAAAATACTTTGAGAATAAATAGGGAACACATCAAGGTTTCCAGAGCTGCTTTCCGTTTCCTGATTCCAGCTTTGGAATTTTGGAACATGTGGCCCAAATTTGAAATTTTGATAAAAAAAAATAAGTCAAATTCCGAAGAGCGTGGGGGCGACATGTTTGAAAACTATGACATGTTCTTTTTACTAAAATGTTCTCTGCAAAGATATCTTACAGAAAAATATAAAATTGTTATATGTCCTTAAATAAAGTCTTTTTTTTTGTAATAGAAAAAGATTTAAGTTATCTTTTCCTCCAAAAAACTGCAAAAATCGACTATTTTTTATACCCTTCACTTTCGTGAGAAGGGTATATATAAGTTTGTCATTCCGTTTGTAATTTCCACAATATAATTTTCCGAGCCTATAAAGTATGGATATTCTGGATCCTTATAGATAGCGGATTTGATTAAGCCATGTCCGTCTGTCTGTTGAAATCAACTTTGCGAAGCTCCCAAACAACTTGCTTACACGATTCATACATCAATATTTCCAGAATTCTTCCGGCTCTGTTGCTATTTAAAATCGAGAAAATCGCCCCACAAATGGCTGAGATATAAGGAAAAAACCAGGACAACCTCGATTTTTGGACTATTTTTGATGTATATCTGGATTACAAAGTCATTAATATAGACAATATGGATATCTAATGATAGATATTTCAAAGACCTTTGCTACGACGTATATAATACCATAGTAAGTTGGACCCACAATGGGTCAAAATCGGAAAAAATTTTAACCCGAATTTTTTTTTTTACTAAAAGTTTTTTTCGCTAAATTTTAAAAAAAAATTTAAAAAACAAAAAAAAAATTTTTTAAAAAGTAAGAAAAAAAAATTTCCAAAAAATTAAAAAAAATTGTTTGTTTACCTAAAAATATTAAAAATTTTTATTTTGAAGTATAATTTGGTGAAGGGTATATAAGATTAAAATTAAATTTCGAACCTTTATTCTTCTGAATTTGATAATAATTGGTATACACTTTGGTATTTATTGCAAAATAACTAAAATAAAACTCTTTCTTACTTGTTTAATTTTTAAATTGAAAATTGTGTATTTTTGGGTTGATATAATTGATATTGCCTGATCTTATTGGTAATTTAATTTTATAACTAAAAAAAAATTCGAGTCCATTCGGCCTAAAAATAAGCCCTCTATTTTTAAAAAAAGCGTACCAAGGTATGACAATATTTTAAAAGTTCTATTTTGAAATGCCTATAACTTGGAAATTGTAAGAAATAAAAAGGCACAGGCAAGACCTAACCGAGCGCTTACCAAAAATATACAAATCTTTAAAGGCGGGTGGGAAACAAAAAAAAATGGCACGTTTTAAAATATTTTAAATATCGAAGGTATCCTACTTTGAGCCTCCATATTGCCGCCCCTGGAGAATTTATAGGGTCCATTTTAATAACTTAAACTCAAATACTCCTTGGCTACGCCCATGTCAAATCCCGATCGGACCAGAAGTTTAGAAATGCCAGATTTATTTCCAAGAAATTTTGATTCTGGCCCACTGTGTAATGTGCAGATTAGAGATAGTTTTAGGATAGAGACTGCTCGTTTTCCTTTAAATTTAAATTCTGCAAAAATTAGAATTATTTCATTTCAAAATACTTTAACAAGTGAAACAATTACATTTCTCCGAAGTATTGTAGTAAATAGGTATATTCTTGTTGAGATCATAAGTAGAATAGAATTCAAAATATACGAGCAGTATATGATGACAAGATAAACTTTAGGTATTTAAGTATTGGTCAACTCACAAGGTCTCTTATCATGTCATATTGTCATAATATTATTTTCAATGGTTTTTATTGCTTTTCAAGCAAAAAATGTCCTAAAATAATACTACTTTCTATGCTATGTTTATTGTGTTATCGTAACGAACCAGCAGTGACCAACGCCGAATACCTAAGAGTCGGTTAAGCTGAGCCGCTGAGTCGTGATATATTAGGACATTATGACAATATGACTGATAAGAGACCTTGTGAATTGATTATATATAAACAAAATGTCAAACAAGTACCAAGTTACACGGAAATTTGAAAATTTAAGAATTACATATTTTAATGCCGAGGACATATGATAAGTACCAAAATTAAAATTACTAAAACAATTTCCCAAAATTTGTGGCCTACGTGATTATAGTAGCGTAGGGCTGATAGAAAACTGAGCTTAATTTAAGAATACTTTACAGTTTTATCTTATATACAATAGAAAAATTAAACATTTGTATTAGTTAATTTAATCGCTTGATATTGTTTAAGTAGCAACAGCCCCCAACTATAACTCAACTCTTAAGCAGTACGATCAACTTTGTTTCGCTAGAAAATAGCTTATTAACCCATTAACGGAAACAGGTTAAATTGCGGTTTTCAACAGTTTTTTTTTTTTTTAATAAAAAAAAATAACTAAATCAAGAGTAATTTTCCACATCATTTGTTACATACAAATAAGTAAAAACAAAAAGTTGATTGAACTTTTTGAAGGCATAAATGAATCTCATAGAAATAAAAATCATGTAATTAAACAAATTAAATTAATCAACTTCAGCTACATAACCAAACAACAGAATACAAATATAGTAGATATAGAAATAAATAACAAATCTCAGGGGAACTCCATAGCAAACAACAAATTTCATATTGGTATAAAGACATAAGTCTAAACGAATAATATGTAAATTCCCCAAACAATGTTTAAACTGTATATACTTAAAATCGATAAATTTTGTAATGGATCGTAGGAAATACAGCAACTAAACACACCAAACACTAACCAGCTCAATGGCCCAATAGCCTGAAACACAGAGTTGGCACAGCAGTGTACAAGTTTATCATCTCTAACAATATGAAACATACCTCACTCTACATACTTGTATTTTTTGGGTATTCAAAATCAAGGGTGATCTGGTCAGTGTTTTTGTTAAATTTTTTTTAAAATTGTTTTTTTTTTTTCTAATTGTATTTCATAACAAACCATAAAAAACGTTTGAAATGGATCAGCTAGTCAAGGATTTCCTAATCATATGTGGAAATTTGTTTCTGTATATTGTTGAATAACTATTTTAAAAGTGTGTTCAGTGGAAACTTTAAGCCCTTAATTAGTGATTTACATATTTACACAGTTGCTTAACATACCGATAAAGAAAAACCAGATGTGGCGTATGTATGAGAGGAGACCCACTCAGCCAGCACGTGACACATTTAAAAAATGCAGACAAATACTGAAATGAAAACAATACAAAGAAATCAATAAATTTGATTAAAAGATAAAACAAATAATTAAATTTAAATCAAAATCAATTCACTCAAATGAATGCATAAAATAAAGTTCAATAAACTTAAGATTATAAAATAAAAACTACATGTATCTACATACATCCATATCTACATGGATCAATTGGTATGCAAACAAGAAAATCTGAACAAAAATGTTTGCACTCGTATCTGTGGAATGAATCTATGAATGTATAAACATACTTATGTATGTACATTCATTCAAATGTATGTTTACTCGTACATGAATACATACCAATAATGTATGATTGCATAAATGTATGTATTATTGTTCGATAGTTTATGTTTTATGTAGGTTTTGACCTAAAGTTTTCAAATCAATTCATAACAAAAGAACCTTGAAATTAACATAAAACATCATAGCTCTGTTGTACTTTTTTTTGTATGTTCAGATAGTGTGTTTCACAAGAGAAACTTTTGATATTTATATTATTGCTTTAGCAAAAACTGCGATATTACCTTTAAACCTATCAACAGAACTACGTAAATGTAGTTAAAAATGTATTTTAACCATATTATGGCAGTTTAAAGTCAGGATGTTTCCTAACTACAGAAAAATACAAGTAAGAAAGTTTAGTCGTTCAAGCCCGACCATACAATACCCTACACTGAGTAAGAGTAAATCATTATTCTATTAGAATATCAATCAGTTTTTTAATGAGTAATTTTCGGAAGTGGGCCTTATTTTTGAGCTATGACCAATTATGGACTATCGTCATGAAATTTGGTGGCGTGATCTTTCTATATTAGAGTTATTTGTGTTGAATTTTTTCTGGATACCAACTTTTTAAAAGTTTTATGTTCGTTAAAGAAATTTGCGGAAGATGTCATTGTATGGAAGTTATGATCAATTGTAAATCGATCTGCTCAAAATGTATTTGTATATAAATTGTATTTGTGAAAAAATTTGTGTGGATACCTATATAAATTAGAACATCGAAAGTGATTCTGAATCGATCGGTATACTTTAAGGGCGTTACAAACATTAGCACGAAGTATAATATCCTCCCCACTATGATGGTGTAGGGTATAAAAAGTACTAAACGAAGTGATCGAGAAAAACTATAAGCCGAACTTTATGCACTAAAATACAACATAATTTCTATATCAGAACCCCTGCATATTTTTGGTGTAACATGTGTCATTAATAATATACAAAAAATTAACAATAAATGTAGTTGCAAGTTCATATTACTTTTGTTGCATATCTCTCGTCCGTACGCGAAGGACTATAAAATAGAGAAATTCGATCCGCTGTTTTAAAAAAACTGGAGTAGGGTGGGTAAAAATGTTGAAAATTTAATTGTTAAATACAAATATCTTTTAAACTTTATGAGATAATTGCTAGCTGCGACGAGGTTTTTTGTAGTGCTCGACTATATGTGCTATATGTGTAATTTTTGAAATCGGAACACAATCGAAGATATTGGATCGTTTTAAAAATGTAACATATCCGCGGTGTCCTACTTTGGGGACCCCTGGCAGCGCCCCAGGTGAGTTCATTAGTCCAAAATTCAAAACTTAAATTCGATAACACTTCCTCTTTGAGCATGTGAAAGTTCATTCATTTCCCTCTATTTATTTTTCTATACCACTGTGCAATGTGTAGTCTATCCTTCGTTCTTTTGAAGACTTGAAAACTATATGAAATGAAAATCTGTTGATACTGCGCTTCACTCGTTTTTTTGGTTAAATTCTTGAGTTGTCAATATCGTATTGATTACATATTCTCTATTCAGATACGTAAGTACCCAAGGACAAAAATCTTAAAAAAAATATATATTTTTTTTTTTCAAAATTAAAGTTTTGTTGGCGGAGTTAAAAAATTCTCAAATTGCCAGGTTATTCCACGTTGATTTAGGTTCCCCGTCGACCTATATCTCGATAAAGGAAGCTGGAGCGCTTAAACAGTGGCGGTGATAGACCATGTATTAAAATAAAGGGTTTTCCAACAAGAGATGTTATTTTGGTATTCAAAGAAAAATGGCATTTTTTGAGATAAATGATCGGATGTTTATTTCATAATAAAGAGGAAGGTACGCCGTTAATAATGAAAAACAACATCAGCCAAATGGTCACCACGACCACGCTTATAGGACCATATCCCTTTCATGCAATTTTCCATAAACAAATCGCAAAGTGGCTGCCCTATGTCCTCGAATTCCTCTCGAATTCAATCTTTGAGGTCCTGAATCGACGCTGGTCTGTTGGCGTAGACCTTATCTCCACGTGGCCAAAAGGAAGAATTCGCAAGGTGTTAAAACACAAGATCTCGGTGGCCAATTGTGATCACCTCTTCGAGCGATAACTTGCTCCGGAAACTTTTCCCGTAAAAGTGCAATTGTTTCGTTGCTTGGTGGCACGTAGCGCCGTCTTGCTGAAAATAAACGTTGTCCAGATCAATACCATCCAACTCCGACCAAAATACGGTGTAATGACGTTTTTGGAATGTCCTATTCCAAAGAACGACGAGGAATGGACAAACCTGGGTTTTCTTCAACACTGTGGGCTACAGCAGCATTATTCTCAGTTGTTCTTGAGCGACGTGCACGGGTTTTCTTCTTCACATCACTAACTTGTCCCAACAGATCGAATTTTTCCACCAATTTCTGTATTGCGGTCCGACAATGTGCTTCACGACGACCCAAAAATGCTTCAGTTTTGCGAACTGTGACTGCAAGATTTTCACCATTTTTGTAGTGAATTTTAATAATTTCAATGCATGGTTGAATCGTGTATCGTTTAATTTTTAGTAATGGCGTAGTTTCTACTTTTCAAATGTCAAAGAATAAAAGCTTTAAAATTGACAGCTACCGAAAAACCGGGTGATTAAAATTGGTGCTAATTTTATGATTTAAGCGTACCAAACGAGAAGGTCCTTCATGGAGACAAAGACATGCTAGATATGCTCTGAATATTGTCGCACAGTGGCGTCATTTGAGTTTTCTCGTTGCAAAAATCATAACTTTAGAACCAAATGAGATTATTTAAAAAAATTAAAAGGCTGATAGACAATTGATCGATCAGCTTATGAAATGAGTGTATGAAACGAGTTCTACGCCTTTTTGGTATGGGTTAGCAAATATGAAATTTGAGGAAAAATCACAAAATATTTTTATAATTATTTTTAAAGGTTTTTTTTTTTAATTTAAAATTTTAAAATATTCCAGAAAAATATATAAAAAAAAAATTTTTTAATTTATTTTTAAATTTTTTTTAAATATTGCTCACAATCTATAAAAGAAAGTATATCTAATGGGTTTTCACGGTTATATGTCATAAATTGCCCAAAAACTGCATGCAACACATTTTTGAAACAATGTCTTTTTTCAAAATTTTAACTCTAACAAAAAAAGGGACAAGGACGGGCAGATGGACACTTTTGCATTAGGTAAAGGAATAATCAAAGGACTTATTTACAAAATATGGCAAATATAGAAATTTGTAGTTTCTTTTTATTTTCCATAAAAGTTGAGAAATATAGAAAAATGGATAGTTGGTAAATATCGATTTACCTGGACAATCACAAAGCAAACAGTACAATTTTGTTTATGCCTTTCTTAATAAATATATCTATTAATAGAATCAAAGAGAATGACCATCCGTTAACTAATTTTCAAGATACTGTTCAAATACAGTATCTGATCAAATTACCTAAAAATAGTCGGTTATTTTGAACATTGAAAATCATTCAAATCTGATTGTAATAAGAGTAGCATATTTGAAATCGTTGGGCAATTTCCTGTAAAATAGGTTTAATCAATATACAATTTTACATTTTTGCAACCTCATTTGTTCTACAGACACCACTGTGCGTCGGTAGATTGCATTAACGATGGCTGTCTCAACTGCGGAATATAGTAGCAGTGATCACTGGTCACTGCTTGTACGGGCTCTAGTATAGCTGAATCTCTTATATAATGGTTTCTGTAGAAGTGCGCCAAAATGAGGACGATGTGGATGAATCGGCCATACTCTGCCACTTCCCCCCTATTGGATATTTGTAAAGTAGCATGGCTTCTTTTTGTATTACCTGGCGGATCTGCCGAAGATTGAGTTCAGGAGAAAAAATTACTATGTTCGTGCAGCTGAATTCGATTAATGATTCCTAACGGAATGACAGTGGGCCAGACAACGTATCTAAGATTAACGTCAGTACCTGCTTCGAAGGCCTAACCTCTTAGCACTGGATACAATCAATGCGTCTATCACCGCCATTGTGTGTCTTACAAGGAACACACAATTGCCAACTTTTCATACACTGACTGCACAGATCAATGCACGAACTGTTGCTCGAGAGCTCGGGCTATCATAGCTAGCAAACAAAGCTCCCGGTCGATAAAAGACTACACACACAATAAACTTCGACCGAAAACCAACCCCAACGATCAGTATATCACGAATGCCTCCAATACGTTTCCTGAGCACTGAACCAACTGCTATGTGCTACTTTTAATGACCTTGTTGTATTCGTCAACAACACCTAGAAAGATAAAATAGGTGGCCCGAAATTTGTCTCTAGCCCACTTTGGGTTTTAAAAAATAGCTAAAGATTCTAGTCAGCTGCGAATTAAAGAAATAAAATAAATTCTTACCAGGAATGAGGTCCGAGCAACTCAAAACCCGGTTTCGCCTTTGGAGCACTACATCAAGCTTTAAGTTTTCACCAAGATGTACCAACCATGCCCCAAAGGGGGAATGGGCTAGACTGTTTAACCCAACCTATTGTTGCATAAAGCCAATAGGAATGTTTGTTTTCGTTGCTTAAAATGTATATATTATAGCTAAATTAAAATTAACATTAATATACAAAAAAGTTAAACCTTAACACTTTCTTGTATACTTCACTGTTCGCCTGCATATCTAATATGCTATTGACTATTGGTTAAATAAGTATTTGTTTTTAAACTCTTTAATGTTGTGTTTTAAACTTTATTGCTAAACATTGGGTTTTGTCAACAAACACATTTCATGAATTTGCTGATTTTAAATCGTTTTACAAATAATGAAATGTTTTGCAAAACGTCATGTTTGTATTGTATTGTCTTATTTTGCATTTCAGCAACAAAATTACAATGATTACAATGATTGCAATATTAAATTAATTATGAAGTTATAAGATTTTATTTATTGCGATTAAAAACTTATCCTGTTTAGGGTGCCCTGGAGTATCAATCTGGGGGTTGCGGGTTTGATTCCCGCCAGAGACTCTGGGTGTATCTGCAGACAAGCAAAACGCTTCGCAGTTTGTGTTTATTTAAAAAAAAAAATGATTTTACTTAGTTATCAGAAATAATTAACTTCGAGAGATTTTTAAATCATTTGGTAATATGTTTAATTGAAGTCTGATTTATGAACTTTAAAGTGATTTTTGATAATAGATCTTATACATTTGAATATAAGTGAATATTATTCCGTTTGAAATACACAAACAGGAAAACCAAAAATTGTTCATATCTCTCATTAACTCATGATCAACACTAGTTACTATGTAACACTCTAACCTTGCTCTAATTTGTAATTAGAATACAGTTTAATTGCCTTATTAAGTATAATTTAAAGATTTATTTAATTTTTTTTTGTATACAAATAATTTCGAAAGCTTTCTCGTGCTCGTTTTATGTTATAAAACTGATAAATGAAACTCATAAAATAATACTTATTATGTTTGTTGTTTGCTATATGATGGCGCTTATTTGAAATTGAATTTCAATAAAAACTGGGTTAATTTTTAAGTGCACAAGTATTTAGGTGACCGCATTTTTAATATAAATATTATTCAGATAAAAAGTGAAATATAAGGTAGCACTTGACAAGTCATAGACAACAACTTAATTGTATACAAAATATAAAATCACACAAATTATAGAGGTTAAAATTGAAATGAAAACTAACAAATGTTAATTTACATACATAAATGTATAGATATTAAATTGCGACCATAAACATTTAAGCTGTCGTAATAGAAAGAAAGAAATTTTTATTAAAATTTAAATACAAACAAATAATTTTGTCCAATGATTCTAAATGATCTAATTGTTATTGCAGTTAATGTCAAATTACAACTCATCATAATACAAATATTGAAAAATAAACTCGCAATGCAACAAGAGCAGAACAAAGATCATTTACCCAATGGTAAATTAAATATTTACCATGGGGTACACTGACAGGAATTGAAAAACTACAAGAGTGAAGCTTACACCATAGCTGATGAAAATAAACTACATATGTATTTACAAATGATCGAATAACTAGAATATATTTTGTTCTTAATTTTAAATATCTATTCAACTATAAATTTCTCTCCATGTATTTTTTTGTGCTTTTTCGTATATTTACATAGTTTTATTGCAAGTTAAAATATTTTGCTTATCACATCATTGTTTATTTCTTAAACAAACACGCGCTGCAATCGTACAACAACTACTTAACATAAAAATTATTTAATTGTGGCAGCAATTATTTATTTACAATTCTGCTAACAATGTGACATATATTTCTGTTTAAGTTTTGTTTATTATTATTTTGCTAAAACGACAACAAAAGAAGAACATACTTACAAAACTGAATATATGTCAAGGTAACTGAGAAGGTAAGTTGGTGGGAAATACGAGAAATAAATAAAATTTATCAAAAAACATACAAATGACACCCGGCATTAACTGCATTGCATGCAACTTAACATGTAGTATATGTTGAAATTATAATCCATTACGGAAGATTTTTGCGAAAAAGAAAATAAAGTCATGGTAGAAAGAAGAGAATGACAAAATTTAAATATCTTTTAAACTATAAGAGATAACTTAGTGAAATAAACTGGAGTTTCTTAACCTTCTCATCTCTGTACCAAAGCTGGCTATATTTGTACAAGTTACAAGCAGTACAAAGTTTTCCTAACTCGAGGTGCTCAACTTTGACGCCCTGTATATCACTTTGTATTCTAACAGGGTGGTCACAAATTTAATTTTCTTAAAGCCTATGTCCTCTTTACGATTCATTCATAAATCATTTTGTAATCGGACCACTTGTTTAGAAGATTCTGATTTATTACCAATTTTTTTAAGATTGATCCCACTGCACGCAGAAAAAAATATAGTTGTGCATTGTTACTGTAACCATTTCAACATTTGTCCATGTTTACTGTAACCATTTCAACATTTTTAACAATATTATAGCCACAGTAACTATATATATGATTGTGGTAACTATAATATGGTTAATTTACAATTCACATGACTGTATCAACCATATATATGGTCACAGTAGACATGTATATGTTTGTAACAACCATTTATGTATATGATGAATAATTTTATCATAATATGTTGTTCTCAGATTATGATATCCATAAGCCGAGAGCAACATAATATGGTAAGTTATTCATCATATAAATGGTTCTCACAAACATATACATGTTTACTGTATCCATATATGTATATGGTTGATACAATCATGTGAATCATAAATTAACCATATTATTGTTACCACAATCATATGTATAGTTGCTGTGGCTATAATATTGTTAAAAATGTTGAAATGGTTACAGTAAACATGCACAACTATATTTTTTTCTGCGTGTGGACTTTGTTTTTTAATCTCAAATTTAACATTTTCTCAGAAAATTTCGCCATGATATTTTGTCTAATGTTCCTTAATGCTGTAAATTTATTCATTATTATTTTATTGTAGATTAAGCCTCATTTTCTCAATATCTGGTTATTTTTTATCGTGACGATATACTGACAATTCTCATACAAAAATTATTTTAATTGGAAGTATATCGTTGCGAAAACCGATAACCAGAAATTGAGAAAAATGGGCTTAATCTACAATAAAATTATAATGAATAAATTTACAGCATTAAGAAACATTAAACAATGTATCATGGTGAAATTGTCTAAGAAAATGTTAAATTGGCGAATTATCAGATTCCAATCCAATACTCTTAAACCCTGTGATCCATTGTGATAACAAATAGTGTGGCATTAGAATTCTCTTTCCTAGAACCATCTATAGTTCTACGGTTTAATATCTAAATGTTAATTAAAGACAAGCGATATATCAAGTTATTTCGAATTTATTGATACCCATAAGCAAAGTATTGTTACATTTTAACCTTTTTAAAACGTTGGTTTATTTCCTTTCAATAAACCGGATACTTTTAATTGAAAATAAAAGCTGTTTATTAGTTTAAAATTTGTAACAACTCTTTATTTATTTAAAATGTACAACAACAACAGTTCAAATAATCACTCAGTGTCTTTATACACGTTTATCAATTCGCAGAAATGCACACACACTTTATAGTGTACAAACTTAAATGTACAGGACAGTTGATGTTAACTCTAACAGCGTCAATGATGAACTCACTCACTACTGCAACCTCTGCCATTATTTATACACACGTCATCTTTCGGGAATCTTCTACAATGCTCTTACTGGACAAACTAGTATGTTCGAATTCTAGAGCTGTCGATATCAATGTTAGCAGCTTAAACATTTAGTGTTACCATACTTATAAACAATGCTAAACCGCATGCTACTGATGGACGTGTTTATAAACATGATGAATGTTGCAGGCAGTCGTTACAGACCGTTAAATTCAAATCGTTATTGCACATTTGTAACAGTATATACAGGAAGTATGACTATTTGACAGCAGTACTTAACTCTATATATGTGTTAGTATAAAAGTACCTAGCTCTAAATTTGTGTTAGTAATAAAAATGTATATGTGTTGGAGCCTATAGTTTCATAAAAAACGTTTTGTTTGAATTTTACACGATTTTTAATACGGAAAATTTAAATTCTGTTTAATAGTTTAAATTCTTCTACAAACAAAATAAAATGAAAAAATTAATAGAAACAAGTAAGAGAACTATATCCGAATCTTATATACCCTTCAGCAAATTATACTTTAAAATAAAAATTTTAAATATTTTTAGGTAAACAAAATTTAATTTTTTTTCTTTTCAAAATTTAAAAAAAAAAATTTTTTTTTCTAAATTTTTTTTCAAAATTTTTGGTTTTTTTTAGTTTTTTTTCCAATTTTTTTTTTATTTTTTCCAATTTTTTTTTTAAGTTTTAAAATTTTTTTTTTTATTTATTTGTGAAAAAAATTTTTCAGTAAAAAAAAAAATTGGGTTAAAAATATTTTTTCCTGATTTTGAACCATTGTAGATCCAAATTATACACATCAATGCAATGGACTTTGAAATATCTATCATAAGATATCCATATTGTCTATATTAATGACTTAGTAATCCAGATATACATACATCAAAAGTAGGCCAGAAATCGAGGTTTTCCTTATATCTCAGCCATTTGTAGGCCGATTTTCTCGATTTTAAATATCAACCGAGCCGGAAGAATTCCCGATATATTGATGTATCAATAATGTTTGTAAGTTATTTGGGGGCTACGGAAAGTTGATTTCAACATACTGACGCACATAGCTATATCGACGTCGCTATCTATAACGATCCAGAATATGTATACTTTGTGGGGTCGCAAATGACATATGTGAAAATTACAAACGGAATGACAAACTTATATATACCCTTGCCACTCATGGTGAAGGGTATAAACATGTTTTTTTAGTTGTGGAAATTGTACATGCTTCGGAAATGAAAATTTGCTAAAAGTCTAGAATAAAATTATAAAAAATGTGTGTTAAAGAATTAATGTGAATTAAACTATATTTAATCGACAATTTTTAGTTAAAATTTCGAGACAGTTGATGTGTTTCTCACAAGGGTGTTGAATTCATACGGTACCCGTTTATATCAGAGAGTAATATTGAAAAATAGAGAGTCGGACTACTTGATATACTTTGCCCATAAGACTGTGTCCAGTCTGGTCTCACACTCACTCATTTCATTGAGAGATGAACGACAGTCAAAAGTTGCTTTTGTCTTCAATAACATGGTCTTCAATGATAGTTCCACCATGCATAGATATTCACAGCAGTTGTGGAGACAACATTCTATTCTTTATGGGTACTGTGGACACTAATTCTTCTAAATTCACTAGAATATTTTCAATTTAGATTTAAATATTTATGCGAAATTTTATCGATAACAAAAGTTCTAAGAGACTCATGAGCGTTAAAGTGATTTTCGGCTTATATCGGAGCTCTGATAAATTTTAAACCCATAGAATTTAGTAAGAAAACTTATTTGTGAGAATTTTTTCTTGATATAAACATTTTTAGTAGAAAGAGTTTTTTCGAGTATTTAACATTTTAAAATTTCGTAAAATAGTCTATATTTATTTAAAACTGAAGGTGATTTCCGATAAGATACAGGTTAGGGAATATTATGAACATACCCTTTTCGAATTTACTTTATGAAACTTATTATCAGGTACTTATAACATATTTGTGTCGAATTTTTGTGTGATTATCGAGAGAATCCCTAAACGCGATATTGTTAAATCAGAAAGAGATTCTGGGTCGAACGGCATACCTCAAACATTAACACAAATGCAAAATAACCTCCCTACTATGGTCATGTAGGATATAATAAGGATTTACAATTAAAAATCACAACCCTATTCGATTTACTACTTTCATATTTTGTTATTACCGCTATTTTAAATCTCTATCAAGTAAGAGAGCTATTTTCGGCTGTGCCGAATCTTATATACCCTTCACCAAATTATACTTTAAAATAAAAATTTTAAATATTTTTTGGTAAACAAAATTAATTTTCTTTTTTCAAAATTGTTTTTCAAAATTTAAATAATAATAATTTTTTTTCAAAATTGTTTTCAAAAATTTTTTTTTTCGAAATAGTTTTTTTTAATTTTTTTTCAAATTTTATTTCAATTTTTAAAATTTTTTTTTTAAATTTATTTTTGAAAAAAATTATTTTGGTAAAAAAAAAATTTGGGTTAAAAAATATTTTTCCCGATTTTGACCCATTGTTGGACCTAATTACTATAGCCTTATAAAGATCGTTGCAATGGACTTTGAAATATCTATCATTAGATATCCATATTGTCTATATTATTGACTTAGTAATCCAGATATAGATCAAAAATCGAGATTGGGCCGGTTTTTTCCTTATATCTCAGCCAATTGTGGGCCGATTTTCTTGATTTTAAATAGCAACTGAGCTGGAAGAATTCCCGATATATTGATGTATGAATGAAGTTTGTAAGTTATTTGGGGTTTTCAGAAAATAGATTTCAACAGACAGACAGACGGACATGTCTTAATCTACTCCGCTATCTATAAGAATCCTGAATATATACTTTATAGGGTAGGAAAATTATATTGTGAAATTACAAACGGAATGACAAATTACCCTTCTTACGAAGGTGAAGTGTATAATAAAATGGTTTCCTTAAAAACTAATTTTGAGCAATAAAAGAAACCTGTTAAGTATATGTCACACAATCATCTTTAATGTACTGAAAAAGTGTAACGAAAAACGCACTTTGAACAAAAGTAATCAGAAGGAACAATCATGTGTCATTTCATCATTATAAAATTTTGTAAGTTTTTTTTATTTTTGTAATTTTCTTTTAAGTTTTCATGTTAAATATTCGTGGTAAATTTTACCAAAATTACCGTTACAAAGCAATTACAATATTTAGTAGGCTTCATTAAAAAAAATAAATTAAACTTTTGTTTGTCATACACCAAACTCATCTTTTTGTATTGTGAATGAAACATTTTACAACAGAAATAAATACTGTGTAAATTCATGCAGACGTTTAAAGCAACTAAAAACTGGTGGCAATGCAAATGTGAACATAATTGCATTTCACCAATTTATCATTTCATGCTGTGACCCACAATGCATGCAGCATGCTGCATATAACATTTGCCTCAATGCTGATGATGGCGATAAAGATCATCAACTCAACTACGAATGGAAAAAGTTCTTTTATGTTTTTAAAACTTAAAGTTTTTATTATTTTCCCAAACAAAAAAAAAAAGCATAATCATTTCAAAATGGGTTAAAAATGTAAAATAAAAAAGTTATTTTTAGATCCCAAAACCATAAAAATTGTAACACATTGCCAGCAACGCATCATGCAACTTTAAATTCAACATCCGCCACACAAACAAATGGTCACTCTTAATGTAGTTTTTGCACAAAAAAAAAAAATCAACAAAAAAAAGAGTTACACACTGCAGCTGTGAATGTTTATTTTGTTTATTTTATAGACCTCAAAAATTATTTCCTTTAAAACAGACAAGAAAAGAAACTTTTTTCATTCTCTGAAATTTCTTTCAGTCTCATGCTCATTTTTTACAAGGTTATTTCCTTTTTAGTTTTCGGTGTAATTACTGTTGACCCCAAAAACCGAAGTACGAGGGACGTGTTTAATTTAATAAAAAAATAATAAATAAAAAATTTATTTTTGGAAATATGCAGCATTAATAAGATTCGATATATTTTTGAATCGAACCAGAAATCTCCAATTAATGTAAGAAATTATAGAATTACAATTAAGTCTATTCCAATAAGATTGTTTTCAAAAGAAGCTAATTTGTGCCGACTCACCTAATGTTCGCAGAAATTATTAATAACCAGATGATGTCATACCCATTTTTATACCCTTCACCTTCGTGAGAAGGGTATATATAAATTTGTCATTCCGTTTGTAATTTCCACAATATAATTTTCCGACCCTATAAAGTATATATATTCTGGATCCTTATAGATAGCGGAGTCGATTAAGCCATGTCCGTCTGTCTGTATGTCTGTTGAAATCAATTTTCTGAAGACCACAGATATCTTCGGAATCCAAATCTTCAATAATTCTGTCAGACATGCTTTCGAGAAGTTTGCTATTTATAATCAGCAAAATCGGTCCACAAATGGCTGAGATATTAGGAAAAAACCAGGACAACCTCGATTTTTTAAAACTTTAAAAAAAAAATTCGAAAATATTTTTTTTCAAAAAATGAAAAAAAAAAACAACTGAAAAAAAAATAAATTTTGTTTACCTAAAATTACCTAAAAATTTTTATTTTGAAGTATAGTTTGGTGAAGGGTATATAAGATTCGGCCCAGCCGAATATATATCTCTTACTTGTTTACATTCAAATCTATTCTGTGTATATTGTAATAAACTGAAAAAAACATATTTCTTCACTTTTAAACTCATTTGGTTAATTTTATTCAATCTATATACATAAAAATCAAATCTCATTCGTTGGTAATTGCATCAGTTGTGAACGGCTGGACCGATTTGGACAATTTCTTTTCCTTTAATGTTCTTCATTGTCAAAGTTATGCTTTTAGGGAAAGAAAAATTGACCACGACCACTTTTACGCCCACTTTTTTGTTAGAGAATGACACTCATTGGGAATGATGTGCTTTCGTCAAATACTCAGGAAATTTACAACGAGGCTTCAATATTAATTGAGGACATGTGCTTAATGATATTGCATATGGTATTATTCGATACACAACGCCTTTAATCAAGAGTTGCGACTCGAAAAAATAATATGATTGTGATGTCCTGAGGGAATCAGTTCTAACAAACGTTCCACTGTAGAATCGACAACAAAAATATGCTTACGACACTCTTGTGAAAGTTGTGAAAGATGGAATTGGAGGGATTTTTTTTTTTTTGGATTCTCCCGTGTGTGATGAGTGTACAATGCACAGTGGGGCAGAATCAAATTTTTTTTGGAAATAAATCTAAACGGCTGATCTAAAACGGTTGTCACAAACATATACTTGTTTACTGCAACCATATATATGGTTGATGCAATCATGTGAATCGTAAATTAACCATATTATTGTTACCACAATCATATAAATAGTTACTGTGACTATAATATTGTTAAAAATGTTGAAATGGTTGCAGTAAACATACACAACTATATTTTTTTTCTGCGTGTACGTGCTGCAAAAAACATTGATGTCGACGAATTTTATTTTGAGAAGCAAAGCAAAATTGGTGTCTAATTGATGACGTACAAATCTGTGGATTCCGTTACTTCCCAAGATGACGTCGTCCAACCGAGTTTTTAAGCTCGCTGGAATTACCGGATTACCACCTCATAAGCTTCAACTGAAAGTCGGATCGGTAATCATAATGTTATGAAACATAAAAAACCTGATGAATAACGTTATCGAAGCAACAATACTTAAAGGAAAGTACAAAGGAGAACACGTTTTGGTACCACAGATCCCAATTGCTTCGACCGACATGCCATTTGAATTTAAACGCTTGCAGTTTCCAGTATGTCTTGCATTCGCAATGACAATTAACAAATCTCAAGGGCAGTCATTGTGTGTTTGCATGGTCTATTGTATGTCGTATGTTCCTGTGTCGGAACACCATCAGCATTATATGTTTACGCCAGACAACAAAACAAAAAAATAGCAATGAACGAAATTATGATATCACAGCAAACCAATCGATCTTTCAATCAAAATGAAAATACATATTTTCAAATCAAATATACCCCAAACATATATCGCTCATTTGCTGCAACAACGTCATAGCTCAAAATTCGTGTTTTTTAGCTGAGTAATACAAAATATGCTCCGTTTTATAGTCTTGCATACAGTTTTATCAGTTTTTAAAAAAGTCAGTTATTTTTTGTGTGAGAGTGTTTTTTTGTTGTAAACATCAAAATTAAAATTCATGTTTTCTCGTATATTTGACAAGTAAAAATTTCGGTTAAATTCAGATTAGAAAGATATTAACATCTACTATTTAAATCTGGCTTCATTTCTGAAA
Organism: Calliphora vomitoria; assembly: GCA_942486065.2. NCBI lineage: Eukaryota > Metazoa > Arthropoda > Insecta > Diptera > Calliphoridae > Calliphora > Calliphora vomitoria. Next base: position 4,697,405 of record OW818032.2, read on the forward strand.
GCGCGTGATTTGTTGAAAATTTATTTAAGAAATAGTAAAATGTCATAAAACACTCAAAGCCGTTTTTCTCGAAACGACTTTTTTTGAATAATGACGTTCTTGCAGCAAATGAGCGATATGATTAATAATTATCATTCAAAAATTCGTTTTAACTATTTTTACACATTTCAAACAGCTTCTCACAAATCGAACAAAAACATTTTTTCTAATTTGGACAGGACAACGTCTGTCAGGTCATTATTATTTGAAAAAAGTAAAATGAACTTAAATATCGGATTAGTCATTGTTAGACTACTTAAAAGTAATGCAGACGACATCGCATGGATGATATTATTCAATAATTGCAAGAATACATTTCCGAACTAATCATATGACTGGTAACCTGGAGATAGGAACAGGTTCCTACAGTATACATATGTCAAAGAGACATGCCGTATTAATGACGTTGGGATAGGATTCTTAATTTCCCGGATTTTTTATATTTCCACGAAATACTAAAAAAATCTGATCATTCCCGGGAATTTTTCGAAACTAAATTCAGCCAAAAACCTATAAAATTTTTCAAATAATCTCTCAAAATTCAATAATGTATAAGTATGCATAGAAAATACTATTTTCTAAACAGTTTCAATTCAAATATTTGTCACATATTCAACTAGTTTCAATACTTTTACATTTGAATCAAGTACTCAATGACTAGCAGTCATATCTTACTAAAGATTTCTTATATTTTCAATTTTATTTTAACAACAACTTTTTAAGGCTTTATCACTACAGGAAGAGTAATTTTAAACTCTCCAAAGATCATAGTTGCCCAAAAAATTAGGAAATTGTTTTGTCTTTTACATTTTTTTTCTTTCCTATTCACACAAAAAATAATCATTTATTTTATATAAAGAAAGTAACACCCACGCTTTTATTGCAATAGACAATTATGACACTGTAATTTAATATTATTTCATTTCCGTTTAGTCTATCTTAAACACAAAAAAGAAATAAAATGCAAATCTACAGCACACTTCCTTCCTGTCTCTCAATGTCGTTGCTGACTGCAGATGCAGTTGCAGTTGCAATGGCAGTTGTTGGATGTTATGAGAGCGAAGATAGTTCAGTTACCTCTGATCTTATTATGACTTTTACTGCAACAACTTCCATTCATAAGCAACAACAATATATCTAGGCAATTACTTAATAAAACTTACCTACTATTGAATGTTGCAACTTTATAGTTGCACAAAGTATTGAACTGTGACAATGACCATGTCGCACATACCACACGAATACAAAACATTTGCCACAACCACTAACAATAGCAACAAAAAAACAACAACTAGGAGTCTAGTGGCAACAACAAACATCTGTTGTGTTTAATGTTTTTTTTTTTTTTTAAAAAAAAGATATAAAATGGAAAAAAATAAAACAAACAGTAGTTTAGCCATGATTTTCCGTGATTCATGAAATCAATGTTGCTGTCGCATGTTGTCGTCTAGCTGTTGTTTGTTTGTTACGTCCTCGTCATTGAATTACAATGATCGTTGCCTAAGATGTTGTGTTTTAGTAAAAAAAACCGCCATCGTAGGATACAAAGTGTAACTGGTTTTGTGTTAAATTGTGTTAAATAAATATATTAAAATTAATCAGGGGGGGATTAGTAAATTCTCATAATCCTTTATGTGTTATCAATCCTTATGCTGATTTCTTTGTATGCCCTACACCGCCATACTGAGTATGATGTTATATATTTTTGCTAGCATTAGTGTGTTCATGTAAAACTTGAAATTAAACTACAGGTCTCAAGATGAAGATAATTTCATGAAATTTTGTACATATACAGAATTCAGTTCTCAATACTCAATAATCACACTAGCCCCCATATAATGGTTGCCCCTCAAAAATAATTTTAAAGCAATAATATCTTAAAAAATCCTGATATCGAAGTGAAATTCGAAATAAATTATTTTCAGTCAGAATTCTATCTACATAATTTAACGTATCCCTTCAGAAATTAACCCCAAAAAATGTTATCTTTGACAAAAATTTTAAGTTTACAATATTGACAATATGACAATATTGTTAGATCTGACAACCGTCAAATATTTTTAAAAAATTTATTTTACAGAGTCAATTTGAATACGCAGAAAATGTTCTCTTCTAGGATTTTCTTGAATAAAGAGCCTGCTTAATATCCCGACAAAGATTCTAGCATTAATCTGACAAGTTATGGTGGCCCCATCTTAATATTTGACGAATTTATACCGTCAATGTTCACAACACTAAAGTACCAATCGTCATGATTACGGGGCTCTCGCCAGATCATTGGTGTCGCAAATTTGAAAGTGGATCTTTTCCCACTTAACCATTGTCGTAGAGATACAGTGTAGTTTTTGACTTGATTGGAAATATTAATTCTAAAATATATGAAATATGCAGCTTTCATCAAGTTCGTGATAAAAACCATATTATTTTGAATAGAGTTTAAAAGAGAAATTTATTAATTTCTTTTTTTTTTTTGAATTGAAATTATCTAGAAAAAAACTAATATTATATTAGTAATCAGCGGAGAACAATTTTTATTTATTTAGATTTTAGCAAAATTTACATAAAAAAAGTTTCAAGGACTAAACCAAAAACACAAAAATTTTGAAGTCCTAGCAATAACAGTAGGATATAATGATATATTCAATAATGTGATTTAATAATCCAGAAAGTATTTTAAGGTTTTGAGGACCGGTGTAAATTATGCAAATCAATCTTTAAAACTAGAGCTTGTAGGAAAAAATTTATGACGCCACCGTCATCACCAGATGAAAATAAACAAGTAAGAGGGCTATATTCGGTATATAAGACCCTTCACCAAATTATACTTTAAAATACAAATTTTAAATATTTATAGGTAAACAAAATTAAAAATTTTGATTTTTCTAAATTGTTTTTCAAGAATCAAAAAAAAAAATTTTTCTTTCAAATTGGTTTTTTTTAATATTTTTCCAAATTTTTTTTTAATTTTTTTAAAATTTGTTTTTAAATTTTTTTTGTATATTTTTTTTAATTTATTAGTAAAAAAAAATGTTTTGTTAAAAAAAAATGTTCGTTAAAAAATAATTTTCCCGATTTTGACGCATTGTAGGTCCAAATTACTATAGCCTTATATACATCGTTGCAAATGACTTTGAAATATCTATCATTAGATATTCATATTGTCTATATTAATAATCCAGATATAGATCAAAAATAGGCCAAAAATCGAGGTTGACCCGGTTTTTTCCTTATATCTCAGCCATTTGTGGGACAAGTTTCTCGATTTTAAATAGCGACCGTGCCGGAAGAATTCCCGATATATTGATGTATAAATTATGTTTCTAAGTTATTTGGGGGCTACGGAAAGTTGATTTCAACATACAGACGGGCAGACGGACATGGCTATATCGACTTCGCTATCTATAACGATCCAGAATATATATACTTTGTTGGGTCGCAAATGAAAAATGTAGAAATTACAAACGGTATGACAAACTTATATATACCCTTGCTATAATAAAGATTTTTATATCAGAAAATTAAAAAAACTTAAATTTTGTTGTGCCGTGTAATCAGTCTATAATTGACTATAGTCCCGAAGAGGGCCTCTTCCCATAGAAGTAGCATCCGATAGTATCGAGAAAAACTTTAAACGAACTTTAAATAAAAGGTATCACTTGATAAAATGTGTCTTGAATAACTAAGAAAGAGTTCTTTAAATAAATAATTTATACAGTGAGCCTTCGATTAACGATTTAAATTTTTTTGCATCGATTAACCGTAATTACCTCTATTATCCGGGATTATAATTTTTTTATTTTTGAACAATCTAAGAAGGCCAACAATTTTTGATATTGTGCCTTCGATTTTTCGATAGCTTTTGGCTTAAGGAGTGTTAGACATTATAAAAAATAAAGTGTTTCTGTTATTGGCTTTGTAAACCGAACAACTTTAAAAACTGCTGAATCAAAAGTAGATTTTGCAGTTTATGAATGGTTCCGGAAGGAACGATTTAAAGGAACTCCAATTTCTGGATTAACAGTGAAGGAAAGCCTAAAATATTCCACTCAAAATTTAAGAAAAAAAAACGACATTGTATTCACAAACTTAATACTGCAGGAGAAAAATATTCAGCTGATTAGCTGCCACAATTTTTGTGGAAAAATTAAAGTAATTCAAATCAATGCAAAAACTCACCAATGAGATAATGGAGAATGGAAAGTGTTTACTTGAGAGAAGTTTGGCTTGCCATAATGAACATTTCATAGAATGACACAAGATCTCAAAGGAGAGACTAACTTTATTAGTTTGCGATAATGCTGCTGGTACACCACAAGTTCAAATCATTAGTTATTGGAAAGAGCATTAAAAAATGTCCATAAGAATGGTTTAACAATAGTTTAGTACCAGAAGTGAGAGAGAATTTTTAAGAAAATCGGTCTAAAAGATTATAGTAAAATCATTCTGCTATTGGACTTCAATGCTGAGAAAACGTCATTGTGAAATTTTTTCCACCAAATTGGACGACTTTAATCCAACAATTTCATTATCAAAAAACTGTCATTAAAAAACTACTCGAAATTGGAGCTCAATTAACCGGGAAAATTGATTATCCAGAATGCTCCCGATCCCGACCATTACGGATAATCGAGGTCCCACTGTATTTACTTATAGCTGATGTAGGGTAACATATGGTCGGCTTATAGTATTAGCAGGAAATTATAATCTCTGATGGCTTAATTCTTGCACAAAAAAATCCGAATATTTATTAAGCTTGAATGGCTTTAAGGCCAAAAATTTTGCTCTCAATATTGCCATAACTTCAACCATACAACTATATTCGGATGTCTTGATAGAACCCCGCACAACATTGACTATAATTCCTCCAGAAGAACCCATTTTATTTTATGCTGCACAGCCTAGTACGCGTATTTGTTCTATACTACCAAACCAGCTGATATTCCGATGGTTTCTGTTACGGGGGATGATAATGAGATGCACGACTGTTTTCAGTGCTGGCATTTATTGTTGCTAAACTTACAACGATTACTGTTTTCACATACTGTTGCTGAGGGAATCTCTGTTAATGACAATAGCACCAGTTGGAGGAACAGATCATTCGGGCATATAATAATAAAGCGTTGCTGAGAGACAAAAACCTAATTTTGCTGTCAAAAATCTAAGTCTTGCAACAACAACATATGTGTAAATCAGCATACAATTTTGGAAAGATAAAATATTTTCTATATATCGAGGGCCTATAGTGAAAACCCTCTATCTTAAAAAACACAACTTTTCAGGAGAGCCAAAAAACTGTTATTAAAATTCGCTATTCTACAATATTTTTTTAATGCAACTACTGAATCTCATATATAATTGGTTTTAAAAATTTTGCATTATTGGGGACTTTATGAAAGATAGAGGGTTTTTCTACTCAACATCTTCAATGTGTATGTATGAAAATGATAAGATAGAGGATTTTGCATTTTAATAAAATTAAATTATTTTGATTTCATTTATGCCATCTGCCTGTTTTTAACGTGATTTATTTAAGATAAATGCTAATAATACAACATTAGATAAAAAAAAATTAACAATAAACAATATTAAACAAAAAGTTATCGAAAAAAAATTTTTATTTTTTTTTTTTTTGCCTTTAACAGTTATTTTGGAATTTGATTGGTATAAATTATCGTAAAATAATAGATGACATTTAAAAAGTAGACACTTTTAAAAGAAAACTCCAACTTTAACCATTTATTTTTATGCCATGGACATTATATTTTACAAAAACAAAAAGGTAAAATATTTTCATGGTAATTCAATTCAGAATCGGCATCGCTATTTTTATAAATGATTGAAAAATGTAAAATTCATGTTCAGCATGCAAAAATTAGTAAGAAAACATGAATTGCAAGACGAAATTATTCCAAAAAAATATTTGAAAATTAATTAAGTATTTGAAAAGGTAGGTAGGTTTTGCATTTGGAAAAATATGTTTGTTGTGAAATTCACACCATAGATGAGGGCTATTTTACTGAACATTTTATAATCAAAAAGTAATTTTCGTGAAAATCAAAGATAGCGGGTTTTGAATATAGGCCCTCAATATTTTAATCTCAATTGCGCCTAAAGTTCTACCTTATGGCTAAGGGTTAATAATCGGGAGAACCATTAATATTGGTTTAATTTTTTTTATCCCACTCGAATCCCACTAAGAGACCAAAAAGCTCTTAAAGCTTTCTTCTGAGCAAAAAAAAAATTTACAAAATAGCGCCCATTTTGGAGAAAAAGATAGATTTTGCATGTCAAAAATTGTATGACTTGGGTTACAAAATATTTATTTTGATAGATATCCCACTCGCATCCCACTAAGCGACTACAAACCTCTTAAAGCAATGGACTTAAGCTTTCTTTTGAGCATTTAGAAAAAAATTAAAATTTTGCAAAAAAAAAAAGGCAAACATTTTATGTCTTGAGAAACAAAATATTTATTTTGATAGATATCCGACTCAAATCCCATTAAGCGTCCAAAAACCTCTTAAAGAAATGGACCTAATCTTTCTTTTCAGCAAAACAAAATTTAAAAAAAGGGCCCATTTTGAAAAAAATTTTAAAATTTTTATTATTAATTTATTTTCCGAAAGAATTACGAAATAGCTGTCTAAACTATTCGGGACACATTTAGCTAATAACAATAGCTAATAAGTTACATGGATGAGAAAAAACACTTGCTTGGCCAAAATGTAAAATTTTGACCCCCTCTAACTCAGAAAGTTCTCGGCCGATCTTGTTGAAAAATTGTGTCTGAATTACTATCTAATAGAACTATGGTGCAAGTTTCATCCCAATCGTAAGACATCGATTTCAAAAGTTGGTTCACTTGATATGAAATGCCCCATATGTAAATTCTGATTCGAAAAAGTTATTTTTTGAACGAATTATGAATTTTCGGACCTCTTAAATCTCTTAACAAAAGTAAATTTTAACTGATTATTTGAACAAATTTAATGGTTTTATGGCATAAATTAGTATTAAGAAATTCCCTGGAATGAACAGATTTTTTTCTTTTATTCCGGGAACGGAAAAAGTCCGGGAAATTAGACACCCTTTTCTGCATATATTATGCCCTAGTTAGAGAATCTGTACCAACAACGGCTAGAGTTAATACTCTGCAACAAATGAAAATTATAAATATACCAGAATTTTTGAATTTATTCAAAACATGAAGTTATTTGTTTCAAATAGCAATTCTTTCCACCGGTAGTTTACAAGTTATCTAAAATCCTTTCCATTTTTACCAACGAGCCTTCATAAAAGGGGTGGGTTGCAAGACCTCAAAATAAAACATAAACAGATTAAGAAAAATTAAAACGTTGTTTAAGGAAATTGTGCTCGTTGTATAGAGTGGTGCACAACTTTAATGTTCAAGTGGTTGATGTTGATGTTGCACTAAGTTTCGATAAAGCAGAAAATGTTATAGCATTTGTTGTTATGTTAGTGTTGTTGTTGCGTTTTTATTTATTTTTTCTTTTCATTTTGCTATTCATTCATAAGCTCGTTACCAGTATTAGCATGGAGTCGTATCTGAAGGTGGGGTATTTTATGCATGTATTTGTATGCGTTAGTAAGTTAGTTGATAGTTGTTGTTGTTATTGTTTTTTTGTTTTTGTATGGTTTGCTCTTGCTTTAGTCGGTCGGTCATTGACCGTAAAAGCGTAGACGTAACGTCTCCAAATGTTAATGCTTTTCAATGCTGCTGCTGCTGCTGCTTTAGCTGTTGACTGCGAAACGCCAACGCAAAGTTAGCAACATTTTATATTTAGTTTTTTTTTTTTTTTTCTTTTGTATGTTAACAACATTTACAACAAGTTGTCGTTTGAGAGTTTTTTGGTTGCTGGTATATAAAATGATCACTTTATTACTTACTTGCCACACGTTTTAATGTATATATACATATACTTACGAGTATAAACACTCTCACACACACTAGCATTTGTTGTAACTCCGATATCTTTGCTTTGCTTTAATCGTAGAAGAAACTAAGTTTCATACAAATCGAATCATAAAGTTGCACATTTTGTATTCAATGTGATTCATAAGGTTTATTTTTATTTTTCGTATTATTTTTATTATTATTATTTTTTTCTTCTTTCTATTCACTAGTACAATGAATGGAATTGTTTGTAGGTTTATTTGTTGTTGAATAGAAGAGAAATATGCATTTGATGGTTGATCGTTTTTTGAATGGTTTTTATATGTGTTTTAAGTGTAAATATTGTTGCATGTATTTGGTACAATGTTTATTGCTGTGAGAGATTATAAGGTGGTCTTTATTGTTTGGCTCAAATTATTATTGGGGAATGATGACTAAGTGATATACTATCAATTCGTTTAAAATATAAACGATGTTTGTGAAAATCGGACTATACAATATTTTTACCGAAATATTTTTATAGTTCTAATCACTACACGCAGAAAAAAAAATATAGTTGGGCATTGTTACTGTAACCATTTCAACATTTGTGCATTGTTACTGTAACCATTTCAAAATGCCAAAGTAGGCCAAAAATAAGTGAAAACACTAAGAAATCATATGAATGGAAGCATCGTTTTTTGTAAATTTCGGTATTTATAGAGACCGTTGTAACAAATGATTAGTTTTTTCCGCAACTGCATATTGCTTGCCATACCAAGAACTTTTTGGGAAATTTTGTTTGCTTTTGGGTCCTAAACTTTTCTTCAACATTAACTCGAGCATCAGCAACATCAAAATTTTGACCCGGAAGCTGCGAAAAATCTGCCAGAACATACGTTTCGTCATCCATTATGCAGCAGGAATATTTTTTTATAAAATTTGACTTCAATTTCCTTGCTCTGTTTTTGGCCTCTAAATTTTTAGCAGCGTTCCTGTCAGGAACTTTTTGAGCTTTGTATGTTTTTGAATCTGCGCACCAAATAGTCCGAGTATTGAGCTAACCGGGATGCTTTCCTACCGGATGTGTTGGGAGCTCTTTTGAAAACGCTTTCTATTTTTTTGGCTTTAGAAACATTATGTGGACCATTCCTTCTACCTGAACCAGGTTTTCTATCAACGGACAAGTTCTCCCGGTACTGTTTGACAACATTGGAAACAGTTTGAAGGCAGATCTTTGATTGTGGTAGGACCGAGTTGGGTTTTGTTGAAAACATTTAATAATTTTAGTACGCACTTTTTTCTGGTCACTCACTTTAATCAGATTTACAAATGAACATAATTGACATTAAACATAATAACTGACATGCTTTACAAAGGTAACTTGATCAAAAAAAAAAAAAAAAATCAAATAATACTTGGTTTAAAAGTTTTAATGAAAAACGTGTGTTAAGAATTTTACGATCTCAGTCCTTAACCGAAATTGTTTTGTAAAATTATTACATATTCCACGACTATAGGGTTCCTAAATTCTCATACTTTTTCCATTCCCGGGAAATATTAAAAAATTCATTTCATTTTCGGGAAAAAATACACATATGTTTTTAAACCTGCATTGGGTTTAAATTTTCGTACCAAATAGTCCGAGTACTGAGCTAATCGGGCTGCTATCCTACCGGATGTGTTGGGAGCTCTTTTGAAAACGCTTTCTATTTTTTGGCTTAATAAACATCATGTGAACCATTCCATCTACCTGAACCAGGGTTTCTATCAACGGACAAGTTCTCCCGGTACTGTTTAATAATATTGGAAAAAATTTGATAGCAGACCCTTGATTGTTTGACCAACTTTTTGTAGGACCAAGTTGGGTTTTGTTGAAAATATTTAATAATTTTAGTACGCACTTTTTTCTGGTCAGTCATGTTAATCAGATTAGCAACAAAAGAACATAATTGACATTAAACGTAATAACTGACATGCTTTACAAAGGTAACTTGATCAAAAAAAATCAAATAATACTTGGGTTAGTTTTAATGAAAAACGTGTGTTAAAAATTTTTCGATCTCAGTAATATTTTGTAAAATTATTACATATTCCACGACTATAGGGTTCCTAAATTCTCGGACTTTTTCCATTCCCGGGAAATATTAAAAAATTCAGTTCATTTTCGGGAAAAACACATAATATTGAGTGTATGACTCAAAAATGCGGGATTTTTTCAAATGTTTAGCTTTTATTATGAAACAGTTGTACAATGTAAATTTATTCAAAGTACATTTTTTCATCTTTCTGGCAACATATGGACTCCGAGCCAAAAGAACTGCTCATCTTTTGAGGTCAAGAACGAAGCAAGACGATTTCGAATACTTTGTTCCAAAGTGAAGCGTATCCCAGAGAGAGCGTTCTGCTTCGAGCCTATGAAATAGTAGACGGGGGGGGGGGGCAAGGTTTGGAGTGTAAACCAGGTGATACAAAACTTCGCAACCACTTCATTCTGAATAGTTTTTAACAGGCATTGCAACATGTGACCGACCGTTGTCATGAAGGAATATTACGGTTACATGTCTGGCCGCATATTCTGGGCATTTTTCGGCCAATACTCGCTTCAGCAGCTCATAATAGATGGGATCCTTTTGCTCCCACGAATACAGAGAATTACCTTAGCGGCACACATTGGTTCAGGTTCCTAGAACGAGCGGCTAAAAAAAGAATAAGTTGCCGAAGGACAATGAAACTTGACACATAGGCATTTTTTATTTAAATTAAGAAAAAAAATGGAAAAATCAAAATGATCCGCCCACTTTTAAGCCCACCTCCCATACAAAGTGAAAATTAAATTTTGACCTACAGCATTGTTTTTTGGCACATAGCAGAATCATTTGTGTGAAATTTTAAAAATATCCGCCCACTTTTACGCCCACTTCCCATACAACTTGTATTGAAAAAGTGGCATAACTTCCTTGATTTTTAATGCATCAACTCAATTTTCACAAAAAATAAGTATTTTAATTGTAGAATGTGTTTCTGAAAATATATCCCTGATCCGCCCACTTTTACGGCCATCTCCCATAGAAAAAACACGAATAAGTAATTTAAGTATAGTGTTTTAATAATTTTTTAACATCATTATCGTGCTCCAATTTTTTGATTTGCAGCTTTGAGCGAAATCTATTTATAAATGGGTCTGAAGACAATAAAAGATTATGAATTACGTCTTCATTAGTGGCTACACGTCCAATTCTTCGCAAATGATGTAATCTATAGGCTTTATTCTGAGCTTCCTCGGACAGCACCTGATACAAATAATCAATTAAAATGTAAACAATAAAAATGAAATCATTGAATAAGGGCCTTTAGATAGAGACATACTATTGGCAGAATAGCCTCTTGACTAGTATGTATATTACATTATGTAATAATTTTAAACAGTAAAGATAGCAACAACACCATGCATGAATGAAAATTCATGTTTTGTTACTTTATCACTTTATAGTTTTTACTGTTTTTTTTGGAAAGGAGCAGGTAGGAGCAGCTGAATTTTTTTAACTTTTAGCTGAGACTTCAAGCTGTAATTTGACATCTTTCGTTAAACAGCGCTCCACAGCCCTAAAAAGATGCAGTCCACTGAAATTGATGAACATTGAAATTTTGATGTTGTTTATATTTTGTTCTACGAAATTTTTTATATGACACTTTTTCCAACTTTTTTTATTGCTAGTCTCATCTATGACAATTGTCATTTACGAAAATATACAACAAAGTCAAATAGTAAGTTTACTGTGATTGTACCAAAAGATTGAATATACAGTAAATTTGCATGCCATTTTAAACAAGCGAACATATATGAACTTCGAGCGTGTATGTCCAAACAAATAATAAATATATCAGCCTAATATTCCGGAATCATAATATTCATATATCTGACAACAAAATACCAAAAAATTTTCCAAATCGGCGAAAATGAAAAAAATGAATTTCGGCCACTCTTCAACCAATGTGCGGCACGGATATTTGGCTTTAGTGTCGATTTGACTGATTGGTCGGGCTTCACATACGATCTCTTACGCTTCGGCTTGTTTTAAGTAAAGATTCGGTGCAATAATGATCTTTCAAAGGTCTCTCAATACGTATGGTACCCAATTTCTCTGCTTTCGGATGGAATTGCTGCTTGAGTAGCTCTCAATGAATTTGCCTGCTCTTATTGAGTTTTACAACAATCTTCATGGAGTAATGCCTCAAATTTTTGGTCTTCAAACTTTTTTGGCTGGCCTGGGCCATCACTGTCTTCCGTGTCATAATCACTACCTCTTTATCGCACAAACCATCTCTCGCACTTTGAAGTCGATGAAACAAATTTACCATAAGCTTTGGTGAGCAATCGGTGTGGTTCAGCGGCACTTCTTTCAAATTGAAGAAGTAAGACAAAACTTCCCACATATGACGCTTTGTTGGCACAAAATTCAATATTTTGGAAGGAAAAATAAACTTAGTTCTTTACATTATAATGCTAAACAACTAAGTGGTAATAAAAGACACATATGTACCCTACAAAATGACAGATAAGTTATTAAAAACAAAAATCGCGTTCAAAAGATACTCCATTTATTATAAATCCCGCATTATTAAGTCCCAAATGAGTCATTTGCTTGCCACTGCACCTTTCTGGATCGAATTGTATAAAAACAAGTAAGAGAATTATATTCGGCTGTGCCGAATCCTATATACCCTTCACCAAATTATACTTTAAAATAGAATATTTTTAAGAATTGTTTGTCAAAATTTAAAAAAAAAAAAATATTTTTTTCAAAATTGTTTTAAATTTTTTTTTTTCGAAATTTTTTTCCAATTTTTTTTTTAAATTTTTTTTTTAAATTTATTAATGAAAAAAAAAATTATAAAAAAAAATTTTTTGTGGTAAAAAAAATTTTCGGGTTAAAAAATAATTTTCTCGATTTTGTAGGTCCAAACTACTATAGCCTTATATAAATCGTTGCAATGGACTTTGAAATATCTATCATTAGATATCCATATTGTCTATATTAATGACATAGTAATCCAGATATAGATCAAAAATCGAGGTTGTCCCGGCTTTTTCCTTATATCTCAGCCATTTGTGGGCCGATTTTCTCGATTTTAAATAGCGACCGAGCCGGAAGAATTCCCGATATATTGATGTATTAATTATGTTTGTAAGTTATTTGGAGGCTACGGACAGTTGATTTTAACTTACAGACGGACAAATGGACATGGCTATATCGACTTCGCTATCTATAACGATCCAGAATATATATACCAAATTAAAAATGTAGAAATTACAAACGGAATGACAAACTTATATATACCCTTGCCACTCATGGTGAAGGGTATAACAAGTACAATTGTACCTACTAATTTTGGCTTTTTTGGATCGTCAAATTTGTTACATCTGTATATTATGTGATAGTGGTCTGATTTTCCGCTTACCTCATTATAGCCTTTTCTAGGTATTTACAAGCTAACTTTATTAAAGAGAAATAAATTACTTTACATTTAAGAAACTTCATGAAATAAAAAGAAATTACTAAGCTTTGCACTGCCAAAACAAAATCCCAGTTCAAAGAAAACTTTAAAATCAAACTACGCTAACTTCCCACAAAGCGCTTACAATTTTGAAAATGAAATAAAAATAATAATAATAAAATAAAATAAAAAAAAAATACCATTATGTCTTTGTTATGTGTGTAACTTATGCAACCTTTTATTTTTAAACCACTTGGTCCACTTGTTGACTTTCGGGTTGTTGAACTCACATGTAGATTTTCAAACAAATATTTACATTGTGGGAATTGTGTATTTCTTGTGTGTGTGTGTGTGTGAGTCTCAGTTTTTCTTTGCAAATTGTTGCCATCAACTTAATAAATAAGAAAAAAAATCTGTAAAATCAGCCGGATTTGAAAACCTACTCATATATTAATGACATTTAAATCCGTCAACTTAGATCAAGATACATAAAAAAAACAATTCTATTCTAGCAGAAAAATACAATTACAAGACTAAGTATTTATTACTCTATTGTTGCCAGAATGCATTCGCACTTAATACTAAGTAAATGCCTCAGCAAAGAAGGATAGAGATTCTAGCTTTAACAAGACAATTTATGAATGAAAAAAGAAATGCAGTCTGATTGATTGATTAAATGAAGCACAATCTTTCACAAAAAGAAATACTTATGTGTTCGGTAGAATAGTATATAAATGAACTCGTAGTAAAACAGAATTGCTTGCAACATATCGCTTTTGAATTGTAGTAAATACAAATTTTCTAAGACTTTATTAAAACAAAGCTGTAAAGCCAGTTGCTTTTGAAACCAAATTAGCTACAACTTTACGAGTTACTGCAGTTGCTGTTGCTGTGCTGCTGCTACTACTACCATTGATTATCACTGCTGCTGTCACTACGATGGCTAACAAGCGCTGCTGCTTACAGACTTAAAGTCAATGAACTCGGTGCGAAGTATATTTTGCTTTAAACTTAAATATAAGTAGAAAGGAACTTATACACTACGAATTACCAACTGACGTTTTATTTATGTCTGTCTGTCTGCACATGCATACTCTCATATAGAGGGTTTCAAATTAAATGACTTTGATTTGAGTTTGCAATGTAATCCATATTTGTATTATCCTTGGAACAATAAGATTCAGAGTTATCAAATCTCTATGTGTTTAATTCCGTTAGTTTATCTTTAAAAAACTTGAATTAAAATTATTTGATAGCTCAGTATCTGTAAGACCCAGAACGCTCCTGTGTTTTATATTGTCAACTAAACTATACTAACTTCGACTTCAAGATCACAGATCAATTTTGTAGACTTAAGTGCTTTTCATAGATGCGATTAAAAGGTTATAGAGTTCTTTTCATGTTATTCATTTTTCTTTTTTGAATTGCTGTTTACAGAAACCTACTATAAGTATTAATATCTTAGCGGAATATATGTACATATTTATAGGCATGAAGTTGTTATTGCCACTGGGATATCCAAAAAATGGTGATCATAAGTAAGAGGATCTGCCTGGATCTAAGATTTTAATTCTTCTAAGGCATCTGCAGACCTCAAATAATAGCAACTAAATTTTAATGCTTCCAAATAGTTGTCCTCCCATACAGATAAATATAATCAAAATACCCAAACATTAACATGTAAGACAATATAAATCCATCTCTAGGCCCAAAATATTGAATCGAAAGTATTATAATTAAATGCACTGGCTTATTGGCTCACGTTCAGCCCTAGACTTCGACTACAAAATTATATTGTACAAGGCAGTTATAGAACTAATATGATACAGTCTCTTCATGGTACATTCGAAATTATATAGGAAAGTGTCAACCAAAAGTAGAAATGCTTTAAATAAAAGTGTTTTCGGTTTAAAAATGTATTATTAAATTAATGCTCACGCACCAGTTTGTGTTTGGTCCTTTTTGATATAGGAAGGGTCCTAGAATAATTCTAGGTATATCTGCGGTTATTAGTTGCTTTGAGGAGTTCACAATTTTAGATCTTAATTGGAAACATTTTTATATTATATAACTTTAACCTTAGCAATGCTTTTTCTCGAAGGATTTCCGGTTAAGGATACTTATACAATTCTACTCTACTCGACAGTACTGCATATCTCTATGAAACCAAATTGATGAGGAATAATGCAATTAAGGAGTGAGATCGTAAAATTCTTAACACACGTTTTTCATTAAAACTTTTAACCCAAGTATTATTTGATTTTATCAAGTTACCTTTGTAAAGCATGTCACTTATTATGTTTAATGTCATTTATGTTCAATTCTTGTTAATCCGATTAAAATGAGTTACCAGAAAAAAGTGTGTACTAAAATTATTAAATATTTTCAACAAAACCCAACATGGTCCTACAAAAAGTTGGCCAGACAATCAAAGGTCTGCCGTCAAACTGTTTCCAATGTTATTAAACAGTACCGGGTGAACTTGTCCGTTGATAAGAAACTTGGTTCAGGTAGAAGGAATAGTCCACATGATGTTTCTAAAGTCAAAAAAAAAGAAAGCATTTTCAAAAGAGCTCGCAACACATCCGGTAGGAAAGCAGCCCGGTTAGCTCAGTGATCGGACTATTTGGTACGAAAAGTTAAAGTTAATGAAGGTTTAAAAGCATACAAGGCTCAAAAAGTTCCTGACAGGAACGCTGCTAAAAATTTTTAGGCCAAAGACAGAGCACGGAAATTGAAGTCAAATTTTTGCATAATGGATGACGAAACGTACGTATGGAAAATTTTTCGCAGCTTCCGGGTGAATATCTTTATGTTGCTGATGCTCGAGGGAATGTTGTAGAAAAGTCTAGGACCCAAAAGCAGAAAATTTTCCCAAAAAGTTGTTGGTATGGCAAGCAATATGCAGTTGCGGCAAAAGAAGCCAAACATTTGTTACAAAGGGCTCTATGAATACCGAAATTTACATCAACGAATGTTTACAAAGAACGATGATTTCATTCATAAGACTTCTTAATGTGTCCACTTACTTTTGGCCTGATTTGGCATCATGTCACTATGGTAAACAAGCCCTTGAGTTGTACAAGAACAATAATGTACCAAGAGAGGCAAATCCTTTAAACTGCCCGGAGCTAAGGCCAGTGGAGAGATATTGGGCTCTTGTTAAAAGAGAATTGAAGATCACAAAAAAGGTGTCCAAAAGTGTAGTAGATTTTAAACGGAGATGGACTACCTGTTCGAACAAAGTGACAGAAATCACTATATAAACCATAATGAAAGGGTTTCCGAAAAAGGTTCAAAATTTCATCACTAGTGATTTAAACTATAAAAATCTTCTTTTTTGTAAATTGTAATAAAAATTTCAATCAAATAAAAAAAAATTAAGACTGTAAATCTAGTGGTTTCGTTTTATATGTTAAGAATTTTTCGATCTCACTCCTTAGTTTTATGATGTTATTAGATCGGAAATTCTCAGTGTCCAGTTAGGCAGTCGTTTTAACCATACCATGAAATTTTATTGCCTTTGATTGTTATCTTCGTCATAGTTAACCGGAATTTTATTAAGCGTGGCTCCATTTAATTTATAATCATAGAGGTAATACAGCAATGTCTACTATTTGTGGTAAATACATAAGTTAAGCTAATTTTTCGACTTCAGTCATAATCTTTGCCCATTTTTCATTCTGAAGAAATATAAGACTCATGTGCAATAGGGCATTGCATATTTTTCCCAGCTTCAATAGACTTTATTCTTAAGGGTCTAAAGTTTAAAGATAATTTCAGATATTTAACACATAACACATAATATTCTATGCCCAAACAAGGTGGGGTAATGAATTTACCTGCGCCATTACGAGAATGATATGGCTTGTTGGACTCTAAACGCACGCACAGTGGTTTAGAAACTTTTTTTTTGGAAATAATTCGGTATTTCGGGAACTATTGGAGATATTGTTATAGAATTTCACATGGTTGGATCTGAAGTGATTTTGAGTTGATTTGCAAAAAAAAAATCGGCAAAAATCCATTTATGCATGAAACATATGAAAAAATATAAAAATTTTCCGAAGTGGGTAAGGTTTGTGGAACTTCAGAGGAGTAAATAAAGGCTTTTTATATAAGTATTTGATATTTTTGAAAACCTTAGGACTTGAAGATTGATATTTTTGTAAAATTAAATAATTTTGTAAATTTTTGGGACGTCATTTACTTTAAAAACTAAAAAAATTATAATATGGTGATTTTCCATGAAGAAAAATATAAAATTTGAATTAATGTAAAATTTTAATGGTTAAAGATAACATAACAAAATTTGGTATTAATATAGATCCAAATGTCCCTAAATCAACGGTATTATAATTTTTGAAATTTTTTATTTTAAAATACCGAAATTCCTAAACCGGGAAAAAATGTGTTCCAAAAACTGAGTTTTTTCAGAAAAGTGCCTACTTTGACGTTATTTACCGTGTGATAGTAAAAACAACTTTGTAAATGTTTAAATAACATATAGGGTTATACAAATATGGAACATCTTTGAGGATCGGTGTTTTGCCTTTTTAGAATTTTTCACTAAAACCTAAAATTATTTTTTAAAATTGGCCAAGCTTGGATAGGCCTGGGGGTGTTGTGTCCGCTTTAGTGAGCCAAATTTTACTCTGCACCCTTTAGTATTAAGTTCTCTTTCTGGATCATATAAAAATTGTGTATAGTCCCGAAGAAAAATTTTTTCTATAAAAGAAAAAATATAGGGACTATTTTGTGTTACTTTTTATAAGGACAAGATAACTGTTAGCAAGTTATTCCTATTTTATTTAGAATTTTATCACTAATATAGCTGATATTTAAAAAAAAATATTTCGACAATCCCTTGGCCCATCATCTCTAGAAAACCCATAAAAAGATCAAGCAAAATTAAAAAAAATAAATCAATGAACCTAAATAACTCTTCAACTAATAGAGATAACCTACATATGTATGCGTAGATCTTCTCAAGCACTATTTATAATTTAAATTTCAGCTCATTTGGATTATAAATGGATTTTTTTAAAAATGTTGATACCCGAGGTGACCAAATTTAAGGATCCACACACTGGCCCTCATTAGCGGTAGGAAGCTGAACAAATGCAAACAAACTTAGAAAAATCTCAGCTCCAGCCATATGAAATTTCGTAACAATAGTCGCCAATAGTTTCCGAGATACCGAATTATTTCCAAAAAAAAAACGTTTCTAAACTACTGTGGCACGTCGTATCTACTTCGGTTACAACGAATATGACTTAGCAATATGGTGGCGATTGTCACCGGGCATTGCACTTTCGGTATTCATACTACAAGAGTTGGGCTACCTCACCATGACTTCTGCTGAAGTTGTCAGAATGAGGAGGAGGAGAGACCATCTTATACTTCTTTCGTAATTGTCCGGCACTGGGTGGTCTACGTGCCAGGCTAGTAGGTGAGCGATCCTTTAATAATCTCTCCGGGTTATCGGGGAAGGAACTAAGATGTATAGACGCCTTTATTAGGGAAAGCAGGTGATTGATAGGACCAAACATGCAAATTGCACCTCATATTGATCCAGCAACTGTACTATAATGGTCTGCGTTAGTTGAATTCATTGAATTCTTAAATTCTTCTCTCGTCTTACTCCTCTAATTTCTACCTATATTTTTATGTTGCCAATTTCACTTCTACTCAACCTATAGATTTCCCTCTTCTTTTACTTCCCTTTCCTTTTCTCTATTTTCTATTTTTTCCTCAGGTACCACAAAGGGAACGATCTATGGACCCAAGTGACTTAATTAACTTAATATTGTTACGATTTTGCAATAGCGATTTGAATTTAACGGTCTATAACGACTGCCTGCAGCATTCATCATGTTTATTAACACGCCCATCAGTAAAAGCTTCTACTTATCAACAATGTTGATAGCATGCGGTTATTAGCATTGTTTATAAGTATGGCAATACTAAGTGTTTAAACTGTGACATTGAAAGCGAAAGCTCTAGAATTCGAACTAGTACAGTTTGGCCGTTAAGATCATTGTAGAAGATTCACGATAGGTAGCGTGTGTGTAAATAGTGGCAGAGGTGGCAGTCGTCAGTTGAGTTGATCAACTGTCTTGTACGTGTATACTTGTACATTATAAAGTGTGTGTGTGTATTTCTGCTAATTGATAGACGTGTATAGAGACACTGAGTGACTATTTGAACTGTTGTTGGTTTACATTTAAATTAATAAAGGGTTGTTACAAATTTTAAACTACTAAAACTGCTTTTTATTTGCAATCAAAAGTATCCGATTTATTTAAAGGAAATAAACCAACGTTTTTAAAAGGTAAAAACGTGACAATATTTTATGACATTGATTGAGTTGAATCTTAAGGTTCACAGTGTTCTTTCTTCTTTAATAAAATACTTCATATTCCACAGTTATGTTAACAAATTAACGGACAACTACGCTCATCAAAATGTTTAGAAACAAAGTGGTGAAATCTCGGAATAATGATAAAAAAACTATAATGAAGAAAATTCTGGAATTTATTAGATATGAACACTACGATATTATGGTATGTTATGAGGACCATTTCATGTGACTTTGTCTTGCAATTAATGATGTCAGTTATTAACATTTTCTAAGATATACTTGACAATATGTATGTATGGATCGATTAAGTTATAGTTTTAGTAGAATAAAGCTCTTGGAGATGTTACTTCCCAATTTAACAGACTAAAAAAAATGCAAGCTACTTTTAGACGTCCATGAGTTAGGATTCAAAACACTCCATATCGAATATGGAGACAAATTCTGTAACAGACTATGAAATACCTGGATACTACTTTTCTAGTTCTGAACACAAACTTCAGTATCTTCCAAGCGGCAAAAATTGATAAAAAATGGTCCAAAAGAATTCTCCAAAAAACAAAGAAAAATTACCAAAATATTTTAATAAAAATCAACCATTTCTTTTTATTTATTTGCAGTCGGCATTCGGATAGGTGCATTTTCCTAAGGAGGATGTACAAAACGGGTTTCGCCCAGCAAATTTTTCCGCAATAGCTCAGCCGTGAGGAAGGGTTTCCTCTTCTGGGGTCCAAATAAACTTATTAAAAAAAATGTTTATATCGAGATTTTAATTTTTTTTTTTTTCAAAAAGACAAATAACATGGTATGATAGAGAAATATTGTCCAGAATTTGCGAAAAATCATAATAAAATTTGCAAATATTTATCATATCAAAATTTCAATGGGTCATTTTGCATGCAGTCATTAAGTAACCAGCAGATGGCTTCTGGAAGCATTTTAGTAGAGTATAAACTGCAGGGTAATTTTAGACCTCCAAATAGTTAGTACAGATATGACACATATTTTAATCCCGATAGATATTGGATAATTTGTTTATTGACATATTCTTCTACAGCTAACTAAACCTATATCCCAAGCATTTAACACATGTAGATCGGCAAACCCTATACGCTGGCACATTGGCCAACTGACAGTCTGGTTTATAAAGTGCTGAATGTTGACTGTTTGTTGATGTTTTGATTGTTGCAACTCCATTTTCGGTTTTGGTTTATTTTTTTTTTATGTTGTATTAGTTTTTTCCTACACATTTTAGAATCTGTGTAAGTAAGTAACCCACTCTAAGAATCTATCTATCTATCGTTTTAGTAAATGGAGACAACATCAGCAAAAACTAAAAACAAACAAACTAAAAAAAAAAAATGCACAACAAATGTAAACGACAACATCTAAGTGCAATTATCAGGCAACTAACAACAAGCAACATGTAACGTAGCAAAACATACGAGCTAGTAACTGGCTGCCTAAGGCGTTTTCTAACATTTCTTTGTCATGAGCTACATCTACTTCTTCATCGGCTTCATGGACGTAGTAAAAATGCTGCTTTAGTTGAGTCTCTGCTGCTGCTGCTGCTGATTCTGCTTCCACTGCTGTAATACTTATAAAGCGGCAGGCAGGCTGGCTGGCTGGCTGTCTTGTAATATGCCATATTATATAGTTTTTCTTTTTGTTTGTTTGTTTATGATGCGCAAAAGAGTTTATTGACTTCAACAGCAAACAGCCATTATCATCGACATCGTCATCGTCATCAACATGATCATCACGTTTTAGTTGATCATGTACGAACATAATCTTCAATAAAATGTTGTTGGCACAGTGGCCGGGAAACTTAGTGACTTAATGACTGACTTTTTGGCATGAATAGATGACAAAGTTGTATCGCTGGATTTTGTTTTTGTTTGTTTGTTTTTATTTTCCATTTTCTTTCCTACGTTCTTCTTCTCCACTGCCACTAACTACTTCACAAAGTGAAGACGGCCACAAACTGCATAGAAATTTACAAACAACAACAACAACAGTAATCTAGTAAAGTAAACGTATTTATATATGTATACATAGATGTGTGGCAGTTGCATGTTGCATAGTAGATGCACATAATATCAAACACAGCAATATACAACATTCAATATGGCATTAGACGAGTCACTTGTTAGATGAAAATAATGATTTTGCGTTGATGATGATGCGCGTGCCATACTGTTGATACTCGCAAGTATTTCTATGGTGTAGGCAGGCAAATTAATTGTTTTTCTTCTTGCTTTTTTTTTTTTTTTTGATTTAAAGTTTAAATTTTTGTAAACAATTGTTAATGCTGCGACACAGCCATCATTGATATATGAGATTGTCGTTGGAATTTTGCATATGAGTGTTTCTATTTTTAAATTTACATAAATAAAACTATATAAGTAAATATATATTCATATATGTAATTGATTACAAAATATTACAAAACAGTGATTTTCATGCTATATGCTTTTCAGATTTTATCATTGATTTATAATCTAAAATTTCAATATAGGTATGTAAGGAGATCATTTTCCCTTTGACAACCTTGTTAAAATATGCTGAGACAGACTAGTATAAATCAAAAAGCTTATTATACGGTTTGTTGATTGTTTTACCTTCAGCAACCAAAATACATACGGCCTCAGTATTTTAAATGTGAATTAAAATAATTATAATTCATTTTCACGTTTGACGACTACAAGAAAATGTAGTATCTGCAGTATCTTTCAAGTGAAACAACAATGAAGAAGTTAAATTAGGCTGTGCCCAATCTTATATACCCACCACCAGTATGTATAAAAACATTTATCTGGTTCACTCGATTTGGTAAATTTAATATTTTCTATTAATAGAAAATATCTATGGTAAATTTCACCTTGCTAGATTCAAGCATTTAACTGCTATCGTGAATAAAATATGGGCAATTCCATGTCATCGTACGTGACATTTGTACGCCTATAGAGTGGAATAGATTTTCCAAAAATAAGAGTATCTGAAAAATAATTTGGTCTTTATGTTCCATTCAGAGGGTATTATATTTTAAAAGAATAATAAGTTCTTTCGAAACATTGTTATCCAAAATATCGAGCGAAATAAGGGTATATCGTACGTGACATAAAACGGAAGTAATTTTTCCTTTACAATCCGTCATATTTAAATAAAAACAATCATTGGATGATTTTATAATAAATAAAATTTAATATCGTACGTGACATACCGTACGTACAGATTTTTCTCTTATAATAAAACAATATACAGTGGCACAGAAAACTATACATACCCCCTAAAAAACTGCAATTTATGCAAAACTTTCAAAATTCTAGTAGCAAAATTTATATTGTGCAACTCCTTATAAAAAATTAAACTCATTTAAAACAAGAAATTTTTTCAAAAAAAAAAAAAATATTAAAAAAAAATGAAGAAATTTAATTTTTAGCACACAGAAAAGTATACATACTCCCATTGTTGGTCAACGGTATTTTTCCAATAAAAGCAATTTATGTATGTTTTTTTTTCTGGTTGTAATTCCAAATCACCCTCACTTAATAATTAAAAAGTTTTGTAATCGGTCGCTTTTATTTTTTGTAAGAATGAGTCCAAAAGTTAAAGAAATTAGCTTAGATATAAGAAATCTAATTGTGCAGGATCAAAAAAATGGAAAATCATTGCACCAAATTTCTGAAATTGTTGGGTACCCAAAGTCAAGTGTACAAACCGTGTTTAGAAATTATAAAAAAAACAACAGCATAACTAGTAGACCAAGAAGTGGTCGTCCACCAAAAATTACTCAACGCATAAAGCGACACATATTAAATGAAATTGATAAAAATCCGAGAAAAACGGCTGTTGACATAGCAAAAGAGATGGAAAATATGTCCATAGTCACAGTCCATCCTGAATCAGTACGCAGTGTATTGAGAAGGTGAGGTTATCATAGCCGCGTTCCCCGAAAAAAACCGTTCATTAGCGAAATAAATAAAGCCAAGCGGTTAGATTTCGCTAAGAAGCATATAAATGACGATGAAAGTTTTTGGAAAAATGTAGTCTTCAGCGACGAAAGTAAGTTTGACTTATTTGGATGCGATGGGAAACAAAAAGTCTGGCGCAAAAAGAATGAGCAGCTCTTACCTAAAAATCCGATCCCCACAGTAAAACATGGAGGCGGTTCCATTATGGTTTGGGGGTGTATGTCGGCGGCTGGGGTTGGCAATTTAGCTTTTATTGAGACAACAATGGATCGTTTTATGTATTTGAATCTATTAAGAGATAAGCTTAAGGATTCGGTATTCAAAATGGGTCTGTCTAGAAGCTGGGTCTTCCAACAAGATAACGACCCTAAACATACAGCGGCCATTGTAAAGGAATGGCTGCTGTACAATGTACCAAAACAGCTGCACTCTCCACCTCAGTCGCCTGACTTAAACCCAATTGAAAACTTATGGGATGAATTAGACCGTAGAGTAAGAAAAACAACGATTAAGAGCAAACAGGGCCTAAAAAATGCTCTAATCACAGAATGGTCGAAAATTTCTTCGTAAACAAACAGTAAGCTGGACTATTCCATGAAATTACGTCTAAATGCTGTGTTAGAGAGTAAAGGAGGTGCAACAAAATATTAATAAATCTTTTTTTTATGAAATAGAATTTTAATGTATAGAGTATGTATACTTTTTTGTGTTTTAAAAACTGAATTTTCTTAAATTTTTAAATAAAAAGTTTTTTCTGAAAAAAATTTTATTTTTAAATAGTGTATTTTTTTACAAGGAGTGGTACAATATAAATTTTGGTAATAAAATTTTTAAAGTTTTGCAGAAATGGCAGTTTTTTAGGGGGTATGTATAGTTTTCTGTGCGACTGTATATTCTGTAAATATATGTATACAAAAACTAAAAAAATGAATAGAAAATATACATTCGGTTTCAATAAAAAATGTTATAATAGCAAATAAACAATCAGAGTCAAAGTCATTGCTCACTATAGGCTAATTGGGAGCTTAGTTTTGACCACAATTTTAGAACAAAACAGGCCAATTAAATTAAAAAATTAAATATAGTCAGTTTAAACTATTATTATTTCTAATAAAATGTTCTAATAAGCTCTAAATACTGACACATAGTAATATTTTAGTGTTTTCTCATATTCTAATCATCTTCAAAAAAAAGTTTCAAGGGTTTTAGGGGTTTCAGTCGTGGTAGTCATTCTCATGGAATTGCCCATATGTATAGTGGTAAGTTAGATTTTATATTTTGACCCAAACACTTAAGTTACCTTTTACCAGTAACTATTTGTAACAAATTTCTGTTTTTAAACATCGGACGGATGAAATTATCTTCTATGAATTTAATAGACAGACTGACAGACTGACGCACATAGCTAGGATAGACATTTTATTCAAAATTTTTGGTTGGACCGATTTTGCCCTTCCCCAATACTAAACATTCCGAATTAAAATATATTGGCTCATAATCATAGTCAAAAATAAAGTATATTTTAAGAGAAATAAAGTCGTATTTACTTAAGAATGAACTTTAGGTCTACCATAGACAAGTTAAAGTATACTTTTGAAGTTAAAGTCGACTGCTAAGGCTGTTTTTAACTCATTTAACAATGTTTAAGTTACAAGATATTGGCAGAGAATTTACAATTATTGAATATTGAATCAATAAAACTAGTACCAAAATAGCATAAATTTGATATTAATTTTTCCTTTTCTATTTTTCCAACACAAACTGGGACCGAATTACCGCATTCGTGATCGAATGTGCTATCGTATCGAAACATGATTTCGATATCGAAATTATAATGAAATGTACTACATTTCCTACTCTATATCGAATGCCATAATCTCAAATAAGAAAATTGCGATCAGTTTCACTTAATATCGAATGCAGTATTTCGGCCCCTGCTTTTTTCACTGTTTAAAAAACTAGATTACAAGTAGCAGTAGCAACAAAAAAACACAAGTAGTCTAGTTAAAAAGTGAATAAAACTCGGAGTCAATCAATTGCTACTGCTACCTTTACATTTTAGTAGCTGTAGTTGTAGTAGTAGCAATAACAGACAAATTTAAAAGTAGTAGAGTGATTATTTTAGTATTGCTATCTTAAAAAAGAAAAATTTTTTAAAGTAGCAGTCATTTGTTTTCTGTTACTTCTGCTACTTTTAAAATTTTGTAGTTGAGGTGCCAGTTGACGTAGTAAAAGAAGTAGCAGTTAAGTAGCAGTTGAGGTAGCAATAGAAGTAGTCAAGTAGTCAACGTATGAAATAACTTGTTTATGTAGATGGTAACTTTGTACATACATAAACACGATCATTCTGTTAGCAACACGAACATCTGAGACGAATAAAAACGAATTATTTTATCAACACTCTCAAAACAACAACAATACACTATATTTATTTCTTGTATTTTTGGTATTATGGTTGAAAATTTTCTTTTTTGACTTCTATTGCTACCTCAACTGCTACTTAACTGCTGCTTCTTCTACTACGTTACCTTGTTGCTACTTCTAAATAATATAAATTAAAAGTCGGTGCTACTACTCCATTTACAATTCATGTTTTATTACTACTGCTCTGTTTAGAGTTTTATTTTTTGAAGGTTACAGTAGTTTTAGAAAAAACAAGAAAACAAAAATAAGTAAATGCTACTGCTACCGCTACTGAACATTTTTTGAAGCAGTAGTTTTAGCAATAGTTAAAAATGTTTTAGTTATCGTAGCTGCTTTTTTTCTTTAGTTTCCCGGTTGCATTTATTGTTTGTAACTTTTTTTTTTAATTTTCTAAGTCAGCTGTTCAGCGATGCCACTTGTCTATATTTTTTCTGTAGTGTATGAAAACATTTTCTACATTTGAGGTAACACCCAGTTAAAGTCGGTTCAATTTAAAACATACTTTAATTTTGACTATAGTTGGAAAATAATAAAAAGCGGGTTCATTAAAAAAAAAAAACGACTTTATTGTTTGACCATGATATGGGCGATTATTTTTGAAAAATTACATCCAACATCAACACACAGACAGTCGGACACTGCCAAATTTTCATAGAATTTTATAAGTAACCAGCAAATATATAATTTTGTGGGTCCACGATCAATATTCGGATGTTTTACACATCCATATACCTCCCATATATTTGGTGGTGGTTATAAGTAAAATAAGCCAAATTAAAATTTATGCAAATATGAAATAATGGTCCACAAATAAATAGTGGAAATTTCACAAATTTTATATTTTTATTTGATAACGAATAATAACCCATAATATGAAGGAAGCATTGGGTGAATGTCTTAAAAATACGGGACTTTTTTCCCAGACCTTTTGCCATCTTTCAGGCAACATATGGATTTCGAGCCAAAATAACGGCTCATCTTTTGAGGCCAAGAACGAATTAAGCCAATATCGGATACTCTGTTCCAAAGCGGAGCTTATCTCAGGCCAAGGTCTGGATTATAAAGCGGGTGAGGCAAAACTTACCAACTACTTCATTCTAAATACATTTTAACAGGTATTGCAAGAAGTGGCCGAGCGTTGTTATGATGGAATATTGTGGTTTCATGTCCGGCCGCATATTCTGGGGGTTTTTCGTCCAATGCTCACTTAAAACGAATTAGTTGTGTTCGGTACAGGTTCCCTGTGATGGTCTGGCCAGATTTCGGCAACTTATAATATATAGGACCCTTTTGCTCCAACCAAATACCTTAGTGACATGGATGTATTCACATTTTATCACAAGATTCGGTGCAAACATAATTTTCTTTTATAGAGTTGAAACATATTTTCGGACATGCAAAATCGTCTTTCAATGTGCTAATTTTTACTTAAAATATATATTATATTTACTTGTATATGAGTTTTTGTCTTCGTAGGATACCGTTAACCTATTGGCAGGTATGACCACAAAAATAAAACTTTTTTAACGGCAGTTTCAAAGCTCCATTTTCAAATTTTTAAAAATTTTGTTTAACAAATTGGGATTTTTTGAGAATATAATAGGAAATAAAAATATGAAAAAATTATCAAAATATCCCTTATAGTTTTTCCGTACCTGCGATTTAAATTTTTGATATACTCTAAACGTTTTACTAAAATTGGAAAACATTAAACCTTAAATCGTGAAGGTCAAAGGTCAAATTGTTCAATATTTGGAATTTCTAATTTAAAGATAACGAAATGTTATTTATTTTTGGGCCTATTTTGATGAAACATAAGAAAATGCATCTCAAAACTTCAGAGAGCTTGCGTGCCTTAACCACAACTGATTTACCTAAAAAAATTTCAGGATGATTCTTTTACCAATGTTCACCAAACTGGGGGGTGAGACTGGCTAAAATCCAACTTTCGTTTATTAAGGGCCACCCTAATGTATCCTTCAAAATGGCATAAAAGTTATTAAAAAACAAAAACCGCGTTCATGAGATACGCCATCTACTTTAAATCTCGCATTTTTAAGTCACACGCCCATTATAAGTTCTGATCAGGGGCATTGATTAGGTTAACATGATTGATGTAGCAACGAAGAAGAAGCGCCAGTACCAGATATTTCCTTTTAATCCTTTCCGTTTTTATAGATCAAATATAAGCAGTTCATATACATACATATTCTACAAAAACTGTTAAGCCAACATATTCTGCAGGCTTCAAAATTAAGCTATTCTGAAAATATCGATTTATATTCCATAATACATATCTTTTTTTTCAAACATTTTAAAATTGTTTGACATCTAACGGTAACAAAGATCACAACAATATTATAATGTATATCAAAGTTTAACAACAAAAAACTAAAGCATTCTGCTCAATATGCTTTTAATGAACAAACATTTCAAACAAAATTAACAACAACAATAATAATTTAAACAATAAATAGAAAAACGTGATTTCTGTACTTAACGGCAATCAGTTTTTCAGATTTTTTTTTTTCTTTTCAAACACGGTACAAATGTTGAAATATTTTTTTTTTTTTTAATAAATAAAACCAAAACCCATAATGCCAATCAAGCATTCTTGACCAAACAAACCATTATGTATTTCGATTTCAATCAAACACACCAAGTAAGAGAACAATCATTTTAAAGCTCTATTTGAAAAGATTTTAAAACAACAGAAATAAAATCTTAAATTCAAAATAAAAGCAAGAAAAGACCAGCAAGGTTCGTTGTTCTTTAATAATAAAAGACAAAAAGAAGAAAAACTTTAAATTCTTATATTTACACCTTGGCTGCAACAGTGTATATTTGTTAGTAGCTGTATTGGTTTGCATGTGTATGTGAGGTTATTGTGTGAAACACACCTCTGTTAACTGTATTTTTTCTTAAAAAAAAAAATCCCCCATAAATAATGACAACAATCAGTGCTTTGTATTCTTAATTCTCTCTAACCTCTCTCTCTCATGTATTCACATATACACTAAATCCCAGCTGGTGTTGCAGCATTTTGCATGTGTGTGTGTACGTGTTGGCCATAATCGTTCTTCTCTCATTTCAATTTTAGTCGGGTTTGTGCTTCTAAGTACGTTTATGTGTGTGTGTGTTTTTGAGTATTTTAATTCTTTGTTTGTATATGTAGGTCCGTATTTACTTTCACTTTCAAAGGTTTACGAACTTTTTGTATTTATACTTTTATACGCCATTCATTTGAACATTTATTTATTTACCTTTCAAATGATTCTTCTTTTCTGTACATTTCTCTTATGCTTCTTTCATTCTTTCTTCTAATTCTGGCTGGCAGGCAGCCTGACTGGCTGGTTGGCTGAATATTCGTTCGTTCGTTCGGTCGTCTTAACTTGTTTAAATTTGCTACGTCAGTAGCATAAACCATATGGAACATACGTATGTATATGTATGTATTTTCTTGTTACTCGCACATTTAATGTTCTTGGATTTTTATTATTTTGATGTGTTCCAAGAGTGGTTTTAAAATCGGAATTCTTGAGTGTCATATTGAACAAATTATTCTAATCTTATATTTATTTTGAAATACTGAATTAGGGTGACACTAATTTTGCACTTTTCGATGTTCCAAGGTCTAAAATTGTTCTCCGTCAGTTAAATAACAAATGCTGAAATTTCAACAAAATCTGATAATGTTGCACATTATTAGAATCGAGAAAATTTTTTTTCGAAATTTCATAAAAAAAAAAATTTTAATTGAAAAATTGGGATTTGAGATATGCATGAAGTTTTATAATTTTTTTGATATCAGGATTAATGGATTATCGATGTCAGAAAATTTTTATATTTAAACGCTTACAGGACCATCTACTTTTCATGAAATTTTCCATAACCAAATCGCAAAGTGGCTGCCCTATGTCCTCAATATCCTCACGAATTCTATCTTTGAGATCTTGAATCGTCGCTGGGCTGTTGGCGTAGATCTTATCTTTCACGTGGCCTCAAAGGAAGAAGTCGCAAGGAGTTAAATCACACGATCTCGATGGCCAATTGTGATCACCTCTTCGAGAGATAACAGGGTCTAGAAACTTTTCCCGTAAAAGAGCAATGGTTTCGTTGCTTGTGTGGCACGTAGCGCTGTCTTGTTGAAAGTAAATGTTGTCCAGATCAATATCATTCAAAATATGGTGTAATGACGTTTGTGGAATGTCCAATTCCAAAGACGGACGAAGAATGGACAAACCTGGGTTTTCTTTAACACTTTGGGCTACAGCAGCAATATTCTCAGTTGTTCTTGAACGACGTGCACGGGTTTTATTCTTCACATCACTAACTTGTCCCAACAGCTCGAATTTTTCCACCAATTTCTGTATTGCGATCCGACAAGGTGCTTCACGACGACCAAAAAATACTTTAGTTTTACGAACTGTGACTGCAAGATTTTCACCATTTTTGTAGTAAATTTTAATAACTTCAATGCGTTGTTGAAGCATGTATCGTCCTTTTTTTAGCAATGGCGTAGTTTCTACTTGTCAAATGTCAAAGAATAAAAGCTTTAAAAGTGACAGCTACCGAAATACCGGATGATTCAAAATAACACCTCTTGTTGGAAAACCCTTTATAATAAACTTACATAATTTTAAAGATCGACACCGATTGCTCACTAAAGCTTATGGTGAAAGTGTTCCATCGGTTTCCACATGCGAGAGATCTTTTGTTCGGGTCAGAAGTTGTGATTTTGACACGGAATTACAAAGATCGTCCAGGCCAGACATAAAAGTTTGAAAACCACAAATTGTAGACATTACTCCATGAAGATTGTTGTCAAACTCAACAAGAGCTTGAAAAATCATTTGGAGCTACTCAAGCAGCAATTTCAAAACTTTTGCGAGCAGCAGGATTCATCCAAGAGCTGGGAAATTGGGTACCATACGAATTAAAGCCGATAGACCTTGAAAGACGATTTTGCATGTCCGAAATGTTTTTTGATCGCTATAAAAGAAAACGATTCTTGCTCCGAATGAATCATTACAATATCCCAAAGCGTAAGAGATCGGCCAACGAGCCTAATCGACACCAAAGACAAATATTTATGGTGCTAAGGTAATGCTCTGTATTTGGTAGAACCAAAAGGGTCCTATATATTATGAGCTGCCGAAATCTGGCCAGACCATCACAGGGAAACTGTAGCGAACACAACTAATTCGTTTGAAGCGAGCATTAGCAGAAAAGCGCCAAGACATGAAACTGTAATATTCCATCATGACAACACTTGTCCACATGTTGCAATATGTGTTAAAAACTATTTAGAATGATGTGGTTGAGAAGTTTTGCCTTACCCGCTTTATAGTCCAGACCTTGCTGCCAGCAGCATTCATCACGTTTATAAACACGTCGATCTGTAGAAGCTTCTACTTATCAACAATATTGATAGCATGTGGTATTAGCAATGTTTGTAAGTATGGCAACACTATATGTTTAAGCTGCTAACATTGACATCGAAAGCTCTAGAATTCAAACGTACTACTTAGTTTGTGCGTTAAGAGCATTGTAGAAGATTCACGAAAGATGGCGTGTGTATAAATAGTGGCAGAGGTTGCAGTCGTGAGTGAGTTGATCATAGGCGCTGTTAGAGTTAACATCAACTGTCTTGTACATTTAAGTTTGTACATTATAAAGTGTGTGTGCATTTCTGCGAATTGATAAACGTGTATAAAGACACTGAGTTACTATTTGAACTGTTGTTGTTGTAGATTTTAAATAAATAAAGAGTTGTTACAAATTTTAAACTACTAAAACGCCTTTTTATTTGCAATCAAAAGTATTCGGTTTATTTAAAGGAAATAAACCAACGTTTTAAAAAGGTTAAAACGTAACAATATGTTGCCAGAAAGATGAGAAAAGTTCAGAGCTGACAATGGCAAATACCTTGATTAAGTTTATATTTTACAAATGTTTCAAAATAAAAGCTAAACATTTTAAGTCATACACTTAATAAAATACGATACTTGTTCGTTATATAAGGTTTCTAATCCATTTATTTGCTCATTTGTTATATCCGATATATTAGTATTCGTTATACCGAACTTTACCTGTATTTAATAAAATGTGATCTATTACTTTTCCATTATTTTTATCAAGCTAATTTTTGGAAATTTTAAAAATTAATCGATCACTCGAATAATAAAGGAATTGTTAACTTACTCGATTAAAATTAACCTCGAATAATTAACAACCCTAGTGGTAACCATGTCTTTTCTCTGCGCATATATATTTCAAACATTTATGTCTGATAAATTCCGCTTCCAGGAGAACATTTGTAATGGGACTATGTGAGATAATGAACTGATTTTATATAGATTTATTTTACTTATCTACAAAATTGCTGCTACAGACATTAATAAATTGACTCAGGAAGTGATTCTCAGTTGAGGTGGGTGGGACCTCACTATGGTGATATAGAATATATGGATGTTATTGATTAATAATCCAATATTATTATTTACTCAACTACACTGATAGTCAGGTTCTTGCATCATATATAGAGAGCATAGTCGAGCGTATATTTATACAATTGGTCAATTCAAAAGGTCTCTTAGCAGTCATATTGTCATAATGTCCTAATATATCACGACTCTTAGGCATTCGGAGTTGATCTCTGCTGGTTCGTTACGATAACACAATGAACATATCATAGAAAGTAGTATTATTTGAGGAAATTTTTTGCTTTAAAAGCAATAAAAGCCATTGTGAAATATTAGGACATTATGACAATATGACATGTTAAGAGACCTTGTGAATTGACCAAATAAGTAAAAATTTTAGTAATATTAAGAAAGGCGCTCCAGCCTAAATATTGAAAGAATTAATCCTTTTAGATCCATGCCAAATGTAATGATAACTTTTTATGTTTTCCCTGATAACAATCTAATGAGGGATTCCCTTAAAAACATATTTCCTGGACATGTTTAAGAAATTTTGAAGCAAAATACAACTTGTCATTTACAGATTTATTAAGATGTTTTGTTAATAAAGAATAATAATTACATGTGCTCGAATTATATTTTAATTTTTTTTTTATTATTTTTGCCTCCCAAACTTGATTGACAGTCAAAGATCAATGAACGCTGTCAGCGATTTGTTTACATTTGGTTTGGTTTGTTTTCATTCGAAAAACGTGTCTGGTCTGATCAGTGGTTGTCTGCTCGTTGGTTATTCTAAATTTAATACGTGAACAATCATCATGAAGATATTTTTGTCAGCGATAACGTCAAAAAGAAATAACTCTTCCGGAATTTATTAAGCAGCTCTTAAAATACGATCAATGTCCGGTAACGAAATGAAATTGAAACACAACAAACGAAACAAAACAAAAAAATAATAATATAATAAAATAAAATGAATCAATGACCGTTTTATTGAGATTCTCAAGAATATCTTTGCCATTCAAGTTGTGCCTGCCTGCCTGCTTGCCTGTGATGGAATTCTGAGTGAATTCTTTTTGTTGTTGTGGTTATTTGTTGGTTGGCCGGTATGGCTGGGTAGGTATGTCGTGGTATGATCGTTAAGTTAAGTGGGGTTGACAAACTTAAATAATCAATTGTACGGCGAGGCGGTCTTTAGCGATCAGCTGTTTTGAGTTGTGATCGTATGTAGTTGAGGGTTTTTTCGCACATTTTTTTTTTTTGTTGATGATGTCGTCGCCGTTGTTGTTGCTGTAGTTGTGTGAATGTTTTCCGTTCGTCATGAGCAGCGTTATTATTACATAACATAAGTTAATGAGCTTATGGCGAACACCATCAATAACAACAACAAACACCTTTACCACAACAACAGCAACAACTAGTGATATGTATTTTATTTCAGCTGATTTTTTGGACTTTTTAGCTTTTTGGTTAAACACATACATACTTAATTATGTTGAAGATGTAGATCATAAATTGTTTGTTCATTTGTGTAACTGTGTATATGTGTATATGTGTGTGTGTGTGCGTGGCTAAGTATCTGTGTGTAAATGTGTTTATTTTTTAAAGTTGATTGACTTTTTGTGTGTGATTTTTTTTTTATTTTTTTTTTTTTTGAAAGTTTTGTGACCCTTGCAACAGCGTTTTCGTTGTTATTGTTGTGAAACTTGAAAGTATTTTTTTTTTTTTTGTCTTTTTCATATACAATATTTTTATATTTCTGGAGATCATTGACTTTTTGTTAAATCTGGCTTTGTTAGGGTGGGTAATGGTTATTATAATTTTGTTTCTTTTTGTGTTGATTTATCATTTCATAATGCCTTCGTTGCTTTTTTTTTTTTTTTTTGTTGTTGGTTGATTGTGAGGTGTAAATTAATTTCTTATATATGTATTTTATTTGTTGTAGCGGCTTTTTATAAATGTTTCAGCTTTTTTTTTTTGTAAAACCGTTAAGAAAGTTTGAAGTGTTTGGAGAAATTAAGAAAGTAGGAAATGATTGAGATTTGTAAAAAAAAAATATGTTTACTGAAGTCGTATTCAAATGATTATAAATATTAATTTAAATGTTGAGTGAGATAAATTTTTTTGTATAGTAAATCTCAATTTTATGGTTATATTTGAATAGATATGTTGGAAGTAAACTGTACATGTAGCCTGTTAATGATAAAGTAGATGTGATGGTTTATTATTTTAGGTTTCGGTTCGGTATAGCAACATGTGATTAGTTTTATATATTTTTTTTAATCTGATATGGTTTTCATGACCATCAAGCCAAGGTATTTAATTTTAAGCCTAAGTGTTTTCGGAACCTTGAGGCCATCAAAATAACATATTATGGCAAATAGTTAAATCTGGGTGTCACCTTATATGTAAAATCCAAATAATTACACTATATGTATGTCAGAGACTGTTAGGGCAGGGATAAGGAAGATACTCCATATTCTTCTTATAGTCTTCACAGCTCATTTAATTAAACTTGCTTTTAACAATGATAATAAGAATCAAGTCGAGTAAAGTCAAGAGTTGACCATATTATCCAGGGTCACTCCAACGAAATGGCCTTTTGGATTGTTAGCACCATTTTATACTTGAAATAATTCGTGTTACGAACGTGACGGAAAAATATATCGTGTGCAAAATCATACTAAAAGTGTAAACATACAAATATTTCAACAAGGCAACCATATATGACAACTAGATGGAAACTGAGTGTCAAAAACCTAATTTATGGGAATGTATTTCCATGTCCAGTTGCGAGCAAATAAAAAAATGCAACGTTGTGCCATACTACCTTTGGATGTGACTCGAAACTAATAGCGGTATCCTATTTATTTCTTCTTTCGCATTTTTATTCTTTGTAATCTGAATTTACTTATTAGCACCATTACGTTTAATTTTCTGTAAAGAAACCTCTAGTTTTTAAAATTCAGTGAAAAAAGTGAATAATTTGGCCGAATGCAGTGGGACACAATGAAAATTTTTTGGAAATAAATCTGGCATTTCTAAAAGGCTTATTTGATCAAGATAAAATTTAACATTGGCGTAGCCAAGGAGTATTCGAGTTTAAGTTATTAAAATGAACACCACAAATGCTCCAGGCGTAGCGCTATGGGGGCTCAAAATAGGGTACCTTTGACATTTTTTAAACACGTGCCATTTTTCTGTTCCCCATACGATTTCAATAATTTTTATATTTTTGAAAAGCGCTCAACTAGGACTTGAAAAAAACATGCTTGCGTGTGCTATTTATCTCTTATAATTTCCGAGTTATAAGAATTTCAAAATTAAAATTTTAAAATTTTGCCATACCTTGATCCGCTTTTTTTAAAATATAAGGCGTATTTTTGAACCGAATGGACTCAAATTTATTTAATTAGTTAGATAACTAAATTACCAATAATATACAAAAAACTTCAGAGCAACATCATTTATGGAACCGAAAATAAACGATTTTCAATTTAAAAATTCAAAAAATAGTCGATTTTAGCTGTTTTTTGGGCAAAAAGGTGACTTAACTCCTTTTTTATTAAAATTAAACTTTCTTTAAGAACATACTAAAGTTATCTGTTTTTCTGTAAGCTATCTTTACGAAGAACATTTTGGTATATAAAGCATATCACATTTTTCGAATATGTCGCCCCTACGTCTTTTGGAATATGACCTATTTTTTATCAAAATTTTAACTTTGTACCACCTGTTCTAAAATCCCAAAACTGGTATCAGAAAACGAAAAGCAGTTTTGGAAACCTTGATGTGATTCCTAGTTACTTCCTAGAACCTATAGGCAAAATTGTAAAAAATACCATTTTTGGGATTTTCGCTCCAATTTTTAGGAATTGCGGGATTTCCTTTGACCCCTTGACAAGCTTTTTTACACTTTGTTATTCAGAATGAAAAATTAAAAAAACGTTGAGCATTTCATTGAGTTTTGTTGATAAATAATGATTTTATTACATCTTTATTGAGCTTCTAAAACTAAAATTTGTATCAAAATTTTGATAGAATTGCAATATTAGGAACAATTTGATCCACATTTTTCCGAACTATTTTTTTTTTGTTTAGATAATTTAATTATTGGTGTTATAAAAAAATTTCAAGTCAATATCTTAATTATATTCAAAAATATGCTACTTTAAAACTCCATCCTTCAAAAATATTGCATTTTTTGTCGCTAGTTACGCAAATGAACACCTAAGAGTCCCATTTGGCTTTCACACAGATAGACGGCGATCAACTGAATTAAATTTGTTCGAAAGACAACCCGTAACTCATAAGTAAAGTCAATAAAAAGAAACGTCTGGACGATATATTGATTGGTCGAATCGTCGAAAGCAAATTTAAGTTTTTGGTTCAGATGGAAAAAACTAGTTATGTACGCAGGCTATCAAAACAAAGATATTCTCCTAGATATTATTACGATTTTGCAATAGCGATTTGAATTTATCGGTCTGTAATGACTGCCTGCAACATTCATCATGTTTATCAACACATCCATCAGCTTCTACTTATCAACAATGTAGATAGCAGGCGGTTGTTAGCATTGTATATAAGTTTAAGCTGCTAACATTGACATCGAAAGCTCTAGAAATCGAACATACCAGTTTGTTCGTTAAGAGCATTGTAGAAGATTCCCGAAAGATGGCGTGTGTATAAATAGTGGCAGAGATTGCAGTCGTGCGTGAGTCTATCATAGGCGCTGTTAGAGTTAACATTAACTGTCTTGTACATTTAAGTTTCTACATTATAAAGTGTGTTTGCATTTCTGGGAATTTATAAACATGTATAAAGACACTGAGTGACTATTTGAACTGTTGTTGTTGTAGATTTTACATAAATAAACAGTTGTTACAATTTTAAACTACTAAACGGCTTTTATTTGCAATCAAAAGTATCCGGTTTATTTAAAGAAAATAAACCAACGTTTTTTAAAGGTAAAAACGTAATAATATGATAGATAATTGATCAACCTATGAGTGTTGGAAATGGATTCTATGACTTTTAGGTGCCTACAATAGGGTTAGTGTAGTTGAAATTTGTGGAAAAATCAATTTTATGAGAAGTTAAATTAAATATTTTTTTAAATTTTTGTTTTTTTATGTTTCTATTATGTTTTAAAATTACTCCAGAAAAGATAAAATTTTTTATTTTTTTTAATTATTTTTCAAATTTTAGTAAAATATTCCAGAATAGATTAAATTTATTTTTTTATTTTTTTGTAAAATATTGCTCGCAATCCGTAGAAGAAGGTATATCTAATGGGGTTTCAAGGTTATATGTCATAAATTGCCCAAAAATTCATACCTCAAGAAAAAAATGGGACAAGGACGGGGAGCTGGGAATTTTTGCATTAGGTAAATGAATAATCAAAGAACTTATTTGGAAAATATTAAAATTTTTAATTTTTTTATTTTTCATCAAAAATGGACACAAAACAAACGGTACAACTTTTTTATTATTTTATTCTTTACTAAATACATCTATTAATATAATGACGAAAATACCTAGTTTTTGATATACTGTATCTGAAAGCGGATCAAATTACCTAAAATAGTCTGTTTCTTGAAAACTGAAAATCAGTCAAATTTGCAGGGCCATATCTTCTGAACTAAAAATCTGATTGTAATAAGAGTAGCATATTTGAAATCGTTGGACTATTTCCAAAAAAATAGCTTTATTCTATATTTTTTTGGGACACATGTAATTTTTGATTTTTACAACCTCACTTGTTTTACAGGCGCCACGGTGCGAAATATCGGTAAAATTATTTTTTAATCCAAGTTTAAAAAAAATAAAAAATTATTTAACATAAATAGCTCTGTATTGCTATGTATTTTGTTATTTTATCACACATAGATATGTACGAAAAGGGAGTTATTTGGTTAAATTATTCTCATTTACATTTCCCCTTAATCTATTTAATCTCAGATTTTTGAATTTTTCTACATGCAATTGAAAACGAGTTCAATTTTATGTCGCGTTTTTGAACCCATGTGTATTGGGAATAATAAAATAACAAAACCCACCTTTTGCACTAAGCATGGTGTGATGGAAACATAAACAAAATTTATGGTCTCATTATTTTTTCACATCAATGGCGTACGAATGTCGCGTTCTTGGCATGATATTTCTTAAGCGATGCCCCATTATATACTTGAATATTTGTATTCCCTGCAAATCCCAGCAATTTGTGATAAGTTTGAAAAATATTGCCTCTAGGGCCCTGAGTTGTCACATGTTATACTGTTTGCACTTACAAAATGTCACGTTCTTAACCGTTGAAATGCCCATATATCTACTAACTAACAAAATGATGCAAAGCGAAAAAATTTCCTTAGAATAATAATTCTAATGTTAGTAAGATTCGACAAGCGGCTTAATATAAATGTTTAGTTGAATATGTGTATTCCCTGCAAATCCAAGTCCTCTGTGATATGATTGCTTAAATATGAAGAAACACAAATCGTAGGGCCCTGAGCCCTAGCAGTTGTTTTACGATAAATATGACTAGCACCGTCTTCAATATGAATGATATCGTCAACTCAAAAGTTAAATCTAAAGCTCACAATATGATTTTCTATAAAACTTAGCTCCCAGTAGGGTTAAAAGTGCACAAAGAACCCCAGTACTTATGGCTAAAAAAAAATGAAAACATCAAAAAAGTAATAATATTTGGTCATTTAGATTGCGTTGCATTATTGTGCGTTGTTGGAGCATTAACTTGTGTGCATTGTTTGCATACAATCACGAATTAAGTAGTTTTTTTATGATTATTCGAAATAATTCTGAATTTATTTCTCTTTTTATTGTTGTTGTTGTTTTTTTTTAAATTTTATAAATGGAATTTCTTCGTTTAGCTTTGTTTTTTACAAGTACGACGAGTTTATTTAAATTTTTGTTGCTTTTGCAAAGCAACTGAAAGAAAAAGAAGTTAACAAGAAGGCGAACTGAAATGTGAAACACAATTTAATCACGTTTTAAACGTGATTAAATTGTTTGGTTTTTTTTTTTCTTTAGCTGCAAAAAAGCAAACTCATCTACCAAAAACACGCTTTCTTGCCAATACAATACTCATACACTCACTCACTCACTCAGTCCATTAATTGCTAAAAAGAATAAAATTTTGAAAGAAAATATTTTGTTTTGCGGTTCAAACCCATAAAAGAGAGCGAAAAAATCATACAATACTTAATTTAAACAGAAAAATTTATTTTATTTAGTTTTTGTCTTTAATATGAATTGATTATTTAAATTGGTGGCTCTAAATTGATACAACCAAACAATTTTTGTGTGTTACGAGTAGAGTATTTTTTATTTATTTTGTATATATTTTTTATAATTTTTTAGTTTTTAAGTTTATTTTAAGTTCCTGGTTGCATATTTGGCATATTGAAATGAACGCGGTCATACGGTCATTGACCGTAACATTAAATTCACATACAATTTGGTTTTTGGTTCAAACATTTACTCTTCTTTTTTCTTCTTCTTCGGGTTTTCAACTTTTTTTTTTTTTTTTTTTTTTTTGTTTCATTTCTTTTAGAGTAGAGAAGTACAGAAAATAGATGATAGATCTTAATTTAAATAATTTTTACAAAAATTATCATTTAAATCAGTTTGTTGTCGAAATATTACTGAATAAATTTAAAAAAATTTTTTTTTTTTTTTTTTTTTTTGTAAACTGACTTTTGTGTTAGTGGCGTTTAGCGTAGAAAGCCGTAACGTTGACCATAGTTTTATTGTCACAAACAATGACATTACAGATTTAAAATTTATATAAATTCTTTTGTGAAATATATTGATTTTACTGTATTTACAGCCAATGCAGTTGATTATTAACATACTGTTTGAAAAGAAATCTTGAAATTCATAAATATTCGTATAGAATTTATTTATAAAAAATTGAATGAAGTAAACTATTACATTTTAAAATTGTTTGATCTAAAAAGCACATTAACACTAAGTAATTTAAGCGAAAGTTGGGTGTTAAATCGGTACTTCGGTAACGGTGTTTTATGTAATTTAAGTAACAGTTTGTTATGGGTAATGTTTTTAGCTGATAACGGTTACAAATCTCATTAAAAATTTAATCCTTAAGAATTCTCTAATCTGAGTTCACATAAAAACTTGATCTAAATCGAGTTTTGGTATGAAAAAGTTGATAAAAATTTTAAATGTCTATGATAAAATACACTTAATCAGTGAGCATTTACAATTGTTATCTGTTCTTTGAATAAAAATGCAATAAAATCCTCTATAAATACTAAACTTTTTTAGAAAATTAAATTTGCCATCTTTTTTTAAAGGTATTTAATTAAAAACGGTGTAGATTTGTGGCAACCTGTGTTGTTTAAACAGCTGGAGTTAAACCTTGAACAAGTCCAAAAATCCACAGAACGTTTTGAAGTAGAGTTGGCTGGAATGTAGCACTACGATCCAAAGGATCTTCTTTGCAGCCTATAACAGGTCCCTATAACAGGTTCATTTTGAACCTTTTTCGGAAACCCTTCCATTATGGTTTTTATAGTGATTTCTGTCACTTTGTTCGAACAGGTTGTCCATCTCCGTACAAAATCTACCACACTTTTGGTCACTTTTTTTGTGTTCTTCAATTCTCTTTTAATAAGAGCCCAATATCTCCCCACTGGCCTTAGCTCCGGGCAGTTTGGAGGATTTGCCTCTCTTGGTACAAATAAAACATTATTGTTCTTGTAACACTCAAGGGCTTGTTTACCATGCCAAGTCAGGCTAAGTGGACAAAAAGGCAGCAGCCTTTTTTTGTAAACATTCCTTGATGTACATTTCGGTATTTATAGGGCCCGTTGTAACAAATGATTAGCTTCTTTCGCCGCAACTGCATATTGCTTGCCATACCAAGATCTTTTTGGGAAATATTGTCTGCTTTAAGGTCCTTAAATTTTCCTCAACATTCCCTCAAGCATCAGCAACCTAAAATGTTTGATCAGGAAGTTGCAAAAAATCTGCCAGAACATACGTTTCGTCATCCATTAAGCAGCAAGAATATTTTTTTATAAAACTAGACTTCAATTTTCGTGCTCTGTTTTTGGCCTCCAAGTTTTTTTTAAAGGAACTTTTTGAGCCTTGTATGCTTTTAAACATGCATTAGCATTAACTTTTCGTATCAAATAGTCCGATCACTGAGCTAACCGGGCTGCTTTCCTACTGGATGTGTTGGCAACTCTTTTGAAAATGCTTTCTATTTTGTTGGCTTTAGAAACATCACGTGGACCATTATTTCTACATGAACAAGGTTTTCTATCAACGGACAAGTTCTCCCGGTACTGTTTAATAACATTGGAAACAGTTTGACGGCAGACCTTTGAATGCTTGGCCAACTTTTTGTAGGACCAAGTTGGATTTTGTTAAAAATATTTAATGATTTTAGTACGCACTGTTTCTGGTCTCTTATTTTAACAACAAATGAACATAATTGACATTAAACATAATAACTGACATGCTCTACAAAGGTAACTTGATAAAAAAAAAAAGAATCAAATAATACATGGTTTAAAAGTTTTAATGAAAAACGTGTGTTAAGAATTTTACGATCTCACTCCTTAGCTCCCCAAGGGCGACCAAATTCTAACTCAAACCATGATCTTTTCTCACACATATCTATTATATCCACAAAAGTATGTCGAGCGCCTCCATTGGCCAAGCTATCAGCACGTTCGTTACCTGTTTTGCCCACCTAGTTCATTATGAGATGCTGTCCATAACAGCTCCTGACCTTATTTAATACACAAAGCTGAGCTATCCAACATTATGGTTGCCATAAACATATATTTATTTACCACAATCAAATATATGATTGCGTCAATCATGTGAATCTTAACTTTACCATATTATGGTTACAAATAATTACTGTGACCATAATATTGTTAAAAAAAACTTGTACAAATTCTGAAATGATAACAGTAAACATGTACAACTATATTTTCAGCTACCATTAAGTCCGATTGAGCCTCCTATGGTCTTAATAACATCCTATTAGATAACGTGTTTTCATGTCAGATATCCCCGGTAAGCGATTTGGAAAAATTCGATGTTTTTTTTTTTAATTTAATTATTGTGTAATGAAAAGCCTTCAATGGTCAAAAATATTACAATTGATTACAACCCAAAAAATTTAATTAATATAACTTAAATTTGTAATAACAAAAAATATTAAATCCATTAAAATGAATGTAAATCCCAATCAGCAATGGACCATCAAATGACTTCAAATCAATTTTGAATCCGATTTAAATATTCAGTAAATTTTCTTCGATACACGTTGTATGAAAAAGAAAAACATCGTAAATCATTTGGTAAATGATTCCAAATACGCGCAATAGTAATAAGAAATGATCTTTCAAACAGTGAGATATTTGTTCTAGGAATTAGTATCTGCATATTCCTAGTTGAATGTATAAAATAAAAACTATTTTAAAAAAAGTTGGTTGCGATTAGGATTATGAAGTCTAATGCCAAAGACAAAACGTACAATCTTGTTTACTAAAAGTCTGACTCTTCTAATATTATTAAGGTAGGGTCACACACGGCAAATATTTACTCAAAAAAGCGTAACCACATTTTTTAGCACAAATTTGTTGTTTATAAGATCAAACAGCATCAAATGAAATAAAACTAAATATTTTTTTGAATCATCCAAAATAAGTTACGTTTAGGAAATAAATAAAAGAATTCAAATATATTTTATTTAGTGGTTACGTCTTTTTCGTAAAATATTTGCCATGAGTCTGACATGACATGGTAAGTAAGTGTTGAGGCAATATAGTCGACGTAGAGTAAAACAAACTCTTGTATATACATTGTCTATATGGTAAGAAAAGTCAAGTCTATCGTCTAATATAACATCCAATATCCTCATTCTGTCAACAATTTAAATTTATCTTCCTCCCATCTGTATGGTTGAACCATCCTGACTTAATGAACCAAATTTGATTACTCTCGTCTTATTTACATTAAGTATAAAACAATTGGAAGTCATCCATGAGTGTATGCAATCCAATACTCTATTAATCCTACATTGCAATATTTCTCTTGAACTATCTGCAAAAGCATATACCCAACAAATTTCAGATTCAATTACACCAAACAATTCATTTAAATATATAGAAAACAATAACGGACCCAGAACTGACCCTTGAGCGATACCTAGCTTTACCACCCTTTGATGTGACTTACGATCACCAACAAAAAAATACTACTTTTACGTAATTTGGTCTTCTCTCATTTTTTCAATATTTCCCAACTTTGACGGAGAAAAAAAATCATCAATTTCTATATTCGCCATAATTTCAATAAGTTCTTTGATTATTAG
This sequence comes from Calliphora vomitoria, assembly GCA_942486065.2. NCBI lineage: Eukaryota > Metazoa > Arthropoda > Insecta > Diptera > Calliphoridae > Calliphora > Calliphora vomitoria. The sequence continues at coordinate 4,741,401 of OW818032.2, forward strand.
TTTACCTAATGCAAAACTGTCCAGCTGCACGTCCATGTCCCATTTTTTGTTTGAGGTAAATTTTTTAAAAAATACATGGTTCCAAAAATGTGTTGCTTGCATTTTTGGGCAATTTATGACATATAACCGTGAAAACTCATTAAATAAACTTTTTTACGAATTGATTTTTTCACAAATTTCAACTTTGCTAACCCATAATGCACCTAAAAGGCGTATAATCCCTTTCAAACACTCGTTTCATAGGTTAAACAATTATCTATCATATGCCTTTTAAATTTTTAGATTATCTCATTTGGTTCAAAAGTTATTATTTTGGCAACGAAAAAACTCAAATGGCACCACTGTGCGTCGTTGACAGTCATAAAGTTGTCAAATAGCTGATGAGATCAAATCTCGAAAAAGACTCCCAGAGTTAATCTGCCGAAATTTATACTTCATTTAATCGTGTCAGTGATAATTACAGTTTGCAGACTGTGATTAAATTTGGAGAATTCATTGAGACAACCATTTAGGGTAACTGTAGGTTTGTATTTACTCAGTTAACTGATCAGATTGGCTTGAAATTTTTTATTAGATATGACTTTATACATTAATTTTTCAATCGACTTTGGATTAACACACCAATATCTGAAACTTAACTTAAAACCAAAAAAAATGTCTGCAATAGAGTTAGGATGATTTTTCAATTAATAATAAACAATATAAATGTTATTTATGATATATTTTTATCAATGGTAAAAGTACTGTTAAATATGACTTAAAATATTATACAGTAATTCTCTGTCAGAATTTGAACGTTATTGACTCTCGAGCGTAGAATCGGTGATAATTTTAAGCTGCAGGACGTAAATAAATTGAGGACTTCCATTAGATAACCAGTTGTGGTCATTTGAGTGCTCAAATTCACCTGAAATCTACATCTAAAAAGCTTTTCTGAATCAGTGTGAACTCAACTGAAAGAGAACTCAAACAGAAAGGATTCCGTTGCATAATTCGATTTGTTATGAAATTTCAACTGCACATTTCAGTAGAGACAAAAAAAACTATAAATTGAGACAAGTCTTTTTGCAGTTTAAGGTATAAAAAAGCATCCCTTTTATTTTATAATATGTATCTGTAATAGACTTTGCGATGATGCTTCATTTAAAAGCCATTGTTATGTTATTATAACAAATAAACTTTTCCTTAACGAAAACTTTCCTGAAACGATAAGATCTTGCGGCAACCACCACCACAGACAGCACTCCCCATTGCACCGAACATTTATAATTTTCAAAATACTTCCGCCGTTTTTTTTTTTCTTTTTTTTCCACAAACACGTTTCTTTTTGTCTTTTTACAACAGAAACTAAAAAGAAAAATGACGGCATACAAAATTGGGCTTTTTTGCATTTTAGCCAAAAATGTTTCTTAAAAGAAAAGATCAAGTCAAAACCCCCACCATCAGCAACAAAAACAAAACAAAAAAAAGTAACAAAATGGAAAGAAAATAAAACCAAAAAACTAAATACGATCATGTTTAATTACAAAACAAACTCATTTCACCTTTCTTTTTCGACGTAACACAATAATAATAACAACAAAAAACATTAACAGGAATGAAAACAATAACAATAAACACAACAACAGCGGCAACTGCGAACTACACAGCGGCGAGGGATCTCGAAAATAACGACAACTGCAACAGTGTTGCATAAAAAATGCAACAACATAATGCCAAATTGTTTGTTTGTTTAACATTTGCTGCAGGTTTTCTTTATTTATTTGTTTGTTTTATTTTAGTTTTAGTAAAGACGGCTTTTTTTCTGTAGATCTTAACTAAAACTTAAAAGCCAAATAAAATAAAACAAAAAGGATTACTTCCGCGCTTTTACATTTCTCTTACTTTAGTAAACAAAATTTTGTGCTTAATTTTACAGAATGATGTATGACAGCCCAGTCCATGGATTTGAAATATTAATCTTTATATGATTAAGGATTTTAAAAATTACATTCCAGTTCATTTAAAAGTCAAAGGCACTAATTGAATAAATGTCAATTATTTGTTCTTAAAAAATACAAAAGAAAAATACATCTCAGTTGACTTAAAAGTAGAGTGCATGAATATTTTAAAAATTCTCAATTAAATTATTTTTTAAATCAATCACTTGCATGATTGAAATTTTATGTTTATTATCTGATTACTTTATAAGTAGGATTTTGTTAAGCATTTCGCATATGTGCACTTAACTTGGATACATTACACGCAAAGAAAAAACATGGCTGTGGTGACTGTAATCAGACCATCTTATGATTGAATTGTATGTGTGCTGACAAGTTAAGTAAGGCGTAAGATCGAAAAATTCTTAACATACATATATGTTAATAAAAATAAAACCACTAAACTTGGCCTCTTTTGGTACAAGGGCTTGTTTACCATAGTGACAGGATGCCATGTCAGGCATCCTTTGAAGTCTTATCAATGGAAGCAGCTTTTTTTGTAAACATTCCATGATGTAAATTTCGGTATTTATAGAGCCCTTTGTAACAAATGTTTGGCTTTTTTGGCGCAACTGCATATTGCTTGCCTTACCAAGAACTTTTTGGGAAATTTTGTCTGCTTTTGGGTCCTAAACTTTTCATCAACATTCCCTCGAGCATCAGCAACAAAAAAATGTTTGACGAGGAAGTTGCGAAAAATCTGCCAGAACATACGTTTAGTCATTCTTTATGCAGCAAGAATATTTTTTTATAAAACTAGACTTCAATTTTCGTGCTGTGTTTTGCAGCGTTCCTGTCAGGAACTTTTTGAGCCTTGTATGTTTTTAAACCTGCATTAGTTTTAACTTTTCCTACCAAATAGTTCGAGCACTCAGCTAACCGGGCTGCTTTCCTACCGGATGGGTTGGAAGCTCTTTTGAAAATGCTTTCTATTTTTTTGGCTTTAGAAACATCATGTGGCCCATTATTTCTACCTGAACCAGGTTTTCTATCAACGGACTAGTTCTCCCGGTACTGTTTAATAACATTGGAAACAGTTTGACGGCAGACCTTTGAATGCTTGGCCAACTTTTTGTAGGACCAAGTTGGATTTTGTTAAAAATATTTAATGATTTTAGTACGCACTTTTTTCTGGTCTCTTATTTTAACAACAAATGAACATAATTGACATTAAACATAATAACTGACATGTTTTACAAAGGTAACTTGATCAAAAAAAAAAAAAAAAAATCAAATAATACTTGGGTTAAAAGTTTTAATGAAAAACGTGTGTTAAGAATTTTACGATCTCACTCTTTATATGGTTTGTATATCACTATAATAAATATGACTAATGTGTAGCATCATAATGTATCAAAATATGATCCTACTTATCCGTAATTTAATCCCTTGGTAATCATATTATGGTTCAACCATCATATTATGGTAGTAGCACAACCTTAATATGAGTATGTCCAGCCATATATGATTTCACCTCAACCATAATATTGTCATCTTAAAACAGCACAATAGTTTTAACAAGAAATATTGTAAATTTCGGCTGTGCCAAATTTTGTACACCCACCTTCAATATGTGACAATAAAATATCATATCATGTTTTCAACAGTCTTAGCATCTTATGAGGGCCCAAAATATATATCGCTAATTAGCTGCAACAATTTCAGAATTCAAAGAACCTAAATAGCAACATTGCATGGTAAATAAGTTGTTTTAATAACTGTCAATATCTTGAGAAGTAGCATCTAAAATTACACGAAGGATCGCCATAGAAGCACTTCATAACCTATTGTCTATTACTTGCAATAACGTATTAGTTTAGTTGTGCATTACTGTTGCTTAGTGGGGCAGAATCAAAATTTTTTGGAAATAAATCTTGCATTTCTAAACGGCTGGTCCCATCGGAAAGTGGCATATTTTTGAACCTAATTGAGATATTGACTTGAAATTTTTTTTTTTTTGTTAGACCAAAAATTTGTTTGGAGTAAATCTGGATGAAATTGTTCCTAATATTTACAATCCTATTAAAGTTTTGATACAAATTTTAGTTTTAGAGACTCAATAAATATGTCATATGTAAAATATGAACCCAAATATTGCATAGTTCCCGCAACCATTTAATTTTTCTGCCTGTACAACTCACAAAATACTCAATAATATTAAGAGCTGTCAGAGCGTTTGATTATTTATTTTACAAAGTTTTACCGATTTGAGGTGAAATTTAAAAAAAACCAATATTGAGAAAAAACTAATTAAAGATGAGAAATCCAATTTAATATTGAGAAAAACTCAATTGAAATTGAGAAATCGATATTAATATGGAATTTAGAAAATACAACTTGCTGTTAGGAAAACCTAAACAAACTTAAATTGAATTTCAGGTTTATTTCAATTTCAATTATATATTTCTCAATATTTATTTGCTTCTAGCTTGACCCCTGTCGTAGTAAAAACCAATTTTTGCCATTTTTTTTTTCTAAATAATGATTTTCTGAATTACAATTTATGTACATATATTTTCCCAATAATAAATTGAATTTTTCATCTTTAGTTTATATTTTCTAAATATTAATTTGGATTTCTCATATTCATTTTGATGTTTTCAAAATTAAAAAAAAAAAAAAATTTATTTTGTGTCCAAATTTTTTTTTTAAATTTTTTCCAAATTTAAAAAAAAAAAAAGATTTTAAATTTATTAGTGAAAAAAGTTATGACAAAAAAAATTTTTTGGTAAAAAAATATTCGGGTTAAAAAATATTTTTCCCGATTTCGACCCATTGTAGATCCAAATTACTATATCCTTATATACATCGTTGCAATGTACTTTGAAATATCTATCATTAGATATCCATATCGTCTATATTAATGACTTATTAATCCAGACATAGATCAAAAATAGGTAAACAAATCGAGGTTGTCTTGGTTGTCTTACGTCTCAGCCATTTGTGGGCCGATCGTGTCGATTTAAAGAGCAACCAACCGAGCCGGAAGAATTCTCGATATATTGATGTATGAATCATGTATGTAAGATATTCGGGGGCTATGGAAAGTTGATTTCAACATACAGACGGACATGGCTATATCGACTTCGCTACCTATAACGATCCAGAATATATGTAAATACTTTGTGGGGTCGCAAATGAAAAATGTAGAAATTACAAACGGAATAACAAACTTATATATACCCTTGCCGCTCATGGTGAAGGGTATACAAATTAAAATGTATCAATTTGTTTGCTTAACATTTCAAGTTTTCAAAGTTTTATCTAAAATAATAACCGTAATGAATGATTAGCAGACAAATTATCAAGTGCTGCATTGGACAGTATCGAAAAACTTCCGAAATCATAAAACTTTTTTTATTTGGTGAAAGTACATGTGAAGTAGGTATGTAACGTGTGAGTGAATATCTGGTCGTTTATTTTATTTTTTTTCATTTTTCAATATTTATTTTCGGGTTACGAGTATTTCTTAGTTGGTTGGTTAGTTGGTTTATGTGGCTGAATGGCTTTTGTTAAAAAAAAATTAAAAACTACAAAATTGTTGGTGTTCAAAGTTCGTATATCATCGATTTATTTATTTTGTTGACGGTTGATATCACGTTTTGTTGTTGTTTATTGTATCTGTTATTTGTGGCTTTTTTTAGCTGCAACAACAATGCAGGTTGGGTTGCTGTGGTTTCTACAGCGATAATGTTTGTCAGTCTCGATTGTATGCTTAAGTTTTATTTTATTATAATTTCGATATTAAACAATTAAAAATACTAAAGAAGAAATGAAGGTGGTAGTGTTGGCGGTGGCATAGCGCATATATTGGCGACATTATTTAAATAAATAATCTTATTTGTTTTTTTTTTCTTTAATTTTTGGGAGTTTGTATGCGAGCCCAGCCCAGCTCATTCCAGCAGACCAGACAAACACAAACCATCCATAAATAAAGAAATAAAAATATAAACCAATCGTTAAACTAAACATTTTGTTTTTTGTTTACTTCAAATTACATGCCCATTGAGTGCAGAGATGTTTGTTTGTTGGATTTTGGGTACGAGTACTTTAAGCTGAGTATTTGTTTGTATTGTTGATCTACTAAATGGAATACTTATGTAAGTTAAGTTTAACCAAATCCCACAATAACAACATGAACAAGAAATTAAATTATGAATATTTTCTCTTTACGTGAGTGTTTTTGGAGTTGTGAAGTAATCAAAAAAAAAAAATTTTTTAAAAAGTAGTAATAATAATGCATTATGGTTACTAATGTTTCCTTAAATTACTTAAGTACACAAAGTAACACAAAAATTAAAGTATCGCAATCGTTGTTTGTATGACAGTTAAAGCAGAAAACAGTTTGGAGCTGCTTTTTCTTTTAATTTAAGTAAATTTTTTGATAAAAACTTTTAAAAGTTTCACAATTTTTTTTTTTCTTTAATTGTTTTAGTGTCTGTCTGTTGAAATCAACTTTCTGAAGCTACTAAATAACTTACGAACATAAATGAAAGATCAATATAATGGGTATGATGACGAGAATTTTGCTATAAGAAATCAGGCAAATCTGTCTATAAGCAGCTGAGATATAAAAATCAGAAAAATATTTTCTTTCACAAATTTTCAAGGACAATAAAAAATAAATGCTGTATCCGAACTTATTTTAATCTAAACACATTAATAAGAGACACATTTACGAAATAAATAAAATTATAATGGAACCCATTCTTTTGTTCGTTATTTAGTTATTCAATGTGTTTGTGTTGGGACACCGGTGTCGCAGTGGTAGTCAAAGGGTTAAAAAAGTTTTAAAATCAGCCAAATCGGTCATATAAGCGAAAATTTACAAAAACCTAACAGAAATTTAATTTTGGGTTTATGTGATAGAAACTTGTTTTGCAGGATTTAAATAATATTGTAATTTGAAACTGAAGCCTTGTTCCATAGATAATATATTGTATAAAACTTTGCACCAAAATTAAGAATATCCCATGTACTTAATAGAAGATAGAGCATAAATAACGTATGAGTTATATTTAATACATATTACCCATACGGTGACATGAATCAAATCATTTTGACAAACATGTGATTCTGTAAGTAGTTTCTTCAACATTCATTTACGACCCTATAAAGTATATAAGCATATACTGTGAATCTTAAAGTTACATAAGCCGATTAAATGACGTTCGCCTGACCGTGATGTACAATATAAATTTATTTAAAGTATTGGCCATTGTTAGCTATTACCTTTTCCCATCTTTCTGGAAACATATGGATTGCGAGCCAAAAGAACTGCTCATCTTTTGAGGTCAAGAACGAATCAAGCCCATATCGGATACTCTGTTCCAAAGTATCCCAGAGAGAGCGTTCTGCATCGATCGAAACAAATAGTTTTTGGACTTGGCACGGTCTGGCATATAAAGCGGATGAGGCAAAACTTTCCAACCACTTCTTTCTAAATAATTTTTAACAGATATTGCTACATGTGGCCGAGCGTTGTCATGATGGAATATTAAAGTTTAATGTCTGCCCGCACATTCTGAGCATTTTTCAGCCAATGCTCGTTTCAAAGTTGCGTTCCGTACGAGTCAGATTTCACTTTTGCTCCCACCAAATGCAGAGCATTATCTTAGCGTTATTATTTGGCTTTGGTGTCGATTCGGCTGGTTGGCCGGGCTTCACGTACGATCTCTTACGCTTTGGGTTATTGTAATGGAACCATTTTATATCTCAAGTAATTATTATTATAGCATTCAACCATCATTTTGGAATCGCAGCTTCAATTCGTATGGTACCCAATTTGGCTGCTTTTGGATCAATCCTGCTGCTTGTAAACGTTTTGAAATTGCTGATTGAGTAGCTTCCAATGATTTTTTGTTTGACAATAACCTTCATTGAGAAATGCCTTCAATTCTTGGATTTCAAACATTTTTAGCGCACAAACAATCTCACGCACATTGAAACCGATGGAACATATTCACCATAAGCTTTGGTGAGTAATCGGTTCAGCTTCAAATTAAAGAAATAAAGCCAAGCATATGACGCTTTGTTGGTACAAAATTCGACATTTTCGAAGCAAAAAAAAAACTTAGTTATTTACACTGTAATGTTCAGTAAGTGAGAATAAATGACAGATATTTACCCTTCAAAATGACATATAAGTTATTAAAACAAAAGCCGAGTTCAAAAGATACTTAGGAAAGATTCTTAGGAAAACCTTCACAGTGAGATATGTGTTTCACTATTCTCTCCATATTAGAATGGAATGTATTATGCAGGAATTAGGGAACTTTTTTTCACGTTAAGAAACGTAATGTACTTTATTTAGAAGAACTCATCCATTTGAAGTCGATTGACTAACCACATTATAGTGTTGTTACTAACCACATTATAGTGGAAAAAATTCATTATTTAGGCGCACTGTCCATATGTGGAATCAACTTTCTGCATTTGTTTTTCCTGTCACTTTAAATTAAATGACCACAACTATTACTCCTAATATCATCCTTCCCTGGTTGCTGGTCAAAGAAGATGAAAAATATTAAGAAAATGCTTAGATACGACGCACAGTGCTTCGTTTTCATATAGGCAATGGACAAAAATAGAAGGAGTTATTGCAGACGAATAAAAATTAGTAGACACGGGAACCTCCCATATATCCTGAATATATAATATTGAATAAAATTTACAGTTCTACTTCCAACATTTTAAAATTTGGTTATAATCATTTCAATAAAGTTATTGTTGCTTGTGAAAATTTTTGTTACAATCGCAGCAAGGATTCGGGTGGCTGCCATACACATCATTTTCCTTAAAAAACCTATAAGCCTGAATAAAATCACTAATTTTCAGAAATCCTTGTTCTCTCATAACATTAGATGCAAAATTATGGAAATGTCATCGGAAGGATATTCATAATTCCAATACATCAAGATTTCTATATCCTGTGTAACATTTTTTTAAATTTTCATTTCATTAATTTTGTTATTCACATTTCAAATCAACATCATTCCCTACAAACGTGTATAAATGTACACAACTTATTTAAAACAAGTAAGAGAGCTATATTCTGCTGTGCCCAAGTTATACTTTAAAATAAAAATTTTAAATATTTTTATATAAACAAAATACATTTTTTTTTCAAAATTTAAAAAAAAAAAATTTTTCGAAATTGTTTTCATTTTTTTTTTATTTTTTTTTAAATCTTTTTTTTAATTTTTAAACATTTTTTTTTAAATATTAGTGAAAAAGAATTTATAAAAAAAAAGTTCGGGTTAAAAAATAATTTTCCCGATTTTGACCAATTGTAGGTCCAAATTACTATAGCCCTACATAAATCGATGTAATGGACTTTGAAATGTCTATCATTAGATATCCATATTGTCTATATTAATGACTTAGTAATACAGATATATTTCAAAAATAGGCTAAAATTAGAGGTTGTCCCAGATTTTTCATTATATCTCAGACATTTGTGGGCCGATTTTCTCGATTTTAAATAGCGACCGAGCCGGAAGAATTCCCGATATTTTGATGTATCAATTATGTCTGTAAGTTATTTGGGGGCTATGGAAAGTTGATTTCAACATACAGACGGACATGGCTATATCGACCTCGCTATATATAACGATCCAGAATATATATACTTTGTGGGGTCGCAAATGAAAAATGTAGAAATTACAAACGGAATGACAAACTTATATATACCCTTGCCACTCATGGTGAAGGGTATAATTAGGCTATTGAAATATGCTCCGGTGAAATAATGAAACTGAAACTGTAATATTAGAAACTGGATGTTGGATTATACTTTATGTGTCCCTAATATCTCCAGAAGCTCATATTACTATCTCAACCTAAGAATGTGGAGGTTATATACAACTATTGAGTTACTTACATTTACGGTAAAAATGTATTATTTAAGTGTGCCATCAAAAACATTTTTTTGAAGTTCTAGTCAAAACGGATAAATAACGATTTCACATTATAACAAATAAGAGATAGGTATTAGATAAAATTAAAGAAAAATTAAAATCTATTAACATATTTTTTTGCAAAATTAAATCATACTGTGGTATTTTTAGGATTTCAGCAAAAAAAACATACAACTTCAAGAACCAAATAAAGAACTATTAATACACTTTATGACATAACACTCCTTTTATTAAATAACGCAATACTTCTTAGCTATTTAAAAAAAAAAAAACGGTATTACTTTATAAAAACAAGAAAAATCTGGAGCTATTTCCCCAAACCAAATTGAATCAAATTGAAAATTTACGAAATGTGATTTTATACATTTAAGCAAAAGCTAAATTTTAATAGTTTTCATACGAAAGGACAACTTATGATTACATTTTCTTAAATATAATACTTAAGGATATTCTATAGTAAAACATAATCAAAATCGATTAACATATATTTTACTAATATTCCAACAAAGTTTTAAAATTTCTGGCTTACAATAAAAAAAAAGTTAATTATTAAAAGTAGCACAGATTAAACATTTAAACTTTTTTTTGACAAACACAATAATTTCGCATAATTTCACATTCATATTCTTTCATTTGCAGCCAATCACAAGTTTATATCTTTTAAAACGAACTTTTAACAATTATATTAGTTAACCATAAAAAAAAATTTTTTTTTTCTCAATCAAATTTATGTTTAGCGACCTCTAGTGACGACAAAAAGAGATGTTTATAAATGAATCTTTTTCACTCGAATTAGGATTTGGTTGTCCATTCAAAAATATAAATTTCAATAACATCAATGACATGATCTTAATTTTGATTTTTGTCCATTGAACAAAGCACTGTGCGATGGGAATGACAAATCCCAATTACTACAAATCTTTTACACGACTAAACTAATTCCTTAATCTCACACTATGCCACTTAACGATTTAGTATTTTTAATTTTTGCACTTTAATTTAACTTTAGTTTAACTTATTTCCCAATTACACACTACTTCCCAATTTAAGACATTCGATTTTGAAACGAATTTAAATTTGGCCGCAAATTTTTAATTATAATTCCAGAAGCAAAGTTTTTTTTATAATTTCATTACATACAAATTATGTAGTATTATTAAATTATGCCTATAAATTTAACATGATAAGCAGTTTTAGTTTCACGTGCCAGACATTGGCTACTTTCTTATGGCGTGCACTGTACACCACGTTTGCTTTAAATTGTTAATAATTAAAATTTTAGGCTGGTGCCTTTTTTTGGTTTTCTGTCTTATGCAAATAAGCACTTTATTTCTATGGATGTAAGTGTGTAATCATAATCATGGAATTTTGAACTTTCAAACACAAATGTTACGAAACATGGTTTGATAAAACATGTACAAACCTAAACGGGCAACAAAATGTTTAAAAAAAACATTTCTATTGTCAAACTTAAGAGATTTGATTAATTTATTCATATTGAAAAGTGAAAAGCAGAAATACGTTATAAGAAAAATTAGTAAATTTAATGATATTTAACAGGTAATTAAAAAAATATGTATAATAATGTCTAGGCCACGAACAAGTTCGTTGTTAAGAAAACCATAGAGGCAAACGTTGGAAGCAATACAAATCCAAATATTTAGAGATTTTAAAAGCTGAATTGCTAGAATCTCAAGATAAATTGTTTTAATTAATAAGTGGCAATAAAAAGTTACACGAATTGTTTCCAGTTTCATACAAAAAGCTCAAATTTGAAAGGTCAGTTAGCCACACCATGGCAACATAACTTTTTATTATTGACATAATTTGCTGTTGCTCCTCCATTACTTTCAATTAATTTTTTATATTTCATCATGTGAACTGTTAATGGGAAAAACCATGATGAACATTCACAACTGTTGAATGGAATTATGTACTTTTTTTTTTCCTTTAATTTTCTGAAATCAAAATTTCAAGAAATACGATTGTATGCACTTGATTGAGCTGTACTCTGTATAAACGATTGTGAGCAATATGCAGTTAATAAGTTCTTGTTTTATTCCCATTGCAAAATAGCATCACTTTAAGTTTATTCAACTCTACGATCACTCTAGATTTCATTCACTTGTTAAACACAATCACTAAGCGATCAGTCAATCCCCCCTTTACACATTGTTCTGTGCCTTTTGCAGCAACATCTACTTACTATACTCTATGTGTCACTCACCCAACCATTTCATTCTTTGATACCGTCGTCTCAATGGCCTTCAAAATGACAATTTAGTCATTTTATTAAACAAAAAATAATAAAAAAAAATTAAAAAAATAAAATGAAAAGATTCATATTAAGTATATTCTAAAGTGTATTCAACTTTTTCTTTGCTGATCAACTGTATGGACGAGAAAGGTAACGACTTGGCAACGTCATCAGATTATTTGCAGCTTGTTTATGACTGCTGAATATAATTTGATAAGATTATCAGAAAACATATTGCAAATATGGTAAGATGAAAAAAGAGATTAAGGAAATAGAAAACTTGTTTACCAGTCATGAAAAAGTAGGGTTAACGTTTTAATTTTTTTTGTTTAGCAAGAGAGTCAAAAACTTGTTTTTACTTCCTGTCGAGTAGCAGTTAATGGCTGTAAAGGGGGTTTCCAAATAGGGTGGATCATTGTTGAAATGACATAATAAATAGATTGTGTGAGCTAAGGATGCAAAATATGGTATGATGGTACTTTTTTTGATCCTTTCAAACAATTTTCAGTATTTTATTTAAGAACACAAACTATATTGAGTGTATGACTTAAAAATGAGCGATTTACAATATATAGCGTATCTTTTAAACGCGGTGTTTGTTTTTAATAACTTATGTGTCATTTTGAAGGCCACATATCTGTCATTTATTCTCACTTAGTTACTGAACATTATAGTGTAAATAACAAAGTTTTTTTTTACTTCGAAAATGTCGAATTTTGTGGCAACAAAGCGTCATATGCGGGAAGTTTTGCTTTACTTCTTTAATTTGAAAAGAAGTGGCGTGGTGAATGTATTTAATCGGTTTCAACGTGCAAGAAATGGTTTGTGCAGCTCAGAAGTGGTGATTTTGACACGGAAGGCAAATATGGTTAAGGACAGCCAAAAAAGTGTGAAAACCAAGAATTGGAAGCATTGCTCCATTAAGCAATGCATGGAATTACAGATCCTATGGACTTGCTTGCATAATAGGAAGTATACGCAATCTTCCTGATCATATTGATTACTGCACTCCCAAGCCCTTCCTCCTGAGGAACTCCGCTTTCTCAATCCCATACAATATGGAAACTGTTGATGGTCTCCCTGCTGATGAGATGAGACTATCCATCTATACGGATGGGTCTCAAAAGGGAGACAGAGTAGGCGGTGGTGTATACATCCCTGAATTTGGAGTAAGAATGTCTTTTAGACTTCCAGATGGATGCAGCATTCTTCAGGCCGATTAAAAGAGCGGACAACTGGCTCAGATATTACAGTGTATCTGGTAGGGATATCCGTAAATATACTGACAGTAAAGCCGCAATTAAGTCCCTGATAGGTGTTTATACAATATCGAATATGGTCCAGGAATGCCGGGAATCCTTAAATGGGATGGCGAGACATTCGACAGTTGTACTCACATGGGTACGTGGACACAGATACAATGAAGGCAATTGTATTGCCGATCACTTGTCAGGATTGGGAGCCTTTCTGCCGCTGCCTTTCTGCAAGAAACGTATACATGACATATATTATGAACTTGCCCAAACGAGGTGGGGTAATGAATCCACCTGTGCTATTACGAGGATGATATGGCCTGCGCTGGACTACACACGCACGTCATATCTACTTCGACTACAACGAATACGACTCAGCAATATGGTGGCGATGATCACCGGACATTGCACTTTCGGTCCCCATGCTGCAAGACTTGGGTTAGCTTATAACGACTTCCGTAGAAGTTGTCAGAATGAGGAAGAGGAAGAAACTATTCTACACTTCTTTTGTAATTGTCCGGCACTTGCTGATCTACGGGCCAGACTTTTAGGTGAGAGATACCTTGGTACCCTCTCCGGGCTATCAGTGAAGGAATTAAGGTGCATAGACGCCTTTATGAGGGAAAGCAGGTGGTTGAAAAGGCCGGACTTGCAAATTGCACCACATGGCGACCCGACAACTGTCCCATGATGGTCTGCGTTACTTGACTCTCAACACCTTATCCTCTTACTCCTCCAATTTCTCCTTTCTCTTCTTGCTTAATAAATCTATAGAATTCCTTTCATCTACTTCTATTTCTTTTCTCTCTGTGTTTTTCATCTTCTTTCAGGTACCACAAAAGGAACGTTTATTGGACCCAAGTGAGCTGTACAAACGAAGGATTTGGACGGCTGCCTGATAACCTAACCTATTGCTCCATGAAGATTTTTGTAAAACTCTACAAGAGCTTGCATGATCATTAGGTGCTACTCAAGCAGCAATATCAAAACGATTTTCATCCCGTATCATACGAACTGAAACTGAGAGTCCTTGGAAGACGATTTTGTATGTCTGAAATGCTGCTTGAACACTATAAAACGAAATCATTTTTGCACCGAATCATAACTTACGATGAAAAATTTATACATTACCATAAACCGAAGCGTATGATATCGTGTGTTAAAGCCGGCCAACCAGCCGAATCTACACAAAGCCAAATATCCATGGGGCTATAGTCCAGACATGGCCCCATCCGCTCTCTCTGGGATAAGCGAAGCAGCACTGAGCATCCGAAATTGGCTTGATTGGTTCTTGGTCTCAAAAGATGAGAAAGATGGGAAAAGCTCATAGCTAACAATGGTCAATACTTTGAATCTTTCTTCTACTATTTATATAAAACACAAAAAATTTGTCTACCTATGTCCGTTATAGACTCTGAAACTCTCGAACCGATGAGCTCCAAAGCGGTTTTATTAGAAATTTTTTTGAAATTAGTACTATTTTTGTTAAAAAAAAAAATTCTTATAAAACCTCTTCATTAATAAAGAGTTTTTAACGTAGTACCACACGCCGGGTATCAGCTAGTTTAAAATATAATTGTATCATAAAATAAATGAAAAATACAATTGGTCAATTCACACGGTCTCCTCACAAGGTCTCTTATCATGTCATATTGTCATAATGTCCTATTATTTCACAATGGTTTTTATTGCTTTTCAAGCAAAAAATTTCCTAAAATAATACTACTTTCTATGCTATGTTTATTGTGTTATCGTTACCAACCAGCAGAGATCTGCGCCGGACGCCTAAGAGTCGATTAAGCCGAGCCGTAGAGTCGTGATATATTAGGACTTATGACAATATGACTGATAAGAGACCTTATGAATTGACCAATAGCATACAGAGTACTATTATTTTAAGACATTTTTTGCTTGAAAGGCAATAACAACATTTTTAAACCATTGTAATATATTAGGACATTATGACAATATGTCATGATAAGAGACCTTGTGAATTGACCAAATATATAAATTTAACTTTACATAGCAACCAACTTTTCAAATCCATGAATTTTTGCATTAAATTCTTAACAGTTGAACAATTCTAAACCTACAAGTAAAAAAAAAGAAAAAGAAAGCTTTAGGTCAATGTATTGTAAGCTGACCTTAATGATTAAAATGAACAAACAAAAGGTTTAACATAAAACTATGGGTTATTCTATGATTAATGGTTAAAGAAACTATTTGCAAACAATTGAAAATTTGCTGATTGCTGCATGTTTTACAGTGGTATGCTAAACAATGATGGTATTATGGAATAGCCCATACCCAAATCATATTGTTCTGTAGACAACTTTCATGGTTTACAACAATTTATATGAATTTTATTATGTTCGTTGCTTTTTTTTCTTGTTGATTTTGCTTAAGAACAATACCTAAAGAACACGCAATAGTTTTGTTGAATTGAAGATAAAAAAAAATTAAATTGCCCGGCCTGAGGGATAATTTTCACAAAAGAAAAAAAAAAACCTTTTTTAACAAACTTATTTTTTAGAGTGTATAACGATTTGACCTATTTATAAGTTAGCTATTTTTAAGCTCAACTAATAAATCAATTGACATTTGAGTAAAGATCAAATAAAAAGGGTTGCGTTTCAATGAGCTATTAAATATCGAATTTCAAAAAAGGCACACAAAAATTGCCATAAAATGTCCGCTACCTTTGTTTGTTAAAAAGGAGGAAACTTAACCTAATTCCCATCACAAATCTGAATTGAAAAAGGTAAGATTCTTGAAAGTGGTTTAATAGAGTTTAAGAAAGGTACATATTTTAATGTATGAATAGTGTGTAAGTGTTTAATGCCAAAATGAATTTTGCATAACAGCAATAAACCGTTAATGTGTTTATGAAATTTTTTATCTATTATATCATTGCTTTTAGCAAATGTATAAATTCCTAAAATCCGACTATTATACAATTATAAAAACTCTGAATAACAATATTTTAGTTTTATATCAAAAGGTAGGTTCAATTTAATCCAAGTAACATTCTTAATTCTGCAAATCTTTATTTGATCCTATATAATATCGATTTCCTACTAAGATCTTAACTACAGCTTGTTTATTTTAATAAATATTTTTTTATTTTTTAAGCAATTAATGCCTATATAAAAATTATGTTACTTTCTTTGGGAAAGGGATAGATCGGGGATGGAAAGTTGGTGAAAGGAGGAGAAAAGCTTATATAGCCAAATTGATTCCAGTTCCTTTTTTGTCAGTTTTTTCATCTTGGACCAGCACTCACGGGATGCCCCTATTCATACAAATCATGCAAAGCATTGTGTTGGAACTAGGAAAATAGATTATGGGAGGGAGGAAAGAGGGAGTACTGTTTGTGGACATTCGATTTGAACTTTCCCACATTGGAAATGGCAGGAAACACTTCAGCGGGAAGTTTGTTCCACATACTTACAGTACGGCTAAAGAACGAATTATCCCTGTAATGTGTTGTGTGGTCCACTGGTCAATCGACCACAAAGGGATGTGTTCTTGACGAAAAACGTGTATTACGTAAAAATCAGCGGGTATCAGGAACAAATTCCCTAATCAAGAGAGTCTGATTCCACAATATGTACACCATCCATAAATACAGATGAAGCAACATTGTCTGTCGTTCGTTTTTGTGTCAACATGCAACACTGAGTCTTGCGGGCGTTGAAAGCGCTCTATTCGCACGACCCCATTGTCACAAAGTCCCTATTAAGGGAATCATTCATATTTTGCCTCATTGCTCCAATCTCCGACAGGCTTGGTGAATGGCAAATGTTGCTGCCATCTGCAAAATAATATATAGGGTTGGAAGATTGACGTAGAAGGTCATTTAGAAAAATAAGGAATAGAGTATCTTGAACTCGTTTGATGAGATCCCATCTATAACAACTCGTATAGTGTGATTTCTGAGCAAGCTCGATATAAATCGAGAGCAGTTATTACCGAATAACACCTGTTGCAGCGGAATTAGAGAAATGTTTCATTAGTGTAATTTTAACATTATTACCATAATCGTAATCAAAAACAGTGCAGGTAAATTTTTAAGAACAGCATGGTCTAATTTATACATTGAATAGCCAGATCAGTGCTCTTATAGAACCTCTCGTGTCTTTATTAGTAAGGTTAATTCTTTATAAATTCATTTTCTAGCAATTGATTATTCTATAACATACTAGAAAAGTGATTGCGATAATTTCCGAAAGTGTAGTCAAATCAGTTTCAATTATGATAACAGAATCTCACAGTGATGAGCTGATTGCCAGTAGATTTAATAAGAAGACAATTTGGCTCTCAACTCGGCTTAACACTGTGTGTCCATGCTCGAGGTGGTACTACGGAGATGCCTTAATTATGAATCATTATATAGAAATCAATTATTGCATAGTGAGGGGATTGTTCGGTATTCTTCATATTCACCCCCGAAGTTGAAATGTGTTTATCAGGACCTTATCCAACGGGGTGATCCCCCTAAGGTTTAAGGAGGGTGGGTAGGTTTAGTGGAGAGGTATGGAATAAAGGCCCCTTTCAGTGTACTACAGTCGAAGATTTCTACCATTTGGAGGGCGGAAAACTGGGTAATATGTAACTAGGAATATTTGTATATTTACTGACAGTAATGCTACCACTAGGTTCATAGCACATTGGACATATTTCAGAAACAACGAATTTCTGTTGTCTCTAAATAATATGGCAGACATTCGAAGGTGACGCTGATTTGGTTTCCGGACATGGCAATTACGGCGGTCGGTGTTAGATGAGACGATAGTAGACTACTTGATAGCCATTTCAGCGGAAACAATGTGAACTCAGACGGATTATGGCTTAACTACGACAGTTGTAGAATGGCATAGCTGATCGGGTTTTCTAGTACGCACTTATATCACAGGTTACTGTAACATAGCGACCCATACTATGCATATGCATCGAGCTTTCAAAGATTTTGGAAGGGATTAAGATGGTACTTCATTTAATCTGGCTTTGCTCGCTTTTGTTTAGAAAGAGAGACAGATTATGTACTTGAACATTTGACTTTGTTTAGAAGACTTATCTGGAACTGTACTCTTTCATCAAGGACACCGAATGGTTTGGAGATACAGATACAGAGTTACACAAATTGCAGCCAATCTAACCTTATCCGCTTAAAAAGTTAGTACAATTGATCTATTTTGTGAAACTTATTTTTTGATACATATAATATTAGTGACGAAATGGTGACAGACTTTGAATTAGGATGAAACAATGAAACAAATCTTTATAAAATTTAATTTTTCATAGATAAAATCTAAATAGCTAAACCTATAACTCTTCTTCATGCAATAAAAGAGATATGTATGATAGAGGTAGAGGTGGGTGTTGAAAGTCGTCAAATTCAAAACGAACGATCTGAAAAGTTGTAATTAATTTCGATCGATTTCAAGAATAATGTTTAAACCAATGGCTTATTCTTTTTTAGCATAATATAGCCCATATTACAAATAGCACATAATTTAACAGAATTTAGACATGAAATGTGAAAGAAATTAATTCAAACGAAATAGATTTCCATTACCTACCTGAAATTATTCGGTGCATGACTTAAAAATTCGGGATTTACAACAGATGGCGTATCTTTTGAACTCGGTTTTTGTTTATCATATCTTATGTCATTTTGAAGGGTACATATCTGCCATTTATTCACACTTACTTATTAAAGATTAGATTATAGTGTAAACAACAATGTTTTTTTTCTTCTTTTCCACATTTCCCCACTTGGTTAGCAGTTATTAAGTTTGATCGTTGGTCCTTATACTTCATGAATGGGTTTCTACTTTGTATTTTTTTGTACTTACTAAATGGAATGTGTCCTTGATAGGTATGTTGCCATTAAATAGTATTTATAATATCCTAGCTGAATCCAAACTTTCTATCCCTAATTTTATCACCACATACTGTTATTTTGAAAACCTCTCTATTACGACATCTCCATTATAGGCCCTCTTTAGTATTTTATGATTAATTTTCTTGGTATGTTAATTTTATTTAACATTTATTGAAATTCATATAAGTAAACTGGATATAAACGGGTGTTAAATGAATGTCTGAATGAGTCTGAGTGAGTGAGTGAATGACAATATTGTAACCAATTCCCATTATTGACCAGTCTCTAGCGTGGTTAAGATTTGGAGTTGCTTTTTATTTTGTTTGTTTGTTCAAAACGATAATGAAATAAATTTCACCGCAGCTGTTGCATGTAATACTTATATTTTTTATTGAAGTTTTTTTTTACTTATAAATATAAATACTTACATAAATGAATTATATTTTTATAGTAATTTTGGTAAACCCTTTTGGCTGTTTTGTAAATTTGTTTGTTTATGGCAAACAAAGAAGGGGAAAACTTTTACTGAAACCGGAATGAGGGAATCTGGCATACGAATGGGAAGAGTTCAAGGTGAAAATTCGAACGTTTAATTGTAAAACTAAATATTTAAATATTGACAAAATATTGTGATGAAAATAAAATGATGGGGAAAACAAGAAGAGGCAATTTTAATTAAAAAGGGATTAAGTAGGCTAATGTTAAAAACTGGTGTTACACAATTTTTAACCGGAAATTGTGTAAAAATCCCTGCAGTTAAAAATAGATTATTTATCATTTGTTTGAATGTGGTTTAAACTATAGAGAAAATATACAAAGAGCGGAAACTAGAAAAAAACTCAAAGATAAAAATGATCCAAAATAAACACATATAAAATAGATTTGTTTACATTCCTACCACTTAGGTTTTTGACAACTGAGTTAGGTCTTTGACAGGAGAGTTTTCGATCTATGTGTATTTATCTAGGGTTTAAACCATAGGGCAACATAAACACGAGACGTAACTGTCAAAAACCTAACTCTTGCAACAACAAAACACATGCTAGTCAATGTATTTTGTTTTTGTTTTATTTTTGTTTAACAAAACAAAGTGTCTCGTCTTTATGTATAATTCTCTTTGGTTTAAACACTTCAGTAATAACATAAGTACCACATCTTCTGCACAATAAGCTATATTTTTAGTTTGACAAGACTTTTGAAAATACAAATTTGCATAAAACTATTTGCAATACTTATTTGTATATTAGTTTTTATGAAATTTAGTTTGGTTGTTATGTTTTTTTTTTTTTTTTTTCATTAGTTTATATTTATTTGACAAACACTTGAAATTCAATAAAAATAAATGTATAAATTACATAATAAACAAATGTTTATGGATTTTATAACTGAATTTTTAATATTATTCATATGGTTGTACAAACATTTAGGTAAGAAGAAATTCGACAAATAAATAACAAAAATCCATTTAATAAATAAATTTTGACCTATAATTTCAAAATTTAAGTTTTAGTTATTTTTTTAAAAAAAAAAAAGTATTAAATTGTTTTTGTGGGAATTTCATATCAATAAATTTTAGCATGCAAATTTTTTTATATGTGGTTTAAACAACAGAAAAAACAAATTTTGACAAGTTTGTAAAGTTGAAGAAATAAATTTTACATAAATTTCTCATAAACTTGGTAACACAGCAAGAGTTTGCTTAAGTTTTAGGCCTATTTTTGGCAAATGTGGCTGCTCATTAATAAAACATTTCTTTTAATTTAAGTTTGTTGAAGTTTTTAAAACGATTTTTGGTCATTTTATTGCTTGTGTGTTTTTTTCTTTTTTTGCATGACATTTACAAATTATGAAAATTGTTGCTAATGCAATACATATAAATTTGATCAAAAAACTGATTTATATTTAACGATTTGCTATACATATTGGGAACAAATCATTATGGTTCGTGGTCCTATAGATAACTGAATACGGATGATATCTTAAATTGATCGTACAAGGGGAACAGTTTCTGACGCCACACATTGATTGAAGAGTGGCGGCCGAAATTCATTTTTTTCATG
Source organism: Calliphora vomitoria (assembly GCA_942486065.2). NCBI lineage: Eukaryota > Metazoa > Arthropoda > Insecta > Diptera > Calliphoridae > Calliphora > Calliphora vomitoria. The sequence goes on from OW818032.2 coordinate 4,762,756, forward strand.
TTCGCCGATTGGGATAATTTTTTGGTATTTTGTTGTCAGATATCTGAATATTATGATTCTGTAATATTAGGCTGATTTATTTATTATTTGTTTGGACAGACACGCTCGTAGTTCATATATGTTTGCTTGTTTAAAATGGCATGCAAATTTACTGTATATTCAATCTTTTGGTACAATCACAGTAAACTTACTATTTGACTTTGTTTTGTATATTTTCGTAAATGACAATTGTCATAGATGAGATTAGCATTAAAAAAAAGTTGGAAAAAGTGCCATATACAAAATTTAGTAGAACAAAACAAGGGTTAATTTCCATTTTTGCACTGTTATTGTAAATTCTAGACCTTAAAGTATATTTTTTACAAGTTTAATTTAAATTGGTCCAAAAATGTATAATATTTCGCTATCTTTCTTTTATAAATTCCAAATATTGCTAAATTTTACCTTTGAACTTCACCATTTAAGGGTTAACGTTTTCCGATTTTAGTAAAACTTTCATAGTATATCTAAAATTATCTGAACTATAAGATTCTGTATAGGTTTTACTTAAAATTCGTAAGAGTAAGGAAATTGCTCTCATTCGCCAAAATATGACCAAAAAAATATTTTTTCCCGAAAATCACAAAATTCAAATCGTAGGTACGGAAAAACTGTAAGAGGTATTGACATAATTTTTTCATATTTTTATTCACTATTATGATCTCAACAGATCGCCATGTAATGTTCAAGAAATTCTAAAATTTGTTTAACAAAATGTTTAAAAATTTGAAAATGGAGATTCGAAACTGTCGTTAAAAAAAATTAATTTTTTTGGCCATCCCTGCGAATGGGCTAACGGTATTGTACAAAGACAAAAACTCATATAAATGTAAATACGGATATATTTGAAGTAAAAATGAGCTTTTATTTTAATATTTCTTAAAATTTGTTAATTTTGTCCCTACATTTCATGTTCAAGTGGCCTGAGACACGTTAATGGCCTGGGGAATTTTTAATAACTTTAAAATTTTTTCACCAATTTTTGTCATTTATATCTCATTAGAACGAAAATTACGTACACATTTCGATTATTTTGCATTTGATTGTAAAAATAATTATTTAGTAGTAAAATTTTTACAAAAACTAAAAAAATTAAATTTTTCCGAATTTTTGCGATAATACAGTTTGTGGGTCAATTTGACCTAAAGGAGCTATAGGATTAATCTCAAAAAGCTTTTTTTATAGTAATTTTCATTAATATAAATAAATCTACATATATCTATAACATAATACAGAAAGTTAAGGAGTTTCACAAATTTATTTCAAATAAATAGTAAAATTTTGCATATATTGCCTTTGACCTCGATGCGCGTCCCGAAATCATTGTCCGATTTGCCTCAAATTTTCAGCACTTTACTTTTAGATCTAGTGTCACAATATTCCACCCGGCACTCTTCAAAATTCGAACACACATTTTTTTCCATACAACTGATTGTCACTCTAACATACATACTAGTCAATCTGTGTTATCAAAAATTGAAATGGCGTCAAATAAAGCTGAAATTCAGAAGAGATTAAAGTTGACACTGGGCGTAAATATGGACGCGGTGACGCAAGGTATGGGCACAACAAACGATGGCAATACGGCAAGAAGATTTTTCGAAAATCCAGCCAAAACTGCAGACGTAAGTGGCATAAAAGATGAATAGATTTAAAATTATTTTGGCCGCAATAAATTGTAATGCAGCGATCGACAATAACAAATTTCATATATATTGCATGGATACTGCCAAGTTGTTTGTTGATCTCTATGGCTGGTACTACATGCCTGTAACTGTACATAAGATTCTGGTGCATGGTAGCGAAATTATAGCAGAAGCTATTCTGTCAATAGGTATGTCTCTATCTAAATGCCCTTACTCAATGATTTCATTTATATTTTTTACATTTTAATTGATTATTTGTATTAGGGATGCTGTCCAAGGAAGCTCAGAATAAAGACTATAGAGACTATAGATTATATCATTCGCGAAGAATTGAACGTGTAGCCACTAATGAAGATGTAATGCATAATCTTTTATTGTCTTCAGACCCTTTTATAAATAGTTTTCGCACAAAGCTGCAAAACAAAAAATTGGAGCACGTTAATGATGTTAAAAAATTAGTAAAAGACTATGCTTAAATTGCTTATTCATGTTTTTTCTACGGGAGATGGGCGTAAAAGTGGGCGGATCAGGTATATATTTTCAGGAGCCCATTGTACAATTATAATATTTGTTTTTTGTGAAAATTGAGTTGATGCATTAAAAATCAAGGCAGTTATGGCACTTTTTCAATACATGATGTATGGGAAGTGGGCGTAAAAGTGAGCGGATATTTTTCAAATTTCACACAAATGATTCTGAGTGTTTAAAAATGCAATGTGCCAAAAAACAATGCCTTAGGTCAAAATTTAATTTTCACTTTGTATGGGAGGTGGGCGTAAAAGTGGGCGGATCATTTTGATTTTTCCATTTTTTTCTTAATTCAAACAGAAAATGCCCATATGCCAAGTTTCATTGTCCTTCGAAAACTTTTAAATTTTTAGCCGCTCGTTCTATGAAACTCAATCAATGTGCGCCACTTCCCTGACTGAGTCATATTGTTTTCTTAGCATTAAAGAATTCCTTCCTGACCCGAGCAGAAGTAGATAACAAAAGTACCCATATGTTAAGGCTTAAATTTCGCATGTGGAGATGCACTCCTACTTTGTATTAAAATCATTCTCTTCTCCCTTTCCCCTTGCCACACTTTTAAACTTAAGATGGCTGGCTGGATATTGTTATGTTAAAAAGGATTAGTCGCTAACAACTCCCCTGGTTTGTTAATATCCGGGTCAGTTTTAAAAAAGTTATTATTCATAGTCCACCTCAAGCATGAGTGCAAAAGCACTTAGAAATTTTACTTTTTAATATATGATTATTATTTTATTTTCTTAAAAAGAAAACAAATTCCATTTTTGCATTTAATCTTTTATATGGATTTCTGTTTGGAAACCAGCATTATTGCAGAAACATGCAAAAATTAACATAAAAACATAAATTTACATAAAATTTAATTCTTCAAAAAAAATAAAAAAAAAAAGAATTTAACCCTCATAAAAACATTTTATTTATGACCGCATAATTTTTAAATTAAACTTTATTTTTTAACACCCAATTTTTTGGTTGGCTGGCTGGCTGATGAGTGAGTTTCTGTTGGAAACCATCTTTAGTTGATTTTTACGTATATTTATAATGAAAGTGCTTTACATAAAACATAAAATGTGAAAAGGCGATCATCATCAAGCTGATGGCGATCTTAGCTTACTCTGGCTGGTTAGTGATGATAACGATGACGACCTAAATGATGACGAAGACTACCAAGATCACGACGGCAACGCTGCTGATGTAGATGATGGTGATAATGTTTGTTGATGATGTAGAATTGGTTTGGTTTTATTTGTTCATCTGTACGCAAAAATTAAATTAAAAAAAAAAAAAAAACACATTCATACAGCTGACATAGAAGTAGGTAGAAAGAAGTAGCAGTAGTAGTAATAATGACGCTGGAGAAAGTCTGCTAGTGTTGCTTAGCTCTCAGTTACTGGTAGACTTGGCAAAAACTAAAAAAACTAAAAAAAAGACGTTGGCAGCACACTAAACAGATTAAACAGACCCCAGAATAAGAGTTCAATAAACTTTTTAAGGTTTGCCAAACAAAAAAAAGTCTACTTCACAATGAAGTAAAGTTTGGTTTTTTCTTCTGCTTCTTCTTTGGCTTACAATATGTAACTGTGGCAATAAACAGCTGTTATATTGTTAACGGTTTCTTTGTATATGTATTCCAAAAATGACACATACTCTACCATTAAATACACACATACATATTCACATACATTATGTACCCACATTTACCATTTTGACTTATGTTAATTGTATGTTACGCATACGTTTGTATGGAGTTTAGACAATGTAGAGGAGTACTTCATGCATAAATACATACATACATACATGTCGTGTAATAAAACACGTAATGAACATTCATACATACATAAATATTCATTAATATACATTCATACGTATGTTTCTATATAGTTATTTACATGTGTGTATGTCTTGTATGTGAAAGCCCTACTGTGTCATTTATGTATGAATGCAAGTTACCAACAAAACAGCAAAATGAAAGAAAGGCGGTGATTTGCTACAATAATAAAATAAAAAAAAACTATATATATGTATTTATATACTGCCCACAAAATGAAATAAACCACGACCACTTTTAATATATTCTGTTGATATGAGCAGCTGCTGCGAACTAATTAGAAACGTTGGTCTTTTTTTTTTTTTGCTGGGACCAGCACTTATGCAATGCATTGTGTTGGAACTAGGAAATTAGGTTAAGGGAAGGAGGATAGAGAGAGTTGATTTTAAGTTTCCTACATTGAAAAGGACAGTAAATACTTTCACACACGCAGAAAAAAAATATTGCTGTGCATGGTTACTGTAACCATTTCAACATTTGTGCATGTTTACTGTAGCCATTTCAACATTTTTAACAATATTATAGCCACAGTAACCATATATATGATTATGGTAACAATAATATGGTTAATTTACGATTCACTTGATTGTATCAACCATATATATGGTTATAGTAAACATGTATATGTTTGTGACAATCATCCTATGAAGGACTTACCATATTATGTTGCTCTCGGCCTATGAATATCATAATCTGAGAAAAACATATTATGATAAAATAATTCTTCATATAAATGGTTGTCACAAACATATACATGTTTATTGTAACCATATATATGGTTGATACAATCAAGTGAATCGTAAATTAACCATATTATTGTTACCACAATCATATATATAGTTACTGTGGCTATAATATTGTTAAAAATGTTGAAATGGCTACAGTAAACATGCACAAATGTTGAAATGGTTACAGTAACTATGCACAACTATACTTTTTTTCTGCGTGCAGGAAGCTTATTCCGCATACGTACGGTACGGCTAAAAAACGATTTTTCTCTGTAGTGTCTTGTGCGATCCACTGACCAATCGACCACGAATGGATGAGTCCCCACCGATGAACGTGTAATTCGTATGAAACTAAGGGTATCGGGAACAAGTTCCCTAATTTCATTACAACACATTCCATTGTAGTATCCATAGAACAGTGAAAAACAAACCCACATTGCGATGATGCTCCAGAGAATCAATAGAGCTGGATAGCCTAGTGTCACCAATAATCATCTTAGACCTCTCCTGGACGCGATCGAGTAACTCCAAAATAGACTTCGAAGCACCTCCCCATACATGAGAGTTGAATTCCATCTTAGGTCGGATATAGATGATGTAAATAGTAAGGTGATCAGATGGAGTGAAGTATTTTCTACACCGATTTAGACAACCAAGACACTTGAATGCTTCTTTCGACACTTGAAAAATGTGTTTAGACCAGCGGACATCACATTGTATTCTCATCAAGATTATTTGATTCCACAATAATTACACGACCCATAAATACAGATGAAGCCACGTGGTCTGTTATTCGTTTATATATCAACATGCAACACTAAATCTTGCGAGCGTTGGAAGCGACTCTGTTCACACGACCCCATACAGAGATTGTCAGAAGGTCCCGATTACGAGAATCATTCAAGTTTTGGCTCATTGTCCCAATCTCGGAAAGGCTTGACCTATAGTTGAATGAATATGAATGGCAAATGTTGCTGTCCTCTGCAAAAGAATAGATAGGGTTTGAAGTTTATCGTAGAAGGTCATTTAGCAAAATAAGGAATAGAGTTGAAGAAAGAACGAAGCTTTGCGGTACCCCTGAATTAATCTTGAACTCGTTTGATGAGATCCCATCTACAACAAGTGCGATCTCTGAGTAAGCTTGATATAAATCGAGAGAAGTCATTACCGACACCAAAAGCAATAAGTTTCTATAAGAGAGCATAATGCCACACCCTATTGAACGACTAAGAAGTATCACTTTACTTATGCTATGTAAATTGTTCGACTCTAAATATGGTGGTTAACCATACTCTCCATAACTTTGGAAAGTGCAGAACAAATTGCTATTGGGCGTTAATTTTCAGGATTGTTAGACTCTCCCTTATTTGGAATTGACGTTACATTAGCAACCTCTCAATATATAGGAAATTCAACGGGACGGTATAATATGCTGAAAAGGGTTGCTAATGGACGGCTTATCGTCGAAGAACACTGTTTCAAGACCAGTGCTGGTTTAACATCCGGTCCAGGGGACTTGTTTATATTGAGATCCGCTAAAACCTTTTTAACTGCGCGAAAGAATATACTCGGCGTAGTTACTGATACTCTTTCAAGCTCGGGTAGTGGTTGATTGCTTTTCTGTAAGTTCGAATTATTTGCAAATAATTCAGCCAAAAGGTTAGATTTATCAACCGGGTCAGTAAATGATTGGCCATCCATTAAAAGAGTAGGAATTGAGGAATTAGCATCATCCTTTATTCTTTTAAAGAATGACCAAAAGCTTTGGCTAGAAGGCGTTGCTCGTGTAGAGATTTTTTACGCCTCAGCACTTTGGCACACGAAGATCTCGGCCTTTTGCGCAACAGCATTTTACCCCAGATTCTGAATGCTTTCTGTCTGGATCCACACTTGAATGGAAACACTCAAGGAAAACATTATTACATTATTACAAATAATTGAACTTTTAAGCTTACATTTAGTTTATTACTAAAATACAATACGCGAAAGAGAAATCCACACAAGGCGAATTCATATAAGGTGTACTCGTCCCTACAACAAATACAACAATACAAAAACAACATACATTTTTGTTTTTGTTTTTCATCCCATCTGTCAAAAAATACAAGTACGGCGAATTCAATATTAAACTGGAATTTAACAACAAACCAGTGTAAGTTTTATATTTATTGTTTTATTTCATGTGGAGGATGTTAAAATGTTCGATGAAAGTTCAAACGCGTGGAGAAACAGAAGAAATTGAATATAAAACAATAGGAAAAAAGTGGACGCATCAAAAACACACAAACACAAAGCCACACATATATATGACGCGCACCAATATTACCACAAATTTTGACAATTGAGATGAAAAAGCTGATGATCAGCTGGGCTAACGAGTACACCTTATATGAATTCGCCTTGAATCCACAGTAATTTGATCTCCGGTGTGTGTTCCATACTCTATTACAGTTCTATATTTTCATTAGTATCCTTTGAATGTTCAGATATGTTCCAGTGTAGACACATTTTATGCAACACAAGTAAGAGAGCTATATTGGGCTGAGCCGAATCTTATATACTCTTCAGCAAATTATACTTTAAAAAAAAATTTTTAATTTTTTTAGGTAAACAAAGTTTAACATTCTTTTTTTTCAAATTGTTTTTAAAAATTTTAAAAAAAATTTCAAAATTTTTTTCAATTTTTTTTCGAAATTTTTTTTAAAATTTTTTTTTAAATTTTTTAAAAATTTTTTTTTAAATTTTTAGTGAAAAAAAGTTATAAAAAAATAGTTTGTGGTAAAAAACAATTCCGGGATAAAAAATAATTTTCCCGATTTTGACCCATTGCCGGTCCAAATTACTATAGCCTTATATAAATCGTTGCAATGGACTTTGAAATATCTATCATTAGATGTCCATAATGTCTATATTAATGACTTATTAATCCAGATATAGATCAAAAATAGGTAAAAAATCGAGGTTTTTTCCTTATATCTCAGCCATTTGAGGGCCGATTTTCTCGATTTTAAATAGCAACTGAGCCAGAAGAATTCCCCATATACTGATGTATGAATTAAGTTTGTAAGTTATTTTGGGTCTTCAGATATTTGATTGACAGATAGACGGACATGACTATATCGACTTCGCTATATATAACGATCCGGAATATATATACTTTGTGGGATCGCAAATGCAAAATGTAGAGGTTACAAACGGAATGACAAACTTATATATACCCTTGCCACTCATGGTGAAGGGTATAAAAATATTGTACCAAACTGATCTACCAACTCGCACCAATTTAACAAAAAAAAAAAACAAAAATCTTCTAATTCCTATAAGTATGTCTAGAAGTTTCGATTAGATAAAAATTGAACTAATTAATGATAATAAAAGAAAAAAATTATGAAATATCAAACACAGCAAGTATTATTCAAAAATTTATTGTGGCCCCTGTATTAAATACATAGGTAACATTACCTAGAGTATTAAAATATTTAAAGTTCTATGATAAGTAACTGCCATACAAATGAGCGATTATGAAACATTTTAATAATTTCTAATTAGCAGAAAGTAGCTGTATGAGTAGGTACTACTTATACAATGTATGCATTAAGATTTATTTCTTCGGCTACTGTCAGTGTGTAAATGCTGCCACAACAGTTAACAACTCCTAAGTACTCCTTTTGTTAACTGCTTAAAATTTATTTCTGTGGCGATATTTATTTCACTCACTAATGATGGTCATGATGTTCTTGTTGTCATTGTCGATGTTGTGTTGTATTGTTGGTTTTGTTGCTGCAGTATTTAAGAACAATGATAATGATAATAATGGTGATGATCACTGTTAGGCGGATTTTAATGGCTTGAATGTAGTCGTTGTTCTTGTCGTTGTCTTGTGGTTTAGGTCATTGCTTTTAAAAAAAAGTTATGCTTTCTGCTTTTGACCAAAGTCGTTGTGGTAACAGTAGCCCACTAACAGAAACTGCAGCACTACCAGCAGCATATTCATATATTGCTGTTGTTTTTTTTTTTGCTTCTGCACAAGCTGCCACCAATTTTTTCTCTTTTTTTCATTTTGTTTTAGCGTTCATTGACTTAACGCACTACTAACTTAGTGCCACAGTCACCGAGACTTATTTTTTTATTATTCCGGCCAAAGAAATAATTTTTAGTATTATGAAGTTTTTAGTTTTTGTTTTTGTTTCTTTTGCTTCCCACTGACTTATGATGAATTATTTTACTTTATGTGTTTTTAGTCTTTAGAAATTAAGTTTTTATTTTATATGTACTTCGTAGAAAAGTTAATTTCGAACAATTGTTAAGTAAAACATTAAAATAAAGTACCCTACATTGGACATTATTTTTCAACTTTCGATAAAATTCAGTAATTGGTGAGCTGGATCAAAGGATAAAAAGGTCCTCTTTTAAGCATTTTATGATTTTTTTCATATTTTTCGCAAAAGAATCATGAAATTTAAGAACCATGTGAAGGTTATTTACCAAGCACTTTCAATTAGAGTTTCCAAAAAACCGATGAATTTCAAAACCGCGGTTTTGGTTTTTAAAAATTGAAAACCGATCGGTTTTGGTTCGGTTTTGTGATAATTTATTAACTATTAAATAAGTTGATAATATAGGTAATGCTATACAAATTTAAAGTTCAAACCTGACGAGTGTTTAAGAGGATTAAGGAAAATTGGTACTTTTTCTTTTAATGGTACCTTTTTAATATATTAAATTAGTTAGCTTATCTTAGAAAACATCTGTTTTATACTGCACCTCGATCTCGATTTTAATATACAGTGTCGGACAAAGTCGGTGATCCAACCTTCAATGTTAATACATGTGGTGGCAGTCCGGCTGGTTCCAATGAATTCAAAAATTTAGTAAGATAATCGACTGCTTGTTCATCGTTCATTACGTTCGGCTTCTGTAGCTTCATTTCCAGTGAAACAAATTTAAAGGAACTTCGCATCATCATTGGGAAGCAGGAGACATGATCCAATTCTGTGGTACATTTGGCCTTGAACTTTAAAGGTGGGCATGAATCCGACGTCATTCTAAATTCATTAATGGTATAGTATAAACATTTTATTTTGCCTCGCCATCAAAACCGTTATTTATATATATAGATGGAATTTGCGGTATAATATAAAAATTGTATTTTGCCACGCCCCTCCATCCGACCGAAAAAAATCTGACTTTACGGTGTTACCCGCTTGGTTATTCTGCAGATTCCCTGAAAATTTCATCAAAATCGGTTTAACCATTTTCGAGTTAATTCGAAACATTCATGTTTATATATATAGAATGGGAAAAATGGTTGTATGGGAAAATTCGAAAATCGGCTTTACAAATGGACCGCATGTACCTAATGTAGCATTTTAGGTATCTAAAACCATCCTCAGAAAATTTCCTTTCCTATGATACCAGTTTGGAGGTAATCAGTTGGATAGTTTCAGAGTCTATAACGGACATAGGTAGAAACATTTTTTGTGTTTTATATATTTAGATTTGAAAATAACTAAGACTTTGTTACAAAAATTTTGCATTATTTAGTCTGCTACATCATCTATTTTTACCGATCTGTTTTTAGAGATATTGGCTGAAAAAGTTTGTTTCTCATTTCAAAATTTTGAATTTTTCTACTGAAAATAGATTAAAAGTAAAAACCGAAGAATAATTGTCGGTTTCGGTTTTAGGCCTTGAAAAACCGCGGTTTCGGTTAAAATCGAACTGGAAACTCTATTCTATATAGTCCTGTGGATATGCCTCGTGAAAAAGTTTATATTTTATAAAAGCCATGCTAATGCTTTCAGCTTTTATAGTGACCAAACTCCGTTATTAATGAGAGCAGTTTTATATCTTATATGTACCCAACAGTTATAGGAGACTGTCGCGAACTAGTGATTTTACCTATCATTTAGGGTGAAAACAAGTTACAAACTAGGTACGTGACTAGTTATTTTAACAAGTGCATGTCCTAAGCAGGGGGTCAATTGACCCTTTTGGATCAGAATGAGTGTGTCTGATAGCAGACCCAAAGTAGTCAACACATAGGATTCACATACCGTTTACATAAAGTCAGTTACAACTTTTTAATATATTACTTTTGGTAGGTAAAATATCTACTTTATTAACTGCAGTATAAAACATTTAAAGTGACTACACTCTAGATTACTAAGAGACACTTAAGTGACAATTGGCTTCATGTTAGATTACCTGGGATGTATAAAGTAACCAATTCACTTCTCTCTGCACTACAAAGAGCACATATGTACATGTCAAATGACCCATAATATATAAATTGGAATCAGCAAACCGGTCAGACATTAGTGACATCTTGTTCCCATTTCCATTAAAATTTTCCACTTTCGTTTTTTGAAAAAAAATTTTAAGGTTCAATTCCTAACACTTCGATGACATAACTGCCAGTAGACAACGCAGTTTATATACAAGCAGCTGTGAAAGTTTACATTTTTTAAAAGAAGTTTTTAAGCTATTGAGTGGTAAAAAATTTCAATAAAGATTTTTTTAATAAGGAGTGAGACGTCAAATTCTTAAGACACGTTTTTCACTAAAACTTTTAACCCAAGTATTATTTGATTTTTTTTTATATCTAGTTACCTTTGTAAAACATAATAATGTCAGTTATGTTCATTTGTACTTAATCAGGTCAAAATGAGTGACCAGAAAAAAGTGAGTACTAAAATTATAAAATATTTTCAACAAAACCCAACTTGGTCCTACAAAAAGTTGGCTAAGCATTCAAAGGTCTACCGTCAACCAGTTTTCAATGTTATTAAAAAGTACCAGGAGAACTACTCCGTTGATAGAAAACCTGGTTCAGGAAGAAGGAATGGTCCACATGATGTTTCTAAAGCCAAAAATAGAAAGCATTTTCAAAAGAGCTCCCAATACATCCGGTAGGAAAGCAGCCCGTTTAGCTCAGCGCTCGGACTATTTGATACGAAAAGTTAAGCTAATGCAGGTTTTAAAACATACAAGGCTCAAAAGGTTTCTGACAGAAACGCTGCTAAAAATTTAGAGGCCAAAAACAAAGCACGGAAATTGAAGTCAAGTTTTATTAAAAAAATATTCGTGCTGGATAATGGATGACGAAACGTATGTTCTGGGAGATTTTTCGCAACTTCCTGTTCAAAAATTTTATGTTGCTGATGCTCGATGGAATGTTCAAGAAAAGTTTAGGACCCAAAAGCAGATAAAATGTCCCAAAAAGTTCTTGGTATGGCAAGCAATATGCAGTTGCGGCAATAGAAGCCAATCATTTGTTATAGCGGGCTCTATAAATACCGACATTTACATCAAGGAATGTTTACAAAAAAGGCTGCTTCCATTCATAAGACTTCTTAATGTGTCCACTTATTTTTGGCCTGACTTGGCATCCTGTGACTATGGTAAACAAGCCCTTGAGTGGTACAAGAACAATAATGTGGTATTTGTACCAAGAGAGGCAAATCCTCCGAACTGCCCGGAGCTAAAGCCAGTGGAGAGATATTGGGCTCTTATTAAGAGAGAATTGAAGAGCACAGAAAAACTGTCCAAAAATGTAGTAGATTTTAAACGGAGATGGACTACCTGTTCGAGCAAAGTCACAGAAAGCACTAAAAAAACGTTAATTGAAGGAAGGGTTTCCGAAAAAGGTACAAAATTTCATGTGATTAAAACTTGAAAAATATTTTTTTTTTGTTTGTAAATGGTAATAATAATTTCAATCAAATAATAAAAAAAATGTTAAGAATTTTTCGATCCCACTCCTTATTCTTTAAAATAAAAATTAAAATTTTTTTTTTTTTAATTTATTGTGAAAATTTATGAACAAAAATTTTTTTTTGGTGAAAAAAAAAAAACTTCGGGTTAAAAAATATTTTTCCCGTTTTTGACCTATTGTAAGTCCGACTTACTATCGCGTTTTATACGTCGTTGCAAAAGTCTTTGAAATTTCTAGATATGCATATTGTGTATATTAATGGCTTAATAATCCAGATATGTAGATATCAAAGATAGGTAAAAACAAGTAAGAAAGTATGGTCGGTCAAGCCCGACCTTATAATACCCTACACTAACTAAATGAGAAAAATCATTATTCTTTCAAAATTTCAATAATTTATATTCGTGAGTGATTTTCGAAAGTGGGCCTTATATGGGAGCTATGAAAAATTATGGACCGATCACCATGAAATTTGGTCATGTGATTAATGTCTATATGAAAGTTATTTATGTCGCATTTTATGTGTATACCAACATTTTAAGGAGATTTATGCTCGTTAAAGTGATTATCGGAAGCTGGCCTTATATGGGAGCTATGACTAATTATGGACCGATCGTAATAAAACTTGGTGACATGAATTCTGTATATATAAAACTTATTTGGAGAAAAATATGTGTAGATACATATATAAATTAAACATTTATGACCGATAAAGTCCAATTTCGGGAGGACATTTGTATGGGGGCTAGGTGAAATAATGGACCGATTTCAGCCAATTTCAATAGACTTGGTCCTTGGGCAGAAAACATGATATGTACTAAATTTTATCGAAATATCTTCAAAATTGCGACCTGTACTCTGCGCACAAAGTTTACATGGACAACCAGCCAGCCAGCCAGACGGACGGACGGACGGACGGACATTGTTTAATCGACTCAGAAAGTGATTCTGAGTCAATCGGTATACTTTAAGGTGGGTATTAGACTAATATTTTTGGGCGTTACAAACATCTGCACAAATCCATTATACCCTCCCCACTATGGTGGTGTAGGGTATAATTAAGGTTGTCCTAGTTTTTCCCTAATATATATATTAAAATAGCAACCGAACGGGGTCTATAACGGATATATTGATGTACGAATCATGTATTCAAGTTATTTGAGGGCTACGAAAAGACACGCTTATACAATACCACATACAATTATAAAACTGCCTTCCATAGCTACCTCTGATAATGGAACAAAATCCCGAAAACCCTAACACTTCTCACACAAGCATCACTTTAACTTGAAATGCTTCGGTTCTCTACGAAATTCGATTGAAATTAATACTTTTCAAGCAGCAAATAGTTTAACCAAAGATCCGATTATTTACTTAATTTAGCTTTTTAATTAAATATACAAACAGTAAAGACACAACAAGTCATTCCATGATCTAAATCATCTTCCCCTACAGCCATAAACCATTTTCTCTTCATAAAGAAAACAAAACAAACAACATCACACACTAAACATCCACAATAATGCAGCAACAAAAAAAAAAAGTAAAAAAAAAAAGATGTATGCATATTTTAATCACTTAATTTTTTAGTAGGCCTATTAAAAGAAATTTCACCAACAAAAAAATCAATCAAAAAATCTTATTAACACCACAAAATAAGAAATAAAGAAAAACGAAAAGTTTAAAAATCCAAAAAAAAAAAACAGAAGCCTACAAAAAAAAAAAATCAATAAAACTTTCTAAAGTGTAAAATAAACTGTAAAAGTTAAAAATAAAACTCTACACTCCACAGAAAAAGAAGAAGAAATATTTTAAGCCAAAATGCGGACAGTCAAAATAAAAAAAATATATATAAATTTACAATAAAAAAAAAGAAGTTTAACACTATGCTAAAGGCGTTTACAATTCTGAGTTTCTCAAAACTACTTACAACTACTACTCATGTAAACTGAAAGCCGGACAGACAGCTGGACAGCTAACCAAACGTAGAGAAGACAGGTGTAAAGGGTGTCTGAATAGTGGATGTTACTCTATGAAAACAAAATATATTTCTAGTTTATAGACATGTTTTTGCTAACATATCTGGTAATGATCTGTATTATAGGGTCGACACTAAATCGGAGTCTTTCAAACTCTTTCATTTATTTTCTATGTGGAGAGATACATACATTCGTAATGTTATCTGTGATAAACGGACAGTTTGATTTCCAGCGCGCAGTCGAGAATCTCCAAGAGAGTTGTATTCCATGTCCGTTTTACAATTAATTTTTTGTGGCTTCTAATGGTCATATAATACTATAAGATAAAATCAACAAAAAGTGGCTCAAAGTATAAAAAAGATTGGAAAGCACTAAATTCCATATTAAAATTTAGAAAATACTTTAAATAATCTACAATTAAATTATATGTTGGGAACATTTTTCCCACTTCTGTTAAACAAAAAATTGTCAGTCATATTCATTTAACTATAGGACGATACTCTTAGAGGTTGAATTAGGAAGGAAATATGAATTATATCCTCAATGACATTTTAAAAGAGTGAAACATTATATGAAGTGATGTGAATTACATGCAATAAGCTTCTGAAAAGAAGAAATACAGAACCTTCGCTCTCCCAACGTAAACACCTTAGGCACGGATGAAGGTCAACCATTTTTCTTTTTTATATTAAAACTTTTCCGTTTTGGGGGGGGAAATTTCCTTTTTTCACTCTCTGGATCCGCATGTATAAAATACTGACACAGTACGCATGTAAAAGGGAAAAACGACGCTGGCCTCTTGCTATGTTTTATAATTTGGTAGATATAGCAGCTCTTGCAGCATACATCATCATACAATAATAGCATGACGGTCAAAATAATAGCATGACTACATTCATATCGTTATACAAGGTGGCGCAAAAGTAATCCTCCTATTAGAAAATGCTATAAATTTTGCGAGGCCCCTAATGTCAGTTCTGTTTTGACATTTGAGTAGTAAACACATGCGAAATACACGTTAATAAACAATGTTACGCTACACTGATCCAGAACGCGGAATATTGCTGACTATTTATTTGACCAATAATCGGCAAAATTTATAGCATTTTCTGATAGGAGGATTACTTTTGCGCCACCTTGTATAATAATATTACGTAAAAACTGTTAAATTGACTACTAAATTGATTCACTAAACTTTCAAACATTAAAAAATGTTTTGAAAATTAGATGCAAATTTTAAAGAAAAACTACTAATATATAAATACCTAAGAAATTAATCAGTAAAAAAAAATAGCACCAAGATAGAAATCGAGTAAAATAAACAAAAACTAACCAGGACAAAATTGAATTTACTAAAAATTATTATAGTTTGTAATGTAATTAACACGTTATTATTAAAAGTAAATATTGTATCGAACTCGTATGGTGAAACTAGGATTTAAATTTGTCCACCATAGGAAACATAAAAGCCTGATTTTCGAAACGGTGCACAGTGCCGCCAATTGACCCTTTGTGCGGCCAAAAGTCGAAAAAACAAGTGTTTAGTTATGAGCTTTTTGTCATTGTGTTGGTTAAAGGAATGCCCTAGGATATAAAAAAATTTTCATCGTCCCTTGCCCAAATACCCTTCCTAACTTCAGTTTGAATGAGGCCTTCACACGAATGCACAGTGGGCAGAATCAAAATTTTTTTGGAAATAAATCTGGCATTTCTAAACGCCTAGTCCGATCGTGATAAAATTTGACAAGGGCGTAGCCAAGGAGTATTCCAGTTTAAGTTTTTAAAATGGATGCTACAAATGCTCCAGGGGCGGCGCTATGGGGACTCAAATTAGGGTACCTTCGACATATAAAAGTTTTAAACACGTGCGATTTTTTTGTTTCCTTTCCGATTTCAAAGACTTGTATATTTTTGGAAAGCGCTTAGCTAGGTCAAGAAAGGACATGCTTGCGTGTGCTATTAATCTCTTGTAATTTCCGAGTTATAGGCATTTCAAAATTGAACTTTGAAAATTTGTCCATATCTTGGTCCGTTTTTTTTTTAAATATATGGCTTAGTTTTGGACCGAATTTCTTTTATTAGTTAGACAACTAAATTACCAATAACATACAAAAGATTTCAGGGCAATATCAATTACGGATCCAAAAATACACGATTTTCAATTTAAAATTAAAAAAATAATAGATTTTTGCAGTTTTTTGGACGAAAAGGTGACTTAACTCTTTTTTTTATTAAAAAAAACTTTATTTAAGAACATATAACAATTTTATGTGTTTCCGTAAGGTATTTTTACGGACAAAATTTTGATATAAAGACATGTCTTGTTTTTCGAATATGTCGGCCCTACGCCCTTCGGAATTCGACCTATTTTTTTTTATCAAAATATCAACTTTGGGCCACATGTTCTAAAATCCCAAAGCTGGGATCAGAAAACGGAAAGCAGCCTTGGAAGCCCTAATGTGATCCCTATTTATTTCCAAAGTATTTTCCCAGCCCCGAAGGAAATGTGGACTCTATGGGCAAAATTGTAAAAAGTACCATTTTTGGGATTTTCGCTCCAATTTTTAGGAATTGCGGGATGCCCTTTGACCTTTTGGCAAGCGTTTTTACACTTTCTTATTTAGAATGACAAGTTTAAAAAACGTTGAAAATTTCATTGAATTTTGTCAATAATTAAAGATTTTATTGCATATTACATATTTACTGAGTTTCTAAAACTAAAAATTGTATTAAAATTTTAATAAGATTGCAAATATTAGGAACAATTTGATCTACATTTATTCCGGGCTAATTTTTTTTTGTTTAGACAAGTTAATTTTTGGTCTTACAAAAAAAATAAATAAAAATTTCAAGTCAATATCTCAATTAGATTCAAAAATATCCCACTTTAAAACTCCGTTCTTCAAAAATATTTCACATTTTTTTTCCCCCCAATCGGACAAGCCGTTTAGAAATGGCAGATTTATTTCCAAAAAATTTTTAATCTGCCCCACTGTGGAATGGCACACTACCGTAGGAATGATCGACTAGTAGGAGCTTCTGTTAAACAAGTGTCAAAGCTTTTGAAATCAAGAAAATCTAACGAAACAAAATGTATTCTAAAGCTGAATGTAAGTACAATAAGTAAAATTTAAATCTGAATGTAAATTTCTAAATAGTAAATCATAGTGAAACAACAAGAGCAGAAACTAGAAAAAAACTCAAACAAAAATTTTACTAAAAAAAAAAAAACACCTACGAGTCTTGTTTTTGTTTTCACATGGTTTTTTTTACAAATACATTCTCAGTACTTAGGTTTTTGATAACTGAGTTAGGCCTTTGACAGGAGAGTTTCCGCTCTATGTATATTTCTCTATGTAATAAATTGTCAGAAAAAGATATGTAGGGACTATTTTTTTTTTTTCAAACATAATGGATACGATTCTTTATGTAACAAATAAAATAAAATTCAGCTGCAAATAGCTGCACGTTGAAAATTTTTACAAGCTATCTAAAACCCGGTGTACTTCGCTACCCGTATCGTAATGAAATAAAATGTATGGTTTTCGAGGTATTTAGAAATAACTGTTTACTTTGTATGGGAGGTGACTCACCCCCTGTTCCGATCCGTCCCAATTTTTGGTTTAACTTCATGCAGTGATACGAAATTGTTTAGTAACAGGTGGCGCAAAAGTAACCCTTCTATCAGAAAATGCTATAGATTTTGCGATTGGCCCCTAATGTCAGTTCTGTTTTGACATTTGTGTAGTAAATACATGCGAAATACACGTTAATAAACAATGTTACGCTACACTGCTCCAGAACGCGGAATATTGCTGACTATTTATTTGACCTATAATCGGCAAAATTTATAGCATTTTCTGATAGGAGGATTACTTTTGCGCCACCTGTTATAAAGTTTGAACACTGTCACAATAGGTCAGCAGATATTCAAAAATATATATTTATATATATATATATATATGCACAGCGCATAGTTTGGGGACAGTAAAAATTGGTCATTTTTTTTAGGTAAAATTATTGATTTTATATTTATTAATCATTTTAAAAAGGAATTTTAAATTTGTTTTGGCTAAATTAATTTTTATTTCAAATTAACTATACTCCGCATACTTTGAGGACAATCATATACGTTGCGCCTAGTTTGGGCACATGTCCCCAAATTATGCGGTATATAGAAAAAAAATCATGTTGCCACATGTTTGCCAATGTTTGGCGATTTTGGCATTTTTTCCAAGTGGTGCCAATGTTACATTTTCTTTGCGAATCGCTACTTTGGTACAATAAATCACCTAAAGAAAGAAAACACGCCACAAATTTATTGAAATTAAGTTAAATCGCTATTTTAGTATTTCCAAATGGCATGACATTTAATTTGATAGTGTTTTGTGTTTTTATTCATAACTATTTTAATATAAAATGCAACAATATTATTTAATAAACATTATCACATATTTAAAATATTATATATGTTAATAAAATTCAAAATTGTTTTCTAAAAATGCAATAGCACTAATTTTATATTTAACTTAACTTTTAAATATTTATGTCTGGTGTAAAAAATGTCTGTCATATTTTAAAACAAAATGGTTTTAGGAACATATATAAAAAACAAATTTATATAATTGAATTTGACGATAAAAGCCATATATTTTGTTCCATGCTAGTTTACGAGTAGGCAGGGTTGTAAATCATAAAATAATTTTGCTTATATCTTTGAAACTACGGAATGTTCGATGAAAAACTTGTACTATATAATAAATTGTATTGCAAAGTATGGAGCTATGTCTGATTTAAATTTTGGAAGGCTAATAGTCAAGTCAGTGTTCTGCAGGGACATATCCGCAAGTTACAGATATATAGAAGATCAATATTCAATAAATCTTTTTTTAATGTAATATCAAAATGTTCTGCTCACTATTATTCTAAAACAATATTATCGTCAGCCCAAATGCAAGAAATTTGACTATACATAAAAGTTGTAATAACAACAAAATTTATAGATCTTGTAATAAGCAAGATATATGCAAGAAAATGAGTTTTGTGATTTTTCGCATACAAAACCGTTGGATATACGAAAATATTAATTGAAACCAAAATGTAGTGATTTTTTTCTCTATAAATGTTGTTATAACTGCTAAACACATAGGATGCCTAACAAACGAGATATATGCAAAAAACAGATTTTTTGTGATATTTTACATTCAATGTCTCAAAAACCGTTAGAGGTACGCACTAATTGTTATCTAAAAATGTTGTAATAACTCCTTAACTCGTAGGACGCATAATAACCGAGATATATGGAAAAAACAGATTTTATATGATTTTTGACATCCACTATCTCGAAAATCGTTGGAGGTATGCAAAAATTATATTTTACGAAGATATAGTGATTTTTATTCTATAAAAATGTTGTGATAACTCATAAATACATAGGACGCCTAACAACCGAGATATATACAAGAAACTGAGTTTTTGTGATATTTTACATTCAATATCTCAAAAACCGTTGGAGGTACGGCAAATTATATGTTACCAAAATTTAGGGATTACTATTCTCTCAAAATATTGTAATAACTCCTAAACTTATAGTGTGCATAATAACCGAGATAAATCTAAAAAACAGATTTTGTATGATTTTTGACATCCAATATCTCGAAAACCGTTGGAGGTACACACAAATTATATATCACCCAAATCTAGGGATTATTATTCTCTAAAAATGTTGTAATAACTCCTTAACTCGTAGGACGCATAATAACCGAGATATATGGCAAAAACAGATTTTATATGATTTTTGACATCCAATATCTCGAAAACCGTTGGAGGTACACACATATTATGTGTTACCCAAATGTAGGGATTATTATTCTCTAAAAATGTTGAAATTACTAATAAACTCGTAGAATGCATAATAACCGAGATATATGTCAAAAACTGATTTTTGTAATTTTTGATATCCAAAATCTCGAAAATCGTTGGAGGTATGCAAAAATTGTATGTTACCAAAATATAGGGATTTGTATTCTTTAAATATTTTGTAATAACTCCTAATCTCATACAACGCCTAATAACCGAGATAAATCTAAAAAACAGATTTTTTATGATTTTTGACATCCAATATCTCGAAAACCGTTGGAGGTACACACAAATTATTTATCACCCAAATCTAGGGATTATTATTCTCTAAAAATGTTGTAATAACTCCTTAACTCGTAGGACGCATAATAACAGAGATATATGGCAAAAACAGATTTTATATGATTTTTGACATCCAATATCTCGAAACCCG
Source organism: Calliphora vomitoria (assembly GCA_942486065.2). Classification (NCBI taxonomy): domain Eukaryota; kingdom Metazoa; phylum Arthropoda; class Insecta; order Diptera; family Calliphoridae; genus Calliphora; species Calliphora vomitoria. Next base: position 4,783,513 of record OW818032.2, read on the forward strand.
TTGGAGGTACACACATATTATATGTTACCCGAATGTAGGAATTATTATTCTCTAAAAATGTTGTAATAACTAATAAACTCATACAACGCCTAATAACCGAGATAAATCTAAAAAACTGTATTTTGTAATTTTTGGCATCCTATATCTCGAAAATCGTTGGAAGTATGGAAAAATTATATGTTGCCAAAATGTAGGGATTATTATTCTTTAAAAATGTTGTAATAACTCCTAAACTCATAGGACGCATAAAAACCGAGATATATGGCAAGTACAGTTTTTTTGTAATTTTTTACATTCAATATCTCGAAAACCGTTTGAGGTAACCACGAATTATGTGTAACCAAAATGTAGGGATTGTTATTATCTAAAAATGCTGTACTAACGCCTAAACTCTTAGGACGCCTAACAACTGAGATTTATGCAAAGAATTGATTTTTGACATCCAGTATCTCGAAAACCGTTGGAGGTACTCAAAAATTATGTTACCAAAATGTAGCTCATAGGACGCTAACTAACCGATATATATGCAAAAAATATTTATTTTTGTGATATTTTAGGAACAACATTGACCAAACAAGCAGCAAAAGTAAACATACACAACCTTGTACAATTTCGTCTTGTTCCCGCTTTTTTTGTTCACGCCAAATTTAAACAAGGTGGTGTCGATTCTACAACAACAACATTGACGAAACAAGCAGCAAAAGAAAACAGACACCATCTTCTACAATTTCGTCTTGTTCCCGGTTTTTTTTGTTTATGGTAAATTTAAACAAGGTGGTGTCGGTTCTACAACAACAACATTGACCAAACAAGCAGCAAAAGAAAACAGACACCATCTTCTACAATTTCGTCTTGTTCCCGCTTTTTTTTGTTTATGGTAAATTTAAACAAGGTGGTGTCGGTTCTACAACAACAAGAATTGGTCAAAGTAGTCAACACCATCTTGTATAAATTCGACTTTAAAGGTACATGCAACCAAAATGTAGGAACTTTTATTGTCTAAAAATTTAGTTATAACTCCTAAACTCCTAAAACATGATTTGATTTTGATGTTTGACATCCAATATCTCGAAAACCGTTAGGGGTAGGCAATCATTATGTGTAACCAAAATGTATCGATTATTATTCTCTAAAAATGTTGCGATAACTTCTAAACTAGTAGGACGCATAATAAAAGAGATAAATGCAATAAACAGATTTTTGTAATTTTTAACATCCAATATTTAGCAAATAGTTGGAAGTATGCACGAATTATTTGTAACCAAAATGTAGGGATTGCATAATAATCCAGATATATGCAAAAAATATATATTATTAAAATCGTTGGAGGTAAACAAAATTTATATGTTTTCAAAATGTACACCCAGAGAAAAAACAACTTAAAATCAATAAGAACCATATTAAATCAATTAGAAACATTAACGAAAATTTAGAAATGTTGAATTTTTTTCTTTCAATATGGAACATTATTAATTTATTATTAAGTTAAAAATAATTAATTTATTGTGTTTATGAATGGGTTTTGTATGGTTTTTCTATTAAAATAAACATTATTGAATTAATATATCGCATTCTTGTTTTTAAGTTGCTGTTTTCCCCGAGTGTAGGGATTATTATTCTTTAAAAATTATGTAATAACTCCTAATCTCACAGGAACCGAAATAACCGGTTGGTAAAAAGCCGAATTTTGAACTGCCTAAAAATTTCGTTAAGTTTAAATAGTCGTAGTCTAACTTTTTATCGTGATTATTAAAAAATGCTTGTTTTCATTACTAAATTAGGTAACCATATGTCCTTTATACTAAAACAGTATAAAGTACGAAAAAACTACTTTTCATAAATTAGCAAAAGTCGTAACGTCGACTTTTTGTTTTATAAATAAATCTATTTAATGATTTTATGATTATTTTTTAAATAAAATGTTGGAATTATTATCTAAAAATAGTAACTATATATATGATTGTGGTAACAATAATATGGTTAATTTACGATTCGCATGAATATTTCAACCATATATATGGTTGCAGTAACCATGTATATGTTTGTGACAACCATTTATATGATGAAGGACTTACCATATTATGATGCTCTCGTATCATAATCTGAGAACAACATATTATGATAAAATTATTCATCATATAAATGGTTGTCACAAACATATACATGTTTACTGTAACCATATATATGGTTGAAACATTCATGTGAATCGTAAATTAACCATATTATTGTTACCACAATCATATATATAGTTACTGTGACTATAATATTGTTAAAAATTTTGATATTGTTACAGTAACCATGCACAAATTTGAAATGGTTACAGTAACAATGTACAACTATATTTTTTTTCTGCGTGTAGGACGCATAATAATTGAGATATATTCCTAAAACTTATTGTTTATGATTTTTGACATTCAATATCTCGAAAATCGTTGGAAGTAGGTAAAAAACATTCTGGAACACTATATTCCACGATTTTCGAGATCTCGATTTAGAGTTCTATAAATCGACTTTATTTTCAACCTTTTGCTTAAACTAAGCCATTATTGATTAACTAAATATAGGCTAATTAAAAAATATCACAAAGTTTAAAAAATCGCAGTTGGCTACCTTTTTATTGTGAAAATTAAAAAAAATGTTGTATTTAATAATTTAGGTAACAAAAGACGAAAAAACTACTTTTCATAAATTAGCAAATGTAGCAAAGTTGACTTTTTGTTTCATCTATTAATCTATTAAAATATTTTATGTTTGTTTTTTTAAGCCATTAATAATGGGCACATACTGATATTTCTCAGTTTCTTAATCTCTGAATCACTTTCTTGTCCATAGTGTAATATATTAATGAGATTACAAGTCCTAATTATGTTTTGATGAAACTAAAAGGATTAATTAAAAAATTATATAATAACTCCTAAACTCATACGACGCCTAATAACCGAGATCTCGAAAATCGTTGGAGGTATGCACAAATTATATGTTATCAAAATGTAGGGATATTTTGATAACTTCCGAACTCGTAGGACGCATAGTAATTGAGATATATTTCCAAAAATGATTTTTGACATATCTCGAAAACCGTTACATGATACCAAAATTTAGGGATTATTATTCTCTTATAATGTTGAAATAACTAATAAACTCGTAGAATGCATAATAACCGAGATATATGTCAAAAACTGATTTTTGTAATTTTTGATATCCAAAATCTCGAAAATCGTTGGAGGTATGCAAAAATTGTATGTTACCAAAATGTAGGGATTATTATTCTTTAAATATTTTGTAATAACTCCTAATCTCATACAACGCCTAATACCGAGATAAATCTAAAAAACAGATTTTTTATGATTTTTGACATCCAATATCTCGAAAACCGTTGGAGGTACACACAAATTATTTATCACCCAAATCTAGGGATTATTATTCTCTAAAAATGTTGTAATAACTCCTTAACTCGTAGGACGCATAATAACCGAGATATATGGCAAAAACAGATTTTATATGATTTTTGACATCCAATATCTCGAAAACCGTTGGAGATACACACATATTATGTGTTACCCAAATGTAGGGATTATTATTCTCTAAAAATGTTGAAATAACTGATAAACTCGTAGAATGCATAATAACCGAGATATATGTCAAAAACTGATTTTTGTAATTTTTGATATCCAAAATCTCGAAAATCGTTGGAGGTATGGAAAAATTGTATGTTACCAAAATATAGGGATTATTATTCTTTAAATATTTTGTGATAACTCCTAATCTCATACAACGCCTAATAACCGAGATAAATCTAAAAAACAGATTTTTTATGATTTTTAACATCCAATATCTCGAAAACCGTTGGAGGTACACACAAATTATATATCATCCAAATCTAGGGATTATTATTCTCTAAAAATGTTGTAATAACTTCTTAACTCGTAGGACGCATAATAACCGAGATATATGGCAAAAACAGATTTTATATGATTTTTGACATCCAATATCTCGAAAACCGTTGGAGGTACACACATATTATGTGTTACCCAAATGTAGGGATTATTATTCTCTTATAATGTTGAAATAACTAATAAACTCGTAGAATGCATAATAACCGAGATATATGTCAAAAACTGATTTTTGTAATTTTTGATATCCAAAATCTCGAAAATCGTTGGAGGTATGGAAAAATTGTATGTTACCAAAATGTAGGGATTATTATTCTTTATATATTTTGTAATAACTCTCATACAACGCCTAATAACCGAGATAAATCTAAAAAACAGATTTTTTATGATTTTTGACATCCAATATCTCGAAAACCGTTGGAGGTACACACAAATTATTTATCACCCAAATCTAGGGATTATTATTCTCTAAAAATGTTGTAATAACTCCTTAACTCGTAGGACGCATAATAACCGAGATATATGGCAAAAACAGATTTTATATGATTTTTGACATCCAATATCTCGAAAACCGTTGGAGGTACACACATATTATGTGTTACCCAAATGTAGGGATTATTATTCTCTAAAAATGTTGAAATAACTAATAAACTCGTAGAATGCATAATAATCGAGATATATGTCAAAAACTGATTTTTGTAATTTTTGATATCCAAAATCTCGAAAATCGTTGGAGGTATGCAAAAATTGTATGTTACCAAAATATAGGGATTTGTATTCTTTAAATATTTTGTAATAACTCCTAATCTCATACAACGCCTAGTAACCGAGATAAATCTAAAAAACAGATTTTTTGTGATTTTTGACATCCAATATCTCGAAAACCGTTGGAGGTACACACAAATTATTTATCACCCAAATTTAGGGATTATTATTCTCTAAAAATGTTGTAAAAACTCCTTAACTCGTAGAACGCATAATAACCGAGATATATGGCAAAAACAGATTTTATATGATTTTTGATATCCAATATCTCGAAAACCGTTGGAGATACACACATATTATGTGTTACCCAAATGTAGGGATTATTATTCTCTAAAAATGTTGTAATAACTCCTTAACTCGTAGGACGCATAATAACAGAGATATATGGCAAAAACAGATTTTATATGATTTTTGACATCCGATATCTCGAAAACCGTTGGAAGTACACACAATTATATATTACCCAAATGTAGGAATTATTATTCTCTAAAAATTTTGTAATAACTAATAAACTCATACAACGCCTAATAACCGAGATAAGTCCAAAAAACTGATTTTTATAGTTTTTTACAGCCAATATCTCGAAAATCGTTGGAGGTATGGAAAAATTATATGTTACCAAAATGTAGGTATTATTATTCTTTAAATATGTTTGATAAGTCCCAAACTCGTAGAAGGCATAATAACCGAGATATATTTAAAAATCTGATTTTTGTTGATTTTTGACATCTAATATCTCGAAAACCGTTGGAGGTACGCACAAACTATCTGTTGAAAATTAATAAATGCATATTTGCATTAATAAATTTGGTAGCTATATGTCTTTTATATTAAAACAGTCTAAAAAGACGAAAAATTTATTTTTCATAAATTAGCAAAAGTCGTAACGTCGACTTTTTGTTTCATCTATAAATCTATTCAAAGATTTTATGATTATTTTTTAAGCTAATAACCGAGATATATGATAAAAACGATTTCTGACATCCAATTTCTCGACTTTAAGTATGAAAGATAATGGTATGTGCCATTTCGCTATGATTTAATCTTATTTTAATCGCGTTTTTATAAAAAATCGTATAATAGAGTTAAGTTTGTCTGGTCTATCCATATGAAAATATGGCTACCCTGAAAACAATATTTGCTGAGTCATGCAATAATCCAGCCATAGGACAATATGGCAACTCTAAACTATGTGTTTGTTAGCGCCATTTTTTGCCCGGAAAAAAAATTCTTGGTTAAAAATCGCTAGTTTTAGAGCATAAGTACGGCAACATCGATAGTGATATTATTTCTTAAAAACTTAAAATTTTTATACTTAAAGCGTATATATAGCTATTGAAACTAGCTTAAACGATATTTAACATATCGCGGAATCTAATTATGTAATAAAAAAAAAATCGAAAAAAATGTCCCCAAACTATCATGTCCCCAAAGTATGCGCAAGATATATGATTAGTTTGAGGACAGTCCCCAAAGTATGCAATTGTCCTCAAACAATGCGGTAGATCGAAAAAATGTCCCCAAAGCATGCGCTGTGCATATATATAGATACAATTGTATATATATTATAAGTCATTATGAGTATTTACTTACAACTTGGTCAAATAAATTTGAATACATATTGTTAGCCCTTACCTGAAATGAGAAAAAGAAGACATATCTGTATTAAATGATTTCATTCTTTCACGTTAATGAGCTTATAAATTTTTGTAAGCTTTAAGAAAAACTAGTCTTATGAACAAGTGCATTTAACAAGCCCTATATATATATTTTTTTATTGTTTTAATAAGAAAAACATTACGAAAATAGGTACTTTGAAAATATTTCAAAATTTTAAAGCAACTGAAACAAAAATAAACAATATTTGTCAAGCACTTTAAAACCTTTTAAGAAACTCCAGTTACAGCATAAATATTGACTCAAATTAAGCCACATAAATACATAAATATGTATTGTACATAAAAAGTAAATAACACCAATATTCCAGTACTGTTTGCATTTCTTTTCTTCTTTTTTTTCTGTTTCTTAATAAATTAAACTTTCTGAAAAAGAACTTTAATGCTTGTTCACTTTTCTATACTTCATTAAACACAACAAGAAGAAAAAAAAAAAAAATATTATTTAAAAAAATAAAAAAAAATGAGAAAAGAAATTATCAACATGAAATTTCACCCAAAAAGTAGATCAGAGCTTTCATTAGTATATTTTTAAATCAATAATTCTTTTAGATAAATATTTATGCTTTATGCATAATTTACATGCAACAACAACAACTGAATCGACGAGCATTTAAATAAATATTATTATTGTAAGCAGTTAATCGTTAATACAATTCAGATTTGTAACCTACGAAATATATAGCATTGAAATTACCTTCCGACATCTGAGATGGGTACAGGGATAATATACATTTTACATCTTAACTCAGATGAGAACTCGGATAGGTAAAAGGCCAGTTTAATGGAGGTCGTTGCAGTTGTTAAAGCATATCAAAAGTAAATTTCATTTAACAAACTTAGAACTACATATTTAGAATCTCCATTCTAAAATAGGTATATATCAATCAATTCCATAATTCTAGGGAGATCAGTGTGTTGGGGACTATCTATTTAATATAACCCAACAGCAAGAAAAAACCTTTGAACCATGAATTTTATTTATACTGATCTGATATTTTCACCTTAAAATCGCACACGTTTTTATGTTTCCGTTCTCGTTTTTGTATTGGAGCAACAACACCAACAACAACATCAACAGCAGCAGCAGCAAAAACAAGACATACAATTAACTCACATTGTTGACTTGCCAAAGCTACAAAAACAACAAAGCCGAACAACATTAATAAGTAAATATGAAATGTAAACAACAACAAACAAAAACAACAACAATACGAGAGAGCAGTGAGAAAAAAGGTTACAACAACAACGATATTATCATCTTGAGATGAAAGAAAAAAATAAAATAAATAAACAAATGCAAAAATAAAAACAAAACGAAACACAAAAAAAAACAAAATTGTCAAATGTATGCCAAATTGAGTGCATTGAACCCAAGTGCAGCATAAACAAAACACAAACACGCTCATAAACATGCAACTGCTGCACCAATACACACACACACACACAGTCGGACGCATAAATAAAATAAACATACAACTGCAGTACAACTTTGGTTTTTATTTTTGTTTTTTTTTTTTATTTTCTGTCTCATTCAAAGTGCATGTGCAACACAGTTTAAGTTTTAACGAATATGCGCGAGGGCTGTCCTAAAAGGTGCTTACAACAAAAGAAAGAAAATTTCCCCCACCAAAACCAAAAAGGAAAATTACATTTTTAGTTCCCTCCCCAAACAATTGAGCTGTGTAGCAGTATAAAATATCAAAATATTATCCTATACATAGCTTTAACCCCTGTTAGTCATATTATGACTCAACGATCATATTATAACAATAGCACAACCATAAAGTGCTTATGTCCAAGCGTCTTATGATTCCACCTCAACAATAATATTGTCATGTAAACACATAATAGCTGATATCATCATATTATGGTTGTAGCACAATCATAATATGATTGATCCCAACCATATTATGATTGTAGCTCAATTATAAAGTGATTATAACCATATTATGGTCGTAGTACAACCGTATCATGGTTGAGACCAAACATATTATGATTCCAGTTCAACAAAAAAATGGTTAACTCAAACATAATAGGTATTAAGCATAACATTTGGTCATATAATGGTTGAAATCAACCATATAATGAAAACAGTTCAACCATATTGGGTGTATGACTTAAAAATAAGGGATTTACAATAGACGTCGTATCTTTTGAACGCGGTTTTTGCTTTTAATAACTTATATATCATCTTGAAGGCTACACATCTGTCATTTATTCTCACTTAGTTACTGAACATTATAGTGTAAACAACAACGTTTTGTTTGCTTCGAAAATGTCGAATTTTGTAGCATAGAATCATCATATGCGGGAAGTTTTGCTTTACTTCTTTATTTTGAAGAAAAAGTGCAGCTTAAGCACATCAAGTGCTCACCAAAACTTATGGTGAATGTGTTACATCGATTTCAATGAGCGTGATGTGGGTTATGCGGTTCAGAAGTGGTGATTTTGACACGGAAGACAAAGATCGGCCAAAAATGTTTGAAGACCAAGAATGGGAGGTATTACTCAACAAGAATTTGCTAAATCATTGGAAGCAAGTCAAGCAGAAATTTCAAAACGTTTCAGAGCAGCAGGATTCATCCAAAAGCAGTGAATGAATCAAAGAGACCAGCGTGTCCGAAATTATACTTGAACGATATAAAAGCTTTTGCCCCTAATCATTACTTGCGATGAAAAATGGATCCTAAGCGTAAGAGATCGTATGTGAAGCCCGTCCAACCAGACGAATCCATGTCGCTAAGGTAATTCTCTGTATTTGGTTGGAACAAAAGGGTCCTATCTATTTTGAGCTGCTTAAATCTGACCAGACCATCACAGGGAACATGTACCGAACGCAAATAATTCGTTTGAAGAGCGCATTGGCCGAAAAACGCCCATAATATGCGGCCAGACATGAAACCGTAATATTCCATCATGACAACGGTCGGCCAAATGTTGCAATACCTGTTAAACAGTTTTTAGAATGAAGTGGTTGGAAAATTTTTCCTCACAGCCCAGACCGTGCCCCGTGCGACTACTATTTGATTTGAGTGATGCAGAACGCTCTCTCTGGGATACGCTTCACTTTGAAACTGGATATTTCAATCGTTTGATTCGTTATTGGCCTCAAAAGATGAGAAGTTATTTTGGCTCGAAATCCATATGTTGCCAGAACGATGAGAAAAAAAATCATGGTCGCAGAATAAAACTGTTTCTAAAAATATATTTTATGGAAACCATTCGGCTTAGTCGATATATCACTCAAATTTTGTTTTCTGTAAGGATGCTACTAAATTAAGTTCACGCTGATAGCATTGGAGGCAAGTAAATTTGTATACCCTTCACCTTCGTGAGAAGGGTATATATAAGTTTGTCATTCCGTTTGTAGTTTCCATAATATAATACTCCGACCCTATAAAGTATATATATTCTGGATCCTTATAGACAGCGGAGTCGATTTAGCCATGTCCGTCTGTCTGTATGTCTGTTGAAATCAATTTTCTGAAGACCCCAGATATCTTCGGGATCCAAATCTTCAATAATTCTGTCAAACATGCTTTCGAGTAGTTTCCTATTTAAAATCTGTCCATAAATAACGGAGATATGAGCAAAAATCCGAGACAACCTCTATTTTTGGGCTATTTTTGATCTATATCTCGATTACTGAGTCATAAATATAGACAATATGTATATCTAATGATAGATATTTCAAAGTCCATTGAAACGATGCATATAAGGCTACAGTAAGTTGGACCTACAATGGGTCAAAATCGGGAAAAATATTTTTAAACCCGAATTTTTTTTTCACAAAAAACATTTTTTTTGTCATAAATTTTTTCACTAATAAATTAAAAAAAAATTTAATTAAAAGAATTTTTTTTTTCAAATTGGAAAAAACTTTAAAAAAAAATAGAAAATTTTAAAAATTAAAAAAAAAAAAAATTTTTTTTTAAAGTACAATTTGGTGAATAAGATTCGGCACAGCCGCATATAGCTCCCTTAATTTTTTTTTTTTTTGAATATTTGACTATTGAAAATTGCATCATTCAAATAAAATGCTCAGATTGCCCTCGTTATGAAAACTACATAAATAAACTCCAAATAATCGCAAATAAACAACAACAGCAAACAAATGTAAAATATAAATACAGCTTAAGATAAGATTTCCTTTTTGCATTTTTTTTTCCTTTTCGATCATTTAAGGCCACAAGAGAGAAAAAAAAAAATGAAACAGGCAAAAGGAAACAAAGTTGCTGAAATGTAAAATTTGTAACATTCATTCATTTCACAAATTCAGCCAACTTTGTATCTCCTTGAATGTTGTTGGCCACCTTTTTTTTTTGCACAATTAATTGTGCTTGGATTTCTTCAAGGGAGCCAGTTCCTGTTGTTTTTGTTAATTCATGGCAATTAGAATAGCACTTCTTTCTGGGCCGCTGTAATGTAATGTTCTTTTTATTTGTAGTTTTAATCATTAACTTGTTGGTTTTTTAATATTTTTAGTTAACTTTTTGCTGCTGCAAGTTAAAAAATACAACAATTTCGTATACCAATATGAGCTTGAGTATGTTGTTTTAATCGTTCGCTGGCTGACTGGCTGGCTTGCTGACTGCTTTAGATGGTTTGGTGTGGTGTTGTTCTGTTGTGGCACCACTACTGCGCCAAGGCGTCTACTATGAAACGCTATTGTGCGACATTTGCTTACAAAAAAAACTGAATAAAAATAAAACAAACTTCAGCTGCGAGTTCAATGACATTTCACCTACTTGCTGTTGTAAGCTGGTAAATAATATTACTACTACTGCTGCTGCTGCTGTTGTTGGCAGTGTTAGTGCTGTTTGGTATTCAAATTTTTTTATTTAATTTCTTATGTAGTGGATTTTGGTTTTAGACTATGTTAGTGATTATAACTAAGTAAATGAAAGACATACGAAATTTAACTAAGTGGACTCAATTTTATCCATTAAGAACAAGAACTTAAGTACAACCTTAACTAGAATAAGAAGATTAATTAAATCGTATAATTAATTAACTTAATTTTCGAATGCAATATTTAGAAAACCTCATATGTAGAACCTGGCATACAACACAATTCATGAATTGTACTTTTATAATTTTCACTCAAGGTCTAAAAGTTTTTGGTCAAAAAATTTCACTTTAAGGTCCACACAGAAACGAATCGGTCCAAAAATACAAATTTATATCATATTTTATAAAATTGTTCGTTCTTCTTGATTTTTTTATTAGCACTTCAGTAGCGTTATGTATGAATAAAAAGAAGTAGATACTTCAACGTGTAAGATCCGTTGGAGTGAATTACTTTGTCAAGGAGTCCCAAAAAATGCGGATTTTTTTCAAATTGAAATATTAATTTATTCAAAGTATTGGTCATTGTTAGCTATGACATTTTTCATCTTTCTGGCAACATATGGATTGTAAGCAAAAAAAACTGTTCATCCTTTGAGGCCAAGAGCTTTGATCGAATACTGTATTCCAAAGTGAAACGTATCCCAGAGAGAGCGTTCTGCATTGATCGAAATAAATATGAAGCGAGTGAGGCAAAACTTCTCAACCACTTTATTCTAAATACTTTTTAACAGGTATTGCAACATGTGGCCGAGCGTTGTCATGATGGAATATTACAGTTTCATGATTGGCCGCATATTCTGCTTCAAACGAGTATTTACGTTCGGTGCAGATTTCAACAGCTCATAATGGATAGATCCCTTTTGGTCCCACCAAATGCAGAGCATTACCTTAGCACCATGGATATTTGGCTTTGGTGTCGATTTGGCTGGATGGTTGGGCACAACATATGGTCTCTTATGCTTCGGCCTATTAATGTATCCATTTTTCATCGCTAATAATGTTACGGTGCAAAAATAATTTTTTTTTTTAACGTTCAAGCAGCATTTCAGCCATACATAATCGAACTTCAAGATCTCTCAGTTGCCCAATTAGCCTGCTTTTGGATGAATCCCGATGCGTGCAAACGTTTTAAAATTGAGTAGCTCCCAATGATTTCGCAAAATCTTGTTGAATTTTACAACAATCTTCATGAAGTAATGTCTCCAATTCTTGGTCTTCAAACTTTTTCGCCTTGACTGGGCGATATTTGTCTTCCATCTCAAAATCACCACTTCTGAACCGCACAAACCATCTCTCGCACGTTGAAACCGATGAAACACATTCATCATAAGCTTTGGTGATCAATCGGTGTAATTGAGCAGCACTTTTTTCCAAATTAAAGAAGTAAAGCAAAACTTCCCCCATATGATGCTTTGTTGGTACAAAATTCAACATTTTCAAAGCCAAAAAAACTTTGTTGTTTACACCATAATGTTAAATATCTAAGGAGTGAGATCGAAAAATTCTTAACTTCATTAGCTTTAACTTTTCGTACCAAAAAGTCCGAGCACTGAGCTAACCAGGCTGCTTTCCTACCGGATGTGTTGGGAGCTCTTTTGAAAATGCTTTCTATTTTTTTTGGCTTTAGAAACATCATGTGGACCATTCCTTCTACTCGAAACAGGTATTCTATCAACGGACAAGTTCTCCCGGTACTGTTTAATAACATTGGAAAAAGTTTTATAGAAGACCTTTGATTGTTTGGCCAACTTTTTGTAGGACCAGGTTGGGTTTTGTTGATAATATTTAATAATTTTTGTACGCACTATTTGCTGGTCACTCATTTTAATCAGATTAACAAAAAATAATATAATTGACACTAAACATAATAACTGACAAGTTTTACAAAGGAAACTTGATAAAAAAAAAAAATCAAATAATAAAAAAATAAAATAATTAAAAGTTTTAATGATAACGTAAAAATCTTAACACTCGTTAAGAATTTTACGATCTCACTTCTTAAGTGAGAAGAAATGACCTTCAAAACGACATATTAAAAACAAAATCCTCGTTCAAAAGATACGCCATCTAGTGTAAATCCCGCAAGTCATACACCCAATATATTTTTTTCTCTGAGTGCGGGAATGGAACAGTCTTGGAAATTAGGAACCATAGTCATTACATCTAACTAGATAACTTATAGATGTAAACATAATGACTTAATTAATCCACTATTTATAAGCTTGCAAGCTTCATTGGTAAGCACATGCCCCCAATGCATTCACTGTTTAACCCTCCGTGATATACTTATAAAATCTATAAAAAATATAAACAAAATTTTATTTAATTAATTTGCCAACTTTTTAGCAAAAAATTCCCGTAACCATTTTCAAAGTTTGTAACAAGCTAAACAAGTAAGAGAGCTACATTCGGCTGTGCCGAATCTTATATACCCTTCACCAAATTATAATTTAAAATAAAATTAAAAAAAAAAAATTTTAATTTTTTTAAAATTGTTTTTTAAGTTTTTTCGAATTTTTAAAATTTTTTTTTTTAAATTTATTAGTGTAAAAAATTTATGAAAAATATTTTCCCGATTTTGACCCATTGTATTTCCAACTTTGTATAGCCTTATAAACATCGTTGCAATGGACTTTGAAATATATATCATTAGCAAGGCAAGGATTTTCATGCACTAAAAAATTAAAAATATGCGCTTATAATATGCACTAAAAAGAGAGAAAATATGCACTAAAAATTACAAAAATATGCAATAAAAACAATTTTTTTATTTGAAATATATTTATTAATAAAAGACAGATATAAATTTCAGGTCACATTTTCAATATATATGTACATATAAACGAACATAAAAGGTTTTAAACATAGATAAATACACATAGATCGGAAACTCTCCTGTCAAAGACCTAACTCAGTTGTCAAAAACCTAAGTGCTGAGAATGTATTAGTAAAAAAACTATGTGAAAACAAAAACAACACTCGTATGTGCATAATTTTTGAGTAATTTTTTTGTTTGAGTTTTTTTCTAGTTTCCGCTCTATGTATATTTTCTCTATGGTTTTAAATATATTCTTTCAAAGTAAAAATAAGAAAATTCATGTATGTATGTAAATTATGCAACATTTATATTAAAAAAAAATCAGTCAGTTATTTATTTTCATGTTACAAAATTACTTAATATAGATTTCTATTTTTATAACCAAATAAATTTTTTTTTAAATATCCAAAAAGAAAACTTTGTCTGTTCGGACGAAAAAAGCTTTAATACGCTCAACGTCAACAGAAGTTAGAGGTGCATATATTAATGAAGCCAGTTGAATTGGAGAGTATTCATTTTCACTTTGATTTTCTTCACTAAAATTGCTATCTAATATGTCAAAAATTTTTTTTATTATATGAAATCCAGTATTTTTCTGTAATATATTCTTTAGTTTTGTTTTAATTTGGTAAGAAATTTCTCCGTTTACATTATTAATTTTATTGGCAGCATCATCAATTAATTTTACTTGTGCATTTAGCGAATTGAATCCTTGTAGTTTAGTAATAGTTTCAGAAATAAAGATGTAATTTGAGCATAGAAATGGTAATTGGCTTTAATATTATGTGTCACAAAGAGAACAAAGTCGAAAAGTAGATATAAAAAAATTCGACAATTTCAAAAAGCTAAAAAATCGAATCATAAATTGAAAAGTTGAAAGGAGTAGACTTTTTCTTTCAACAATAGAATTCTAGTGTCAATATATTTACTATTTTTACAACACTAAATAGAGTTGCCAAATATATGTATGTACAGTGTACACTGATATAAAAATATGTCCAAAAGAAAATTAAATATGCATTTAAAAGAAAAATATGCAAAATATGCATTTATAACAAAATATGTAAAAATATGCAACAACAAATCGATGTCATTTTGTTGCAAATTCTTCGATTCAGAAAGATAAATTGTCAAAAGTGATTTTGAGTTACTGACTACAAACATGCATTTGCATAGAAATCCTTGCCCTGATCATTAGATATCCATATTGTCTATATTTATGACTTAGTAATCGAGATATGGATAAAAAAATAGGCCAAAAATCGAGGTTGTCTCGGATTTTTGCTCATATCTGCATTATTTATGGACGGAATTTGCTGATTTTAAATAGGAAACTTCTCGAAAGCATGTCTGACAGAATTATTGAGGATTTGGATCCCAAAGATATCTGGGGTCTTCAGAAAATTGATTTCAACGGACAGACATACGGACATGACAGACAGACAGACGGACATGGCAAAAAAAAATAAATAGAATTAAATACAATTTTTTAATGAAAAATATTATTTAATTATATAAATTGCAAAACAAATCCAAAAAAGTCTGGCCTATGTGTATGTCTAAGGGTTAAATTATTATTCAAAACAATAGAGTAGAACTAGAGGCGCAACTGAGAGTAAGCTGAGAGTAAAGACAATTACACTTTCCCAAATTTTATGGTAGACACAACAACAAAATACATTGATTTACATGTATTTTGTTGTTGCAAGACTTAGAGCCGTTTTCTCATTAGGTGATTATCTTTTTTCCCAACGAAAACCTGCAGATTAAAGAAATTTGATTTTCTCAATGTCTCATTTGCTTATATTCTGTCGCAAAGCTAATCCGACCCCATCTGCCAATTATTTATTTATCGTACAGATAAATTGAATCAGCTGACTGCTGTTCATAGTTTGTATGTGTTTTTGTAAACAAAATTAAATAGATTTTATAAAAAAAACAAGTAAGAGAGATATATTCGACTTCAAAATAAAAATTTTAAATATTTTTAGGTTAACAAAATTTATTTTTTTTTCCAGTTGTTTATTTTTCATTTTTTGGAAAATTTTTTTTTCGAATTTTTTTTTAAATTTTTTTTAAACTTAAAAAATTTTTTTTTTTTTAAATTTGAAAAATTTTTTTTTTTAATATTTTGCGAAAAAAACTTTTGGTGAAAAAAAAATTCGGGTTAAAATTTTTTTTCCCTATTTTGACCCATTGTAGGTCCAACTTTCTATGGTTTTATATACGTCGTTGCAAAGGTCTTTGAAATATCTATTATTAGATATCCATATTTTCTATATTAATGAATTAGTAATCCAGTTATATGTCAAAAAATAGGTAAAAAATAGAGGTTGTCCTGGTTTTTTCCTTATATGTCAGACATTTGTGGACCGATTTTGCTGATTTTAAATAGCAAACTTCTCGAAAGCATGTCTGACAGAATTATTGATGATATTCTGAAGATATCTGGGGTCTTCAGAAAATTGATTTCAACACTCCGCTATCTATAAGGATCCAGAATATATATACTTTATAGGGTCGGAAAATTATATTGTGGAAATTACAAACGGAATGACAAACTTATATATACCCTTCTCACGAAGGTGAAGAGTATAAATATAGAAAGTTCCAATAAAATTTTTTTTTTAAAAAAGCGTTGCCACATTTACTTATACTTAAAACGTGTTGACTATTTTTATATTCAAATTCAAATATTTTATATATTGTTACGTTTTTACCTTTTAAAAACGGCGTTTATTTCCTTTGAATAAACCGGATACTTTTGATTGCAAATAAAAAGCAGTTTTAGTAGTTTAAAATTGTAACAACTCTTTATTTATTTAAAATGTACAAAAACAATAGAATTAAATAGTCACTCAGTGTCTTTATAGACGTCTATCAATTCGCAGAAGTGTACACACACACTTTACAACGTACAAGCTCAAATGTACACGACAGTTGATGTTAACTCTAACAGCGCCAATGATCAACTCACTGACTACTGCAACCGCAATCACTATTTATACACATTGCCATCTTCATTCGAGTAGTCTAGATTGTTCTTAACGGTCAAAACACGTATGTTTGAATTCTAGAGCCTTCGATGTCAATGTTAGCAGCCCAAACACTCAGCGTTGTCATATTTACAAACAATGCTAATAACCGCATGGTGCTGATGGACGTGTTCATAAACATGATGGATACTGCAGGCAGTCGTTATAGACCGTTAAATTCAAATCGCTATTGCACATTCGTAACAATATTTTAAATGGCGGTTTAATTATAAATTGTACACGCAAGAATGTATTTTCAAGATCTAGCCGAGCACTTTCAGAAAATATAAAAAGTCTTTGAAATCGGATGGAAAACAATCGTATGTCATTCGTTTCAAAAAATCTGATGTCTAAATGCGAGAATTATTTCCAAAAAAATATCGATTCTGCTCCACTGTGCATAGTTAATGCATTATGATCCGTAATAATTGTATATATATACCTCAAAACATGTTTACATATAAAGTATTAGGACAGCAATCCCATCCAATCTCACATGTTTTGTTTTAACTGAAATATTACTTTTAAGGAAATGGTCAAAGCACACCATTGACTGTTTTGGCAAATCTTCTTTGCAAGTTTTACGTATATCCAGCCGCTGTTGTCCTTTGTTGGGTAATGTATCATTCATCATTAGAAAATGATCCTTTGATCTCAATTTGAAAGAAAATAATTTTTAATATTTTTCAAATTAATGAAAATTATGTATTCCCAACGAATGTAAGGGAAATTTTTAAATTAATGTGGCATTAATATTTTTATGAAAACTTCAAAATCCTTAAGCATGTCAGATATAGAATTTGAAAAAAATAAAGAGAGAATGAAACTACCTTCTATTTTTCTACTGTGATCAAAATTATTCAATTAATTTTGAATATGATTAATCAAAATGTTAAATTAATCGAATAGTTGATTAATCAGAATTTTATAATTTATTGTTATAATAATTATAATAAGACTTCTTTAAAAAGTTCTATTTACCGGGGAAAATACTTGATTGATTTTTATACCTTGGAATTTTTGAATTCTCGACATGATTAGAAACTTATTATGGTTGCTATATTAATAGTTTCAATCATAGGGTAACATAGAGACGAGACGTAATTGTCAAAAGCCTAAGTCTGTTGTCAAAAACCTAACTCTTGCAACATAAAAATACATGCTAGTCAATGTATTTTGTTGTTGTATCAAACATATGATTTGTTGTATTTTTGTTTGACAAATCGGAGTGTCTCGTCTCTATGTATAATTCTCTATGGTTTCAATCCTAATATCATCGTGATAATTGTGATTTTAATATAATAACAAAATATGCAATAATTGCACGGATACTACAGTACGTGGAAATAAAATAATAGCGGTATTCACAATCTTGTGCATTTGTATTGCAAATTCATGCAATGGTGTATACATATCCTATATATTTTGTTAGTGTAAAGTTCACGAGAATTGAATTGTGTAAAGACGTAACATCTATACATTAGCCCAATTCACAATCTTGTGTATTTGTATTGCAAACTTATGCAATGGTGTATTTCAGTATTTTGTGTTAGTGTAAAGTAAAAATGCAATGTTAATAAAGCTATTGTACAAAAGCTATGATTATGATGCTGAAATATTAGATATCAACAGTTTAAAATGCTTTTAAAAGGGTTTATTGAATAAAGTTTCTAACACAGTATTCTATGGAAGATTATCCAATCGTTAGAAAGCTATTGCTAAGTTTCACATACAACATTCAAATGTTCCTAATCATTTCAACATTTACTGTAAAAATTAATTACAAATAATCAAAAAAAAAAAAAAAAAAAAAAAAAAAAATATTGAAATTAACTAAATTATACATTTTATCATGCTCTCATAATAAAATTCATGCATGGCAGTTAAAATATTTTGTTAATGTGTTTATTTAATTTGTCTCTCTCTATATGTAGTTTGTATGTACAATAAATAATTTAAATAAAAATACAGTTAATGCATATAATTTGCATTTTATAACAATTTTAAACAAAAACGAATTATGCAGTGTCATTTATTAAAAAAATCGAAATACACACATATAATAAATAAATAAAGAAATATATATGTACGTAGATATATATATAAAAACAGATAAATGTTATAAACAAATTTTTGTTTAATACAAGCCCAAAAATTCCACGCCTTACACACACCTTATTTTTAACAAGATGCTTTAAGAGAGTTTTTTTATTTATTTTTTTTTGTAAGTTTTTAATTTTTTTTATTTATTTTTTTTTTATAACAGTCAGAAATCGTTTAAATAAATGGCTAAAACAACAACAGCCACAAAACTGCTACATAACTGATGGAATGTAATGTGTAAAAAGTTTGGCAATAATCAAATTAAGTTGCTACAGAGACGAAAAAAAAATGTGTAATTTTTGTATAAGTAATTTATAAAAATATCAACAAAAACAAAATAGTGTCAATAAAAAGTAATCAAAATTTACAAAAAATAATGATTTAATTTGTACGACAGTTGCCAGAAAAGAAGAAATTTCATTAACGATTTTTTAGATGCAATGTTGCCATTGAGAGACTTTTTATGTAAAATATGGCTGCAAGTTTATCTGACGGCTGTAGCTTCTTCATAGTATCCGATGAATCTGTATTGATTGAGTACTTTAGTTTATTTATCAATTCGATACTGGAAAATTAATTAAATATTAATTTTAAGTTCATATCATTTAATATCCATTGAAAATATTAGTAGGGTAGAACCATACGGGGACCATACGCCACTTTTTTTTGAGCCGATCTCAAATTGAAACCGCAATACATATTCTTAATTTTTTTCTTGTTTCGTATACTTAGAAATGTTGGCTTTAGTTTTATTCATTTCAATTTCATTTTTTAACATGTCTAAACTGACCAAAAACGGCGAAACCACTCCACCCATGGGGTAAATACGCCAAAGGGATGGGACAGATTTGTCATTTGTAAAATAAAACAAAAAAAATACAAAACAAGGAACAGAGCTAAAAAATTAAATTTTTTGTTTTAATTTATTAGCGAAAAAAAGTTTAGGGCAAAAATTTTTTTTTAATTTAATTTAAAATTTTTTTTTCAAATGTTGAAACAAAAAATTTTTTTTTTTTAAATTTTACAACAAAAATTTTTTTTTGTTGAAAAAAAATTCGTGGTAAAAAATCTATTATTGGATATCCATATTGTCTATATTAATGACTTCGTAATCCAGATATACATATATCAAAAATAGGTCAAAAATCGTGGTTGTGGGCCGATTTTCTCGATTGCAAATAGCAACCGATTAGGAAGAATTCCAGATTTAGGGAATTTTGAATGTTGATTTCAACCGACAGACGGATATGGCTATATCGACTCCGCTATTTATAACGATCCAGAATATATATACTTTATGGGGTCACAAATGAAACGTGTAGAAACTACAAATGACAAACTTATATGTATATACCCTTGCCACTTTTATATAAAAATATAAATGTATTTTACTGCTAGTTCACAAAACAAAGTATAATAAACGAGATACGTATTTATAGTTTATGCCTGGGGCGAATGTTACCCAGGAGGAATGTTCCCCAGGAGAAGTTTTGAGATTAAATATAAATTTGTTTCGTACTTCAAATTAAATGATTGAAGAAACGATATAAAAAATTCACATGCTGAAATTTGTTCACAGCTTTTTGAAAAACAATTAATCGCGTCTGCCTCACATCATATGTAAAATTAAACTTTCCAACTTTCAGTGATGGTAAATAATCTATAAACGAAAACACTACTTGATAATGTAACAAATCGATTTAAAAATCTTTTATGGTAAATATTTAAATAGGTGTTATATAAAGCTGCCGACCGGATCATGCTTATTTGAAAGCATTTTTACAAAATAAATTTATTTAAAGTATTCGCATTTGTTAGCTATGACCTTTTCCAATTTCTGATAACTTATGGATTTTCAGCCAAATTAACTTGTCATCTTTTGAGGCCCAGAACGAATCAAGCCATTATCGGATACTCTGTTCCAAAGTTGAGCGTATTCTATTTGGCGTCGTCGACATTGTCGTCAATATTGAGTCAAAAAATGTTATATGTTTCGTCGATATCGATAACAAATGGTTACTATTGACAGAATTTTATACTTTTATAAGTCGGGTTAAAGTACAAAACGACAAAAGTTATCAGTTGTTATCGATATCGGCGAAACATATACAGTGTACTCGCGGTAACGTGAACTAATTGAAACCAAGGGAGTTCATGTTAGTGAATTTGTTCACGTTAGCGATTGTCGAATTTCATGGAAAAAACATAAAATTTTAAAAAATAAAACTTGGTTTTACACGCTTGAACGTGAAATTCTTTTATTATTGTTTTCATTATTAAAATATAAAACAAAAATTATTGATTAAAATGCATTACAAAACAAAACGAGATCACGAGAAAATATACATTGAAATAAAATTACATAGCAAATAAAATTACTCATACGTTGCCATTAAAATAAATTAATTTAAAGGATATAAACACATATTTTATATAAGGAGATTCCCTAAACTTTAAAAATCGAATTTATTGCATGTATTTCAGTATTGTCTATATGCTTAGAAAACAAATGCACTCACGTTACAGAGTAGTCAATGTAAACAAAAGTTTGTTCACGTTAGGCGGTGTTCACGTTAAACGGTGTTTACGTTACCGCGAGTACACTGTACCATTTTTTGACTCAGTATTGACGACGATATCGACGACGATATCGACGACGCCAAATAGAATAAGGGTTTGATAAGAATGAATGTTTTGATATATTGGGCAAAAAATTGAAAACTATAAAATCTTGAATTAGTAACCCAATGTAATAATCTGAAATTGAATATTAGCAAAAAGATTTCGAAATGTTTTTAAAGTAATAAAGTAAAGAAATTTCTAATCGAACCCCACGCTTACCCAATATAGCTAGCAACGTTAAAATTAATATTTATTTAAAACGAAAAAAAAAAATAAAATTTTTTTTAAATTTCGTTCAAAAAAATTTAGAATTCGATTATTATTTTTGGTATCAAGTTGAGTAAACAATATCAGAAAATTGATTTTATTTATTTATTTAAAGATCTTAGGCAAATGAAATATAAAAACAAATTTTTATTTGATTTTTTTTCACATTTATTTTTCACTTTCAGCCAAAATTCAAAACGAAATTTACAACCACTAAACGTTATCCGATTTCGATAAAACTTTCTGCACTTGGTTTTTGGATGACCGTAAATAATTTTAGTGTGAAGAAGTCCAATGTAAGGGACACCGTATTAGAGTTTCCGGTTTTAAAAAATTAAAAACCTATCGGTTTCGGTTTTGTGATAATTTGTTAAATATTATGTGTTATAGAAAGAACATCCGTTGATTGCTATACCTCTATTTTTGGCCTATTTTTTATCTATATCTACATTACTAAGTCATAAATATTGACAATATTATATTAATAAATGAAATAAAATAAATTTTGAAATTAAAAAAATTTTTAAATTAAAAATTGGAAAAAAACTTTTAAAAAACAATTTTGAAAAAAAAAAATTTACAAAAATTGTTTAAGTTTTAGTTTAAAGTATAATTTAGTGAAGGCTTATAAGATTCGGCATATCCGAATATAGCTCTCTTACTTGTTATTATATAAAATTATTTTATTTGTATGTGTAATTATAGATGGCTGATATGCTTTTAAGTAAAGAAAGGAAGCCATTAAACCTATGTATAAGCAGAAAATTAAAGACATATGATTCTGACCGAGTTAGAATCTAAACAAGTAAGAGAGCTATGTATATTCTGTTGTGCCGAATCTTATATACCCTTTACCAAATTATACTTTAAAATAAAAATTTTAAATATTTTAAGGTACACAAAATTATTTTTTTTTTTTTCAAAATTTCAAAATTTTTTTTTCAAAATTGTTTCCAAAAAATTTTTTTTCGAAAAAATTTTTTTTTTTAATTTTTTTAAGTTTTTAAATTTACTAATGAAAAAAAATTATGACAAAAAAAATTTTTGGTATAAAAAAAATTCGGGTTAAAAAATATTTTTCAAGATTTTGACAAATTGTAGGTCCAAATTACTATAGCCTTATATAGATCGTTACAATGGACTTTGAAATATCTATAATTAGATATCCATATTGTCTATATTAATGACTTAGTAATCCAGATATAGAGAAAAAATAAAGAGAGACAGACAGACGGACATGGCTAAATCGACTCTGCTATCTATAAGGATCCAGAATATATACACTTTATAGGGTAGGGAAATTATATTGTGGAAATTACAAACGGAATGACAAACATATATATACCCTTCTCACGAAGGTGAAAGGGTATAAAATAGGACTCACAGGAACTTTTTTCCAACTAATAATACATTTTGACTATTTTATAATAATAAACCTAAAAATCAAAAATTAGGCACACATTCTGATTCTGAATGAGTTAGAATTCACAAAGATGACTTTAGTGGTACCTTTCTTTATCATTTTCTATAACAGTGGTTCAAGAATCATGACGCTGAGTGGGAATACAAAGTGTGGGTATTTATGGTAATTTTGTTTTTATTCTAATAATACGTTTAGAATGAGCTACAATCCACATTACAATGTGAATCAATAAACATGAAACTAGACATGTTTTCCTAAATTAATATTAATTCACAAAGGAAGACTTAATAGTACTATTTTTATCTTCCAACTGGCACCGGCTCAGCTAGTACTCCATACTTTTAGACTTTGTTACACAAATTTTTCTTTATTTTTTTTAATTAAATAAATAAACAGTTATTTAAAGTTTAAATGTCAGGAATACAATATTTTTAAATGAGTTTGTGTCATTCTTTATTATTTATGCGAAAGGTAGCCTGCTGCACTATCCGAAGCAATTATTGTAATACAGTTTAAAAAATTTAAAGAAATCTTAAGATATTTTTACATCGATTTGTTGTTAGAGATATTGGATGAATCAAGTTTGTTTCTCATTTCCAAATTTAGAATTTTTCTACTGAAAATAGATTAAGAGTAAAAACAGAAGAATAATTTCGGTTTCGCTTAAAATCGAACTGAAAACTCTACACCGTACTGTACATAAATAAGGAATTAATAGCACAAGTACATTTCAAATTAGAAAAACATTTAAAAATTACATGTCGAATCATCTTTTAATTTCTTATTGGTCTCAAAAATCTACAACGAGTCAGCATTTCAGCAACTTATTTACAACAATAAATATCGAGTGCTAGAAGTGACTCACAATAGCAATAAAATTTAATTAAGCGGAGCATGTAAAACGATTTATCTATATAGAGCGGTTGTTAAAATGGACTTGTTTGGTACTCCCAAACAGTGATGTTAACTTTTTTGTTTCGATTTCCGTACATCCCTAAAAAAATTACCGTTTTTTGGGTAAAATTACCGTATACAAAGTCTTGTACAAAAATAATAATATTTTCTTACAATTTTGTGAAAATGAGCGAATTCACTTAATTGTGAATAAATTCAAAAAGAATCCATAGATTTTTATGATCGATATCTCATTTTGTTCCTACCACATGTGGCTTTGCGATAAAGCCTTAAATCTGAACAATTTCTGTCGTTTTCGATTTTTTATGATTTAGTTTAAAACAAAAAAATTCCTATTTTCACGTAAAAAATATATTTTTTGTTTCAATTTGTTATTATAACTCCGAAACTATTGAGCCGATAGAAACGCAATATATATGTGAAAATTTGTACATAGCATAGGGAAAATGTTTTCAAAATTCAATCACTAGAAACAAAAACATTAACTACTTATTTTTATGTATATCAAACAAAAAACTAAAATTTTGTGAAAGTGAGCGATTTCACTTAATTGTGAATAAATTCGAAAAGAATCCATGGATTTTTATGATCGATATATCATTTTATTTCTATTAAATGTGGCTTTGCGATAAAGCCATAAATCAGATAAATTTCTTTTGTTTTCGATTTTTCATGATTTTTTTAAAACAAAAAAATTGCTATTTTCACGTAAAAACTATATTTATTGCTTGAATATTATAATTCCGAAACTACTGAGGCGATTGAATCGCAATATATAAGAGGATTAAAGGTTATGTAAATATAAACTTTTCTAAGTTTATTTTAATAACAATGGACTTAGGTAGTCATGATGCATCAAATCCATATAGTGCTTAGTCAAGCCTTTGTTTGCAGTTGGCCTGTGTTATGTGTAGACACATTATGAAAATATAACTTTTGGAGTCGAATGCTTAAAAATTTAAACTTTTTCAAATCACCGTACAAATGTAGAGATTACTTGCCTACCGTTCGGAGGTCTAAATTATCGTACAATACGGTAATTACCGTACGGTTAACAATACTGCTCCCAAACTGTAATTATTCTCCATCATCTTAATACTAAATGTAGCAGGGTGCTTATTTTAATTAAAATTTCTAGTCTTGGAACAAAGTAACAATATTTTTTGAATAAAAATTTCAAAGATGAACAATTTTTTAATTAAAAAAAGGTTTAAATATTAAATATGAAAATAGCTAGACATTGTATTCCTCAAATACCAAATCGACTCTAATAAATATTAACCCCCATATTCATAAAAAAAATTAAAATTTAAACAATGTTTTAAAGCAAAATTTCCATACAAAATTTGATTTTAAAACGTTGTTTAAATTTAAAAATTGCTTAAGGCCTTAAATATTTTGGAAAATATGTATGTATTGTTACTTTAACCAAAAATTCAAAACATCAAATAAAATGTCCAACGTCTTAACTTTATCCGATATTAATAAAATTTAAGTTTTAATATAAGTTTTTATATGACGGAGAACAATATAGACCTTGTGAGCAGCACAAATCAAACTAATTAAATGCATACATATTAATATGAATGAAGTGCCTTGATCTCAGACTTGAAATATTTCTATTTTTGAAGAGCTGAGTTTTTTCTTATTATATTGCAAAATTAGTTATTGCGAAGCACTATTCTTGAAAACCAGCAAACACGAATAATAAATGACAATCATAATATCATCAATAAATAATAACATATGTTTGATTAAACCAAGTTTAATCTATTTCTAGGCACGAGCCCAAAATCTAATCTTCCAACTTAATATCACACTTCTAAAAAACTAACTGTATTTTTTCAAAAAAAAAATTTACTCTAAAATTAACCACTTATTACTGCTACCAGTACAACCTCCTTCAACGAAGTCTGCAATGAAATAAAGTTAACGATTTTAAAATAAAAATTTTAACACAGGCCCCCAAAACTTAGCAAGAGATGTGATAAAAACTCAAGCCTTTTAACCCTCCAAACAGAGTGAGAAATAGTGCAACTACAACCTAAAACACAATACAACATGTTCAATCTTCTAATTCAGCTCAAACTTGAGTTAAGTCTTCTCTTTTTCTCAAAATGCTTTGCATGCTCTCAAATGATAAATCTCGTATTCTCTCAAGCCAACGACGCTCTTTACTTCTCTGGCATTCACACTCGGCTTTGAAAAAAAAAAGAAAAATTTCTCTGTTTACAAACAAATTGAAATTAAGCTCAGAATAAAAAGTAAATTTCAAGCCGTAAAACTTCGATAAACAAAGCCGGCTTTTTTTATTCGGCTTATTGTTGTTGTTGTTGCTGTTGTATTAGTTAGTGTTGTTATTGTTGCTGCTGATGTCGTCAACTTTACGCTGCTAATGCTTTATAGTGAACGTAGTAGTATTTTTTTTTATATTTTTTTTTATTTCGTATTTTTGTTTCATTGTACGCGATCATGGGTCATTGAACTTTTTTAAATCAATGCCCCAACCATTTGACCCATATTTTCATTATGAAAGTGGAACACTGGGGTGACAGCTGATCGGAAATGATTGCCTGTGTATGTGTTTCTTTGTCGTTGCTGACGATTAGAGTTTCGTTTGTGTGTTTTTAGAGTGTATGGGTTGGTTGGTTGGTTGGTTGGATAGTTGGTAGGTTGGTGAAAGAGATGAAGAAGAAATGATGACGATCACATACACACTCACAATCTCGAACTAAATGAAAGACTCACAGACTCACAGATATACAAATACACATATTTATTAAATGTAATGGCTAAGGAAAGAGTAGTAATTTTGATTATTGTGGACTTTTGTTTGGTTTGTTTGTTAGCTGACTGGCTGGCTGGCTGGTTGGCTGGTTTCAGTTTTTTCATACACTATTTATTACGTGCTGCGGATGATGCTAAAGTTAGTTTATGGTATCAATGTTGACGATGATGACAAAGATGTTGTTGCTCATTATGAGCTTTGAATGTTTGTTTGTTGGTTGCTATTTTCCTTTCTGTGTTTTATTTCACTTTATTACAAGACTTTGTTAATAGTAATGTGTTAATGGTAAAATAAACTCAACCACTTTAGTAGTTTTATTTTTCAAATCTCAACAGTAGTCAGACTTTTTTTTTATTGTTTTCAATAATTTTTTTATTAGGAAAATTTATTTAAAGAGGCTTGTCGTTTTCATTATTAACAGTCAGACATTTATAACACTTTTTGAATTCGTGTATGTGTGTGTGTGTATAATTGATTGAGTGTATGTGATCCTACCAAATTAAATTATGTAGGTTTGGATGGATCATTTACTCTTATCCCTCAATTAATCTAATAAAATAGAGTTCTGAGCGGTAATATTTAATAACATATGCAGTGGAAACTTCAGCGTCAATATGATGAATATATTGATCATAAGCCATATGACTGCTATGGCGAGTGGATGAGCTTGACAAAATTTAAGTCACGAGGTAAATAGGCCGCCAAATGTTGCACTAACAATTTCAGGTGATTAACCTTTGCAATTTGGATGATAGGGTCCAGTTGGTAATAATGTTGTCGATGACTTCATGGTTGATTATTGCATGCTACGTGCTGTGAATAAATCGTACATTTCCCTAAAATTGTTATAATTTAGTTTCGACAAGACCACATGACGCAATGAGATCTTTGATCTTGCTATGTGAAATGAGTACTTGATCAAACCCATTAACACTGACATTAACTCCAAAAATGGTCAGCCTTCCGAAAATAATGAAGATTGCGCTTTTAACCCCAGGCGGATTGCGACAGATACCGTATCTGATACTGAAGCGGATACTTCTTTCTCTATGCACGAATCCGTATTGGGAATTTTAACTATAATTCAACATAAAAGACACCAGATCATAACCGCAACTCTTCAACTTTGAGCCATCAGAATCCATATTATGGCATATCTATTATTCATGTAATCCCCCCCTTATTCCTGTCAGGAAAAAAGTTACAGATATTATGTTGTATGGGCGATGGAAAATCCATCCGTGTTCATACATTCTAGATCTCCAGCAACCAAAGAAAGATAGTCTTATCACACTACAGGTAAATATAGTAAATATCTATTTGAATTACTGTTCAAAGCCGTAATTTTGCAAGATACATCAACTTAACCCCTTTGCACAAAATATTATGCGACAGCTATAGAAAGCAACCATAGCCCTCTTAATCCTGTGTTATATGCTCAGTTTCCATGATGATTTCAAGTTCAGAGCTTGAAATCAGGAAACATTACTGCAACCACCTATACCACATAATCATCCTTGCTTTCAATGAAGATGAATCATGTTAATAGCAATCAGTCTTAGTAGAAGACAGATCTTTCCACCTTGGGGTTTTCCACGTCAAACTTGTTTTGACTTCTCGCTACTCCCAAGACTGGCAGTGTTTAACGTTATTAAAGGCATCTTATATATCTAGGAAAGATGTCATCGTATAGTGTTTAAATTCAAGTGATCTTCCAATGGTTCTTACAACCTCATACAAATTAGTCTTCATGTTGACAACTCGAGAATCGAGATGAACTCTTCTGCTTTTGCCTTAAATGAGTATTTCCAAGATTTTCAATAGGATCTCATTTTTCTTAGCTTATTGGACGAGGTCTGTCGCTCTCTCGTGACTTGTTTTTGTCATTCTTGGGAATAAAATTAACCTCCAAACTTTTCCAACATAACAAAATTGAGAAAAAGGCAGAGTCTGTATAAGGAGTGAGATCGAAAAAATCTTAACTTCAATTTCCATGCTCTGACCTCTAAATTTTTAGCAGCTTTTGACCCTTGTATGTTTTTAAACCTGCTTTGGATTTAACTTTTCGTACCAAATAGTCCGAGTACTGAGCTAACCGGGCTGCTTTCCTACCGGATGTGTTGGGAGCTCTTTTGAAAATGCTTTCTATTTGTTTGGCTTTAGAAACATCACGCGGACCATTCCATCTACATGAACCAGGTTTTCTATCAACGGACTGTTTAATAACATTGGAAACAGTTT
This sequence comes from Calliphora vomitoria, assembly GCA_942486065.2. NCBI lineage: Eukaryota > Metazoa > Arthropoda > Insecta > Diptera > Calliphoridae > Calliphora > Calliphora vomitoria. Next base: position 4,812,913 of record OW818032.2, read on the forward strand.
GACGGCAGACCTTTGAATGCTTGGCCAACTTTTTGTAGGACCAAGTTGGGTTTTGTTGAAAATATTTAATAATTTTTAATCAGATTAACAACAACTGAATGTAATTGACATTAAACATAATAACTGACATGTTTTACAAAGGTAACTGATCAAAATATACTTGGGTTACAAGTTTTAATGAAAAACGCGTGTTAAGAATTTTAAGATCTCATTCCTTATTATATGGAGCCAGAGAATGATGGATCTTTGCACTTCGCACTAACCCCAGCAGAATGATATATGGTTCCAGGGAAAACAGCTATTAATTAGCGATCACATTATGTTCTGGAACATTATGTTTTCATTGTTTTTGAAATATCACTTACTGTGGAGCAACCACTACTGTGTAGCTTGGGAAATGGATATTAAGTAAAATATCAAACCCATAATATAGCTACAATAGCTTTATTTATGGTCATATATATTGCATTATATCTTAATAAATACATAAGAAACCTGAGTGCCTTTTCATCTAGTTGATATTGTGTTAGTCAATCAGTCGAAAGAGGTTAAGTAAACAAAATTTAAAAAAAAAATTAAAATTTTTTTTTATTTTTAAATTTTTATTTTTTTTTTACTTTTAAAAATTATTTATTTTTAATTTATTAGTGCAAAAAGTAGCATGTTAAAAAAAATTTTAAAAAAATTCGGGTTAAAAAATATTTTTTTCGATTTTGACCCATATTAGGTCCGACTTATAAAGTCATTGCAAAGGTCTTTGAAATATTATAATTAGATATCCATATTGTCTATATTAATGACCTAAGTAGATTAGATTTTAAATAGCAACCAAACCGGGCCTATAACGGATATATTGATGCATGAATCTTGTAAGTTATTGGGGGCTATAAAAAGTTGATTTCAACATACAGACGGATAGATGGACATGGCTATATCGACTTCGCTATCTATAACGATCCAGAATATATATAAACGGTATAGAAGGAGTGAGATCGAAAAAACCTTAACACACGTTTTTCCTTAAAACGTTTAACCCAAGTATTATTTTTTTTTTATTAAATTAACTTTGAAAAGTATGTCAGTTATTATGTTTAATATGAATTATGTTCATTTGTTCATAATCTGATTAAAATAAGTGACGAGAAAAAAGGGCGTACTGAAATAATTAAATATTTTCAAGAAAACCCAACTTGGTCCTACAAAAGTTGGGCAAACAAAGAAAGGTCTACCTTCAAACTGATCCCAATGTTATTAAACAATATCGCGAGAACTTTTCCAATGATAGATAACCTGCTTCTGGTAGAAGGAATGATCCACATGATGTTTCTAATGCCAATAAATAGAAAGCATTTTCCCAACACATCCGGTAGGAAAGCAGCGGTTAGCTAAGTACTCGGACTATTTGGTACGAAAAATTAAAGCCAATGCAGGTTTAAAAACATACAAGGCTCAAAAAGTTCCTGACAAGAACTCTGCTAAAAATTTAGAGACCAAAGACAGAGCACGGATATTGAAGTCAAATTTTATACAAAAAATATATCTGCTGCATAATGGAGACGAAAAGTTTTTCGCAGCTTCAGGGTCAATATTTTTATATTGCTGATGCTTAAGGTTATGTTGTAGAAAAGTTTAGGACCCAAAAGCAGACAAAATTTCCCAAAAGGTTCTTGGTATGGCAATCAATATGAAGTTGCGGCAAAAGAAGCCAAACATTTGTTACAAAGGTGTCTATAAATATCGAAATTTACATCAAGGATTGTTTACAAAAGAGGATGCTTCCATTCATAAGACTTCTTAATGTGTCCACTTATTTTTGGCCTGATTTGGAGTGGTACAAGAACAATAATGTGGTATTTGTACCAAGAGAGTCAAATCCTCCAAACTGCCTGGAGCTAAGGCCAGTGGAGAGATATTGGCATCTTGTTGAAAGAGAATTGAAGAGCACAAAAAATGTAACCAAAAGTGTGGTCGATTTTAAATGGAGATGGACTACCTGTTTGAACAAAGTGACAGAAAGCTTAATAAAAACCTTAATGGAAGAGTTTGCGGAAAAGGTTCATAGATTCATCTCTATTGATTAGAACTATAAAAATAATATTTTTTGTTAATTGTAATAATAATTTCAATCAACTATAAAAAAAATCAAAACTGTAAGTTTAGTGGTTTAATTTTTTTTAACATATATGTATGTTAAGATTTTTTCGATATCAGTCCTTATATTAACACTTTTACAATAAATGTTTCTACCTATGTCCGTTATAGACTCTGAAACCATTCAACTGATGAGCTCCTAACCGATTTCATTAGAAAGGCAATTTTTTGAAGATGGTTTTAGATTTGGATTTGGTCCATTCGGTCCATTCGTGAAGCCGATTTTCCCATACAATATTTTTTCCCAATTTGGATCGATCTTTTGAAAATTTTTATGTATGCACTAGGGTATTCAATCGATTAACCGTTAATCGGTTTACCGATTAATTTTGGTCGGTTAACTGTTCGAATAATTTAAAATTGCCGATTTTAAAACAACAAATAAACCGATTAATTTGTGTCGATTAACCGATTAACCAAAATTTCTTATTTTTTGGACTTTATATAGAAATATAGTATTAAACACACACATTTTATTTCTTAACTTATGAAAATTCCTTTCTAACAATAGATTTTTTTTTAAATATAGGTTAAAAAACTGAAACTAATGAATTTGGAAATTACCTTTTTTCTAGATTGTACCATGATGAACTATGTCCTAATGAGTCGGAGGAAGACATGATAATAGATGAAACTGAAGACATTACTGAAACGAGTCTTTTATCAGAACTTAACGAAATTATAAAAATATTCACAATCTAAATAATCTCAAAAGGACTCCAGTGGTATAATGGAGGATTTTATATGCTTAAAAAAACTGAACAAAGAACTGAGAAATTGCATAGTATTTCTCAAGCCTCACTTTCGCGTTCTAAAACATTTACAATCAGTGAGAGAGCATAATCGATTAAAAGGAAACCTTTCCTATTCTTTTTTTAAAAGATTGCAATATATCTCACTAAAATCCTAAAAAAAACTGACATGTGTAAATAACAAGAAAGAGAGCTATATTCGGCTGTGCCGAATCTTATATACCCTTCATCAAATTATACTTTAAAATAAAATTAAATATTTTTTTTTAATTTTTTTTTTTTTTTTTTTTGAAATTGTTTCTTAAAAGTTTTTTCCAATTTTTTTTTTTTTTTTTTTTTTTTTGTTAAATTTTTTAAATTTAAAAATTTATTTTTTTTAATTTATTAGTGAAAAAAAATTTATGACAAAAAATGTTTTTTGTGAAAAAAAAATTCGGGTTAAAAAATATTTTTCCCGATTTTGACCTATTGTATGTCCAACTTACTATAGCCTTATATAGATCGTTGCAATGTATTTTGAAATATCTATCATTGTATATCCATATTGTCTGTATTTAAGACTTAGTAATCGAGATACAGATAAAAAATAGGCCAAAAATAGAGGTTGTCTCGGATTTTTGCTCATATCTCCTTTATTTATGGACATATTTTGCTGATTTTAAATAGGAAACTTTTCGAAAGCATGTCTGACAGAATTATTGAAGATTTGGATCACGAAGATATCTGGGGTCTTCAGAAAATTGATTTCAACAGACGCACATGACTAAATCGACTCCGCTATCTATAAGGATCCAGAATATATATACTTTATAGGGTCGGAAAATTATTTTGTGGAAATTACAAACGGAATGACAAACTTATATATACCCTTCTCACGAAGGTGAAGGGTATAAAAAGGATCTTAAATGACATATTTCTTCCTATTATTTATTTTTTTGTTGAAATGCTTAATAAGTACACAAAATTCATGGTTTTATTTTCAATTTAAAATTAAAATAGAAATTATTCGATTAATCGAATAATTTAAAATTAACCGATTATAAACCGATTAAATCTAAACCCCGATTAATTATTTGCTCGATTAATCAATTAAACTAGAAATCCGATTAATTGTATACACTAGTAGGCATCTAAGAAGAGATTTTTGAAAACTCTATTTTTAAGGGGGTAAATATAGGTAAAACCGTTTAAAAACGGTATCTCTAAATCTCCGGAACTAAGAAAGCCAGCACCAAAAATGCATAATCTGTACCATACTGTTTGGTACTTTTTGATTTGTGTACTTTAAATGGTACTATCTTTAAAAATTTCAAGTAGAATTTGGCGCCTTGTTGAAAAATTCCAGAAACTATTGCCAAATTTAATAGAAGCCACAATCATCAGCGGCAAATATAAAGGGAAACATGTACTGATACCATGAATTTCAATGATTTCAGGTGATTTGCCCTTCGATTTCAAGCGGTTACAGTTTCTAGTGCGTCTGGCTTTCACCATAACCATCAACAAGACTAAGTATTGCTGGTTTATTTTGTTAGCGTAGTAGCACAAACCGGGTATCCGCCGCTAGTATTAACACTTTTATTTAATTTTATAAGTGACCCAAATCAATGATATAACTAATCTATTTATTTTTTTTTTCCTTTAACTAACTTAGTTTTACTTACCAAAGAAAATAGATTTAGCCAAATTTTTAGTTAAAATACACTTAAAGAAATAAATAAATCAAATTTATTAGAGTTTCTTAGTACTTTCAAACATTCCATAGTTAAATGTTGTGAAACAAATTTAAATTTAATTGCAAAAGGACATGATTAAACACTTCTAAACTAAATATTATCATGTGTTGTAGTTTTTTACAATGTATGAAAAAAATCAAGTTATTTTTGTAAATGTTCATACATATGTATGTAGTTTGTACAAATTGGCGAAAGTTTAGTTTATTTATTTAGATTTTTTTTTTTTTTTGTCCAAGTCATCTCGGTGCATTAAAGAAAGCCAACCAATTATTTATAGAATACAAAATAGCAAAAAAAAAACAAAAAATATTTATAAAAACAACACTCTACAACTTGAGACACCAACGTATAAATTCTAAAGAACAACAATTGCAATGATCATTTCTACAACAAATTATTGAATGGAAATGAAGTTGGCTGCATAAAAAAAAGGGAGGGATTCACAGGCATACAAACATAAAAAATAAAGGGATGAGAATTATAACACAAATTGACAAAAGCATACTTTAAGGGTTGTATAACGGTATCATTTCATAATGGAGGAACTTTAGTTGAACTTTTAATCGGAGGATTATTTATATGGAGGAATTTCTTAAAATTCACAAACTGTGAGTATTACAAATATTAAAATTATTTTTCTCCAAAAGAACTATTAGTAAGTGTATAAATCCAAACATTTACAATATACAAAAAAAAGTACATAAATAAATATAGACTTTTTTAAGAATATACAAAAACAAAAAAAAACTATTTGCAATTTCTCTCTCAACTAAGACAAGACAACAAATACTTGTACTATAGAGTCGTCTACAGTCACTTAAAATTTGAATTGAATGTTAAAGTTTATTAAACAAACAGACAATGTTGACACACAGCAATGGAACAGAAATTGCATATAGACGCGAAGTCAACATCCGCCTAAAAAAACACACGAATTAGACTACAACAGAGCTTTAAAGGTATGTAAATTTCCTACAAAGAAACATAAAAAATTTGGTTGATAATTTTAAAATTAATTACCTCAAAAGTTGTTTTAACATTAAAAGAAGGAATAATTTTCAATTGAAGTGAAAACATTGATTTAAGGCTCTGCTTACGGTTGAGTCAGATTCGGAATACAACATAGAGTGTTTGCATAAATTTTATGGTGTCTCATTGATTACTTTTTTTTTTTTTGGATTTGTTTGGTTATTTGAAAAGTTTTTTTTTATTAAGTATTATTATTTTTTGTACATTTTGCCATCATATCTATCGAATGGAACGAATGAATAACTAAGAGTACAACATTCATTATACGCTTGTTACCATTTTTGTTTAACAAGCTAAACTCAGCATGTTAAAGTCAAAAGCATTAGGAGCAGCCACAGCAGCAGCAGCAGCACTAGAAGATCTCAAGCTAAAGCAGATGATGAGGATGATGATCATCATCATCAATGATGACGACGAAGAAGTAGAAAACGTAGAACGTAGAGGAAGGAGAGAAAATAGCAGCCATAAAAGTCATTGCCAACAAATTAAGTTGATGTTTTGGCTAAAGTAAATCATCAAATCAGTTGGAATGAATAGTATTTTTGTACGAGTATCGAATTGGATTTTTGTGTCTTTTTTTTAGAGTGTGTACAAGTATGTGTTTGTTGTCTGTTTCTATGTTCTTAATTTATTTTGATCAAACAAATTCCTTTCTATTAGTTTATTTTTGCCAGTCAATTGAAAAAAAAAATATAAAATAAAATTGGTGGAATCTGTGTAGACGCAGTTGTTAGTTTTTGGTTCGGTTGTTAATTTTTTTTTTTTTATTTTTATTTTGGGAAAGGAAATTCTTTTGGAGAAATTGGTTTAATATTATATTTGGTTTTCTAGCTGCAAAATAATGTGCAAATCATAGAACAGGGTTTTTTTTTAAATTGTGTTTTTTTTTTTTAATTATGCATCTGTTAAAATTGTAAATGAAATGTCATATAGCTTATTAAATGTTCGGGCATATTCATGGGTAGCAATTAGACAAGTAAATGAGATCGAAGAACAAAAACGTAATTCCTGAGCATGAATTGTCATGCATTTCCTTAACAGATCACCAGTATATCGATGTCCAGCAGTTCTAGGAGACAGTCCCGAACTAGTTATTTTACCCATCATTTAGGGTGGGAACTAGTTACTTCAATAGCTACGTGACTAGTTATTTTAACACGGGCATGTCCTAAGCAGGGGGTCAATTGACCCTTTTGACTTAAATGAGACCATCTAATAACTGGTCCAAAGTAGTCAACGCATTGGATTCACATACTGGTTAAATAGCGACAGTTACCTAAGTGGTAACTTGATCTGGTAACTGGTAATTGACCTCAAATACATATCATAGTCAGTCCAATAAACGATAGCTTGTAAACAAACCTTTCTTCGACAACTCTCCAATGGATTGCTTCTGGTGGGAAAAATAACTACTTTCTAAAGTGCAGTGCAAAAAAAAACGTTTAAAGTGACTTCAGTGTAGGTTACTAAGAGACACTAAAGTGACTATTGACTTCATGCTATGTTACATGGGATATCAGTTTACTTAAGCAAAAATTAAAATTAACTGTATGAGAATTATATCAATACAATTTGTATAAAACCAGTTTGAACGAATTATCACACAACACGTTTAAAGTGACTACACTCCAGATTACTTAGAGACACTTAAGTGACAATTGTATCCACGCTAAATTACCTGGGATGTATAAAGTAACCAATTGTCTTATCTATGCACTACAAAGAGCACATGCGGGTCAAATGACCAAAATATATAAATTGGGGTCAGCCAAGTTATAAAACATTTGTGACGATTACTGTCTGTTAGATATACATTGACTACTTGCTTAACTGCTGGGTGGTGACATGTTGACACATATTACGTGATTTTTGTTTTTTCATAATGGCCGATCTTTGGATAATTTAGATGTAGAAGTAAATATTTAGTGCAAATTGTGGCCGTACCACAATAAACTCAATTTCCTTAATTGAGAAAATCTGAAAGATTAGTAATCTGACAATCTACCTATTATGATATAATTAAAATTCCTTGAATAAACTATGTGAGGCAGCTTCAAGCTACTTGTGCAAAAACATATGCAACATAAGTATCCTAACGATACTCTAGAAATGTAGTCCACAATCAATACGACATAATCACGTTTCAGTATTCTACATAGCACAGTGGGGCATAAACAAAATTTTTTGGAAATAAATTTGGCATTTCTAAACGGTTGGTCCTATCGGGATAAAATTTGACGTGGGCGTAGCCAAACTTTTTCATATTTTAGTATAAAATGTCAGAAACTTTGACTTGTTGTTGACTAAAATATTAAGAAAATTTATAAAAACTGCAATATTTTTGAAAGACGTAGTTAAAGTGACTTGAAATTTTTTTTTTTTTTTAAGACCAAAAATTAACTTATCTAAACAAAAAAATTAGTTCGGAATAAATGTGGATCAAATTGTTCCAAATATTTGCAATCATAATAAAATTTAAGTTTTAGAAACTCAATAAATATGTATAATTGTTTGTTAAGAAAAAAAAAAGAAAAAATTCTGAAATTTAATTTTTTAATATACTGCCTCCTTTTCACTTCTCATTTTTAGTAATAAGAGAAATTTCTTGGAGAAACTTGAAGAACTAACAATAGTAAATAGCTACCAAGCGAAGACGGGGCGGTCAACTAGTATGTAATAAAATCCTTATTTATTGACAAAACTCAATGCTATTTTCAACGTATTTAATTTTGTCATTCTCAATAACAAAAAACTTGTCAAAAGGTCAAAGGGAATCCCGCAATTCCTTAAAATTGGAGCGAAAATCCCTAAAATTGTATTTTTTACAATTTTACCCATAGTGGACCCTTTCTTCAAGTTTGGGAGAATACTTGGAGATAAATAGGGAACACATCAAGGTTTGCAAGGCTGCTTTCCGTTTTCTGATCCCAGCTTTGGGATTTTAGAACATTTTAGAATATTCTCCGTAAAGATACCTTACAGAAAAACATAAAATTGTTATACCTTCTAAAAGAAAGTTTTTTTTTAATAAAAAAAAGTTTTAAGTCACCTTTTCGTCCAAGAAACAGCAAAAAATCTACTATTTCTTTTTTAATTTTTAAATTGAAAATTGTTTGTTTTTGAACCCATAAGTGATATTGCTCTGAAATCTTTTGTATATTATTGGTAATTTGAAAATTTGAGACCATTCGTTTCAAAAGTACAACCCCATATTTCTAAAATATCGGACCAAGGTATGGCAAAATTTTTAAATTTCAATTTTTAAATGCTTATAAGAGATAAATAGCACACGTGAGCATATTTTTCAAGACCTAGACGAGCGCTTTCCAAAAATTTAAAAATCTTTGAAATCGGATGGGAAACAAAAAAATGGAACGTGTTTAAAAATTTTACATGTCGAAGGTGCTTTATTACGAGCTCCCATAGCGCCGCTTCTGGAGTATTTCCAGGGCCCGTTTAATAACTTTAACTCAAATACTCCTTGGATAGGCCGACGTAAAATTTTATCCCCATCGGACAGATTTATTTCCAAAACATTTGTAATTCTGCCCCCCTGTGCAGGGCTCTTATGTATTGATGCTCTATCTAAAGGATTTTTAATTAAAATATATATTTTTTTAAATTTTAAATAAAACGCTTAAAATATTATGACCCGAAAGAACAATCTCCGACATTTAATTTTTAATGATCAATTCATTAAAATGTTTTCCGCGGCTACGCTGTAGGTGCTTCATTCGAAAGCTCCAATTTTCCATCACTCATTCTACCATTGCTACTCGAGTAATTCTCTTCACTTTGAATTGTGATCTTTGAAAAAAAAAAATAAAATCAAATGAAAAAACTATAAATGAATCATCATATACAATAGGTTAGGTTAGGTTCCATGGGCAGCCACTCTTCAAGCAGCTCACTTGGGTCCATTCAAAATTGATCCCATTGTGATACCCAAGGGGAAAACAGCAGGGTATTTTTTATACGTCCGTTGTCTCCAAGTTAAACCAGCCAGATTCCCTGATAACGGAGTAGATTCGTCTAAGACTCATCCTTGATAGCTCATCTGGGCATGATAGCAACGGAATGCCGAGGATGAGTTACCTCAGATTTATCAGAGCTGGTCATTGGCAGAATAGTTGAGATGTCTCTTCCTCATTATGACTGCTCCTACAGTAGTCATTGTATCGTGGGCCCCGATAACACAACATGAAGGAATCTTCTTTTACCATTATTGAAGTCACAAGTTCTTAGTCTGCCCCAAGACCGCACAGTATTTTAGAAACATTATATCGGTTGGAGATATCTTAATAAAACTTTACACAGTCAGAGTTAAGGTGATTTTGAGTTGATTTATATTTGCAAAAATAATTTTATTATCCGACTTTCAAAAAAATATATATATATTTTTTGTAGTTCAAGAGATATTTTGGTTGAACAAATATTTGTTAAAATTTTTGATCGACTTTGTTTTTGTTTTATTGATGTTGATGTTGTCTGATACAATTTTTAATTTAAATATAAAACACCAAATTATGTATGTTAAATTTTGTTACTTCTTAACCATTTTAAAACGTTGGTTTATTTCCTTTAAATAAACCGATTACTTTTGATTGCAAATAAAAGCCGTTTACTAGTTTAAAATTGTAAGAACTCATTATTTATTTAAAATCTATAACAGCAACAGTTCAAAAAGTAACTCAGTTTCTTTATACACGTTTATCAATTCGCAGAAATGCACACATACTTTATAATGTACAAACTCAAATGTACACTACAGTTTATGATAACTCGCCAATGATGAACTCAACTCACGACTGCAACCTCTGCCACTATTTATACACACGCCATCTTTCGTTATTCTTCTACAATGATCTTAACGGACGATAGTACACTCGAATTCTGGAGCTTTCGATGTTAATGTTAGCAGCTTAAACATTTAGTGTTGCCACACTTACGAACAATGCTAATAACCGCATGCTATCAACATTGTTGATGAGTAGAAGCTTCTACTAATGGACATGTTTATAAACATGATAAATGTTGCAGGCATTCGTAACAATATTTTTAAGTAAACCAAATTAAAAAAAAAATTATTTATGAGCGAACAATTTTTAGAGCAAAAAGTAATTAAAAAAAAATTAAATCTATTTGTGAAAAATATTTTATAAGAAACAAAATTGTTTTTGTTTAAAAAAAAATTCGGGGTAAAAAATATTTTTTATGAATTTCACCAATTCTAGGTCCGACTTACTTTGGCATTATATACGCCGTTGCAAAGGTCTTTGAAATATCTATTATTGGATATCCATATTGTCTATATTAATGACTTAGTAATCCAGATATAAATCAAAAATAGGTCGATAATCGAGGTTGTCCTGGTTTTTTTCCTTATTTCACAGCCATTTGTGGGCCGATTTCTCGATTTTAAATAGCAACCGAGCCAGAAGAATTCCCAATATATTTATGTCTCAATTATGTATGCAAGTTATTTGAGGGCTACGGAAAGTTGATTTTAACATACAGACGGACATGGCTATATCGACTTCCCTATCTATACTTTGTCGCATATTGCTTGTAGCTTAGTGTGCAAACGTGTAAATAATCACAGTTTCGAGTTAAGAGTGCAATATTTGGCAGTACCGAATTTTATATACCCTTGACCATAATATACTTTAAGATAAAGATTAAAAACTAAAAAATATTAAAAAAAAAAATGGTTGCTGAAAAAAAATGTGGTTGAAAAATAATCTTATTCTGGAAAAATCTATATAGTCACTTATATTATATCTCAACCATTTATGGGTCGTTTTTTGTAATAGTAACTGAACCCGGACTATACCCGATATACTGATGTACCAGTCATGTTTGTAAGTTATTAAGGTACTTCGGATAGTTGACGGACATGGCTATATCGACTCCGTTATCCAAAACTATCCAGAATATGTATACGTTACGAGGTTGCAAATTAAAAATGTAGGAATTACAAAGGTAATGACAAACTTTCATGGTGTAGGGTATAAAAATTAACCAAAATATCGTCTACTAACACAAAAAGGTTTAGGATCCTTTTGTTTCGGATATAATTCGGTAGCTCATGAACGATTGAAGATATCTTAATAAAATTTCACACAGTCAGGTATTTTTGAGTTGGTTTGTATTTACATGGGCTTGTAGTTGCAATGGGGGCTAGTGGGTGGCCACACAAACAAAATTTAAAAAAAGTCAAGATATTTTATATTTAGATATTACTTGAAAGAATCTATATACAATACGCTTACATGTGTGGTTTAACTTAGGTGAAGAGATATTTGTGTTGAATAATTTTTGTTTTAAATTTTTCGCCGACTTTTTTTTCGTTTTTTTTTTTTTTTTTTTTTTGGTGTGATTTTTTTTTTTTAAATATCTATTTTAAATAAAATTCAAGCAAGTAATATAAAAATTACCTACATCCAAATTCAGAACATCTGAAATACAGCATATTTCTTGCGTTCAGGAGCTACAGAATTTATTGCAAAATAATAAGCTTTAAAGCCACTGTGTAACATTTCGTGCAGTAATTCATAATATGTAACACGTTTGTTTCTTAAGACTTTTGTTTTATGAACTTCAACTAAATTATAAATTTAAACGTAATTTCCAATAATAAAATTTAAAGAAAATATACTAAACAATACGCTATATAATAATAGTAGCTGTTTACATTAACAATACAAATGTGCTGCATTGACATCTTAAGACTTTTCTTGCTGTAATATAAACATGGAGAAATTTTTGAGACAAAAAATATTCCATCAAATATCAATAAATCTTCCACTGCTAAAGAAATTTATTATTAACATTCAAAACAGAATGAAAAACTGAAAGAAGAATTTCTCTGCTAATCACGTGCAATAACAATTGCCAACACTATGGCAGCAGCAACACCAGCAGCAACGGCAACGACAGCAATAATACAAACAACATTGCCACCAATGACAATGACTTTTCTAAACACAAACTAAACAAAACATATAAAAATATCATTTGTATTTTAACAATAAAATAATATTTAACAATTCAAATATCTGAATACTGAATACTGCATGGTTTTCATTATCAAACTCTATGGAAAATAAAGCAATTTGAAGTTTTACTACTCCAAAAAAACATTCAGAAAATAATAAAAACCCATTAGCTTTGTTGCTGACGTTGTTTATGGTGGTATTCATGTTGCTGAGCCGCTGCTTTTGCTGCTATTAGACCACTGCCAGTGCAGTTGTTAGCATTTTTTTTATTATGTGTGTGCTCTACTAAAATATCTGCTTATAAATGTCAGTGAACCTTATGGTTATTTACGAGTAAGTATTATATGAATGTGTGCGTTTGAATGCTTAAATGTTTTTATTTCATTTAAGTACTTACGTACATTGTACATGTCTATAGATGCTAACTATGGTTAGTTAAGCATTCATACACCATACCATACTATACCAAAACTATGTATACATATACTTAGACTTAGATACAAGTACCTACTACTCGTACATTGAGTGAATGAAATATCACACATTGTCATTCTCTGACATTGCTGCATAAAAGCTCAATGACCTTTGTTTTTCGTGTAAAATTGTAGTGTTTTTTTTTTTGTTGTATTTATTTTTCATTACTATAATACTCGTAGCAGTGAAACTATCCAAGAGCATCGGAACTTTGTCTTCCTTCATTTGCAGCTCTTCTTTTCTTTAGAGTATTGCTTTCGCTGCGTTTTATGGCTGTTAGTGTTGCTGCTGCCGCTGCTGCTGTTGGCAACTGCTTACCTTCACCTACTTTTTCCAACAAACAAGAAAAAAAAAAAAGCACACAAATTGAATGAAATTCAAAAAAAAAAAAATAACAAATATACTAAAGTTTGTTGGCATTTGTGTTTTATAGTTTTGTTACCACATTAGCAGCTGTGCAGAAAATCGTAGAAAATTTTAGAAACATGAAATTAATTAAGAAATTCAACTTGACAAACTAACTTTATTTCTTATTATTTTCTTGACAGTCAGTTGCTACAATTACATTGGATCCAAGTTAATTCACTGTTTACAAGTTTTTTTTCTCCTTTATTCATTCCACTTGGAAACATAGGACTTTCACAAGAAAATTCCAACTTATTCTATCATTACATAAAACTTTTATTTCGTCAAACGATTTATTTTGGATATTGAGTTCTTGTAGGACTGTTCTACAACAGGTGTTCTTGTAGTCTTCTCGCTATAGTGTTCGTCATAAGCCATGTTTCGCTACCATACAGCAGTGTGGATTTCACACAGGCATTGAAAATACGGATCTTTGTATTTTTCGAAATTTTGGAGGATCTCCACTTTTTATTTAACCGACCAAAAGCTTACCTTGCCTTATTTAGCCTGAGTGACACGTCTTCTTCCACTCCTCCATCTATAGACATCATGCGTCCGAGATAACAGAAGGATTTAACAAATTGAATGCGTTGGTCTTGTACTAGAAAGTGGTTGTCAGTTAAACTTGTGCGATATGAGACAAATATCGTCAGCAAAATCCAAATCTTCTAGATGGTTTTGGAGATCTCAAACAATGCCCCTTCTTTTACTGCATAGTTGTATCATAACCTCGTCCAAAACAACGGCGAACAATAATGGAGATAGAGGGCAAAATAAAGCGGTGTTCGCCATTCGACCGATTGCTCTATTATTACTCGGAGCGTATTGGCTTGATCTACACAGTTGCGGTGTGGACAGAAGCCTGCTTTGCTCGTCACGTAGTAATTTTTTGCAATAACCTCGTATACAGTGTTGAGCAGGGTAATACCTCTCCAATTTTCACACTCAGTCAGATCATTTTTCTTTGGTATCTTTACTATTTCACCTTTTGTCCACGTATTAGGTAGCTGGATGATTTCCACTGATACTCCTGAGTTTACTTGGAGTAGCTCTGGGGGTATACCATCTTCACCTGGTGCTTTGTTTCTCTTTAGTTTTTTGACAGCGTATGTAATTTCCTCAATCCTAGAGGGATCTATAGATATTGTCCCGTTGGTTGTTGTATACGCATCAGTATGTAAGGAGCTTTCTGTGTTATCATCGACAATGTTGCTGATTTCATCGAAATGATGCTTCCATCTTTATGTTTCTTCTTCTACGTTCGTGAGCAGTTGACCATTTGCGTCCTTTACTGCATGGTTTCGATTCATATTTTGATTTGAGAGGCGACCTCTTATCAGATGTAACTCCCTCATATTGTTAGCTCCAGCAGCTGCTTCCGCTTCATGGTTTTTATTAAGCTTTCTGTCACTTTGTTTGAACAGGTTGTCCATCTCCGTTTGGACATCATTTTTATGCTCTTCAATTCTCTTTTAACAAGAGCCCAAAATCTCTACACTTAGCCTTAGCTCCAGGCAGTTTGGAGAGTTTGCCTCTCTTGGTACAAATACCACATTATTGTTCTTGTACCGCTCAATACCTTTCCTACCATAGCGACAGGGTGTCAAATCAGTCCAAAAATAAGTGGACACATTAAGAAGTATTATGAATGGAAGCAGCCTTTTTTGTAAACATTCCTTGATGTAAATTTCGGTATTTATAGAGCCCTTTGTAACAAAAGTTTGGCTTTTTTGCCGCAACTGCATATTGCTTGACATACCAAGAACTTTTTGGGAAATTTTGTCTGCTTTTGGGTCCTAAACTTTTCTTCAACATTCCCTCGAGCATCAGCAACATCAAAATTTTGAACCGGAAGCTGCGAAAAATCTGTCAGAACATACGTTTCGTCATCCATTATGCAGCAGGAATATTTTTTATAAAATTTGACTTCAATTTCCGAGTTCAGAGCTTGAAATCTAGAAACATTACTGCAACCACCAATACCACATAATCGTCCTTACTTTCAGTTGAAGATGAATTGTGTTAACAACAATCAGTCTTAGTAGAGGACAGATATTTCCACCTTGGGGTTTTCCATGTCAAACTTGTTTTGACTTCTCGCTACTTCCAAGACTAGCAATAATTTACGTTGTTAAAGGATTCTTATATATCTAGAAAAGCGTTTATTTAAATTCAAGTGATCTTCCAATGGTTCTTACAACCTCATTCAAAGTAGTCTTCATGTTGATAGCTCGAGAGTCGAGAGCAACTCTTCTGCTTTTGCCTTAAATGAGTATTTCCAAAATTTTCAATAGGATCTCATTTTTCTTAGCTTATTGGACGAGGACTGTTGCTCTCTCGTGACTTGTTTTTTCATTCTTGGGAATAAAATTAACCTCCAAACTTTTCCAACCCAACATAATTGAGAAAGTGGCAGAGTCTGTATAAGGAGTGAGATCGAAAAATTTTTAACTTCAATTTCCATACTCTGTTTTTGGCCTCTAAATTTTTAGCAGAGTTCCTGTTAGGAACTTTTTGAGCCTTGTATGTTTTTAAACCTGCATTAGCTTTAACTTTTCGTACCAAATAGGAGCACTGAGCTAATCGGGCTGCTTTCCTACTGGATGTGTTGGGAGCTCTTTTGAAAATACTTTGTATTGTTTTTGGCTTAATAAACATCATGTGGACCATTCCTTCTACCTGAACCAGGTTTTCTATCAACGGACAAGTTCTCCCGATACTGTTGAATAACATTGGAAACAGTTTGACTGCACACCTTTGATTGTTTGGCCAACTTTTTGTAGGACCAAGTTGGGTTTTGTTGAAAATACTTGATAATTTTAGCACTTTTTTCTGGTCACTCATTTTAATCAGATAAACAACAAATGAAAATAATTTACATTAAACATAATAACTGACATGCTTTACAAAGGTAACTTGATAAAAAAAAATCAAATAATACTTGGGTTAAAAGTTTTAATGAAAAACGTGTGTTAAGAATTTTTCGATCTCAGTCCTTAATCCAGATCTTGCCACATCCGACTACTATTTGTTTCGATCAATGCAGAACGTTTTCTCTGGAATACGCTTCACTTTGGAACAGAGTAGCCGATATTGTGTTATTCGTTCTTGGCCTCATAAGATGAGCAGTTCTTTTGGCTCAAAATCCATATATTGTCAGAAGGATGGCTAAATAAATTTATATTGTAAAAATGTTTAAAGCTAAAAATTTAAAAAAGTCCCTAATTTTTAAGTCATACATTCAATACAATTGAAATTGAGCGATTTTATACCATTCTGGAACGGGTAAGGCTCGATGCCTTGTCGTAAGTTTTTGTGATCAAGGAAATATTAAGAATTTGGAAACTTAGTGCTTCTATACTTTTACTCATTACTGCTGATTATAGTTATTGTATTGAAATAACTTTTATAATAAGTTATTGCGATACGATGATTTGGTAATTACAAAGAATTTCTTTCAATAATTCGCATGCAATTTTCGTGACTTTCGAAATTTATTTGAAAGCGGAAATTTTTCTTAAAATATTCCACACTATTCTGCGTAATATATATATATATATATATATATATATATTTTTTTTTTTCATTTTTCTCTATAGATATATTGTATTTAAAACAAAAAAAATATAAAATAAATTTTGCAATAAATAAATAATAAATGGGGAAAAAAGTAAAACGTTTTTGGTTTCGTGATAATGATTCTTTATTAAGTTTTTGTTTCTTCGAAAGGCATCTCTCACTAGTAAATTGTTGCGATTGTAGGTACACAAATATATACATACATATTATATCTTTACATGCTACGTAGACAATTGTTGGTATTGTTTTTTTTTTCTTCTTTTTTGTTGTACGTTTAGTTGACCTAGATTTTTAAGAAAAGTGCATGGATTTGTTTATGAGGTTTTAGTTGTTGCTTCTTCATGTACATTCATACATACATACTTTCATACATTCATATATTTATGTTGGTGTTGTTATTGCTTTTATTGTTGCTGCTGCTGTTAAATTATTACCACTTAAATTGCTTCATTTGTTGTTTATTACTTTAAACATTCTTCTTTTCTGTTAATATTATTACTTTTTTTTTTGTAACATATTTATTTAATATTTTGTTTTTTTTTGTTGCCATTGCTGCATAGGACGCCATGTGATTTATCTCAAGTTCGTTGACTTTTTAAAGCAATACAATAGTAAATTATGGCTAGAATTTTATACAAAAATTTTAAAAAAAGTTTCACTATTACTTGTTTCGTTTGAAAGTTTGTTCTAAGTCTGTGTTAAAAGAATTGATGTTGTCTATTATCGGAAATAGTTTATAAGAAGAAATTATGTTTTTTTTTTTCAGCATCCAAAAATTTATTAAAATATATGTTTCCCTTGAATGTAGCTTTTGTTCTATAGGTTTTGTTTATACATATTTGGTAAATTCACAAGGTCTCTTATCATGTCATATTGTCATAATGTCCTAATGGTTTTTATTGCTTTTCAAGCAAAAAATGTCCTAAAATTATACTACTTTCTATGCTATGTTTATTGTGTTATCGTAACAAACCAGCAGAGACCAACGCCGAATGCCTAAGAGCCGGTTAAGCCGATCCGCCGAGTCGTGAAATATTAAGACATTATGACAATATGACATGATAAGAAACCTTGTGAATTGACCAATTAATATTTTATGATTTCATATGATTTTTGTTTACTTGAGAAAGTTTGTTCTTGAAATGATTATTCGTAATTTTACGTCAAGGTCCATAACAAAATGTTCCTCATTGATTTCATCACTGTAGAAGCACGATATTTTCAATAACAGATTCTGATTGCTTTATTTAATTTATTTATTTTCGGAAATCTTTTTCGTCTTTGGGATATTAATTGGTATTTTTGATTCGTGATCCTGTTAATGCTGATAAGCTAGACTAGTTCCAGGTTAGAATGTCTCGTCATCTTATTAAGAGACACACAACATTCATAAACCAATCTAGGTGTCGTATAGACTCCAATAGGGATTGAAAAGCGTACAGACAGTAAACCCACTGTCGGATCATATTTTACAAGGTTCCATCTTGAGAAAGCAAATTTCAACGGACGGAAATACATTGGTCAGTAAATTCTGCGGTTATTAGTTGTAAAATGTTACAATAGTTGTAAGAAAGTTTGTTGATAACACCGTGCAACAGTCATTTGTACATATGAACAAATCGGTAAAAGTAGAGACCATAAATAGAAACTCCGCGTACTCTGGACTTAAATGGACCAAACTTCAAAGGATAAACAATTTTCAAAACACTATATAAAATATTTCATCAGAGAAGCAAAAAAAAAATTATATCGCTCATTTGCTGCAACAACGACATAATTCAAAATCCGTGTGTTTTGAACTGAGTAATACGAACTATGCGCCATTATATAGTCTTTCATATAGTTTTATCAGTTTTCAAAAAAGTCAATAATTTTTTCCGTGAGAGTGTTTTTTTGTTGTATACGTCAAAATTAAAATTCATGTTTTCTCGTATATTTGACAAGAAAAAATTTGGGTTAAATACAGATTAGAAGGATATTAACATCTACTATTCAAATCAGGTTATATTTCTAAAATATCATGCTTTGTTGAACATTTATTCAAGAAATAGTCAAATGTCATAAAACATTCAAAGCCGTTTTTCTCGAAACGACTTTTTTAGAATTATGACGTTGTTGCAGCAAATGAGCGATATGTTTATATAAATATCAAACAGACAAAAAAAATATTTTTAAAATTTTGTATAAAAACCAATAAAAAAAAATATGAAAAAACTGAGTGAGAAAAAATCAATATAAGGAGTGAGATCGTAAAATTCTTAACACACGTTTTTTATTAAAATTTTTAACTTTTTTTTTTTTTTTTTTTTTGATCAAGTTTCTTTTGTAAAGCATGTCAGTTATTATGTTTAATGTCAATTATATTCAATTGTTCTTAATCTGATCAAAATGAGTGACCAGAAAAAAGTGCGTACTAAAATTATTAAATATTTTACACAAAACCCAACTTGGTCCTACAAAAAGTTGGCCAAACATTCAAAGGTTTCCAAACTGTTTCCAATGTTATTAAACAGAACCGGGAGAACTTGTCGCTTGATATAAAACCTGGTACAGGTAGAAAAATGGTACACATGATGTTGACAAGGTTTGGCATAAAGGTCTAATACACAAGATTAAACGCCTACTGCCTTTTAGTACACACAAAATACTAGAGTCTTACCTATCGGATCGCTTGTTTAGGATAAAATACGGCGATTATGTGACAAGCGACTATGCGATCAATGCTGGTGTGCCCCAGGGAAGTGTTCTAGGACCAACTCTGTACCTATTATACACCTCTGATTTGCCCGAGTCCGAAGAATTAACCATTTCCACCTTTTCAGACGACACTGCAATTCTTAGTTCTCATGTGGACTTAAATGTAGCATCTACAAACCTTGATAATTATCTCAGGCACGTAGAGACGTGGTTAAGAAATTGGAGAATACAAGTAAATGAAATCAAAAGCAAGCACATAACGTTTTCACTTAGGAGAGGAAGTTGTCCACCAGTGACCCTGAACGGTGTGAACATCCCTCAGTCTGATCACGTTACATACCTTGGCATTCATTTAGATAGACGTCTTACTTGGCGTCGGCACATAGAAGCCAAGCGGCTCCACATGAAACTGAAAGCTTCTAACTTACACTGGCTAATCCACCATCAATCGAAATTAAGCCTTAACTGCAAAGTCATCCTATATAAGACAGTCTTAAAACCAATCTGGACATACGGAATCCAACTATGGGGAACAGCAAGCAATACCAGTATAGATCTCATACAGAGGGCACAATCCAAAATTCTTAGAACCATGACGGGAGCTCCATGGTACATAAGAAATGAGAACATCCACAGAGACTTAGATGTGCCATTGGTCAAGGACGAATTTAGAAAAACTCGCGAAGCTTATTTGTTAAAATTACATCACCATCCGAACCCGCTCGCAAGACTACTTACAGTAACTCAAGACAGATCAAGGCTGCGTAGAGCTGATTTACCACTTATCTAATATACAAAATATGATTCTCCACTGAGAGAACAATAATTGTTTAGTTATAAGATTTAATTACTTATTGTAAGGCCTAGATTTAAAGGCAGGGACAATATTATAATAAACGTCTAAAAAAAAAAAAATATATCATTACAAATAAATTGTAATGTAATTTTTAATTTTTTGGTAATTTAATTTTTTCATTCCCGTTTCCCAGGAAATAAAAATATACAGGAAACCCCAAACCATAGATGTATGACCTAAATATGCAGAATTGTTTCCCAGACCTTTTCCAATCTTTCTGACAACATATAGATTCCGAGAACGAATCAAGCCAATACCGGATACTCTGTTCCAAAGAGAAGCATATCTCAGGGACAGCGTTCTGCATCGATAGAAAAAAATAATATTCGGAGGGGGCAAGGTCTGGACTATAAAGCGGGTGAGGCAAAACTTACCAACTACTACATTCTAAATACATTTTAACAGGTATTGCAAGATGTGGCCGAGTTTTGTCATAGTGGAATGTTATGGATTCATACCCGGCCCCTAATTTTGTGTGTTTTTCGGCCAATGCTCACTTCAAACGAATCAGTTGTGTTCGGTACAGGTTCCAGATTCCAGCAGCTCATAATAGACCAAATACAGGGAATTACCTTAGTGCCATGAATATTTGGCTTTGTTGTCGATTCGGTTGGTTGGCTGGGCTTCACACACGATCTCTTATTGTAATGTATCCATATTTCATCACAAGATTCGGTGCAAAAGTGATTTTCTTTTATAGAGTTCAAACATTATTTCGGACATGCAAAATCGTCTTTCAATGTCTCTCGGCTTCAATTCGTATGATATCCGATTTCCCTGCTTTTGCATAAATCCTGCTGCTCGCAAACGTTTTATAATTGCTGCTTTAGTAGCTCCTAATGAATTTACAACCTTTTGTTGAGTTTGACAACAATCTTCACAGAGTAATACCTCCAATTCTTGGTGTTCAAACTTTTTTCGTAAGCCTGGGCGATATTTGTATTTCATGTAAAAATCACAACTTCTGACCCGAACATACCATCTATCACATAAGCTTCGTTAAGCAATGAGTGTCCTTCAGCGGCACTGTTTTCACTTCACGCAAAATTCGACATTTTCGAAGCAAAAAAATCTTTGTTGTTTACACTGTAATGTTTCATAACTAACTGAGAATAAATTACAGATATGTACTCTTCAAACTGATTATTAAAAAACAATAACCGCATTCAAGAGATACGCCATCTATTTTAAATCTCGCATTTCTAAGTCATACAGCCATTACAAGGGGCATTGATTAGGTTCACATGATTAATGTAGCAACAAAGAAGTAGTACCGTACCAGTACCAGATATTTCCTTTAATCCTTTCTGTTTTTATAGTTCAAATATAAACAGTTCACACACACAGAAAAAAAATATAGTTGTGCATTTCAACATTTTTAACAATACTATAGTCACAGTAACTATATATATGATTGTGGTAACAATACTATGGTTAATTTACGATTCGCATGATTGTATCAACCATACATATGGTTACAGTAACCAATTATATGTTTGTGACAACCATTTTAATGATGAATAATTTTATCATAATATGTTGTTCTCAGATTATGATATCCATAAGCCGAGAGCAATATAACATGGTAAGTCCTTCATCATATAAATGTTTGTCACAAACATATATGTACTTGTTTACTGTAACCATACATATGGTTGATACAATCATGTTAATCGTAAATTAACAATATTATTGTTACCATAATCATATATACAGTTACTGTAACTATAATATTGTTAAAAAATGTTGAAATGGTTACAGTAACCATGCACAACTATATTTTTTGTCTGCGTGTATACATACAAATGCAACAAAAACTGTTAAGGCAACATATTCTGCAGGCTTCAAAATTAAGCTGTTCTGAAAATATCGATTTATATTCCATAATACCATATATTTTTTTCAAACATTTTAAAATTGTTTTACATCTAACGGTAACAAAGATCACAACAATATTATAATGTATATCAAAGTTTAACAAAAAAAAAAACTAAAGCATTCTGCTCAATATGCTTTTAATGAACAAACATTTCAAACAAAATTAACAACAACAATAATAATTTAATGTTTCTAAAGCCAAAAAAAAAAAAAACCATTTTAAAAAAGAGATCCCAACACATCCGGTAGGAAAGCAGCCCGGTTAGGTCAGTAATCGGACTATTTGGTACGAAAAGTTAAAGTCAATGCAGGCTTAAAAGCACGCAAGGCTCAAAAAGTTCCTGACAGGAACTCTGCTAAAAATTTAGAGGCCAATGACAGAGCACGGAAATTGAAATTAAATTGTATACAAAAAATATACCTGCTGCATAATGGATGACGAAATGTACGTATGGAAAATTATTCGCAGCTTCTGGGTCAATTTTTTTATGTTGCAGATGCTCGAGGGAATGTTAAAGAAAAGTTTAGGACCCAAAAGTATACAAAATTTCCCAAAAAGTTCTTGGTATGGCAAGCAATATGCAGTTGTGGCAAAAAAGCCAAACATTTGTTACAAAGGGCTCTATTAATACCGAAATGTACATCAAGGAATGTTTACAAAAAAGAATGTTTCCATTCATAAGACTTCTTAATGTGTCCACTTATTTTTGGCCTGATTTGGCACCCTGTCACTATGGTAAGAAAGGTCTTGAGTGGTACAAGACCAATAATGTGGTATTTGTACCAAGAGAGACAATTTCTCCAAACTGCCCGGAGCTAAGACCAGTTGAGAGATATTGGGCTCTTATTAAAAGAGAATTGAAGAGCATAAAAAAGGTGTCCGAAAGTGTGGTAGATTTTTAACAGAGATGGACAACCTGTTCGACAAAGTGACATAAAGCATTATAAAAACCATAATGATAGGATTTTCGAAAAATGTTCAAAATTTCATCATTAATGATTAGAACTATAAAAATATGTTTTTTTGTAAATTGTTACAATAATTTCAATCAAATAAAGAAAGATTCAAAACTGTAAATTTAGTGGTTTCATTTTTATTAACATATATGTATCTTAAAAATTGTTCGATCTCAGTCCTTACATAAATATCAAAAATGCAGACATAAAATTATTTTTAAAATTTTGTATGAAAACCAATACAAAAATATGAAAAAACTGAGTAATTTCACCCGGTAACAAATTTTATATATCGTCCATGCACATGAAAAAATCAATACATTTGTGAAAGTAGAGACCATACATAGTAACACTGCATACTTAGTTCCTTTTAAATGCATGCAGAGACAAAATATAGTTGTGCATGTTTACATTAACAATTTCAACATTTTTAAAATATTTTTAACAGGAACTATTTACATGATTGTGGTAACCATAATATGGTAAACTTACGATTCACATGATTGAATCAATCATATACATATATGGTAACAGTAAACAAGTATATGTTTGTGACATTCATTTGTATGATGAATCTTTATATCATAAAATGTTGTTCTCAGATTATGATATCAATTAGCAGAGAGCAACACATTATGCTGAAACCTTAATCATAAAAGTGGTTGTTACAAACATATACTTGTTTACTGTAACCATATATATGATTGATACAATCATGTGAATTGTAAGTTAACCATATTATGGTTACCACAATCATGTAAATAGTTACCGTGACTATAATATTGTAAAAAAAACTTTTAAAAATGTTGAAATGGTTACTGTAAACATGCACAACTATATTTTTTCTCTGTGTGTGGATTTTAATTTTTCATAAGATAAACTATACTTCAGACCTATTCTTAGATTTTATTTGATACCCATTTATGGATCAATTTTATCCTTTCAAATTCTAAACTCCATCCGATGAAGAACAACTAAGTAAGCAGTGTTAGTATATTTATACTTTATTCTTTTTCTGTATTGAAAAAATATTAAATTGGTATTATCCGAATTTTCAGTCCAACTATGAACATTTTAACATTTTAGATAATGTTAAACCGTGCCCCATCAGCTCTGACGTTTAAAAATGTGTTCACAGAAGAGAAAATTGGACATTAATTTATACAAAATTAAATTTTCAAAAACATACACAAAGGGAAAAGCTGCAACTTACAAATAAGAACGCCTCATATTGATTCAATAATGTATAATAGAAAACCCATACAAAAATACAACAAATCAATCATTTTCAACTTTAAATTAATATTTCTCCATATTGAAATAAAAAATTTCAACATCACTAGACTTTCGTTAATGTTTCTTATTGATTTTAAGTTGGTTTTTCTCTGGGTGTAGAAAAGTCATAAACAGTTTGGACAATTTTCGATTTATTTAAAATTCTCCTGGACATGGAAACAAATTTTACTCATTTTGGGAAATTTTGTAATTTTTGTCCAACTAGTCCTAAATGAGTCGAGTTTTTGTCTATGTTTCATTCCCCGAAATTCGAAAAATAGTTAAAAGCTACACATAACTTACATATATTATATAAGTACTACGGAATAGATTCGTATAATCAAACAATTTCTTACGAATAATGTAAAATTACCATATTCGAATAAAGAATAATTCGAATAATTTTATGTAGAATAATCTAATAGAACGAATAAAAAAATAAGAGCGCTATATTTGTCGGTTCCGAATCTTATATACCCTTCACCAAATTATACTTTCAAATAAAAATTAAAAAAATTTTTTTGAAACAAAAAATTTTTAATTTAAAAAAATAATTTTTTTAATTAAAAAAAAATTTTTTTTTAATTTAAAAAAAATTTTTTTTTTTAATTTAAAAAAAATTTTTTTTTAATTTATTAGTGAAAAAAATTGTATGGCAAAAAAAATTTGTGGTGAAAAAAAACTCGGGTTAAAAAATATTTTTCTTGTTTTTCACCCATTGTAGGTCCATGCTCAAAAATGAATTTCGATTTTTCAAAAAAGGTATTTTTCCAAAATATTCTAGAATTGAGGAAAAAAAAATTTTATTTCCTCTAGCATTTTTGAGTAGCGTCAGTGGCCGGGATATTTTTTTGGATTTCATCGCCTTTATTTGGGGAAAATTTATGAAATTGTTGTGAAAATTTACGAATTTTTAAATTTCTGATAATAAAATCCGGAGGCTCGAAATTCACTTTTGAGCTATCGTTTCTTCGGCAAAGTTTTTTGGAAGTGGCTTTTTAAAATTTTTTCGACCCCTACAATTTGACCCACCCTAGTGTTTATATAATGTTGCATGAATCAGGGATGGACAAATTGGTACGAGTGTTCCTTTTCAACATTTATCTATACAAAGAAGTTAAACATTCGCACAACATACATGTGTTGTAAATAAAAGAATTAAATTATCTTAAATTAATATATTCTTCTTTTCCAGCATGTTTTGTTCCATCTAAAAGAATATTTAATCAAGACACGAAACTCTGAATTAATTTTCTAAAATTTCAAAAGATTTCTAAAACCATAATTGATAAATTTTCCTATTTTTACATAATGTTATAAAATGTTTACTGGCGTATAGTTAAAGTACTATAGTCTGTTACAACTGATTAAGTAAAAAAAATCATATTATTGATGTCCTCTCTATAGTCTAGGTTTTTATTTTGTAAATTTTCATGCACAAAAACGAAAGACTTGGCAAACACACAATAATTTATTCTGAAACTTTAAATAAAGAAACTACAATAATATTCCCAATACTTTAATATAAAACAAGAAGTATCCATGCCATTGTTTTTTTCCAAATTTTCGCACTTTCAATTTCTCGACTTACAGTAAATAACTAAGTAACCAGAATCAATGAAACTTTTCCCCATGATTTCAAAGATTTTCGAGAAAGTTTCAAAGATTATATTTAATAATTAGTTACGTTTTCATTTCTTTGCGAAATTGCAGAAAAAAAAAATCAACAACAAAAAAAGAGAGAAAGAAAACAGAAAACCAACAAAAAGCGCATGACTAAAATAAAACAACAACTTAAATTGTCATCTTTAACCACTTCCCCATACACACACATACACACATACATATGTATACATATATAAGTATAATTCATTTAACATTCACATCATCTACATACGAGTGCAAAAAAAAACTAAATAGATAATGCAGCAGCAGAGGAAAAGAAAATTTTCTGCCTTGCCTGCAAACATCTTCTTAGTGATTTTCTTTCTAAACATTTAATCTGTACAATGACTCTTCCTTTAAACCATTAAATATTGCAAATTTACTCGTATAGTTGTATAAAAATAACACATTTTTTCACACAATACTTTCACTGCGGTCAAATACAGCAGCATGCCTGCTGATGACTGACTGCTTGAATGCCTGCCTGCCTGCATGCCACACAACCAAAGTAGTTTAGTCAGTAATCAAATTGTATATAATTTTCTAAGATACCACAACTGCAGCAACGAAAAAGTTTAGCTGAACAAAAAAAAAATAAGAAACAAAAAGAAATATCGTGGTAATAAAAATTCAACATTTGAGAACATTTCGTGCTAAAGTCAAAGCAATTTATTATAACGACAACAACGACAATGATCATCTTTATCATCATCATCCTCATAGTCATCATCCGCCAGCACCATGGTGCACGGTAGGCTGTTTAAATACTTTTAAATTCATTCTAATATTGTCTGCAGATTTTATAATGTTTACCAATGTGTCTCAAATTTATATTCCCTTATCTTAAAATTTAGCTAAAATTTCATTTGTGTCCTTTTAATGTTTCTAAAGAGATTTAAGTACTTTTGTGAAATTGATAAAAAGAGTGATTTGTATTTTTGTAACAAGGAATATCCCATAAATAGCGGCAAGATGATCTTAAATGTTATACTAGTCAAATAAAGTTATTATATAAAAAACAAGTAACAGAGCAATATTCGGCAGTGCCGAATCTTATATACCCTACACCAAATAATATTTAAAAAAAAATTTAAATATTTTTCGGTAAAGAAAATTAAATTTTTTTTTTTTTAATTAAAAAAAAAAATATTTTCAAATAGTTTTCAATTTTTTTTTCATTTTTTCCAAATTTTTTTATTGTAAAATTTTTTTATTTTTTTATTTTTTTTTTTTTTTTTTTGTTAAAAAAAAATTCGGGGAAAAAATATTTTTCCCGATTTTGACCAATTGTAGGTCCAAATAATATTTAAAAAAAAAATTTAATATTTTTAGGTAAAGAAAATTAATTTTTTTTTTTTAAATTAAAAAAAAATATTTTCAAATAGTTTTGAATTTTTTTTTTCAGTTTTTCCAAATTTTTTTTATTGTTAAAATTTTTTTTTTTTTTTTTTTGTTAAAAAAAAATTCGGGTTAAAAAATATTTTTTCCGATTTTGACCCATTGTAGGTCCAAATTACTATAGCCTTATATACGCCGTTGCAAAGGTCATTAAAATATCTATTATTGAATATCCTTATTGTCTATATTAATGACTTAGTAATCCAGATACAGATCAAAAATAGGTCAAAAATCGAAGTTGTCCTGGATTTTTCCTAATATTTCAGCCGATTGTGTCAATTTTAAATAGCAACCAAGCCGGAAGAATTCCCGATATATTAATGTATGAATCATGTATGTAAGTTATTTGGGGGCTACGGAAAGTTGATTTCAACATACAGACGGACATGCCTATACCGACTTCGCTATCTATAACGATCCAGAATATATATACTTTGTAGAGTAGCAAATGAAAAATGTATAAATTACAAACGGAATGACAAACTTATATATACGAAGAAGTAGTCACAAAAGTGAGAAAAAAAAAAGAAAATCAGAAATTTCAAAAATTATGGACTATAATCAAAAGCTTTCAAAATGTCTCAGCAGATTCAGACGAAAAACATTCGTATGCGAAAATAGGCGAAGTTCAAAATGCAATTGATATTCTGAAGTTTAATTTACAAACAATCATGTTCCTGTTCTCACTTTCACTATTCACCGTATTTTTGGAGGCATAATTACAACAATATTATGTAATTTCCTCAGCATATCTAATTATAAATATTTACACGTGATTTTTTTAACCTGTTCAGTTGTGTGTTAACATACAACATTGAGTCTTGCGTGCATTGAAATCGACTCTATACTCACAACCCCATTCAGAGATTGACACAAGATCATGGTTAAGCGTATCATACATGTTTTGGCTCATTGCCCCAATCTCCAACAGCCTTGGTCTATAATTGATAGTATATGAATGGCAAATGTTGCTGTCATCTGCAAAAGAGTAGATAGGGTTGGAAGTTTGACTTAGAATGTCATTTAGCAAAATAAGGAATAGAGTAGGAGAAAGGACGGAGCCTTGCGGTACCCCTGAATTAATCTTGAACACGTTTGATGAGATTCCATCTATAACAACTCGTATAGTGCGATCTCTGAGAAAGCTCGATATAAATCGTAATCGGAGTAATTACCGGCACCAAAAAAATAACAACATATTAACCAAATTATTTTCAATAAATAATTTTTCTGAAATCCTTTTTGTTCAAATTAAACGTGCGGAAAAATTATGACAGTTATTGACCTAATTATGTTTGGTTTTTATTTTCCTGTATACTCTTAGTGAAATCCTAAAGATCACTTCATGGATTTATGGAATTTTTCAAACAAATTAAAAAAAATAATTAAATATGAGTTTTGATAATGTATTCAATATAAATTTAGTATTGGTCATTGTTAGATATGGAACTGCTATACTTTTAAGACCAAGAACGAATCAAGCCAAATTCAAGCATATCCCAGAGAGAGTCTTCTGTATCGATCGAAATGCAGTTTTTAAAAGGTATTGTATAATGTGGCCGAGCATTATTATGATGGAATATTACGGTTTCGTGTCTGGCAGAATATTCTGGGCATTTTTCGGCCAATGCTAACTTAAAACGAATCAATTGCCTTCGGTTCCTGTGATAGTCTAGCCAGATTTCAGCAGCTCATAATAGACAGCACCCTTTTAGTTCCACCAAATACAGAGCATTGCCTTAGCGCCACGGATATTTGACTTTAGTGTCAATTTGACCGGTTTGCCGGGCTTTACGTACGATCTCTTACGATTTTTGGAGTTTAACTCTTTGAAAATGCCCAAAAAAATTGTACACTAAAACTCTGATGCACACATTTTAATATATTCGAATAAAAATTTGTATCTCTTACTGGAATAATCCAATAAATGTTGTAAAAAATTAAGTGTTCAGTCGAATAAAAAATGAGAATCCTTTTAAATTTAATTTCTAACATTACAATAATATAATGCTGACATAACATTATCAACCCACTGTACAATATTAATCATCGTCATAAAGATGATAACGATAAAATTGGAAAAATCTAAGAGTTTGCTGTTTTTTTTTTTTCAAGCATTTTCTTCTTAAAGCTTTGGGGGTTTCTCCATTTTTTTTGTTTCTAGCTTCCTTAATATTAAGAGTTTTTCTTTTCACAATGGCTTTAAGGCTGTTGTAAATTTTTTTTTTTTGTTGCTCATTTTGATGGCCATTTGCTTGTTTTTATATCTCTGATGTACTTGATCTTTAACGTAATGCTTGACATACTTTACCTTTAGAAAAAAAACACACACACACAAACTTCACTACTACATGTTGTACAGAAACAAAAAAAATCTTGAAAATTGAGGAAAACTCTAGAGCCTCCATACCAAAAAAATACAAAATAAAGAAGAAAAAACTATATGATGATGTGTTTTTTTTTTTAAGTATCTTCTAGTATATACAGGCCTGTAATGGCTTTAACTGCATCTTAAAAGTTCAAGTGAAAATCTTTATGTATATTTTCTATTTCTACTTTTGCCAAAACGAGAAAGTTGTACCAATACACGCTTAAATGTAGAAAAAAAAACGCAAAATAAGTATAAAATAAAATTGCTTTTATTTGCAATTCATAATTCTGTATGCTGTTAAGAGGTTTTTTTTTTCTTTCGCCTTGTCTCTTCTATTGCTGCTGTTACTTTATTAGAGTGTTTTTTTTTATTTTTTGTTTCTATGGATAGTGCAATAACTCCTATTTATTTGTAGAAATTTTGTTGTTAGTAGTAATTGACTTCCTGTTCCATATTGACTTTCCAAAAAGTATTGCCAGTACGAATACTTACATACATACATTCGAGTCAACTATCAAGTTTGGGGTTTAGGTCTCATCGTTTCTATTCTTGCACTGTGTGTACATGGCGTGTAGTAGATAATTTCTTTTTTGGTGTTAAGTATTTCTTATAGACCTTAAAGGTGGAAACTGTAAGAAAAATTCAATTGAATTTTCCGTGACCTACATTAATTTGAATAAAACACTAAATTTCCTTCAAGCTTTTTTTTCTGGTTCTTGCTGTTGCTGTTATTGTTGTTTTCTTATTGTGCTCGTTTTTGTGTCTTCGTTCAAATTGGGTTCTAATGTTAAAGAGTGAGAGAGAGTGGGTGATTTAAGAGTCTTGAGCCCCACTCCTTTTGTTGTTGTCTAGTTTTACATTCATTCATTTATTCATGGACACATAGATACACACACATAACTACGTTTAAGTTGCAATTTTTGTTTGTTTGCTTTGTATTCGTTCAATTCTATTATGTGGGTTTGCAAATGATTTTCTTGTCTTGTATTCAGTGTTGCTCAAACTGTGCACTAGCTAATGCTGGGGGGATCTTTCTGAATTGGTCAGATCTAATAGAGTGTTAATAGGTCGCTTTACATATGTATGTATCCTATTGTTTGGGTCACCTTCCCCAGGACTTGTTATTTTGATGCTCATGTTTAAACCCAAAATCCGGGAAAGAGATTGTATGCAAATTTCGAACAGGAAAGTATTGTAGCTATCATAAATGTGTATCGTGAACGAGTAAATGGTTAAATACATTTTAAGTTGATATATTATAATTACATGATTGTGTCATGTTTGTGAAAATTGTAACTACACCTAAATTGCCAGAACTATGAAACAATATTGTTATATTTCTAATAATAGATGTTCATTTCCTGGGGTCACGAACATACGTTCGTACGCTTTTGATGTCCAGAGAAGATAGACAAAACAAAACTTTTCCTAGATTCTTTTTGGCGATTCGATAGCATTTTGGTAGCTCTATGTTTAATGAAAAAGATAGATTTTATCGAGTTTAAGTTTTCATAATGATAGTTATTAACATGTGGTAACGAACGTACGCAAAATAGAAATTCAATAATTTATATTCGTGAGTGATTTCGAAGTGGGCCTTATATGGGAGCTATGATCAATTATTGACTGATCACCATGAAATTAGGTCGTAGTTTATACCAAAATTTGTATGAGATTTATGAGCGTTAATGTGATTTACGGTATATATAAAACTTATTTGGAACAATATTTGTGTATATACCTACATAAATTAATCATTCATGACCGATATAGTCAAATTTCGGGAGGACATTTGTATGGGAGCTAGGTGAAATAATATACCCATTTCAACTATCCTGGTTGTCTAATCGGACACAGTCTTACAAAAGTTTAAATACGTTTGAAATTTTTCTATTTTTTTGGAAAATATATAATTTTTTTAAGAGTTGTAATCACATTTTTCTTTAATGCACTTAAAAAATATATTTCCATCATATTTTATAATATTTTGTTGGTATTTTAAATAAATAACAATAAAACACGAGTAATTGGTATCCTTTTAATGTTAGATAAGTTTACGTACTCTGCAAAAAAAATGTTGTACCGTTAAAATTTCCGCTACAATTTTTATGATGCTTTGTGTAAAATCAGTGGTAGAAACTTTACTTTCACTAAAAGTGATCACACTGGCAAAATAAAATCGAAAAGTATTTTTAGTGGAAGAAAATGGGAAATTTCTGAGCCAATTCGAAAAACCGTCATTAAGTTGAGAAATGATGGCAAATCTTTTAATGAAATTAGAATTTTATTAAATCTAAGTAAAAGCATAGTCCAAGCAATTATAAAAAATTTCAAAGAAAATGGAAATTATGAAAGCAAAGCTCGTAGTGGGCTTTTCCGCATTCACGACAAACGAACAGAACGGTCTATTATACGTTCCATTCAAGAAAATCTTAAGTTAAGTTCCGTCGAACTAAACCGGAAAATGAGAACAAATCTAAAAATTACCGTTTCTGATCAGACTGTTCGCCGATGTATCAAGTTGCCAGAAAAAAACCATTACTTAGATCAATGAATATTCAGAAGCGCTTAGAATATGCCCGAAAGTACGAAAATGCTCATGTAAATGACCCTACATTTTGGGAGAGGGTAATATTCACAGATGAATGTAAATTTATGGCTTTTGAAGTGATGGACAAACAAAAGTTTGTTGAAAGCCTAATGCAGAGTTATTACCACAAATGTTAATTGCACCTTAAAACATGGAGGCGGGTCAGTCATGGTCTGGGAATGTATGGTGGCAAATGGTGTCGGTAAGCTCAGGTTCATCAATGGTACATCGATAAGGCCATGTATATCGATATTTTAAAGGATAGCTACTTTCCCAGCGTCCAACTTCTAGATCTGGAGGACAACGCAATATTTCTCCAGGACAACGATCCGAAGCATTCATCAAAGTTAGTTAAGGAATGGCATCAAAGTTAGTTAAGGAATGGTTGAATATTTATGGGATATTTTAAAACGAGGTCTAAAAAATCGACAAGTAACATCAGTTCCAGCACTCAAAGAAGTGTTTATGGAAGAATTACTCCAGAAATAACAAAAAAATTGGCTTTGTCCATGCCAAATAGATTATCTGCTGTAATTAAAGCCAAAAGAAGCCACACAAAATATTATTTAAATTTTTTTATGTTTTTTTTTATCCCGTATGTAAATTAGCTTTATGCCAAAAAATTTATTATTTTATGTTTTTTAGTATAATTTAATGAAAATAAATTAGTTTTGTGTTTATTTTATCTCAATAACTCCGAAATAACATCAACAATTTTTCACTAAATATTTATTAATAAAGATGAAATATATTAGGGGTATGTAAACTTTTGTAAGACAGTGTATATGATCACAAATACTATTCAATACGGTCATGTGGCTTCTACCATAACATTTTATAAAATAATCACACTATGGTAGAGGTTGAATCATAAGCTCTATCATAATCAACAATAACATTACTGTACTGCAACCATATTATGATCATATCAGCTACCATAGTTTATACATAACCATATTAAAACAAGTAAGAGAGATATATTCGGCTGGGCCGAATCTTATATACCCTTCACCAAACTATACTTCAAAATAAAAACTTTTAGGTAATTTTAGGTAAACAAATTTTTTTTCCAGTTATTTTTTTTCATTTTTTGGAAAAAAAATATTTTTCGAATTTTTTTTTTTAAAGTTTTTATGTAAAATTTTTTTTAAATTTAAAATTTTTTTTTTTTTAATTTTAAATTTATTTTTTTTTTAATATTTAGCGAAAAAAACTTTTGGTGAAAAAAAAAATCTGGTTCAAAATTTTTCCCGATTTTGACCCATTGTAGGTCCAACTTAGTATATTGTCTATATTAATGACTTAGTAATCCAGATATAGGTCAAAAAATAGGTAAAAAATCGAGGTTGTCCTGGTTTTTTCCTTATATCTCAGCCATTTGTGGACCGATTTTGCTGATTTTAAATAGCAAACTTCTCGAAAGCATGTCTGACAGAATTATTGAAGATTTGGATCCCGAAGATATCTGGGGTCTTCAGAAAATTGATTTCAACAGACAGACAGACAGACGGACAGACAGACGGACATGGCTTAATCGACTCCGCTATCTATAAGGATCCAGAATATATATACTTTATAGGGTCGGAAAATTATATTGTGGAAATTACAAACGGAATGACAAATTTATATATACCCTTCTCACGAAGGTGAAGGGTATAATTATGATATTATTATGATTGGACACAATCTTATTACGATTGTGATAATATGGTATTTGAAGTATAATATGATTACTCATGATTGTATTATGAATACTAATCTATATCTACTATATATATAAAATACAAAAAATGTTTCTACCTCTGAATAGACTCTGAAACCATCCAACCGATGAGCTCAAATCCGGTTTCATTAGAAAGGCAATTTTTGAAGATGGTTTTGACACCTAAAACTCTGCAGTAGGTTCATCCGTTCCATTCGTGAAGCCTATTTTAGAATTTTCCCATACGCTAATTTTTCACAATTTTGAACTTATGAAAATGTTTATGTCTAGAAATTTTGTATGCAGGCACCTTTTCCGATGTGCAAATCCACTAAAATGGGATTTTTGGAAATTCTTACTTTATGGTGGTAAAAATGGGTAAAAACGGTTAAAATCAGTATCTACATCTCCGGAACTAATGAAGCTAGCTATAAAAATCCAACTTAATCTGAATTTGTTCAAAAAATAAGTGGACTGATGTGTGGTACTTTTTGATTTTAGTACTTTTAAGAGGATCAAACGGGAGTAACCCAAGTTTTGGTACTTTTTTGTAACCCATATCCCAAAAATAAAATTTAAATGGAATTGTAGTTAGTCCTTCTAAAAAATTTCATTTGGATTTTGGCACTTGTTTGACATTTGAACGTATAACAGGTCAAATTGATCCCTCTTTTTTGCACTTTTTTTATACAAAAATGTTTTTATGTACATTATTACAAATTTAAACAAATGTTTATTATAAAACTACTCCATTAATAAAGAAATAATAAAGAAACATGTTTTTTTTCTACAAAGGGACAAACAATTTAGCAAAACGGGTAAATTATGAATTGTGTGGTACTTTTTGACTAATTTTCAATGCTAATTCAAACAAATAAACAAAATGTGTTTATTTTTTAGCGTAGTAGCACACGCCATGTATCTGATAGTAAACAAATAATTATAACAAGAGATTAATGAAGAATTTCGGTTGAAGCAACCAAATATTTGTTACCCCATCTAAAATTTTGTAGCCACAACTGTAAAATTGGATCCATAAGGCAGAATCATTCGATTGGCAACAAATTCGGTTGCTATCACGAATCTGTTTTGTCTGTGTAATAACAAGAAAAGCTGTTTAAAAAGTGGTGCCTTTCAAAGCCTTTGATAAAATTGAGGGTGAAACATGTAGCATATTTTTGGGGGTTTAAGGCAACATTATTTGAAAAGGACATGTTATAGTCTTACCCAACTATATTCTTTCAGAAAAGAACACAAATAAGGGTAAAGGTAAGATAAAAGCATAATTTATGCCAGAAAAGAAAACGCCATAAATCTATACTCCTAAAGGAACACAACATTAAATTAAGCCGCAGCCATAACTAACGTTAATATTTAGAATAAGACATTTATCATGTTTCTATGAGGACTAAATTAAACATGATATTTGCAATTTACTTGTGACATAATAAAAAATAAAATAGATACTTGGTCAATTCACAAGGTCTCTTATCATGTCATATTGTCATAATGTCGTAATATTTCACAATTGTTTTTATTGCTTTTCAAGCAAAAAATGTCTTAAAATAATACTACTTTCTATGCAATGTTTATTGTGTTATTGTAACCAACCAGCAGAGACAAACGCCGAATGTCTAAGAGTCGGTTAAGCTGAGCTGCCGAGTTGTGATATATTAGGACATTATGACTGATAAGAGACCTTGTGAATTGATCAACTGTTTTGTAAATCGCCCACAACATTTAGCTTTAGTGTTCAAAATATGTTATGAAGAAATATTAAACATTAAATAGAATCCGATCGAGATTTTTCAACAACCAAGCTTTTATATTATTTGTATATATTACAATATATAACACTTTGTTAAGCACTGTTTAACAAATAAATACTCCTTGCAACATTGTATATTTTGTAGCAGCTTCCAGCTACTATTTGAATAACACTGCCTCGCTCATTTTTAGTAGAAACCATTCTTAAGAACCAATTTTTTTTTTTCGTAAACTTTAAATAAATCCCACAATGTTGTTACAGACAATGTACAAATGTTTCAGATGTACATACGTATGTATGTAAGTAACTGTGAGTACCCAGCAGTTAAGTAAGTAGTCAATGTATCCCTTATAGACAGTTGTCACTAATGACTGATCACTTAGCTGACTCTATGTGCTCTTTATAGTGGTTACTTTATACATCCCATGTAATCTAGCATGAGACAATTGTCATTTAAATACCTTTAAGTAATCTAGAGTTTAGTCACTTTAAACGTTACTTTACCCACCAGAAATAATATATTAAAGAGTTGTCGGAGAAAGGTTTGATACATGCAATGGGTGGTTGGGCTGTCTATGAGATGTATTTTTAACTGGTAAGTTATGTAGCTGCTCTAGTAACCAGTATGTGAATCCTATGTGTTGACTTCTTCGGACCAGCTATCAGACAGTCTCATTGTAATCCAATAGGATCAGTTGATCCCGTGCTTATGACATGCACGTAATAATTAGTAGTTAATACTTATGTACTTATGTTCGGGACAGTCACCAAGAACTGCTGGGTATTTATCTGGTGAAATGTATCTGTGTGTGTGTTTCTGTGTATGAATAAATAAATGTGTACAACATTTTGTGGTAGATGTAGAGACTTTCTCCTTGCAATTATTTTACTTAATATCGTATCATTTTTTCAGTTTTTTTTTATAATTTTTTTTTTTTTTTGAGATTCTAATGGCATCAATTGTGTGGTTGTTTTTGATGTGTGGCAAAGTTTGTTTTTTTTTTTTTTTATTTTATTTTTTGTTTGCTTCATTATTATTTGTTGTTGTATAAATTATGATTACCCATATTTTTGTGCTGATTTATAGGAATAAATGTAAAATGTTGTCATTTATTATGAGTATCTGTGTGTGTTGTATTCATGTTGCAGTAGTTTTATTTGCAGAGGTGCTCGTAATATAAATAAATAAAAGTTTTACTTCTGACCCATATTCCAGCATCATTTGTACGGTGAAATTTAGCTTCTGTACTGTTGCACCAGTATACTGTTTTGAGGTGTTTGAAAAGGAAAATTAATTGTTTTGTTATACTAGCAGTTAATACGAGTATAAACTTGCTTAAGTAGACATTAAGTAAGTTAAGCTGTAATAAATTTTGTATGCCAAGAACTACATGTATCGCAAATGTGAAGATCTGCTACAAAGTTTACACTGGATGAGGAGAGTTCTAGACAAAAAAAAACCATGTGGGTAGTATGAAATTGTAATAATTTTAAAATTTTAGAAAATAGATTAAACATGGGTTTTAATAAGGAATAAAAAGCTACTTAAAATCGCTACTCGATTGCTAACTTTTTTTTATAATTATATCTGGGGTCAAAATTGTTCAAGGCAGAAAAGATCTAAAAAGATATATACTAAAAATTATTAAAAATATAAAATGCATGAAATTTATTTGTTAAATAACAATGTATGTATTCTACCGGACCATAAATATTAAAAAAAAAAATAATGTACTTTTATATTTTGACTTCATTAATAGTATCAAAAATATGATAGTATCAAAAATATAATTTCCAAAGCAATTTCGCACATACAATTTCATTTACAGTCGAAACTAGAAAAAAACTCAAACTTACAAATTATTCAATAAAATCACACATGCGAGTGTCGTTTTTGTTTTTACATAGCTATTTTAACTAATCCATTCTCACCACTTAAGTTTTTGGCAACTGAGTTAGGTCTTTGACAGGAGAGTTTCCGATCTATGTGTATTTGTCTATGGTTAAAACCATAGAGAAAATATACATAGATCGGAAACTAGAAAAAACTCAAACAAAAAAATTACTCAAAAAAGTTACACATACGATGTTTTTGTTTTTGACAACTGAGTTAGGTCTTTGACAGGAGAGTTTCCGCCCTATGGTTAAAACTATGGCTTTCAGTACTATCATTAACATTTATTTTCTTCAGAATTTAACCCATTTTCAGAATTTAAATTCCTGAATTTAAATTCCTGTAGAATCACTAGGGAGATAGTTTAAAATGCTATGCCTTGTTACGTCAAATAATAGATAAATAAAAAACAGAAATCCAAAAATACGAAAAATAACAAATGAAAATTGAGAAATATTTTGTTTATATGTTTTAAATCTTACGAGATTTTGTTCAAATGAACACTTACACAAACAACATTTAACACGCATAAGAAGAAACTTATATTTTTTAAATTTAAATTATTTTTCAATTTATTTAATTTTTGATGTTTTATTTCAATTCTACTTTTATTTTTTATTTTATATTAGTCTGACAATTCAAGGCATGTATAATTGAAAACATATTTTGTAGTGATTCTACATTTTATTGTTATTTATGGGTTAAACATATTATTTTTGTAATAGCCACGGTTCAGTAAAATACAAAAATTTACATTAGCAAACTAATTTCATCTATTTTATATTCTTAATAATTTTTAGTGTAAAGTTCTTAGACTTTGCTGTATTAACGTTTTTATAAGATATAATAGGATCAAAATTTTCTAGAAAACTACAAAGTCATAAATTAACAACCCAAAGAAACATTCTGAAATAAAATATTAGAAAACGGGCTACAAATAATTTTAAAAACAAATTTTAAAACCGATTGGTTTCGGTGTTTTAGTTTTGTGATAATTTGTTAAATATTAAATGTTATAGAAACAAAATCAGTTGATAAATAAAAAATCGATTTTTTTTAAGTTTTTTTCGATTTTGATCTTGAAGATTAAGTTTTTTTAGTTTTATATGTTCACAATTTTTGTTCCTTATGACAATACCTACAACTTTGCCTGAAAGAGTAAAACAAAATTCCGAACGGTTTGCAAGATATGAGCCTGAGAAAATGATAACTTTTTTGCAATAATGGCACCGAGGCCCAAAGTTTTTGAGGGCCCATAAAAAGAAGTGCATGACTTGGGGCAAAACTGGGAGACACGGGTATTTATTTTGTTTGGTCTTTTGTCCGTATATGGATATATTTTTTCTTGTTGCACTGTGTAATATAGGAAATGCTAGTGTTTAAGAGAACAAAGGAACATTTTTGAATGGTACTTTTTTAATATATTAAATTAGTTAGCTTATATACATTAAAGTTGGCTAATATGCTTTTCAGTAAAGAAATAAGGAGTGAGATCGTAAAATTCTTAACACATGTTCTTCATTAAAACTTTTAACCCAAGTATTATTTGATTTTTTTATTTTCAACAAAACCCAACTTGTTCCTACAAATAGTTGGCCAAGTATTCAAAGGTCTGCCGTCAAACTGTTTCCAATGTTATTAAACAGTACCGCGAGAACTTGTCCGTTGATATAAAACCTGGTTCAGGTAGAAGGAATGGTTCACATGATGTTTCTAAAGCCAAAACAACAGAAAGCATTTTCAAAAGAGCTCGCAACACATCCGGTAGGAAAGCAGTCCGGTTAGCTCAGTGATCGGACTATTTGGTACGAAAAGTTAAAGTTAATGAAGGTTTAAAAGCATACAAGGCTCAAAAAGTTCCTGACAGGAACTCTGCTAAAAATTTAGAGGCCAAAAACAGAGCACGGAAATTGAAGTCAAGTTTTATAAAAAAATATTCTTGTTGCATAATGGATGACGAAACGTATGTTCTAGCAGATTTTTCGTAACTTCCTGGTAAAAAATTTTATGTTGCTGATGCTCGAGGGAATGTTGAAGAAAAGTTTAAGACCCAAAAGCAGACAAAATTTCCCAAAAAATTCTAGGTATGGCAAGCAATATGCAGTTGCGGCAAAAGAATCCAATCATTTGTTAAATACCGAAATTTACATCAAGGAATTTTTACAAAAAAGGATATTTCCATTCATAAGACTTCTTAAAGTGTCCACTATTTGTCCAGTGTCCAGTGGATAGATATTTAGCTCTTGTTAAAAAAGAGCTGAAGAGCACAAAAAATTTGTCCAAAAATGTGGTAGATTTTAAACGGAGATGGACAACCTGTTCGAGCAAAGTGACAGAAAGCACTATAAAAACCATAATGGAAGGGTTTTCGAAAAAGGTTCAAAATTTCATCATTAGTGATTAGAACTATAAAAATATTTTTTTTTTGTATATACCTACAATTTATATCAAATAAAAAAAGATTCAAAACTGTAAGTTTATTGGTTTAATTTTTATTAACATATATGTATGTTAAAAATTTTTCGATCTCAGTCCTTACTTCCTTAACCCATGTATCAAAAATATACTCTTTAGAGACGTGATTTATTGATGAGTGCCTTCAGGCACTCTTGGGCATTGCAGACTGGTTTAACTGCCTCAGTTTTTCCCTCTAGCAAAATGTTGTTTGGTTTTCTTTGCTTTAATTTGCAATTTTTTACATAAAATTTTAAGAAATGGCTAATCGAGTGAAGAAATGTTTCAAATTATTTGATTTGTGTGGTGAACAATTAGAAAAGTTGTTTTCAATAAAAATTAACAAATTATGCTAACTAAAACCCAACTATGTTGCAATCTCTAAAGCCCCAAGGGTGCCTTAAGGCACTCATTTAGTTTTTCCCACCTGGCAGTTAGACCATTGATTGTACAAACTTTTAAATGTAGTTTTTGAAATCAGATGCCCAAGTTTACTAAAAAAAATTATTACCAACGTTTTTAACCATTTTTTTAGAAATTTAAAAAATCTATGTTCAAAAACTAAATTTCTTCGAATTCTGCCAATTTCAAATTAGTCCCCACTTTAACTCATAATAGATACAACCATTAAAATCAGCAATTTTAATACTCAATTTATTAAATTTTTTGAAATTTTTTTTAAAAAATTTTGAAAATTTAGTGTTTAGGATTTGAGGTATGCATGCAATTTAATGAATTTTTATACCACCCATTAACCCACCTTTGTAAAGGTCGGTCAATAAGTTCGCTACTTTTTGAATATCCCACCTCTTAACTGAAAGGGCAACACTGCTCCTGTCAACAAGCATCGTCAGTTGATTCTGATAAAATTTTAACAAGCTGCGTCATTTGGTTTGTGTTTCACGGCCATTAATAGCAGACTACCTCGTGACTTGAGGAGAAATTGGAAAAAAGTGAATTTCGTCTGCTTTTGCGGAAAAAACCAATCACTCAAATAAAGTTTGATAAACGCTATGGGAACTCTGCACCATCAATTTCAATGGTAAAAAAGTGTTTTAATGAATTTCGCTGTGGCCACACAAACACGGAAGATGCCGAACGTTCTAGACGCCCAGTTGAAGTCTCTACACCCGAAACAATTGGCCGATCGGGGAATGTAAGTGCGACAGATTGTGGAAACCATAGGCATCTCATGGCTCAGTGTGTGTTTATAATTTTGATTGAGCACTTGGGTATGGGAAAGCTTTCCGCAAGATAGCTGCAGCGTTGGCTCACAATCGGGTGCACAAAAATTCATGAAATAGGTTACGAAATGCTCCATATTCCGCCCTATTCTCCGGATTTAGATTTAATGGCGTAAAGATATTTGATTCCAACTATAAAATTATCTCACAAAAAATATCTATTTTGAAGACCTCGACAAATCTTATTTTTCGGAAGGGATAACATATTGTTACGTAGGACAAAGTACATAGAGCTCAAAGGAGACAATAAGTCACGAACTTTTTGACCCACCCTCGTAAATATTACTACTTTGAGCCAAAACTCGAAACCTCAAATAAAATGTGCAACTTCTAAACGTTAACCGATTTGCTTAATTTGACGGAGAACAATTTTAGACCTTGGGAGCATGGTAAATGACTAACCCCCACTAACACGAAGTCTGGTTATGCGTTAACTAATAGTTATACCGACAGTTTTCATACAGAAATAATTTTAACCGACAGTATATCTATTAGTTAACACATAACCAGACTTCGTGTTAATGGGGGTAAGTAACAAAATCGCGTTGAACATTTTTTCCGAAATTTACCCATTGTCGGTCCGAATTTCTAATGAAAGTCACTGGAAAGGAGTTTAATATGTCTTTCATTTGATATCCATATCGTCTATGTACATGGCTTAGCACTCAAGATATACATAGGTATAAAATAGGTAATACAAATCGATATAGTTGATTCTAAAAATATCATTATCGAAATAATCCAAATTAGCGTTACCTTTTCGAATCAGTTTACGACTATTTCAATAATTTATTCGAATAATATTTTAATTTCATTCGTTGGAATAATAAAATAAATTTAAAAAATTCTATTATAACTAACCCACAAAACATTTTGTTCTCTATTTATTTATGTATTTAAATTTGGATTTGATGCTTTTGTAGCCTTTGCAACACCATTGGCAACAAATTGTATCCAAATTTGGAATACTGTCTTGGAAATCAGTTTCTTTTTCTAAAAAAAAAAAAAAAACTTTAAATTATGATAAAATTTCAACACACATTCACAATGAAAGTTAGAAATTTCGAGAGCAACCAACAAAAGAAGAGAGAAATGTTATTAATTTCAAATCAATCACCAACTGTGAGTATAAGTGATTGAACTGTGGCTACGATGATGATGGCATGGAAATGTATTTATTTTGATTTTTTTTTTTTCTTTCGTTAAGTTTAGTTGGAAAAGTCTTTGTACAAATACAACCATATAATTTCCTCTTTGGCACTGTGCGATTTTGTTTTTACACAACTTTTTCCAAGTTCTTCATTTATAATATAGTGTATATTTTCACTTAAAATATTTGTATGTTTTAGTATAATTTTACACACAAAAATGAACAACAACGAAGAAAAATCATAAAATTAATAAAAAATCACATTTCAATTACGTTTTAACATGTACAGTTTGAAATGAAGTTGAAAATATTTTGTTGTTTTCGGAAAAGATATTGTGGAAGAAAAAAAAACTTTCCCAAATGATAGCAACAGAAAAAAAATGTCAATTAACACTTTCGCCTAAGTGCCATCACTCTATCCATCCATCTAACTATTGAACGATAGATAGATAGAAAGATAGATCGATCGTTGGATCGATCGATCGATCGATCGTACATACGATCGACAAATTGAACCAGCTGACTAACTGACCAAGCATCTAACCAAACAACCAGTAGCCAGCCAGTTAAGTTAGTAGTTGTTGGTCACAAAACAATCTTTTGAAATCATCATGTAAAATTGCACCATATTCGCATTTCTCCAATTTCTCTCAATTAAACTAAATTTAATTGATTATTGATTAGTTTCATAGGAAAAACGCTACAACAAACCACAGCAACAACCAAACATAAATGCCAAACGATTTCTGGTATAAAAACTAACGAAATGTAGTATCTATGACTCTACATAAAACGCATAAAATGACAAAAATACGACTTTTTCAATAGCAAATACATGAACAAAACAACAAAAAAAGAAAAACACATCGTATCATACAAGTACTTGTCCAAACATTTATACATGTAATATGAATATTTCCATTTTCTTTTAAAAATATCTCTCAAAAAGGAAGAAACCAACCAAACCACAATTATTATGTTGATCATCCCAATCAACTTCTTCATCATCAACCGGCGTAGTTAGCAGTAAAAATTTCATTCATCTTTTTTATGGGGGGATTTTCATAAACAAACATTTGATTGTTACATTGGAAAATTATTAACATAAAAGGTTGTTGTTGACCAGAAAAGGGAGTAATTAGAGAAAGTTGCTGTTAAAACTCTTTAAACAAAAAACAGTTTCCATAAACTGTTGGAATTTTGTTCCGAAATATTAGT
The DNA here is from genome assembly GCA_942486065.2 of Calliphora vomitoria. Classification (NCBI taxonomy): domain Eukaryota; kingdom Metazoa; phylum Arthropoda; class Insecta; order Diptera; family Calliphoridae; genus Calliphora; species Calliphora vomitoria. Next base: position 4,857,154 of record OW818032.2, read on the forward strand.
GATCATAGATCACACTCCTTTTATGCGATTAGATAATTTTCATTAAAAATTAAATTTTTGTTTGAAGCTACCAGTCAAAGTATAACAAGTAGTCCGACTTTTTGACAACAGAACCTAACTATGTGTTAGTGAAAAAGTACCCAGCAGGAAATGTCAATAGTAAAACTGTATTGACATAGTCACCAGTACTAGTGACTTATTATACCCCAGACAATGCTATTGACTAGGTACTCTTTTGGGACCATATGTAGACATTGGGACCAGAGACTCACTAGTACATTTTAGTAATTCTAGTCTACACTTTTGAAACTTTTTTGAAGTAGACGTCGATAATGAAACTGCATATTTTGACGTTTTATTAAAAAAAAATAAAAGACAAAAAGATACGAATTGTTGTTGACAAAATTGGGAGATTCAAATATAGTGGTTCAAAGCCAAACTCGTAAACCTAACTTTTTATTTTTTATTATTAAAATGCAGCTTATTTAAAAATGGTACATAAAAGCAATGTATGGAAGGTTTATTGAGTAAATTGTCCTCTATCGGATGGGTATTTTAACACACGAATTATGTAAGAAGGTAAGAAGTTATGGGCGGTTTAATAAAATATCTTATTAAAAAACATAAAGGACAAACTCGTACAGCGAATCTTAGCTAAGAAAACAATATCTTTGCTTTGTGCCTTTGGATGTAAAGTGATCCAAAATTGAAAATCATCAAATATTTTCATTAAATTATAAAGTTTTATCCAAAAATATCCAATTGGAAGACAAAACAGACAAACAACCGAAGAAACCCGAAAACTTGCTGTAAAGCTTTCAGGGGATGGAAATTCTCTTCGTGAAATTTCCAAAATTCTGGGAAGGAGTCATTATACTATATAATACATACTAAAACGATACAGGACTTCAAAACAAATAAAAAATAAAACCAAAAAAGCGCACAATAAAATATTCAATGAAGCTGAAGAGCAAAATATTGTCAGAGTGTGTAAAAAATATCTCTTTGCATGCTCTTCCAAACTTACGTCCATTGCGGAAGCCACCATGGGAAATAAAGCTTACGCCCAAACTATCCGGAATATACTCCTAGAGCGAATTTGAATGGTAGAATAGCTAGAAAAATGGCTTTGCTTAGCAAGAGAAATAAAAAGGACCGCTTAAACTTCGACAAACTACACAAATCAAAGAATTTTTCTTTTTGGAAAGATGTGTTGTTCGTAGACGAGAGAAAGTTTAACATATTTGGCTCTAATGGAAAACCATATTTATATCGAAAGGCTAATGAGGAGCTCTTACCAAAACATATTAAATCTACTGTAAAGCATGGTGATGGTTTAAGGGTCTTTCATTTCATCAGACCTAATAGCAGACCGTTTAAATCCCACAAATGTTTGTTCTCATCAAAGACATGTGTTTGTGTTAGTGCTTTTTTAATTTTCACCAGACCTACAGAGATTTATAAAATTATGTTTAGTTTCAATTTGTTTGATTTTCAATACCAAAAATTGAAAATTAAGTGTAAAAAATTAAAAAAAAAAATAATAGTTTTTTTCATTTGTTCAAAATGAAAGCTTTTTGGAAATAAAATTGTGCTGCAAAGTTGTAAAAAAAATTCGTAAAATGTTGTATAGAAGTGTAAAAACGTGGTTCGGCTTTTATTTAGTCGGAAAATCGAAGTTAAAATTTCAAGTGTTTAATTCTCTCACAAGGGTATTAAATTTACATGGTAGCCATATATGTGAGAGAGTAATTTGGTATCGACCGCAAATTATTATAGATATAATATAAATGACAGTTCTCAAAAAAGTAATATCGCACCGTATGGTTATTTTGAAGTTCTACAACCATTTTTCAATGGTTGTGGTTTGCAAAACAAGAGAAAAAATACAATTTTGAATAGGTATCGAGTGTGATATATACTTATCCTTCTTTCCAAACAACAACAATTTTGAAATTTTCTTATGTTTGTTTTCTATTGCTATATTACTGCAACTAGCTGATTCATATCTGTGGTATCGACCCTAGTGTTACGTTTTCACCTTTTAAAAACGATGGTTTATTTCCTTTAAATAAACCGGATACTTTTGATTGCAAATAAAAGCAGTTTTATTAGTTTAAAATTGTAACAACTCTTTATTTATTCAAATTAAATGTACACGACAGTTTATGTTAACTCTAACAGCGCCTATAATAAACTCACTGCCCAGTAGTTCTAAGAGACAGTCCCGAACTAATGATTTTACCCATCATTTATGGTGGGAACCAGTTACTTCAATAGCTACGTGACTAGTTATTTTAACACGTGCATGTCCTAAGCATTGACCCTTTTTGACTACAATGAGACTGTCTATTAGCTGATCCAAAGTAGTCAACGCATTGGATTCACATACTGGTTAAATAGCGTCAGTTACTTTACTACCTACCTAACTGGTAACGTGATCAGCTACATAACTAGTTATTTTAACATGTACGGGTGCAAATTGGCCTCATATAGTCAACTAAAAAGCTTGTAAACAAACCTATATTCAACAACTCTCCAATGCATTGCTTCTGGTGAGCAAAATAACTACTTTCTAAAGTGCAGTACAAAATAAACATTTAAAGTGACTTCACTATAGGTTACTAAGAGACACTAAAGTGACTATTGACTTTATGCATGCTACATGGGATATCAGTATACTTAAGCAAAAATAAAAATTAACTGTATGAGAATTATATCAACACAATTTGTATAAAACCAGTTCGAACGAATTACTCACAAAACGTTTATAGTGGCTACACTACAGATTACTTAGAGACACTTAAATGACAATTTTCTTCACGCTAGATTACCTGGGATGTATGAAGTAACCAATTGTCTTCTATCTGCACAAGAGCACATACGTGTCAAATGTCCAAAATATATAAATTGGAGTCACTCAAGTTATAAGACATTTATGACGATTACTGTCTATAAGGGATACATTGACTACTTGCTTAACTGCTGGGTTACTACTGCAACCGCAGTAACTATTTATACACACTGCCATTTTCATCCGTGTAGTCTAGATCAGCGGTGACCAGAAAGAGACTGTTTAAAATACATATGGTGTAATGAAAAATATAAAACAAATTAATATGTGTACTTTGCACCGAAAAAAATTAAATTCTTGTATTTATTTGTATTAAATTGTTTTTTTTTTTTGTGTTTAGTTTGAGTTTTTGCTGTGTGTATTAGTGAAAATAACACAAAGCCCTCAAGGGCATGTTTAGCCACCGTTGGTCTAGATTCTTCTTAACGGTCAAAACTCGTATGTTCGAATTCTAGAGCTTACGATGTTAATGTTAGCAGCTTAAACATTTAGTGTTGCCATATTATTTGATTTTTTTGGTCAGTTACCTTTGTAAAGCATGTCAGTTATTATGTTTAATGTCAATTATATTCATTTGTTGTTAATCTTATTAAAATGAGTGAACAGTAAAAAGTGCATACTAAAATTATTAAATATTTTCAACAAAACCCAACTTGGTCCTACAAAAAGTTGGCCAAACAATCAAAGGTCTGCCATCAAACTGTTTCCAATGTTATTCAACAGTACCGGGAGAACTAGTCTATTGATAGAAAACCTGGTTCAGGTAGAAGGAATGGCTCACATGATGTTTATTAAGCCAAAAAAATAGAAAGCATTTTCAAAAGAGCTCCCAACACATCCGGTAAGAAAGTAGCCTTGTTAGCTCAGTGCTCAAACTAATTGGTATGAAGCCAATGCAGGTTCAAAAACATACAAGGCTCAAAAAAATATTGCTGCTGCATAATGGAAGACAAAACGAATGTTCTGGCAGATTGTTCGCAGCTTCCGGGTCAAAATTTTGATGTTGCTGATGCTCGAGGGAATGTTGAAGAAAAGTTTAGGACCCAAAAGCAGACAAAATTTCCCAAAAAGTTCTTGGTATGGCAAGCAATATGCAGTTGCGGCAAAAGAGCCAAACATTTGTTACAAAGGGCTCTATAAATACCGAAATTACATCAAGTAATGTTTACAAAAAAGGATGCTTCCATCCATAAGACTTCTTAGTGTGTCCACTTATTTTTGACCTGATTTGGCACCCTGTTCTTTTGGTGCAAAATCCATATGTTGCCATTAAGATGGGAAAAATTTTAATAAATTTATATTGTACAAATGTTTCAAAATAAAAGCAAAACAATTTATAAAATTCAGCATTTTTAAGTCATACACCCACTAAAATTTATTTGTTCTATTAGTCATTAAAACATAATAATCTGTTTAAATTTCAAAAATATTTTTATGAGCTTTCAAATCCGTTGAAATTTTTTATTTTCATATTCATTAAAAAATTAATTTATTCTGCGAATAAACATAATAGTTTTCTCTAGGAAAAAAGTTTTTACAAACACATATGAAATACCCCTTATAATGATGAAAATAAATTCATTATCATGCTTACAAAATGATGATGAAGATGATGGTGGTGTTGATGGTAATAATCAGTGTTGCCAGTTTAGCCTTTTCGAGGCTAAATTTAGCCTTTTTATTTACTCTTTAGCCTCGAAATTTTGGTTTTAGCTTCGTGGCTTTTTTCTAGCCTTTTTTTAATTTGAAAATAGCCTTTTTTAAATAAAAAAAGGCTAGAAAAAACCACGAAGCTAAAACCAAAATTTCGAGGATAAGGAGAAAATAAAAAGGATAAATTTATATTTATGAGACATTTTCATTTTAATTCATTACTGTTTTTCATTTAGCTTTTCAACATACTCAAGAATTGAGCAGTATTAAAAGAACAAATAACAATTGCCAATACCAAGTGTTTCAAAATGAAATAGAGTATTTTACTTATATCTGAAAGCTATAATTATCTAGCAAATTTACTTTCAAGACAAAATTGTTACTACACATTATATTCATCGTTATATAATGGACAAGAGCCCCACAAACTCTTGAAGGTTTGTGATACTCGATGGCTGTCATTTGAAATAGTCGTTAAACGTATTGTGGATCTATGCTCCGAGTTAAAACCAGCAATGCTACAAAGCCTAACATTTAAGTGATTAATATACTGATTATAATTTGGTGTATTATTTTTTTTAAACCAGTAAGCAGTGCAGCGGATCCAACAAAGCTGTTTTCTGATTTAAAATTTCTTGTCCATAGTTTGTGTTTTCAAATTGTAATACAATGCAAAGAATTTGATACATTATCGTCCCCAATTGAAAATTGTTTAATGTTTTCGCCACATTTTTCATGCAAGTTTGAAGAATGAGAGATAAAATAACGAACTGTTTAATTAGTGACGATTCTGAAAAAAATAATACGGCAAATTAAACTAATTGAGCAATTGCGACAAAGATTTTCATATGAAAACTCTTCGCTAAGTCGATTTTTTATCCGTTAATAATATACTTAAAATAGTACTCGTAAAACCAACAAAATATATTATGTATGTGAAAAATAGTAAATGCTTTTATTAAAAAAAAACAAAATTTTTTTAATTTAATGTCAAGTGAACCATCTTTTGAAATCGATGTCTTCCAATAGTTAGTTCTATTAGAAAGATATTCAGACACAATTTTTCAACAAGATCGGTCGAAAACTTTCTGAGTTGGAGGGGATCAGAATTTGACATTTTGGCCAAGCAGGTGTTTTTTCTCCTCCATGTAACTTATTACCTATTGTTCTTAGCAAAATGTGTCCCAAATAGTTTACATAGCTATTTCTTCAATCTTTCGGAAAAAAACTTTTTTTGACTTTTTTTGCAAAATCTAACTGTTGATATTTTTTTTTCAAAATGGGCACTTTTTTAATTTTTTTTTTTTTTTTTTGCTAAAGAGAAAGCTTAGGTCCATTCCTTTAAGAGGTTTTTGATCGCTTATGTATATTTATTATTAATGATTAATGTTATTTTTTGTTTGCTGCTGAAGTGTACCTTTATAATTTTATTTATTTTTATGAATTTTATGAACATATTTTCTAATTTTTTATTTAAAAATAAATATAAAACTAAATTAATTTAATTTATAATATTTTAGCTGTTTCTTTTGGCATTTTTTTAAAGCAGTTTGGCTTTTTCTGGCCTTTTTTTGAAGTCAATATAGCTTCTTTTTTTGCCAGCTCCTGGCAACACTGGTAATAATGATGATATTGGTTTGCTAAACTCATATGGCAGTGATTCGTAAAGTTGTGAAATAAATTATAAATAATACAACAACAACAACAACGACAACAAAAACAACAAAAAATAATAATAAAAACAAACATTACACTACTGACACACTGCCTTGCAATATATCTCTTCGTTGCTGTTTATCTGGCTGCGTCTGGCGGTTTTTTTTTTGTTTTATTATTTTATTTTTGCGTTTGTTCATGAACGTGATTTTGCTTTTTTTTTTTTTCATCCAAACAGCAAAAAATAATAATAAAAAAAAAAAAAAGACATGCAAGACGGCGCCAAATACGGGAAAATGTATAAATATGGCAACAAGAAGAAAAATAATTGAATCCGGAAGGAAACTAACTCAACTGGTTTTTCTTTCGCTTGTTGTGTTGTGTTGTGGCAACCAATGATTTCTTGTAACTGCTGCTGTTGCTGTTGCTGCTGCTTCATATAGAGTGCAATATATGAGCTGTGTTGCAGCTCAGTAAGGCAGTGTTGCAATGTGTAATAATGTGTTATAAAAAGTTTGTGTAGTAAGTATTCATCGTTTTCAAACGATTTTCTATTGGGGAAGAGTTGTTAATTGTAGTTTGCTACTGGTAGTGGCTTGTTTCTATTTTCAAGTGCGTGAGATTTTCTTTTCACGTATTTTATACATTTTACTAGTATGTTTATGATCGGCGTTATATTTTTTTTATTTATTTTTTTTTTTATTTGCTTTTGCTTTAAATTTTTAGTTGTTTTTTATGCGATCATTAACGCGGTTTGAAAATTGTTTCAGCTTGATCGTTGTCAGACATTAAACATAAAAATTATGTACGAGAATGTATGAACATAATTAAACTTGTGCGAAAAAGTGCATATATCATCATTTAATATGGTATATCATAAATATGGTAAAACATAAACATACACCACACATTTTGAATAGGTTTGCGTGATAATAATTAACAACATTTTCTTTATTATAGATGGGAAATATGTGTACTTAGAAAATGTGTATTTTATTCAATAATGTATTTCCAAAATAAATCAAAAAAATTAATATATAGTTTTCCATATACATATTTTGATCCAAAACTTGTTAACGGTTCAACAAATAGTGTAACATAGAGACGAGAAGTCTGTTGTCAAAAACCTAACTCTTGCAACAACAAAATACATGCTAGTCATTGTATTTTGTTGTTGTATTAGACATATGATTTGTTATATTTTTGTTTGATAAATCGGAGTGTCTCGTCTCTATTCTGTTAATTTTTGGACATATATTGTAAGATAGCTGTTAACAATAGCTTTGTGCCAAATTTCACCATTTAAATCACTATAGGGACTAAACCACTAGATTACCTGATTACTACCAGGTTTTGCCGTAGTATGAAAGTTTAATCAAATTCAAAATTATTTTTAAGAAAATTGCTGCTGTAAAGTTAGAAATAAAATAAAACAACCTCAAACTCTAACATATTATTAGGATTGTCATTCGAATAAAAATTATTGGAATACATATATTTTTATTCGAATGAATAACATTTCGAATACATTCCGAATAAAGTTATTTTGAAGCTAAATTAAAAAAAAAAACAGTTTATATAAAGAAAATTGGACAAAACTTGTTCAATGAATTAAAAATAATAGTCCATAATTTTGAAAATTTTATTTGAAATGACTTTCTACATTCCTTACTTAAAAACAAAAGCCTTGTGAATACTAGGAAAGGTTAGTTTAAAATAGATTTTGGTTGATTTTCCAATTAATAATAAACAATTATAAGGACTGAGATCGAAAAATTTTAACATACATATATGTTAATAAAAATTAAACCACTAAACTTACAGTTTTGAATCTTTTTTTATTTGATTCAAATTATTGTTACAATTTACAAACAAAAATATTTTTATAGTTCTAATCACTAATGATGAAATTTTGAACCTTTTTCGAAAACTCTTCCATCATGGTTTTTATAGTGCTTTATGTCACTTTGATCGAACAGGTTGTCCATATCCGTTTAAAATCTACCACACTTTTTGACACCTTTTTTGTTCTCTTCAATTCTCTTTTAACAAGAGCCAATAACTCTGTACTGGACTCAGCTCCAGGCAGTTTGGAGGAATTGCCTCTCTTGGTACAAATACCACATTATTGTTCTTGTACCACTCAAGAGCTTTCTTACCATAGCGACAGGGTGTCAAATCAGTCCAAAAATAAGTGGACACATTAAGAAGTCTTATGAATGGAAGCAGCCTTTTTTGTAAACATTCCTTGATGTAAATTTCGGTATTTATAGAGCCCTTTGTAACAAAGGCTTTTTTGCCGCAACTGCACATTTCTTGCCATACCAAGAACATTTTGGGAAATTTTGTCTGCTATTGGGACCTAAACTTTTCTTCAACATTCCCTCGAGCATCAGCAACATCAAAATTTTGACCCGGAGGCTGCGAAAAATCTGCCAGAACGTACGTTTCGTCATCCATTATGCAGCAGGTATATTTTTTGTATAAAATTTGACTTCAATTTCCATGCTCTGTTTTTGGCCTATAAATTTTTAGCAGCGTTCCTGTCAGGAACTTTTGAGCCTTGTATGTTTTTCAACCTGCATTGGCTTTAACTTTTCGTACCAAATAGTCCGAGCACTGAGCTAACCGGGCTGCTTTTCTACCGGATGTGTTGGGAACTCTTTTGAAAATGCTTTCTATTCTTTTGGCTTTAGAAACATCATGTGCACCATTCCTTCTACCTGAACCAGGTTTTCTATCAACGGACAAGTTCTCCCGGTACCGTTGAATAACATTGGAAACAGTTTGACGGCAGACCTTTGATTGTTTGGCCAACTTTTTGTAGGACCAAGTTGGGTTTTGTTGAAAATATTTAATAATTTTAGTACGCACTTTTTTCTGGTCACTCATTTTAATCAGATTAACAACAAATGAACATAATTGACATTAAACATAATAACTGACATGTTTTACAAAGGTAACTTGATAAAAAAAAAAAATCAAATAATACTTGGGTTAAAAGTTTTAATGAAAAACGTGTGTTAAGAATTTTTCGATCTCAGTCCTTATTTTATGCAAAATTTACTGAAAGCCTGAAAGAATTTCAAAATACATACTTTGGAATATAAAAACCACAAATTATACAGATATGAATCAGCTGGTTTCAGTAACATGGTAATAGAATACAAACAAAAGAAAATGTCAAAATGGTTGTAGTTTGAAAATTGTATTTTTTCTCTCGCTCCGCAAACCACAAAAGTGATTGGAGAACATCAAAATAACCATACGGTTCAATATTAATTTTTCGACAACTATCATTTGTTTCAAATCTGTAATAATCTGCGATAAAAACATTAATTGTTAACAAGCAATTTATTAAAAATTAGCTTGTGCTATTAAATTATTCGAGTAATATATTTCGAGGAAAATTTTAAAATTAATCGATTACTCGAATAATAAAAAACAAGTAAGATAGCTATATTCGGCTGCACAGTGGAACAGAATCAAAATTTTTTGGAAATAAATCTGGCAATATTTTTGAAGGACGGAGTTTTGAAGTTTTAAATGTAAGAACAAAAATTAACTTATCTAAAAAAAAAAAAATTTTTTTGTTCGGAAGAAATGTGGAATTGAAATTGTTCTTAACATTTGAAATCTAATTAAAATTTTGATACAAATTTTAGTTTTAGAAACTCAATAAATATAGCTCTGTTCAATAACTAAAAGTTGTTACTAGTTAGTAGCAATTGTTACTGGAAAAGTATTCATTAACTCAAAAAACTAGCAAGTAGAGAAAAAATCAAGAGCGTATAAATTTTAGAGAGTGTTCTCTCGTTGCAAACTATTACAAGTTCTATTTTGAACTCGTAATAGTTAGCCGCTTATATATTTCATATGTTTTGTGTTATTGTTTATTTATTTACAACTAGCTTGACCCGGTGCGCTTCGCTACCTCTGTCGTAGTCTACGTTGGCAATTTCAATAAAATCGATTCGGCCGTTAGTATTTATTGTTTAAGAAATAAAGGTACCAATTTTACCGGTTTTCCCCCTGTGTACCCCTTTCTGGTCCAAGTATTGAAAAAAGTTATAGCCTATTGACGCTTCCAAGTAAGGATCTATCTACGTTCCAAATTTCAGTAAAATCGATTCAGCCGTTTAGGCGTGATGCTCAAACAAACAAACAAACTTACAAAGACATTTATACATTTATATAGATTTTATTTTTGTAGTGAAAAATCTTTTTGTAATTTAGTTGTGTAACCAAAAACAAAAAAAATTCGGTCCAAAAGTACGCCCTATATTTAAAAAAAAGCGGACCAATGGCAAAACTTTTAAATTTCAATTTTGGAATGACTATAACTCGGAAATTATAAGAGATAACTAGCACACGCAATCATGTTTTTTCAAGACCTAGCCAAGCGCTTTCCAAAAATATAAATATCTTTGAAATTGGATGGGAAACAAAAAAAATGGCACGTGTTTAAGCATTTTATTTTGTCGAAGATACCATACTTTGAGCCACCATAGCGCGGAGTATTCGAGTTTAATAACTTAAACTCGAATACTCCTTGGCTAAGCCCACGTCAAATTTTATCTCAATCGATTTCCAACAAATTTTGATTCTGCCCCACTGTAGGCTGTGCCGAATCTTTTATACTCTTCACCAAAAATATTTTTAGGTAAAAAAATTTCTTTCAAAATTGTTTTTCAAATTTAAAAAAAAAATGTGATACAAAACAATAGTTTGTTAAAAAAAAAATCGGGTTCAAAAATATTTTTCCCTATTTTGACCCATTGTAGGTCCAAATTACTACAGCCTTATATACATCGTTGCAATGAACTTTGAAATATATATCATTATATATAATGACTTAGTAATCCAGATATAGATTAAAAATAGACCAAAAATCGAAGTTGTCCTGGTGTTTTCCCGATATATTGTATGAATCATGTAAGTTATTTGGTGGCTACTGAAAGATGATTTCAACATACAGACGGACATGGCTATATCGACTTCGCTATCTATAACGATCCAGAATATATACACTTTGTAGGGTCGCAAATGAAAAATGTAGAAATTAGAAACGGAATGAATAACTTTTATATACCCTTGCCACTCATGGTGAAGAGTATAAATATAAACTATTATAACATTTTTCAAAGAAACTGCAAAAATTAAAATATACTTACAATTTCCCCAACTTTACTTTGTTTTGTCCACCAAAATTAATTAATTAAGTCAAGTCTGTTTAGAAAAATCTCGAAATTCGTTTAATCGATAAAAAAAATTTGTAATCAAAAGATTCATTAAGTTAGAAAAATAACTCAGCTACAAAAAAATATTCAACAAACAAAAGACATAAGATGCATACTCGCCAGATTGCAGTAGCGAGCGTTTCAGTTCTTCGCCCCACTGTGCTTTCTTTTTACACGAAATCATTTTTAAAAGTTCAAAGAACTTTTGGCAGAACTTTCTTTAGCACGAGACGGGCATAAGAGTAGAACAACTTCTGTTCTACAACTCCGCACACAATTATGTGAACAGGGTTTTTTATGTATATTACACGTGTGTAAGTCTATTTGTAAATATGTGTATAGAAGAAATGTAAAAGCAATTAACTCTATTTTTTAACAAGCAAACAACAAACTTCTAACCACCAATTTCACACTATCAGTTTTAGTCTGATCAGTAATTATGTGTTAAAAAATAATTAACTTAAGTTTAAACAAGTAACTCAAATCATGCTTAAACTACAATTGTATTAAACTTAAGTTTAACCACTACGCTGAGAAAGTTGTTTGCCATAGTTTATACTTCAGCCAAGTGCTCTCTCTCCCCACAAAAAATTGATCACCAATTTAAATGCCATTAATAAAATTACCATAGAATTGATCACTTTGCAGTCAGTCAATCGGCCCCAGTCCATTAAACAAACCGTTTCTGTAAGAAGAGAGCGCACAAGCAACTGACGTTTATTTTTATTATGATCATCTGCAATTAACCATGACCATGTCTGGCATTTATGATTAATTATACAAAGTTTATAAATAAAATGAAGAAAAGACAACATACGAATACAAAAGGGAAAATAAAAATCAAAAATAATCATAATAATAAAACATATGATTTGGAAAAAAAAAAAACAATCGCACAGAAACAAAAATAATGATTTGTATGCAGGTGTTGTGCCGCAAATACTAACCCAGTGTCCTAAATTGGTAAAAAATAAAATAAGCTTTAAGCACAATGTTAAAAATGTATTTTTTCCAAATAAATACGAATTTGAAACACCCTTTTCTTATACTCTTAACAATATAATAAAATTATTAAAATTTTAGAGACTGAACTGTAATTTTTAATGATAATTCTGTAAACTTACACACTAACTTTTTAAACTCAAACTCATCCTACTCAAATATGATTGAAAAAATTACTTAAATTACTTTCATTCGTTACAAATGAAGTAACCAAAGTAACATAACTAAATAACAGAATGACAAGAACTATCTAAACTTTCAGCATTTAACTAGCACTTAAGACAACAACAGCCAGCAGCAAAAAAAGAAATACTGAATTACACACACAGTTCATTTTCATAATGACATTCACTTTGATTACCAGCAGCTCAATTGAACGAATAAGTGTTCTTCAATTCGAAAACAAATTGAAATTGAAAACTTCTTATTAAAAAATTCAAAAAGCGTGTGAGCGTAAAATTTACTTTAGAGCTTATTAAAAAAACCGAAGCTATAAAAGCCCCTCGATAAATTAAAAAGCATTTCTTTGAGTTTTTAACACTCGTACAGAAAGTGAACTTGTATTTTTTGCTCGCTCCATTTATATAGATAATTTTATTTTGACCAAAAAATGTTATTAAAATATTATTATTATTATTTAACTTTCACACTTTGCATTGCAATCGTCGTAGCTTATGGGCAAGCTGTAACTAATTGGAATCCCGTAGTACCGCCCCGCCCTCGTTGGGGGCCAAATATGCTTATGCTAAGACAACACAACAGTATGTGGTAACTATTATTTAATTAAATAACTTCACGCATTGTAAGCTAAAATTACAAATGTTGTAATCATAGGTCCAGCATTTGAATATTGGAACGATAATCATGAGGATCATATATGGGAGCACAGTGGCTTATTTGAAGGTGACATTATGTTGCATCGTGAATATTTGCGTAATGGTTTGTTGAATGAAAAAGCCACTTGGCCAGATGCCACGGTGCCATTCTACATAGACAGCCAAGATTTTGGTAAGTAAATGATTTTAAATTTTCTTTTATATTTTTGCATTTGTTTTATTGACAACAAAAATTAATAGCTGATTTTTTTTTGTTTGTAGATGAAACACAAATGATGACCATATTGAGGGCCTTTAAGGAATATCATGATAAAACTTGCATACGTTTTCGTCCATACGAAAAAGGAGATAAAAATTGGATTGTATTCAAAGGCAATTATTCCGGTTGCTGGTCCAGTGTAGGCCGTAGACAAGGTGGTCAAGTAAGTAGCTAAAAATATTAAAAGTTAGACAAACAATCTTAATTAATACTTAACTTTAGGTGCTTAATCTCAATACACCAAAATGTGTAACACATGGTGTTGTGGTCCATGAACTATTGCATGCCTTGGGCTTTTATCACCAACAATCGGCTACTGAAAGAGACGAGTATGTTAAAATCAATTGGGAGAATATATTACCGGGTCATGCTCATAACTTTAACAAGTACGCTCGCACCCATGTTAGTAATTTTGGCATAGAATATGACTACCAAAGTGTTATGCATTATAGTTCAAAGGCATTTAGTAAAAATGGCAAACAAACCATAGAACCCTTGGTAAGCTGTTAGGTTAAAGACAAATATTAAATTTCAAAATTATAAACTTGTTTATTTATATACTTACAGGATCCAAATGCTAGTTTGGGCCAACGCAAGGGTTTGTCCGAAAAGGATATTGACAAATTAAATGAAATGTACGAAGAAGATTGCAATAGTTTCAACATATTTAATTTTGATCGATTTGGAAACTCATTAAATGAAATTATAGATTACTTTCAGGGAACATTAGATAAAATATTCACTTAATATAAAGATAAAAAAAATTAAAAAAAAAAAAATTAAGTATAAAAACGCACTATTTGAAAAAATAAATAAATGCCTTTGTTTTAAGCATAAAAATGCTTATAAGTATGCCAATTCTCAATTTAAGAATAAAACGAAAATTGACGTAGTTCGTTTAAAGTATTTTCAGCTTCCTATAAAATAAAATATTTAATAAATTGTTAATACAATAAAATACATAAAAAAAAACAAACATTTTATACCTCTTTTACTTCTTCATTAGCCACTTCGGCCAAATCTTCTATTGCTTGCTTTATATTCGAGGACCAGGAATTTTGTAAAGCCCTTAAACTGAATCTGCCCAATAAACGCATCAACATGCACATTCTCAATCTCAACAAGTTATTGGGATGCTTCAGCAATGCTAGCAAGTCTACTTTTGAAGAAAATATTATTTTCTCTACTAATTCCGCGTTTTCCGGTAGCTCCCTTAACACACAACCCAATAATGCCAGTATACAATTTGCAATGCGCAAAGCGTATACATTTTTAAAGTCCTGATTGAGAAAGTTTATGAGCAATTCATCTGCTGCCAAGATAGCCACTGCATCACAAAATTGCGTCAAGAATTGTTGTTTAATGAGGACCAAATGACAAATGAGCTCATAAAGTCTGGAAGCACATTTGATTTCCTCATTATTTAATTCACTGACTGTGCGTATTTTACGTTGAGGATTATCAGTTAGGGGCAAAGAGGCGGTGGAGTCATCGACTGAGCGTTGATAGATTAAGAGTTTGGAGGCATACATTAAATTGGGCACCAGTTTAACATCAATATAGACCTAGGCCAAAATAATTTCATTTTAAAATTAAGGTTTTATTGTTGTAAGCTTCATTTACCATTTTTATTAGTTCAACAATACATAAGGATTCGTTTAACACAAACGGCAAGGATAGCAATTGCACCACACTGTCCACAACTTTGGGTATGGCTTTGGAGTTACGTAGAGGTGCCACTATAATACTGACCTATTGGTTTGAAAACAAATTTTAATTTAAAACAAAGTTTGATGAAATTATAACGCTGGAATTATACCAAATTTTGCTGCTTTAATGATTCCAATTCACCATCAAGAACCTCCTGCATAGATCGGTGTAAAAAGGCCAACCATTCGTCATTTTCTATGGGAGGACTTTGGGATTCATCACAGGAATCCCAGCCAGGCAATAAACAGGGTGGTGAATTTCTAGAAATTATTTTTAAAACTTAACACAAATTTTTCTATTTCAAAATAATAACAGCAAACCTACTCCGCATTTTGCTTTTCCTCTCCCGACTGATTAGAAGTTTTCATAGTATTATTTTTAGAATCTTTCAAAGTATTTTCCTGATCTTTTTTCGTATGGGAAATCTTATCACTGGATTTCTTTTGGTTGTCATTTTCTACACTGTGGCCCAATCGTAGTGAAAAATTGTCCAGATTCTGACTCAGTTTACGCTTTTCCAAATCTTTATTTCGTGATTTCTTAATCGAGTTGCTACTTGTCATGGTTTTGTTTTTATTACTTCCACATTTAGCGCCATCATTTAGAGCAAAATTATCATTTAAATGATTTAATATCATATTATTATTACCGCTAACAAAACAAGTCTGAGAATTTACTACTGGAGCTGGCACAATGTCGGGCGGTTTCAAATGATTGTTTGCAATTGGTTTGACATTATCGGCTCTGTAGGATTGTTCGG
This sequence comes from Calliphora vomitoria, assembly GCA_942486065.2. NCBI lineage: Eukaryota > Metazoa > Arthropoda > Insecta > Diptera > Calliphoridae > Calliphora > Calliphora vomitoria. Next base: position 4,873,124 of record OW818032.2, read on the forward strand.
TAAATGGCACCGAAATGCGATTTATATTATCCTCAACATCTGTTTCCAATTGCTCAATATCACTTGGCGGTATAGCATTAATACTGTCACGCGAACACATCAGATTGTCTTGGGTTTCATTTAGATTGATTGTGCGTAAGTTCTTGGCAATTTTGTTAAGATCCAAACTGTTTAAAGTATTTTTTGTAGATTAAAATATTTTTAATCTATAAAAACGTTTACTTACTTTTCTTTCGTGTTGCAAGTCTTTGATTTATTTTTGTTAATTTGTGGATTTATAAAAGGTGAGTTCTCAGCTTTAATGCCAGCTTTTATGTAGAGTTTTCCTTCAACAAAGGGATGGCATAAAATCTGAGCCCAACTGGTACGCAAAGAAGGATCTTTTTCAAGTAAACCCTATATACAGACAAAAACCCAATTTTATAATAATGTTTATGTGAATACGTTCAATATTTTGATCAATCTTTCAAGTGATTTACCTGTAGAAAAGAGCGACACTCACTGCTAAGAAAACTTGGCCATTTTACATCCTCATGCTTTATCATCTTCACCAAATGCAAAATGGAAGTTGTACAGAATGGTGGTTGTCCCGCCATTGTTTCATAAGATATACAACCCAAAGACCACAAGTCAGCTAGATGGTCATAAGGACGTTCTGCCAATAGCTCGGGCGCCATATACAAGGGTGTACCCTTAATGGAAGTCAAAACGTGAGTACTCATTGTCATATTTCTAGCCAAACCAAAATCGCACAATTTGGCATGTAAGTCTTCATCGAGTAAAACATTTTGTGGTTTCAAGTCACGATGTAAGATTCGATTGGAGTGTAAATAGTACAAAGCCGATACCAAGTGGCATATTAAACGTTGGGCATTTTCCTCCGTTAACGCACCATTGCGTGACATATAACGATGCAAATCGATGAGAGCGAATTCAGTTACCACAACCAATTCATTTTTAGTCTCAAAAGACTCCAACATCTCAATGACATTGGGATGTTTCAGCTGGGCTTGGATATCACACTCCCGTCGCAAATTTTTCAATTCGCGCGTAGAACGCCCCCTCTAAATTTGTAAAAATATATGAAAGACTAATTATGAATTGTTTTTATCTTTAAAACAATATCAACTTACTTTGGATATAACTTTAATGGCCACTGTCTGATCATCATCCTTTCGTATGGCCTTATACACTAAACCAAAAGAACCTTCTCCCACTAAGGAACTTACTTTATAACGATTCATTTCTATTTTGTATTATTTAAATAAACTTTTTATTTAAATTCATTATTTAAAAACTTGTTGCTTTGCAAATAATTTTGGTTTGTATTGGTGTGTGTGAGAGCGTAAACAAAAACAATCAGCTGTGTATTTGTTTGCAGCTCATGGTTGTATTTTTGTGTACCAACTGAAATTCACAATAACAAGAAACTACACTGAACAAAATATTCACGCATTTATAAAAAATGTAACGGATACATTTATTTTATTCTAAAATAATAATAATAAATATAACGAATTTTACACACACATTTTCAATGTCGTCCTCTCTTTAAAGAGCAAAACGCTAGCTGCTCATTAGCTGGAAAACCGGAATCATGCAAATGCATGTTTTTAACCGTATGTCATAATTTCAGAATATTTCAGAATATTTAACAACTTTTGGCATCGATTTGTTAATAAATATTTTGACATAAACATATTGCCCTTACTTAAGTGTTACACGATCAAGTTTTGCTTTTCAAGTTTTAATACACTCACACTTTTTTACTAATACACTCACACTTTTCCCAATTGAAACGAACTTGCATTCAATTTCTCATTCAAGTTGGTGTTTCAATTTTCAATCAAGAAAACAGCTGATTACATTTTTGCTTTACAATTTGTAGTAAAATTGCTTTCAAGTTGCGTGCAGCCTACGTCACAGCTTTCAATTTTTGTAAATTTTGACAAACAGTATATGTAAAAGACTATCAAGAAAAACTTGATCGTGTGGCTGCAGGGTTAAGAGCATATTTTTACATTTATTTTTTTTACCGAACATTTTTAGTTTTTAGAGCATATTTGGTATTTTTAAAGTATATTTTGTATTTTGAATACTTTTTTGCCATTTTTTTAATATATTGTTTACCATATTTTTTATCTACAATTATTTTTCTTATCTTAAAATATAGCTTATTTTTTCTTACTTTTTTATTGAATCTGCCTAAATAAAGTTTTTTATATAAAAAATCGCTATGAAAACTTCTAGGAAAATGTTTGTGGCTGTTAGTGGCATCTGCCAATAATACTATAAAAGTTATTGTTTGAATTAGACATCCAGCTATCTTGGAATCATTAAACATATATTTTAATATTTTAAATTTTACATCAGATCAAACATTAAAAAAAATCAAGATGATTTCTTAAAAAATTGCAATGTTGTTCTTATTTTCATAATTTGCAAATTTTGAGAAAATGGGGAAAACTTAACTACCGAAGCGATATTAGGTTGTTCCACCAAACAATATTTTTCAACGAATTTATGAACATGTGGTGAACTCTAGAAACACTGCAGCAACATGTTCCAGAACACTACCAAGATGTTTCTTAACTCTAGTTACATGTTGATGGATTATTTCAACATTTCCCCGAACAATAGCATTGCTAATCTTTAGCAACATGTTTCTGAACACTTGCAGCATGTTGCTGAACTTAGGCAGCATGTTGCTGAGCTAAAGCAACATGTTTCAGAACTCATGTTGATGGACTCTCGCAACATGTTCCTGAACTCATGCAGCATGTTGCTGAACTTAAGCGACATGTTGCTAAACATAAGCAACATGTAGCTGAGCTTTAGCAACATGTTTCTAAACTCATGAAACATGTTGCTGAACTCAATTTGTCCTTGTAAAATGGCTTAAACGAACAGCTGATTCAAAATTACTTAAAGAACATTTTACATTAAATATATGTAGAAAAAGTATGCATAGCTTTAAAATTGTCTTGTTTTGGGTAGTAATATGCACAAGCGCTAAGTGCATTTTATTTTGTAAAAATTTCAAAATTATTATCTCAGTTAAATGTAATTGAGAATAACTATGTTACTAAATATATAATACTTGTTTTAACTATTCGTTTATTCATTAAATTTCCGCCAAAAAATGTAAATCATAAATGTTTTAATTAAATATTTGATAATTTTGAAATTTATTATCACCTCAACTTTCTGATATGAAACAGAAAATGGTTCCAAGTCCCAAAAAAGGACCTATAAAATGCAAACGCATTGTGATTATTTTTCATTATAAATCATACCAAATAAGCAGATACCAAAAAACCCAAATTGTGATTTATAAATAAAAAATAAATCACTCAAAATAACAGTTAAAAAATTATTTTTTTTTTTTTTTTTAATTATTGAGTTTTTAATATTATTTAAATTTTTTAAAAAAAAAAAAAACATTTTTTTGAACAAATTTGTGATGTTTTTATATTTATAAGTTTTTGTAATTGTTAATTTAATAATTTTTTTGTAAAATTGTAGATTTTTTGTGAAATTAAAAATTTTACAATCAATGATTTATAAATTTAAGCAAGCGTTGATTTGTTACAACCTGACCTTTACGAAAAAATAAATTATAAATCACTCATCTAGATTATTTGTGTTTGTTTCTTTTCTGTTTCTCTCCAACGCTAACCTAAAATGTTCTCTAATAAATCACTCTCTCAGTGATATAATACAAACAATTATATTTAAATGTCTGCGAATGAGAATTTACCATTGAAATGATGCAAATAAGTAATAAAACTACATTAACAGATTTCAAAAATATTTAAAATCAAGCATTTTAGAACATTTTTTGACTCTCCTGTAATATTTCTGAAAAGTAACTTATCACGTTTGTACACTAAGCTAACAAATGTTTAAAAAAATTTAAGAATGAAGTCAAATTGAAATAAGGTATGTACATCAAATTCAATATAACTTTTGGTAAAATCATCACTAAGTTTCTAGTAAATAATTAGTGAGATTTAGCCTAAACTTCTAGAATTATGCGAAATTTAATTTTAGTTTTTAATAATTTCATTATGTGTAGTTGATTCTGAAAAAGTTTTTAAGTCGTTTTAAGTTTTTATCGTCGTCTACAATTTAGAATCATGTTAATTCTTAAACATTTGTATAGACATTTGTTGTTTAACCAAATTTTTGATATAATGTGTATACAATTAATATACATATACAAAATTCACCAAAATATGAGATTTATTAATTATAGTTCCAAATTTTAAAAACCGGTTAATCGACTGATTTAAACCAGATAAATCTGTTAACCGAAAATCAACATTTCAAATTAACCGGTTAGCAAAAAACCGTTTTTTCGATTTATAAACACTAATATAGATCAAATGTTTTAAACAACATTTGTTTAAATGCATATAATAAACCTTATTCTTTTATGTAAATTTTATTTTATAAACATTTTAAAAATTATTATAAATTGAAGGAAACTTTTAATTTATAGTGGAAGACTAGGGTTAATAGCGAACATTCACAATAACATTCCAATAGTTATTTGCCATAATGTAATGATACTATTTTTTACAACTGTACACACTAAACACAAAACTAGTTAATTTAATGTGTTTCAATTGGACGTGAGAAAGATAATAATTTCCCAAGAAAGTTATTTAATAAAAAAAGTGGGTTACATTGCATATATAAGTAAAATAGTAATTCAAATAATTAATATTAAGTATTTCATTTATTAAGTGTAAATAAACAAAAAAATAGGGTGGTTTTTAATGTGTTTAACCTTTCCCAATAACAAAACAATTTGTATACAGTGTGTCAATCAAGTGCATAGACATTTAAATCATAGAGAAATACCCATTGAGCGGAAACTATAAAAAAAAACTTAAACAAAATCACACATACGAGTGTTGTTTTTGTTTCCACATAGTTTTTGTTTTTACTAATACATTCTTATGTGCTGTTTTTCTATGGCGAACGAGTACTTTGAGTGGAAATTTAGCATGTGTTTTGTTATTGTAACAAAAACAAAATACATGTAAAATTTTCACTCAAAGCACTCGTTCGCTATAGAAAAACAGCACATAAGAATGTATTAGTAAAAACAAAAACTATGTGGAAACACATTACTTTCACCACTAATGTAGGTTTTTAACAACTGAGTAGGTCTTTGACAGGAGAGCTTCCGCATTATGTTTTAAGAATTAACTGTTTTCGACTAGTTTTGTCTAAATAGTAAGTAAACAGTTTCGTTTATAATTCAATATTAAGGCATATAGATGATGAAAAATGTTGGGAAGCAACTTTTAAACATGAAAATAAAACCATTCAAAAATATATTTGAGATAAACACACATACTTCAAAGATAATAATTATCGCAAATAATTAAAACTGTTTAGAAAATCTTGAAACTATTTTTTAATATACCTACATAAATAGTTCTAACATTGAGTTGTTTTCTTATTTTTCTTTTATTTTAGTTTGAGATCATCATGAGTTTAACGGACATTTCAAAAAAATTCACAGAAGCCACCTGTGAGGAAATTATCAAAAAAGCTGGTGGCACCAAATATACATCGTATAAATTTGGTAAGGGGTTTAAAAAAGGCGACTCATACTTGAGTAAAGTATTTCGCTTGTGCGTTTATGGCATTAACGAGCCAACTGGGTAAGTTGTAGAAGAAAGCATATTAGTTTCCTAAATATTAATAATAAAGAAAATTTATGTATGTTTCAGTGAAAATGTAGAAGTTAATCTTATTGTTAAGGGTATGCCGGATAATATGGCTCGGCGTAAGCTTTTCCGTTCTGCCGACTTTTTCCGCAATGAAATTAATTTCTATTTAAAGGTTATTCCCGCTTGGGAAGCATTCCAAAAGAAACGCAATCCGAAAAATCCATTTAATGAATATCCCATTTGTTATGCTACTCACTGTGATGGTGAAAATGATTTTGTGGCTCTGCAAGATGTTAGCTTTTTGGGTTATGGGGCACCCAATCGCCAAGACTATATATCGTTGGAAGAGTGTCTGTTGACAATGCGTACCATGGGTAGATTTCATGGTATTTCTTTGGCATTGCAGGCTTTAGATCCCAAAGCATTTGAGAGTGCGGGCAAATGTTTGGAGGTGAGATTTAAATAAAATTACAAAAAGACTAGAATTTATTTCAAAACTAACCACAACGTTTATTTTTATTTTAGGAAACTTATTATGCTGAAACGAATCGTAAGTGGTATATTGACTTCTTAAAATTGGCCTGTTCTGTAGCCCAGGATGCGGTTGCGAAAACATTTCCAAACACTAAATATGAAACGATTACCAAAAATTTTCTGCAAGAAACTTTATACGATGATTTAATTAATTTGGTGTCAACACGATGTAGGTTTAGTTTGCAAACAATTTGAGAATTTGATATTCAATATAAGCAATTTTCTTACATTATCTTCCAGCTAAGCTGACTGTTTTTGGTCATGGTGACTGTTGGACACCAAACTTCCTAACACGTTATAGTGCTGAGGGTAAAGCAGAGGCAATTAAAATTATTGATTTTCAGTTGGCCCGTGTGGCTTCCGTTGGTGTAGACATATCATTCTTTATCTACTCCTGCACTAGCCAGGTGCTCAGGGAGTCACACTACGACACCTTGTTGAAGGCTTATCATGAAAGTGCCAGCAGTATTATCAACGATATGGGAGCGGATGCTGAACAAGTTATGTCTTGGCAAGATCTACTGGATGAACTAAAAGAATTTGGTAGATTTGGCTGTGGTATGGGCATTGAATCATTGCCCATGTCTCTTATAGAAGATGACGAGGTGGCCGATTTGGATGATATCACCGACAATTCAGTATTAACGGATGTCTGGAATATCAAACCATTCGAGGAGCCTGCTAAAAGGCAGCGTATTGCCGAAATATTCAAACATGCCATAGATCAGGGTTATCTTAAATAAAACTTAAATGTTAAGAATAAATCACAACAAACACTAATAAATATTTTTTATTTAAAACAATACACAAATATAACAATGTACATTCAATTTAGTTTAAAAACATTGTCCCTCATTCAAAATGCACCATTTAGGGCAAACAGCATCAGGTCGAATACCACGAGCAATCAAACGCTGTATGTAGCGATAGAAGCGATATTGGGCCAAAAGAGAACTTGTCTTGGGATTGGACCACAGACGCTCAGCAGCTGCCCCAGCTCTGGGCCAAATGCGAGCCTCTAAAAAAAGGTTTAAAAGATTTAAGAAATCCATTTAAATTTCCTTTTAAATATCTCATCCCAACTCACCCACAGAATTCTGATCAACATATTCACTCCACATGCAAACTTCACCACCTAAAATCTTGGGATTATTTTCAATTTTATTGTTATATACCTTGGCCCAATTGTAATATTGCGTTCTTCCCCAAAAACCATGATCCAAATACCAGGCATCCTTGGTAGAAACTATTATGCGGTAACCCTTTTTTAACAATTGATCGTTCAAGGGATCAGCGGAGCCCACCCAAGTTTGTATGATGAAACGCTCTTTGGCCAAATAGTTTTCTATATACTCGGGATCCGTTAAATGACTAGACCACACTATAGTCGATTTAGGTTCTTTGATGTTGGGATATTGTCTCTGGTTTACTTCATCCCAAGACTCTAAGTTTTTCTCATGGAAAACCGACCATAATTTATAGAAACTCGGTAGTGAGAGATCAAAACCTGTCTCACGCATTTTCTTTGTTATCTCAGCGGTGTTGTTCCAACAGTCTATGTGCACTTCATCACCTCCCATATGTATGGTTTCCTCCGGAGCACCCACTTCAGCTATATCCTCATAGATTTCCTTCATTACCGAGTACATATTATCATTCAAGGGATTAAGTTGTCCACATGGTGGTTGCACACAAAATGAACGCCAGGGTTTTTGATTGATACACACTGCCATATTACCCATGCCAGCCATGGGACCCCATTGCCAACCGTTGCCGGCATGCGAAGGACCATCTATTTCCATAAGTACTCGTATGCCTCTTAGGCGGGCATATTTAATCATGTTTATGGTATCGGTACGGGAGTAAGTATTTGTGGGAGAATAGGCTCCAAAGCTGCAAATAAAATAAGTTTAAAATTCCACATTCTTTGTAAAGTTTTACAAGACAACAGTCCGTTTATCCCTCCTCAACAAGTTTTCAGTATTTCGGTCTTATTGAAAAACGAATTTATATTTATACCCTTCACCTTCGTGAGAAGGGTATATATAAATTTGTCATTCCGTTTGTAATTTCCACAATATAATTTTCCGACCCTATAAAGTATATATATTCTGGATCCTTATAGATAGCGGAGTCGATTAAGCCATGTCCGTCTGTCTGTCTGTTGAAATCAATTTTCTGAAGACCTCAGATATCTTCGGGATCTAAATCTTCAATAATTCTGTCAGACATGCTTTCGAGAAGTTTGCTATTTAAAATCAGCAAAATCGGTCTACAAATGGCTGAGATATAAGGAAAAAACCAGGACAACCTCGATTTTTTGACCTATATCTGGATTACTAAGTCATTAATATAGACAATGTGGATATCTAATGATAGACGCAACGACGTATATAAGACCATAGTAAGTTGGACCTACAATGGGTCAAAATCGGGAAAAATGTTTAACCAGATTTTTTTTTTTCACCAAAATTTTTTTTCGCAAAAATTAAAAAAAAAAAATTTTTAATTTAAAAAAAAAAAAATTTAAAATTTAAAAAAAATAAAAAAAATTTTACATAAAAAAAAAAATTCGAAAAATATTTTTTTCCAAAAAATTAAAAAAAAAACAACTGGAAAAAAATAATAAATTTTGTTTAACTAAAGTTACCTAAAAATTTTTATTTTGAAGTATAGTTTGGTGAAGGGTATATAAGATTCGGCCTAGCCGAATATATCTCTCTTACTTGTTTTTGTATCTTTTAATGTAACTTTCATTCCAGCGTATGACATAACCTACTGTGAAAATTTCATATTTTCAAATAGCATTTAAAAGATATTGAAATTTGCAACAGTTTAAGTTATATCTTGTTGATGGCTGATCATCAGGAATATAACACGACCATCAAAAACTTTTAAAGATATCTTTGAGCTTGAATTATGAAGCATTTTTTAATGGGTTTTGTTATAATTTAGTATTAAGCAAGTAAGAAAGTATTGTCGGTCAATCCCGACCATAAGATACTCTACACCGAGAAGATGTTTATAAACAGTTTTCTTTTAAAATTTATATGGGAGCTATGACTAATTATGGACCAATTGTAATAAAATTACTTGGCATGTCTTCTATAAATATGAAACTTATTTGTGTTGAATTTTATTTGAATACCAACATTTTAAGAAATCTATATTCGTTAAAAAAATTTCGGAATTGGGTCTTATATGTGAGCTATGACGATACCTTCCTTACTACGGTACAATGATTACTGTAGAAGCTGCCATAATGAATAAGAGGAAGAGACTGTGTATCACCTTTTCTGCCAATGCTCGGCTCTGACAAACCTGAGGGAGCGCATCCTCGGATTTCCATTCCTATCATGCTTGGATGAGCTATCAAGAATGAATCTTTGACAAATCTACTCCATCATCAGGGAATCTGGCTGGTTAAACCTGGAGGCAACGGAAGTATTGTACATACCCTGCTGTCTACCCCTTGGGTATCACAATGGGATCACATTTGAATGGACCCAAGTGAGCTGTTTGAGGAGCGGCTGCCCATGGAACCTAACCTAACCTTCCCCACTATGGTGGTGTAGGGTATACAAATTCCAGGAACCCTAGTTCTTTCACCTATGTCAAGTTATGCAGCGAAATTACCTTTTCACTATCTTGTATATTTAAAGATAACCTCAAATTAAGAATATTTAAGGGAACATTCTAAATTTAAGAAATATACAATTCTAGGAAATTGTACTCATCCTTAGATACATTTCATTAACGATGATAATCAAATACAATCTTAAAACCCTCTATATGTAAGAAATCCGCCTAAATCTGGAATAATACCCCCAGTTGTTAAGACACGTTTCCAGTCCTCCCATATGAATCTCTCTGTATGTTTATCTCTATACATTTCTTACCGTTGCATTTCTGGTACTCTAGTAATTTCCAAGGGAAAACTATGCGTATCCACCACATGCCAATGGAATACATTCAACTTCGAAGCAGCCATGGCATCCAAAGTATTGCGTATCTGTCGTAAGGGCATGAAATTACGAGCAGTATCCAGTAAAACACCACGATGAGGATATAAAGGACGATCATAAATCCGTGCGGCATCCACCATAAGCAAACCATTGCTAAAATAATATAAAGCTCATGACGATTAACTGATTTAACACAAAAAAAATAATAATAAACTCTTACGTAATACAGCCAGTTATTAAATTACTCAAAGTCTCAAAAGCATGACGGCCACCATAAACAGTGGGAGCCTTAATGTCCACAAAAGTGGCGGTACCTTTATGGAAATTCAATAACATAACAAACTTATTTGATTTATGTTGTGATTACTTTCTTCAAACTCCCACCTGTAGTTCTTATTAACAGCACATACGACTCATCTGTTGTCCAATCTAGCGATAAACTCGATGAGTTTATTGTGGCCTTGACCAAAATCTCTTTACTGCTATCCAGTGTACAATTGCGTACACACTCCTTGATGATGTTACTCAAAAATATACGATTGGTTTCACGTATAAACTGTGTGGTGGCCGATGTCGGAGCCACCACATTAAAACGCACCTTCCAGGGATCGAAGTGCACTCGTTCCTTAGACAGGCTACAATCGCCGGTGGGCATTGGCCAGACGGCACCATATTTACCACATGACAACCTACAATCATTTTGACTTTCAAAACGTTTTTCATCTCCAATATTTGGTGCTGTGTCCAGCAGACAAAGATCCGATGAGGTACAAATCCATAGTGGGCTGTAAACAGGACATGTTAAAAATAATGAGGGAGTGGATATGGTTTGTTTTGTGGAGAAATTACAATTGAATCTTAAAATAATTGATGTAAAACAGAAGCAATTTTTATGACAATTGAAATGCACTTACATTGAACTAAGTCGTTATATTCTTAGTTAATAAGCTAAGATAGTTCAGAACGACACAACTTAAATTAAATTCTCATTTAAATAATAGGTTCTAGTTCGATTTTGCTGATTTTTTATATTACTTTGGCTTTAAGGTTTTAACGACTCATGTCTAAACAATTTTCATAATAATTTAAAGTGTTCATTTAGAGACAATCTCAGTAGAAGGACATTCCCAGCAAACTCAAATTGTTAATTTCTCAAACTTTTTATTTTTCCAGAAGATACAAACATAAATTCGCAGCTAGTTTTTGGGATAAAGATAATCCACATTCTCTGTTAAACCTACGCAAGAACTGCCAAAGCACACACAGCAGAAGAATAAAATAAACAATTCAACACAGCAGTTGTTTTTTGAATTGCTTTATTAATATCAATATCATTTTTAATATCCATTTTATTTACTTTATTTTATTTATGTACGCAGTTGCTTTTTGGAATAAAATTTAAGTTTTGAATTTGTGCCTTATAAAATAACGAGGAGCGGGGTCACAAGGCCCCAAAGTGGGTCACCTCTGATATATGATATATGAATTTAAAATTATCGCAATCTTCTGTTTTAGATCCGATCCCCGAAATATTGTACTATATATGGAATCTAATAGTTGAAATTTAAAATTAATTTGTTTGATCTACCTGTCCATCAGCATTTTTGGAACAGAATAGCGACCCTATAATTCTGAAAGAGCATGTTGAGCAGACCATTTTTTTACAATGGGTAAAATTTTTATTTTTTTTTTGATCGAAGGGAAGATCTTAACCCTCTCTCTCCTCTCTTTAGGGTTCAATTTGACCCTTTTTTTGAGAAAATTAAAAAAAAGTACTTTCAAAAAGGACATTTAAGGATTCAAATATTTGGCGGAAATGTTCAGTAGTGGTCAACAAAAAATCGCCAAAAATCCAAGTATCATCCGATTGAACTGAAATTCAAAATATAAACAGTCCTTAAGGAGATCTTCAAAAAACATGCACACATATGTAAGTTATCGCTTGGTACCCTCTCCGGGCTATCAGTGAAGGAATTTAGATGCATAGACGCCTTTATTAGGGAAAGCAGGTGGTTGATAAGACCGGACTTGCAAATTGCACCTCATGGCGACTCGACAACTGTCCCATGATGGTCTGCGTTACTTGATTCTCAACACCTTCTTCTCTTACTCCTCCAATTTCTTTAAATCTTCTCCTCTTGTTTAATAAATCTATAGAATTCTTTTCATCTACTTCTATTTCTTTTCTCTCTGTGTTTTTCATCTTCTTTCAGGTACCACAAAGGGAACGTTTATTGGACCCAAGTGAGCTGTACAAACGAAGGTTTTGGACGGCTGCCTGATAACCTAACCTATGTTATTTCAAGAGATGTTTAGGTTTATTTATTTAATTCTGCTCAATCTTTTTTTGATTTTTTAGATATGGCGGGCCTAGGAGGGACGACATTTTTCTTAAAATATCAGCCATTTTTGCTATGACATTGTGAATAAAATCAAAACAACTTGCTAACAGTTATCTCGTAACTTTAAAAATTAACATGTAAAAATGGCCGTATTTTTCACGTTTTTTTTTCCCAAAAAAGTCCCTATACTTTTTCTTTTGTAGAAAAAAATTTTCTTCGGAACTATATAAAATTTGTATATGAACTGAAAAGATAACCTATTGGAAAAGCGTGTAAAGTAAAATTTGGCTCACTTAAGCGGACGTTGTCGCCCCCAAACTTATCCAAAATTAGCCACTTAAAAAAAAAAAAAAAAATTAGGTTTGAGTAGGAAATTCTAAAAAGGCAAAGCACCTATCCTCAAAAAAGCTTCACGTTTGTATAGCACATATATCTTATTTAAATACGTACAAGTTATCCCACGATAAATAACTCTAAAAAACTCAGTTTTTGGAACACATTTTCCCCATTTTAGGAATATTAGTATTTGAAAATAAAAACATGTCAAAAATTATAATTTCGTAGATTTAAGGACATTTGAATCTACATTATTTTCAAATTTTGTCATAATATCTTTAACCGTTAAAATTGTACATTAATTCAAATTTTATATTTTTGTTCATGGAAAATTCCTATATTATAATTTTTTAATTTCTAAAGTAAATGACGTCCGAAAAATGCATACAATTATTTTATTTCACTAAACTGTTAATCTTCAAGTCCTAGGGTTTTCACATATACCAAATACTTATATAAAAAGCTTATATTTATTCATCAGGAGCTGAACAAACCAAGCTCCATTTTGAAAATTATTTACGTTTTTATACCCTTCACCTTCGTGAGAAGGGTATATATAAATTTGTCATTCCGTTTGTAATTTCCACAATATAATTTTCCGACCCTATAAAGTATATATATTCTGAATCCTTATAGATAGCGGAGTCGATTTAGCCATGTCCGTCTGTCTGTTGAAATCAATTTTCTGAAGACCCCAGATATCTTTGGGAGCAAATTCTCAATAATTCTGTCAGACATGCTTTCGAAAAGTTTCCTATTTAAAATCAGCAAAATCCGTCCATAAATAACGGAGATATGAGCAAAAATCCGAGACAACCTCTATTTTTGGCCTATTTTATTTATCTACATCTCGATTACTAAGTCATAAATATAGACAATATGGATATCTAATGATAGATATTTCAAAGTCCATTGCAACGATGTATATAAGGCTGTACAAAGTTGAACCTACAATGGGTCAAAATCGGGAAAAATATTTTTTAACCCGAATTTTTTTTTCACAAAAAACATTATTTTGTCATACATTTTTTTGACTAATAAATAAAATTTTTTTTAATTTTTTAAATTGGAAAAAACTTTTAAAAAACTCTTTAAAAAAAATGTTTAAAAAAATTTTTTTTTAAATTTTATTTAAAAGTATAATTTTATTTAAAGATTCGGTACAGCCGAATATAGCTGTCTTACTTGTTTTATATAAGTATTCCATGCAAAATGTGTTAGGAAAAAAATTAAAAAAATACGGCCAATTTTACACATTCAAACTTTTGATGCATATAACTTTTTATAGTTACGAGGTGAATGTTAGCAAGTTGTTTTGATTTTATTCAGAATTTCATACCAAAAATAGCTGATATTTAAAAAAAAAAATTTCGACTCTCCATAGGCCCGCCATATCTAAAAAATCAAAAAAAGATTGAGCAGAATTAAAAAAATAAATAAATAAATAAACCTAAACATCTCTAAAACTAAAAGCGATAACTTACATATGTGTGCATGTGTTTTGTAGATCTTTTCAAGGACTATTCATATTTTAAATTCCAACTCATTGGGATTAAACTTGGATTTTTGGCGATTTTTTTTAAAAATGTAAGACCCGAGGTGGCGTGTAATTTTGCTTATTAAGCGTAAAGAGATTTATTTACAACTTTGGTATCTTTAATGACCCCCACTGAAATTTTCCGCCAAAAATTTTCGTGGAATATTTTAATCCTTAAATGTCCTTTTTGAAAGGACTTTTTTTAATTTTTTCGAAAAAAGGGTCAAATTTAACCCCTTAAGAGAGGAGAGAGAGGGTTAAGATATTCTACAAAAATTATCCCCATACAATTTGACAATATAACTCTGACAATAAGAATTATCTCAGACATTAACTTGAATATTTTTTTGAGTTGGTATAATGCTCCCTTCGATCAAAAAATTGAAAAAAAAAATCAGACCATTGATGTACTCAACATGTCCTTTCAGAATTATAGGATCGCTGTTCTGTTCCAATTAAAAAGTCTCAATTTGTTGGACTGTGTAATTAAAGACTGTTTTACCCAAGTAATTACAGACTGGCTCACTAAATGCGAACGAACATTTTCTTTCTTATTTTATATTGAAAACAACAAATAAATTTGAATTTTTTTTATAGTTTTCAATATAAAATAAGAAAGAAAATGTTCGTTCGCATTTAGTGAGCCAGGCCCTTAAAGTCTGTTTTGTATGCCTCAATATATTCTGAGTTATTTTCGCTCTCCTCTCTCAAAAAAATAATTTTGCCCAAAATATAAAAAAAAAATTAATTTTTTAGGATTTTTAAAACGTTTTTTTTTTTGGGAATTGTTGGATTTTCAATCAAAAATCTCATACTTATTGTCCAATATAGTATTTTGAACTGAAAATTCTATAAAAACTGTGAAATTTCATTCAAAAACATTTATAAATACAATTATTTTGTCGCATAATAAAAAATTGCCAAAAAAAAAAAAAAAACTTAACAGAAAACACTTTTTCTTTGTAGTGGCAAAAAATCTTGAATGAATTAGTTATTTATATTCGCAGGCGAAAGAAAAATGAGATATGGCAAGATAGAAGGAACCTCCAATTTCACTTCTTAATAAAAATTTAATAGATTCAATTGTAATTTCACACTTAGTTTAGACACAAACCTCTCTTCAGTTTCCTTGGCTTGGGTGGCGATTATTAAAATAATTTGTGCAATTAAAGGTAATATTGCACTTTTCAACTTCATTGTATTTGGTTTTTTTAATGCTTTATTATCACTGATTCAATTTATTTTAGTTGTAATGTTGTTTTCATTTCACTTTTTTAACAAGAATCTCTTGTTGAAAAATTTATTTGCTTAACTGTATTTAAATTAAAGAAATATTGTATAGAAATAAATTTTTTACATATGCATATTGAGTATTTACAGAATCTTAAAATGTCAAAAGGTTATAGACATTAAAGATCAATCAACTGATATTTAAATAAAAATTAAAAAATATGAAAAAACTGTAATGGACAACCTTAGGTCCTAATGGTAAATTTACATTATTCCTTAACAAAGTCGTGCAAAATTTAGTCATAAATTAAAAATAATTCATTCATATTTCGTTATTAAAAAAATTCATTAATTCTCATTTATAAAAACAAAAAAGGAAAATGGTCACAATTTCATACTTATAAGTGTAATTAAGCTAAATATTCTAAACCTAAAACTAATTTTAATTTGTCCCCTTGCCTTAATGTTGTTTTCGAATAATACAATATATATTTTCTTTATTTTCATCCTAAAGGTTGTACATTACTTAATCTATTTTGTTTTATTTCGAAATTCATTTGAAATATTTTCTTATTGTTATGCTAATTATACAAAATCATTATCAGTGCATTAAAGTGATAAATAGAAACATTAAGCAAATTAAGCAGTTCATGAAGAATACAAATTCTAATTTAAATTTGAAAATTTTATTGTGTTGTTTTTATTTTAATAGACATAATAAATCTGTAGTTTGCCATTTAAAAAAAAAAGATCCCAACCACATCTAGCTACAGAACTTAAATTATAAAAGTTAATTGCAAAAATATAAACAAAAACAAATCTATCGAAATGAGTAATTAATCTTTTATTTTATGTTAAAATGAAACTAGTCTCTATTATAAAATTTAAAAAGATAACAAATTCATTACTGTTTCTTTTAATAATTTATTTTATTAGTTTAACGATTGATTTTAACTGGTTTAACAATTTCCATTTCGTATCACAGTTTTTTGATCGAGATTTCACTTTTATTTTTTTTCTAATTTCGAATTTATATTTTGTATTTTTTTTTCTTTATTGTATTTTTAATGCAATTGCGAACACTTCAAAAACCGTACTGATGTTGAATTTAAAAACCAACTAAAAACATTTTGAGCCCAGCTTGTGGATTTTGCCTCAGCTGGCTGACTGGCTGGTTGGTTGGCTGGGTAAAGTTAATGTTAAAATAAAATAAAACATAAAAAAAAAATACAAATCAGAATGAAAACAAAAACTAAACAAATGCACAAAACAACTCAACACATGCGGTACAGTAGTGTGCAAATTTGGCCATACATCTGGCACTTGTGGGATTATTATAACGCAGAAAGTCTTGTTTCTTAAAATATGTTAATGAAGTTTTCATTAATATTGTTGAAGAACTTTTAACCCTCTAATGCTTAAGCATATCCAAGGTCGTCATCGCAAAAATGCCAATAAAAGCAAATATAACTGATTTTTCTTTTTAAAAACTCATGTAACAGTTGCAAAAAAACGTACATAAATTATTTTAAAAAGTTTTCAAAGTTTTTAAAATAATTTATGAAAAATTAAATGAAAAATCAGTTATATTTGTATTTATTGACATTTGGCGATGAGTGCTTTGAGACATGCTTAAGCATTAGAGGATTAAGTAGATATATCTTAAGGAAATACTTTAAAACAACTTATTATAATTCACCAAGGTTGACTACCGTTACCCCTAAATTGCTAAATATTGCTAAATTTTACCTTTGACCTTCACGGTTTAAGGGTTAACGTTTTCCGATTTTAGTAAAACTTTCATAGTATATCAAATATTATCTGAGTTATAAGATTCTGTATAGGTTTTACTTAAAACTCGTAACAGTAAGGAAATTGCTCTCATTCGCCAAAATATGGCAAAAAAAAAATATTTTTTCTCGAAAATCACAAAATTTAAATCGTAGGTACGAAAAAACTGTAAGAGTTATTGACATAATTTTTTCATATTTTTATTCTCTATTATGATCTCAATAAATCCCAATGTGATGATCAAAAAATTCGGAAATTTGTTTAACAAAATTTTTAAAAATTTTTAAATGGAGATTTGAAACTGCCGTTAAAAAAAATAAATTTTTTTGGCCATCCCTGCGAATAGGTCAACGGTATTCTACAAAGACAAAAACTCATAGGAATGTAAATACGGATATATTTTAAGTAAAAATTTGCTTTTACTTTAATATTTCTTAAAATATGTTAATTTTGTTAATGGTCTGGGGAATTTTTAATAACTTTAAAATTATTTAACAAATTTTTATCTTTTATATCTCATTAGAACGACAATTACGTACACATTTCGATTCTTATGTATTTGATTGCAAAAGTAATTATTTAGTAGCAACATTTTTACAAAAACTGAAAAATTTTCATTTTTTCCGAATTTTAACGATTATACAGTTTGTGGGGCAATTTGACCCAAAGGAGATATAGGTTTGATCTGAAAAATATTTTTTTGACTGTAATTTTCATTAATATAAATAAATCAACATATTTATGTAACATAATGCAGAAAGTTAAGGAGTTTTACAAATTTATTTCATATAAATAGTAAAATTTTGCATATATCTGACCTTTGACCTCGATGCGCGTCCCGAAATCGTTGTCCGATTTGGCTCAAATTTTCAGTACTTATCATTTAGACCTAGTGTCACAATATTCCACCCGGCACCCTTCTAAATCGAACTGAAATTTTTTTCCATACAACTGATTGTCACTCTAATATACATATTAGTGAATGGTAAATCGATTACGATTATGGTCGAACATCGATTTTCAGGGTCTAAACACGATTTTTTCGTGAGCGATTATATACTTCGATTTTTATGCTGAAATCGATCTTTGATGATGATTAATCGCAATAAATATTAAATTCCGGAATTTTTAGTATTGTCTACATTTTAGCATTCATTAAATTTTACAATATATTTATCTTCAGCTGCGAAAAATATTCACGGAACTTAAGAAATTTGTAAAAAAAATTGTCAAATGTTTGCCGTTACGGTTTATTAAATGAGCACCTCAATATGAAGGAATTAAAATACTCTTCCAAAATATGATTTTAAAATGAAGGTCGATTATTAAAAAATCGATTATTGGGTTCGATTAATCGACTGTAAAAATCGAAATGAAAATGGTTGATCGAAAAGTCGAAAATCGATTTTTAGCTTTTCATACCATTGACTAATACATATTAAACGTGTAGTTTTAAGCACTTTATCTGCAATTTTACATATTATCTATGTTTAGTTAGAAATACAAAATTTTAATTTCTATGAAATTGGAATGTTGCTAAACATTTTTTAAACACAAAAATAGGTAAATTTTTACGCTTTTTGTTTATTTTTTTTTACATACAATTGGTCAGTTCACAATGTCCTAATATTTCACAATGGTTTTTATTGCTTTTCAAGCACAAAATGTCCTAAAATAATACTTCTTTCTATGCTATGTTTATTGTGTTATCGTAACGAACCCGCAGAGACCAACGCCGAATGCCTAAGAGTCGGTTAAGCCGAGCCACCGAGTCGTGATATATTAGGACATTATGACTGATAAGAGACCTTGTGAATTGACCAAATGTGCTAAAATTTTTTAATTTAGGCACAACATGTATTTTTACCCTAATTATAGTAGGAGAACATTTACATACTAAAAATGCAGTAAAATTAAACGAAAATTTATTAGAGTGAATTTTAAATTATGAAAATACAAAATTTGATTTTAATAATTAAGTTAATTTAAATCTACAGAATTTAAAATGTAATATAATAGCACCTATGGCAGCTTATTTTTAATTTTTATAAACTTTTTTATTTTTATAAGCTTACCGTTGCCGTAACATTTTCTTTAAACATTTTTTTTTTTTTTAAAACTTGTAAAATATGCAAAAACTTACTTCCCAAGCAAAAAGCTTAAAATACATGATAATAATAAGCCAGATTAGTAAATTTTAAGATATTTTGTTGTTTGTGTTGTAAAATATTTATACTACTTAAAATGTTTATCATAAGTTACCCTTATATGGGAGATATGCCTAGTTATGGTTAGATCATTATAAAATTTTGTGGAATGATTTATGAAACTTATTTGTGTTAAATTTTATTGAAAAGTAATATATGAAGAGGTTTATGCTTTTAAAATGTTCGCCTTATATGGGAGATAGGTCTAGTTATGGTTAGATCACTATAAAATTTTGTGGTATGATTTATGAAACTTATTTGTGTTACATTTTATTGAAAACTAATATATGAAGAGATTTAAGCATGTTAAATTGTTTTTTGGAAGTGGGCCTTGTATGTGAGCTATGACCAATGGCGGACCGATCATTCGGTCCATGTATATCGTCTCCTAAAATTCAAAACAACATAACATATGGGCATTTCCATGTCATCGTACGTGACATTTGTACGCCTATAGAGTGGAATAGATTTTGCAAAAATAAGAGTATCTGAAAAATAATTTGGTCTGTATGTTTCATTCAGAGGGTACTTTATTTTTAAAAAATAAAAAGTTCTTCCGAAACATTGTTATCCAAAATATCGAGCGAAATAAGAGTATATCGTACGTGACATAAAACGGAAGTCATTTTGAGGTACATGTAGAAATATGCGAAAATTTGCGAATCGTGAGAGGCGTTATGTTTTCTTTTAATTTCTTACACTAAACGAAATATTATTCCTTTACAATCCGTCATATTTAAATAAAAACAATCATTGGATGATTTTATAATAAATAAAATTTAATATCGTACGTGACATACCGTACGTGACAGATTTTTCTCTTATAATAAAACAATATATATTCTGTAAATATATGTGTACAAAAACTAAAAAAAATTAATAGAAAATATACATTCGGTTTCAATAAACAATTTTATAATATAAAATAATCAATCAGAGTCAAATTCATTATACACTATATGCTAATTGGGAGCTTAGTTTTGACCGCAATTTTAGCCTAAAACACGCCAATTAAATTAAAAAATTAAATATAGTCTGTTTAAACTATTATTTTTGCCAATAAAATGTTGTAATAAGCTTTAAATACTGACACATAGTAATATTTTAGTGTTTTCTCCTATTCAAATCATCTTGAAAGGGTTTTTGGGTTTTCAGTCGTGGTAGTCATTCTCGTGGAATTGCCCATATGGGGTTGTCATAGAATCCAATCATTGTTGGAATCGGCTTTGAAAACGCCAAAAAATTTACATTTGTCTAATGAAATCTAATGTAAGTTTGTTTAATCGATAAAGAATTTAATTCTAGATCGAATATAAAACCGATAACTTTCGATTTCACAAGGCCAATGTACTTTTTTCTATGACAACCTCGATCATTTTATAAATTTTTAAAAATGGTGGATAAAAAACCATTGCAAGTGGGATATAAATTTTATTTCTTCTACATAAAACCTTATTATTGCTTATATTTCAGATATTTATGGCCGATAAAGTTCTGTTCTGGGAGTACATTTGTATGAGGGATAGCTAAAATGATGGATAGATTTCAACTTGCTATATTTAATTGTATTATCGTTATATGTCAGCAACCTATAGTTTGAATACATCAACTCAGAAGGTGATTCTGAATTGATTGGTGGTAGTGATATGATCTATTTTTGGTTATAACCGTAGTCAGGAGATAAATATTTTTTTACCTTTTTAAAAAGGGGGTTTATTTCCTTTAAATAAACCGGATAGTTTTAGCAGTTTAAAATTTGTAACAACTCTTTATTTGTTTAGAATGTACAACAACAACAGAATTAAATAGTCACTCAGTGTTTTTATACACGTATATAAATTCGCAGAAATACACACACACTTTATAATGTACAAGTATACACTGGCAATGCAGTTGATGTCTTTACTTAACGATGCTTCAAATTACACTGAACTATGGTGTTCTCACGGCCAATTTATATACAATGTATTACCATCTAGAAAACTCTATTTCTACAATGATCTTAAAACTAGAATATTCGAATTCTAGAGCTTTCGACGTTAGGCATTAATCATTTAGTGTTGCCATACTTACAAACAATGCTCAACCCAAATCTTTTATAGCAATGTTAATAATACCCACACATTTGTTAAAGTTTGAGAAGCACTGCTGTTGAGAGGCATTATACAACTTTAAACCAGCCGTTAAAATAGTTATATTTAAATTCAAGTATAGTTTCGTAACAATATTATCGGTCTGTAATAAGTTATTTTTATTATAGGAATTATTTCAAAGCAAGCAATTATTTCAAAACTTGTTTTCAGATTTCAACTGTAATATAATATAGTCCAAAGAATGTACTAATGAGTAACGACCTCTTGTCTCAAAAAATCGAAACATATTCACGACAGCAGACTACCGAATGAAAATGATTATTTTCACGACAACACGGCTACAAGTCTACACGACCACCGTTGTCGCTGTAGCCAAGTTAAACTAATTTATATTTTCTTATGTGGCAATGAACAGATCTAGTGCTGTCAACATAATAAAAAATATGAAATAAATGAGAGCTTAAAAATATTTTGTTTTGTTATACAAACAAGAATATCAAAAACATTAACCCCCAGTAACACGATGCCTGGTTATGTGTTAACTAATAGTTATACTGACAGTTTTCATACAAAAATAATTTTAACCGACAGTATAACTATTAGTTAACGCATAACCAGGCTTCGTGTTAATGGTGGTAAATATTATAAATTTATTAACAATCTAGGTGTTTTAACTAGGGATGCCAATCCCGATCCCGAAAATCCCGGGATTTTTCGCGATCGGGATTTCCCGAATCCCGGGATTTGTGAAAAAATACGGGTATAAATATGAAATATCTTTTGTGTGAAATTTATTTTAATTCAATGCATTAGTTTTTCCTTTGTTTTTTTTACGTTTAATTAAAATCCCGAAAAATCCCGGGATTTACATTTCTAAAATCCCGAATCCCGGGATTTATAAAACCCAGTCCCGTTTGGCATCCCTAGTTATAACCAAATAAATTGATTTGTTTTTATATTTTTACAGTATATAAGTATATTTTGAATTTTTATTAGAATAATTAAAAAGTAGCTGACTACACGGCGACAATTGTTGCTAGCGGCATTTGTAGTCGGTAGCCTGCTGTCGTGAATGTATTTAATGCAATACACATAATAATCATTAAGAGTAATTACTTTTAATCTGAAAGTTTTTATAATTTAAACAAAATATATAAACATTTTTGCTTTTCACTGTATTCATATGTTAATAAATATGTGTTTGTGGGTATATATTTTTATATATAGACTTTTTTTATTTTTAAAATTTCTCTTGGGCAAATTCATCATTACATACGGGCACACTTACTCCACCAACCATACAAACACACACATACGGGCTTAAATACAGTACAGATTATGCAGCGGACATTAGACTGCTCCAAAATTGTATGTAAATCTCTATACAACTATTATTTTATATAATAATTAGGTTCCGGATCAACCTATATCGAAGGGTATATAAACCCCCTTGACACAGAATTCTTTTCCAATCGTAAGTGGTAATAATTCCGCATTTTGCTTATTCAGATAAAGTAAAACATAAATCTGTTTGGGACCGAAATCACTTTCAGTTTCAAGTGGATTTGATATTGATTTGTTATTATTAGCTTTTCTACAATTTTTTAATAATTTCTTTTAAAATCTTGATTTTTGTTTTCTTAAATTTGCAAATCCAGAATAATTTACTATTTATATGGAAATTAAGAAAATCTAACGGAATCTGAAGTATTGTAACTAAAACAAAATCGATCGGAAAATCAAATACTACGGATTTGAAGCCATTCTGAACGAAACATTTTTTTAAAGATTAGTTTGTCACAGAATTCCATTCCGATTGAAAGAGGAATCAAGAAGCTAATACAAAATCGATCTGAATAATAACGCAATTGAAACCATTCCGAATGAAAAATGTGACAGTCCTGTATGATTTAGATACTTCAATTGTTTTTGAAATCAAAACACCACTAACACTCAATTATGATAAAAATGTTCCTTAAAATGTTTGAATTCTAAACAAATATTACAGCGACAATAAAGTTTATTCAAAGATTCAAATAGTATTTCAATGCAAGGCCTATACAGAGGACAAACCGATGTTACATTAGAACCCCTGATCCCAGGATTGCCCTATTAGAACCTCTGCATATATTTTCGTTCACCTTTTGATCACTGTGTTTTTTTTGAAAGAATACGTCAGAAATTCTAAAAATTTATTATTTGGCAGCAGTCTAATGTACACTGTCCACCGCACATGTACATATGTTTGTATACAAGAAATTTTGCAAAATGATATAAAGACAAACCACAAGACATGAACAAAATAAAATTCAAAAAAAAAAAAAATAATAAAAATAAAAAATACCAAACCAAAACTTATAAAATACATAAATTAATTCAAATTAGAACACAACAACAACAACAAGAGAAAGAAAGGAATATTGATAAGTTATAAAAAAAAAAAAAATTAAAATAAAGAAAAATTTGTATGCTAAATACGATACAATTTCTGTAAACAAATACTTACTTTTAAAGGGGAATTACTTGTCGTGTGTACTTTTGACAATTAAACTTCCCCTTCAAAAATAGATATGAGAGTTTAATGTGTTTGTAATTTAAACAAAAATATTCCCTTCACTGGAGAATAGAATTTATTTATTTATTTTATTTATCTTGTCTTTTATACATGTAAAAACAAATTCTAATTATAGTCACCACAGAAGAACTTTGATTTTAAATAATTAACTTTAACCCTTATCCTGTATTCATGAGTCAAAATTGCCCAAACAATTGTTAATGCTTAATATTAATACTGTATTTTTTTTTAAATCGCTGTGTCTGTGTAAAAAATGTCTCTTTTGGTATATGTGGGTCAGAAGTGCCCAATACAATAAAGACAATATGTGTAGTGTAAAATATACGAAGTAAAATAATTTGGATTTGATATTGAGATAACAAACAGCGAAATAAATAAAACAAAAGAACACATTATGTAGAAAAAAGCATTAGAAGTTATTTTATACCCGACATCAAAAAAGATGGGTAAGTATTGATCTTGTCATCAAAATATTTGTGGCAGACTCACATAAGTATATATATTCTGGGTCCTCATAAGATTTTAAGATGATCTAGCTATGTCCGTCCGTCTGTCTGTCTGTTGAAAACACGATATACTCTCTATTGATAAGGTTTCTTGGGTATTGAAACTGGCCACTATCGGTTTATGATTTCACCTTATCCACCCGGAATACATTCATAATTGTCTTATAATAATTAATATCGTGATGAAATTGGTCATAAGAGTTTTATATGAACCTTAATCTTTTTACCAACTTTTGTGAGGATCGGTCCATAATTAACCCTACCCCCATGTAATTCCTATATCAGAAAAATATTTTATTGTAACATATTAATGTTGGCTATACAAGATTCGGTACAGCCGAATATAACACTCAAACTTGTTATTACATATTTGATATTGAATTTTTTTCACCATTCCGTAGTGTTTTGAGATAATGAAGCCAGATGACATTGGAGTAATCTGATTTGGAAGAAGAAACTCCAAATTATACATCGAATGAAGATGAACGTAGATCCGAATCATCAATATACACATTCAAAAATGGGAAATATATACGTCAGAAACATCAGCAATAAAAAAGTTGGGAAGGACTGATCGCAAAGGCCGGTTATTATTCAAACCAACAAAAAGTTTGCAAAGATTTCAAAATATATCGTTGATGGTGCGATTTGACAAAAAGTCTAATTTCATTAACCCTTGAGAATGAAATCTGCAGAAAATATATACTTCTGATGAATGTCGAGTACGTTACATACCAGTACATACCATCATAACTAGAAAAATATGGCATACAAATTTGGGCATTTTTAAAATAAAAATGACATTATAATTGACCTAGATTCATAATATGTTTGGGCTTAACCATTATATAATTGTGCTACAACGATAATTTGATCATAACCGCTATAATTTTTCCATACGGTTGAGGTGGAATCATAATATAGTTGGCCACATATGGTTATGCTACATAATACAATCCTACTTAATCATAATGTAATTAATTACCTTGTTAGAATTATTTTTTTATGGGTAATCATATTATGGTTCAACGATCATATATGATTACAGATGATTATATTATAATTACTCATAAACGTGGGAATTACATTATGATTTAGTAGGATTGGCGCCGTGAAATAAGGTCATAGGCAATAAGGTCATATGGGTCTATTGCTCAACGAGTTGGGAAATAAGACCATATGACCTTATTTCCCATGGAATAAGTGAAATAAATATATTATGGAATTGTAGCATCTTAGAAAATGTTTTGTTTGCCTAAATGTTCATTTTAGTTGACAAAAAAAGAAAGTTCAATAAAAAATTAAAGAACTTCCAATGCAAAAAAACAATATGTGTTAATCATTTATTTACAAGAATGTCTTTATTTAGCAAAGCCGCCTGCCGCGTTCTATGGAAGAGAAAGCCCATAAAAACGTTATTTGTGCAGACAAGTTTTTTTGCAGTCAATACCATGGCGAGCTACTAATGAAGCTTTTCTTCCAAATGATAATAAAATATTTTTTTGTCGCGGCACTGCCTGTTACGGGAAAATAACTATACATATGTACTTATGTAATTATAAGAAGCAATTTTACAGTGATATATGGCTTTATTTCGATTTTGAATAATAATTGAATATGACTTTATTTCACTCCCTCGGTGGTAATAAAGTCATGTGGTCGTAATTCTCAACACAGTGTGTAATAAGGCCTTATTACAAATACAAATCCGTCATAATATGGTCATATTCTAAACATAATATAATTTGACAACAATCATTATGATCAACACAACACTGTTTTTTCTTTGGGTTGATAGATATATTTAAAACCTGCAGAGTTTACGGAGTCTTTAAAGCAAAAGCTAAATTAATATGTTAGCCCTAATGGACAGTTTTTACGGTCCAAGGTATACGATAAGTTGTTAGTTCTTTAAGTTTTCTATATTTAAGTATGCATACGGAGAAGTTTCTTTAATATTTTAGAATTAATCTCATCATGTAATTGTGTCCTCATTTCGGCAGATCTTAATATTAGAACGATGTGACATTTCAGGAGCCTCACCCAGTATAGCACAATCAGTTTTAGATAAATCGAAATTTAATTGAAAGATTCTACAAATTGATTTTATAAAAACATTAAGCTGTCCGCATCACTGGTTATCCTCATTCTATTCATTATAATGCTACAAAATTTTTTCTTATACGCTTTCAAATTAAAAAATCAAGCTTGGAAGCTAAAACTAAATTCAATACCTAACTGAGACAGGGTGGATTTTTTTTTTTCTAAAATATCATTTATATTGGTAATAAAATTCTAAATAAAATAAAATAAACTTGCTAACAGTTATCATGTTCCTATAAAAAGCTAAACGCATCCAAAGTTGAAACATGTGAAAAGAGCTGTATTTTTTAAGTTTTTTTCAAAAAGGCCCATATATTTTTTCTTTTGTAGAAAAAAAATTTTCTTCGGGACTATAAATAATTTTTATATAATCCGGAAAGAAAATTGAATGCAAAAGTGTGTAAAGTAAATTTTGGCTCACTTAAACGGACACAACACCCCCCAGACCTATCTAAAAAATTCTAAAAAGGTAAAGCACCAATCCACGAAAAAGCTTCATATTTGTATAACCCTATTTGCTTCTTAAACCCGATTTGCCTATTGAATTACGGTATTTGAAAATAAAAAATGTCAAAAATTTTAACGTCGTTGATTTAAAGATAATTGAGTCTATATTAGTTCCAAATTTTGTTATGATATCTTTAACCGTTAAACTGTTACATTAATTCAAATTCTTTATTTTTCTTCATGGAAAATCATAATATTATAATTTTTTAAGTCCCAAAAATTTATAAAATTATTTAATTTTACTAAATATCAATCTTCATGTGCTAAGGTTTTCAAAAATAGCAAATACTTATATAAAGATCCTTTATTTACTCCTCAAAAGTTCCACAAACCTTGCCCCTTTTGACAAAATTTTACTTTTTTTATATATTTCATGCAAACTGTTACTAACATATCAAATGTAATTTCTGAATTCAAACACATACGGACTTAACAGAAACTTTGGTGTAACACATTTTGCATGCAATATATGAAAAAACGTACAATTTTTCAAAGCTGGCAAGGTTTGTGGAACTTCTGAGGAGTAAATATAGGCTTTTCAGCTCATTCGGATCATTAATGGATTTCTGACGATTTTTAAAAAAAATTTAAACTCGAGGCAACGCACTCCAACCACGTGAAATTTCGTAACAGTATCTCCAATAACTTTTCTAAACTACTGTGCATCGCATTACATAGTTGAATTATGATTTAAATAACTGAATTTTTGTCAGTCCAACTTAATATTTCAACTACAATAGACAAATGGGTAATTTTACTGAATCATTTGATTAACAATAACTTTGGTTTCCACAATCCAAACCATTTTCTATGTGTGAAAAAAACTGTAAAATTTAAAACAGAAAAATTAACTTTACTAGTAGATTGGCTTAATGTATATTTAAATTTTAAGATAAAGATTAAAAATTGAACTATTGTCGTTTCAAATCTCAGCCACTTAGGAATAATGAGTAAAACGCAAAATGTACAAGAAGTATTACTTGTAAAAATCAGTTCTGTTATCATCGATTAATGTATAATCTTTGCATAATTTCTTACTATTACCAATAATTTTCAATGAAAAAAATATTCAAAAAACGTTATCTATCATCAGTCTAATAAATTACAATACATATTTAAAGAGTTTTGAATGCACAACACAATGATAACAATACTTTGATAAAAATTGACCATAATACATGTATGAAAATATTTTAATTATGCAACCTACCAAAATTCTTTATTACAAAAAAAAAAAAAAAAACCTAACTAATTATTCAACAAAATATTATAAAAAACTAATAAAAGAACCAATGTATATAATTACACAAAAACTAACCATATATTAATGGTTTTCTGCGTTAGTTTTCCTCCAACAACATGTGGAAATAAATTCAGAAAATCAAAAATTCAAATAATATATTAAAAAAAAAAAAAAACCTAACAAACAATCCAAACAATTATTTTATACAAACGTAGCTAGAATCATTTATACTTTAGTACAAGTTTTATTATTGTTTAACAAAAAAAAAAAAAAAAGTGGGAAAAAAGCTCACATACAAATAAATACTCAAAATCAAATCCAATGAACCAACGACGACGTCCAACCAACCAACCATTGTTATCCAATGATATTGTGTAAAATGTATAAAAATAAAAGAATAATGAAAAATAAATGAATGGAATGAATTGAAATGAGATGAAAATAATAAAAAAAAAGAAAAGTAATCGTATTCATACATACAAGAACATGTTCATCATCACACGTATACTTAGTCACACATACTCACACATGATTATAAATATTATTTTATAATCATAATAAGAAAGTTTAACCATCCCTGACCCGCTCTACTAGTTCCACAACACAGAGTGATGATGATGATGTGATGGTGCATGTTAGAATACGAATGCAACATTTAATGTGAATACGAAGTGAAATATGGCGGTGATGTTCTGATGATGATGACGATGAAGACGACGATAACATTTAGTCTGAAAGAAGGTTCTCGTTCTTCTTCTCATAATTATAACAATAATAATAATAATCAGAAATATTAAAATTAATGCATGTAACTAACAGTATTCACACATGTTGATTATATTTCTGTGCTTTATTTTATTCCAACAAGCAAGTGGGAAAGAAAAAAACAATAATTTCACATTTGGGTGACTTGTGAACAATAGAGAAATAAATGAAACAGATTTGCTGCTGCGTTCAACTTTTGTTCATAAGGGGGCCTTATAAGGCAGGGTGTTTTTTTTATTCTACTATATGAATATTTTTCTCGAAATAAACCCAAAGAAAAAACATGGTTGTGGTGACCATAATCTTATTATGATTGGGTATTATGGTTGCTTTGAAGTAATATTATGGTTAGTATATGATCATAATATTAATTATACTACTTCATCAAAATTCAACGCTTGTTAATCATATTATGATATAACGATCACAACCATAATATGATTGTGTCCAATCATATTTTCGATTCAATCCAACCATAATATGATTGTGTAAAAATTAATATGATGATTGTAGCAAAACTATACTATGATTACAGCTCAACCATAATATGGTTATGGGAACAAAATAGAGCCCAAACAAAATTATGCTGAACCGAACAAAACATCTCTCGCAAGTTGAAACGCAAGTTGGAGCGGCACTTTTTTTCAAATTAAAGAAATAAAGCAAAACTTTCCGCATTTGACGCTTAGATGGTACAATGACAGGATAAGTATGCTTCAAAATGACATATAATGTATTAAAAACAAAAAAAGCATTGAAAAGATACGCCATCATAGTTTAATAGTTGTCCAAATATTTTTTAAAGTAAAAATTTAGAAATGAGTTTGAAAAATTGATAAATTTTGAGAAAATGTCGAAAGATTTTTATAAAAATTTTAATATTTTTACATACTTGATAAGAACTGGCTTCAAAAATTACTAATAAGACATTTTTAAATCCATATAGACATGCACTCTACTTCATACAATTGTCAAAAATTGTAAATTTTGTAAAAAAAATTCTAAGTTTATCATTAAATTAAAAAAATCAAGTTTCAAGATTCATACATCATTTTGCAAAATTAGTTTAGAAGACTCACATTTATTTATTGCAACTGTGCCACTTACAACTGACAAAAAAAAATTTACATAGATCGGAAACTCTCCTGTCAAAGACCTAACTCAGTTTTCAAAAATCTATGTGGTGAGAAAGTATTAGTAAAAAATTATGTGAAAACAAAAACAATACTCGTATGTGCAAAAAAATTACTAAAAATAGTAATTTTTTTGCTTGAGTTTTTTTCTAGTTTCTGCTATATGTGAATTTCTCGATGCTTACAACATTCAAATCACAGATTACTCATTAATGAATCAACTGCTTACTTTAATACACCAATAGAAAACAAACAAAAGAAAATGTTAAAATGGTTGTGATTTGGAAAGAGGGACAAATATATATCACACTAGTATCCTATAGAAAATTTTATTTTTTTCTCTCGCTCTACAAACCCCAACCTTTGGAAAGTGGTTGTAGAACGTCAAAATAACTATACGGTTCGATATTAAATTTTTTGATAACTGCCATTTGTTTCACATCTGTAATAACCAGTGATTCATAATTCAAACACTCAAAACTGAGATTTGTTAAAAATATATACATATGTATTTTGCAAGTTTGTTTTTTCGGGTTATACTTAACATTCAGTGATTTGTAGAAATTTAAAAATTAATCTAAAAATAAATTTTAAATGAGAGTCAATTAAGAATATAAACAATTTCATAATTAAGTGCTACATATTATTAGGGCGGTAACACGGTATGTATTGCATGTGTTTTGTGACATGTATTGGGACATTTTTCCACATGTAAACATGTACAAACCGTGTGATCCACGAGAATGACTACCACGACTGAAAACCCAAAAACCCTTTCAAGATGATTTGAATAGGAGAAAACACTAAAATATTACTATGTGTAAGTATTTAGAGTTTATTATAGCATTTTATTGGCAAAAATAATAGTTTAAACAGACTATATTTAATTTTTTAATTTAATTGGCGTGTTTTAGGCTAAAATTGCTGTTAAAACTAAGCTCCCAATTAGCATATCGTGTGAAATGAATTTGACTCTGATTGTTTATTTGCTATTAGAAAATTGTTTATTGAAACCGAATGTATATTTTCTATTCATTTTTTTAGTTTTTGTATACTAAATATATGTATATATATTGTTTTATTATAAGAGAAAAATCTGTCACGTACGATATTCAATTTTATTTATTATAAAATCACCCAAAGATTGTTTTTATTTAAATATGACGGATTGTAAAGGAAAAATATTTCGTTTAGTGTAAGAAATTAAAAGAAAACACAACGCCTCTCAAGATTCGAAAATTTTCGCATTTTTTTACATATACCTCAAAATGACTTCCGTTTTATATCACATATTTCGCACGATATTTTGGACAACAATGTTTCGAATGAACTTTTTATTATTTTAAAATATAGTACCCTCTGAATGGAACATAAAGATCAAATTATTTTTCAGATACTCTTATTTTTGCAATATCTATTCCACTCTATAGGCGTACAAATGTCACGTACGATGATTTGGAATTGCCCATATGAAACTTTGTGTTTGTAAAATACATGTGTATGCCTTATGACATTTTTGGCAATTAAAGCATGTTCTATTTTCGTGTGTTTAACAGTTGGTCAATTCACAAGGTCTCTTATCATGTCATATTGTCATAATGTCCTAATATTTCACAATGGTTTTTATTGCTTTTCAAGCAAAAAATGTCCTAAACTAATACTACTTTTTATGCTCTGTTTATTGTGTTATCGTAACCAACCAGCAGAGACCAACGCCGAATGCCTAAGAGTAGGTTAAGTCGAGCCGTTAAGTCGTCGTGATATATTAGGACAATATATGACTGATAAGAGACCTTGTGAATTGACCAAGTGTGTATTTTGAAATACCACATAACAAAATAAGTTTCATTGCTTTAAATATATTTATTGTGATTTAAAAATGTTTTAAGTAGATATATTGTTAAAAACAACAATTCTATAAACTAATAGAGGTTATGTCACATGCAATTACATATGTACGTGTGAACGTGGAAATTATGAATCATATGTATAACGTGAATTTTGGCATACACATGGAATTCCATATGTATCGTAAACATGTCCCAATACATATGGAATACATGCCGTGTGACCCCCCTTTAAGGTCGCAATACCAATAAAGGATAAACTGGGATATGTATTATTTTATATTATTATCTTTAATACATATGTAGTTAATTAGTTATAAAACGAATTAAAAAATTAGAATTGAGTTATTTCAGTTCTCATTAAGGGCCATTTATAGCACACACCTGATTAATGCCAAATACATAATGTAAAAAATCCAATTGTGTGCAGACAGTTTCAACGATTACATGACACTCTACTCTATTATAATTACAATAACAGCTATTACATAAGTAAGGCAATGAGTGGGCGTGTTAAACCTAACAAAAATGTACATATATTTGTTAAACAAATATAATCGCTTTTAACATCCCGTTTTTTGTTGATTTACATCAACAAAATTACATTTAAAAACCCTGACCATGACAATCACTGTGTGTTAAAAAAAAAACACACACACATACATAAATCAAGGTCTCATTTATTAATTAAATACGTAAAATTTTAAACAAATTAAAAAGATGATTGAAACAAGGGGTGGCTTTTGTGACTCTGGCCCCTGCACAAACTGATGAGTGAAAGCATAACAATAATACCAAACATGCATGTTAGTTGTTAAATCAATTGAATTTATTATTTTTTGTATTTTTCTTTTAAAACAATTTTTTTAACCGAAAAATCGTGTGCATTGTACTCGAATGTATATATGAATAATCTGCACAAATGCCACCAAAAAAATAAATGTTTTAAATAAAACAAAAAGAAATATTTAAAATTAACAGGTGGTAGGTAAAATATTACGATTTGCGTACAGCTTGCAAAAGAATTCAATTTTTAAATCATGTTAATACAATTTTCAAAATATCTAGGTAAATATTAGAGGGATAACAAAAAACATGAACAAACAAGTCTATTTTGGTACACGCAAAGAAAAATATGATTGTGGTGACCATAATCGAACAGCGTTTTATAGTGATTGAGTTTTATTGTTTATAAGTAGAAGTTTCTACTGATTGAAATGTGGGTATATAAGATTCGGAACAGCCGAATATCACACTTTAACTTAAGTGTATAATGATGGTCAGAGTTTTACGCCTCAAAACTAAAACAAATGTTAGTTACCAGTCTTCCAGCTATGCATATCATTGATCGCACTCCTTCAAATTCTTGAACCTTTGCTATTTTCATCTACTGAACACATGTGTATGTACATTAGACCTGCCCTTAAAAAAATAGATTTGCTTTGGAGTTTTTAGGCACGGATTTTAGATATCCGATTGGCCTCACATTTTGCAGCAGTTATTAAGTATGCATTAGCTTCCAAAGAACAAAATAAGATCCAACCAAATCAAATCTCTTTTCTACGGCCTGGTCTAATTTACATATGTATGCATGTATGCACTATATAAATTTGAGTTTCCATTGTTTAGTCTTGTAGTTGTTGTTGTTGTTGTTGTTTAATCACTGATTAAATATAGAGGGCGCTTTAGTGATTTCATTTAATTTTGTGATTTTTTTTTTTGTTTGTTTTATTTTCCATTGATGATTGACAACAATATGATGTGTTGTTTTTTTATTCGATTTCTTTTTAATTAAATCGTAATCTATGCTGTTTTTTTACAAAAGTAAAAAAAAAAATGAAAAAAAGTTCGTCATTTGCAAATACATATGTACTCTCTTTTACTCTCTGTAGTTAAGTTCATTGTTCTTTTGAATTTTAATCAAATGTTGTTAAATACTACCACTACTTTTGCATTTACATACGTGTATGTATGTATGTATGTATTTATATAGGACTCGTCTAGTTGTATTAGAATTTTACATTTGTTGTCATGTACATGTGTAATCTACCACATGTGTGTAAAAATGTTTGTGTATTTATTTTCTTTGCTAAAAAATAAACAACATTCGTATATAATTTTTTCAATCAATTACTTGATCTTGTTTTATTGTTTTTGTTGTTGTTTTGTTTCACTTTTTTTAAATAAGATTAGTTGGGCAGATTTTGTAAAAGTAATTAATCAGCAAATAATAATAAAGTTTTACATGTACGTACGACTTGTTATATATTAGGGTTGAACTTTTTTTTTCGCAATTTCGAAAAAGACTGGACTGGAATTATGTACATTTTGGTAGTGAACTGCAAATATGAAAGTTCAACTAAAATTGGTCAATGTTTGAATCTATCTATCTATATATCTAAAATACAAAATATGGTTTTACCTATGTCCGCTATAGACTCTGAAACCATCCAACCGATGAGCTCAAACCCGGTTTCATTAGAAAGGCAATTTTTATAAGATGGTTTTAGACACCTAAAACTCTGCAGTAGGTTCATTCGTTCCATTGGTGAAGCCTATTTTCGAATTTTCCCATACACTAATTTTCACAATTTTTAACTTTTGAAAATTTGTATGGCTTGAAATTTTGTATCCACTAAAATGGGATTTTTGGAAATTCGAGCTTTAAGGTGGTAAAAATGGGTAAAAACGGTTTTAAATCAGTATCTACATCTCCGGAACTAATGAAGCTAGCTATAAAAATCCAACTTAATCTGAATTTGTGCAAAAAATAAGTGGACAGATGTGTGGTGCTTTTTGATTTTTGTACTTTTAAGATGATAAAACGGGAGAAACCCAAGTTTTGGTATTTTTTTGTATCCCATATCCCAGATATTAAATTTAAAAGGAATTGTAGTGCTTCTAAAAAAATTAATTTAGATTTTGGCAATTTTTTTAAATTTGAACGTATAACGGGTCAAATTGATTCCTCTTTCTGTACTGTTGTTTACAAAAATGTTCTTTATGTACATTATTACAAATTTAAACAAATGTTTATTGTAAAACTACTCCATTAATAAATAAATAAATAAATAATAAAGAAACATGTTTTTTTTTCTACAGAGAGACAAACAATTTAGCAAAACGGGTAAATTATGAACTGTGTGGTACATTTTGACTAATTTTCCATGCTAATTCGAAACAAGGGTTCATTTTTTTTCAAACAAATAAACAAAATGTGTTTATTTTTAGATCTCAATTTCATCGGCCAAAAGTGCAACTTTTTGTTAACGCCAAAAAATTTAATGGCATTCAATAGTAAACACATTAAAACTAAGGTAGCCAAAAAATTAGATAAAAGTATTGTCAATTGTGTGCGTGGCATGCTATTAAAGTCAAACATTCTATGTCATTTTATAAAAAATGTGACTTTTGTAAATTTGATCAGAAGTAAATTAACATTACTCGCAAACTATTATCGATAATTGGATGATTTTTTTTATATTGGTAGAATAGTACTCTTTAAGAACTGGTATGACATGTCACTGTACCGTTTATAGCTGCTGTGTTATTAAAATTTTTCTCAGGTACTATATTTTAATCAAATTGGAATTTCCGTGGAATAAAAGTAATTAGGGTCAAAAGGGGTTAAACAAATTTTACTAACAGGTGAAAGGCCACAGTGTTCTCTTTAAGCCAATATATAATGTTGACCTGTTTGTTCAACACTTTTTTTCATTTGAATGAAATTATATGACACAAATATAAATACACCAAGTATATTATACAATTTAATAAATATTATTTTATTACTTTTTTATTATTACTAATTTTTTGTGCGTATTTTACCTATTTTTGGGCCTTTTTAGTTTTTATCACTTTTTATTGAACTTATTATGCTGCCTAGAACATAGTATAACGCAATGTAAGAATTTGGATAAAATCATTTGCAGCGAATATAAACTCAGTTGCTATAATATATCTAAGCAATAACAATCAAATTTTTAAATCTTTATAAAACATGGAGAGCTTCAGATACAGATATGTTGCTGTTGTCATTCGTACCAATGCGATTGTTAAAAAAAATTGGAAGACTCGGAGCTTTCAACCAGTAGGATCCATACAAAGGATATTTGGAAAAATCAAACACCATATTCTACAAAATACTGCAGACCAATTATGTTTTAATTTAAAAAGGAAACTTATGAAATCATTAAAAAAATGAAGTCAGTGATATTAGAGCCCAAATTACAACACTACAGCCATTCTAATTAGAGATTGACAGTCAGTCAATTGAAGTAAGCCACAAATTAGTGCTAACGATGATAGATTGAAAAGTAAGCCATACTTCCTCCAGCTGCATTATATGTCAAACCACATCAAGCCAATTAAACCAAGTGCCGGAAAAATCATTAGATTATACTGATGCATATGAATTTGGATTATCACCGCTACATACAAGAATACGATTCATGGAACACATACTAAAAATCAGTTAAGATTTGAATTTTGGACCTTCAGGATCAATAAGAAACAACGACATCAATAAGGAGTTAAGAAGTTTAAAAAAGAAACATGTTCAGGACGAATTTCTCAAATATGGGTTGATAATAGAGCAACCAAAACAAGGATTAGGTAATACGAATGATGGGAACACAGCATGAAGGATATTTTCATATCCCGAAAGAGCATCTAAAATAACAGGTGTTGATTTAAATCTTATTTCAAAATTTAAAACAATTATCGATGTATTTGTGTGCAAGGAACTAATTGATGCTAGAATATTTGGAAATTTTGCAAAGGAAACTGCACGAATATAAACAACCAAATATCCATGGAGAAATATGTCTGCATCTTCTCACAAAATCCTTTATCATGAAGAAGATGTCATTAAGCATAATTTAATACCACTTGGAGATCTATCATAGGAAGCCCAGGAAAAAAAGAAATAAGAATTACAGATTTTATAGAGAGCACAATACCAGAAAAACATCACGAAAGTCTACAAATGAAGATATTGTTAATATATTGCTGGCAACGTCAGATCCGCTCATCACTAGCATTCGAAGTCAATGGGAAGTAGAACATCGGAACTTAAATGAAGGAGCAAAAGGGCTGCTAAAGGACAGAAATAATTTAGAACTAAATATGGAATATTTGCAGGCTATTTTCCAACCGAATGAATAATAGTTATAATTTACGTTTATTGTTACTTAAGTAAAAATAAAATAAAAATTAACAAAATTTTGTTATTATAAAAAATAAAAATGTTTGTTCTTATTGAAATAAAAAACAAAATAAACTTTTAAAATTCGTAATTTTTTTTTTTTTTTTCAAAAACAACCGATTCTAGTGGAACCGGTTCTTTAAAACCCGGAACTTGTTCTCAAAATTATCCAGGGTATTATTAAAATGTTTTTTTATCTGCTGATAACTTTTTTAATAAGTAAAACTGATTCAAAAAACAAAAAATTAACATTTTCATACTAAATGCTATACAACAATTAAAAGTTCACCTTTAACCTTAAATTTCTCAACAACTGCTGAACCGATTGTAATGAAATTAAGACTGGAGAAAAATTCAAGAAAATATCTGTCCATCAAACAAAAAATTTATATAATAAATAAAATATCTCTATCGGTTCAAAAGTTACAGAGTTTTGGCCGATGAAAAACGATCCTGTGCCACTGTGTGCCGGGTATCTGCTAGTATTAAATAGAACAAGATATATGGTATATATTTGAGTGTGTGTGAGATATCATAGACATGTTTTATACGTTCATATCGTGCAAATGACCAAAATTTCGTATTTTCCATGACTCCGGCGTATAAATCAGGCAGAATTTTACCAATACATCTGGTGGGTATGCGTTATGTTGGCTTTGAATGACGCTGTGGTTTGTGGCTTATTCGCATAGACCAGCGACTTTAGAAAACCCCACAAGAAAATGTGTAAAGGGATCAAATCCTGTTCCACGATCTCCATTGAGATCGTAACGCGAGCTTTATTATTGAAGAAATAAGGTTCGAGGATGCCACCATGTTTGAACCGCACCAAACGGTTAATTTTTCTGGATGTAATGGAGTCTGTAAAGTCTATTATATATTG
The DNA here is from genome assembly GCA_942486065.2 of Calliphora vomitoria. Classification (NCBI taxonomy): domain Eukaryota; kingdom Metazoa; phylum Arthropoda; class Insecta; order Diptera; family Calliphoridae; genus Calliphora; species Calliphora vomitoria. Next base: position 4,911,617 of record OW818032.2, read on the forward strand.
GTATCACTCCATAAACGGCAATTTAGTTTATAACAAACCCGTTATGCCAAAAATCAGCCTTATCGCTAAACACAATTTTGCGACAAAACAGTCGTTTCAAAGTAAATTTAAATGATTTGGTAGCGTTGTTCAAGCGTCAATATATTTATGATGGTTTTCCCGAGTATGTATACTGATCATAAATGTCAAAAAGTAAGCTCAGTATGACAGTTCGTTTAGCAGTTAACCTTTTTGTAAGTTCAATCGGGCTTTAAAAAAGTACCCTTTATAATCATCTGTAGTCATATTAGGAATGTGTTCAACCATATATGATATCAGCTCAACCATAATATGATTATGTATAACATTATTTATGGTAACATCATATTATGATTGTAGCCCAACCATTCTATGATTCCAGCACAATCATAATAAGATTATTTTAACACCTATCAGATGATGTAACCATATTATGATGTATTTGTGACTATGTCCTGATTATAAATATAACAATATTTTTTTACTTATCATAATTTAGTTGTAATTAAAACTTTCACAAACATAACATCGTTCAAAATCAATCACATTGTCAACCTATATCGTAACCATTTATTTTCTCTGCGTATATCGGTCTCCCAATTTTATACTTCTGGATCAGAAATCTTAAAGAAGTTATTTTTCTCGCTTTGTGATTCATGGAGTATTGTGTTATTAATTTTTGTTAAGATGTTTTCAGTTCATTTTAGGTAACTCAATTATTGAAGTTTACACATTCAATAATTAATATCAATAAGAGAATATTTCAAGTTTTGTATACATTGTACGAATAGTTTATAAATTATATTCATGTTCAAACTGATTTTTTTTTAACTCTTTCAGCCACGCTTCTTTACGTATAAGTTTAAAATAAAAACAATTGCATTTTTACTTTAATTAAGGTTAGTTTATTATAAAAAGTAAGAAAAAAAATAAATCAAAATATGAAAAAACCACCCCATTCCAAGGTTTTTTGTGGAGTAAAGTGGTTAGTTTACTAACCACCGTGGCGTTTGTCATTAAAAATAACTATGATAAAAATTTTTGTTTCGTATACATTTTTTTGAAATCTAATATTTTTGACTAAATGCGAACGAACATTTCTTTCTTATTTTATATTAAAAACAACAAATAAATTTGAAATTTTTTTTATTGTTTTCAATATAAAATAAAGAAAATGTTCGTTCGCATTTAGTGAGCCAGGCCCTAAATTTTCTGACTAAACAACCGAAATATCAAAGTAACACTGAATTCGATGAATATAAACTTTATTTTATTGAATGCGTGAAAGTCTCTTAAAAAACTGATTTTTACAATATTTTCAAATTAATATATTTATCTAAAGGTAGGGTCACACATGACAAATATTTGCTCAAAAAAGCGTAACCACTTTTTTTAGCACAAATTTGTTTGACGTGTTTACTCTTACAATTGTTTTGTAAGATCAAACAGCATCAAATAAAATAAAACTAAATTGTTTGTTTTGAATCATCCTAAGTAAAATAAGTTTTTGAAATAAATAAAAGAATTTAACTATATTTTATTTAGTGGTTACGTCTTTTTCGTCAAATATTTGTCATGTGTGACCCTACCTTAACCAGTTTTGCAAAAAATCATAAACGATGACTTACAAAAATATAATTGTTTAGCAAAATGGCAATAGATGCCAATAAACTATGTTTTAAAGACTATAGAAAATGTGGTTAGTAAAGTAACCACCCAACCGCTAAGAGTAAAAACAGAGTACAGTTAAACTAACTCGAATGGAGTTACTTTAATGTATTTATTATTGATTTAACTAAGTACATAATTCGTGATTTTATTATTCAATACAGATCAATGCAGATTTTAAATCAGCCATTGCATTGATATTAATATACAGACTTATGTATAGATTAACCTGTGCAGTATTTATTTCATTATTCAATGAATTTCAATATACGAGTAATATGTATACAATTTATATAACACTTTTTTCTTGCCAACGCATAAAGTTCTATTTTGTTATTTATTTTTTCACATTTCGTTTTTTGTTTTTTTTTTTCTTTTATTCAAATAATATTTTCAGTTTTACATTTGGTTGCGTACGACATACAATCATAGCATTTTGTTGTGTATGAACTGCAATGTGCGAGTATTTAGTATAAAATATTTCGGTTTGATTTTTGATTTGGTTTTGGTTTTTATATCAATTATGTTGATTGCATTTACTTTAGATACAAACAGACATTTTGCATTGATTTTGCTGCAATTTGTTTGTTTGTTTGTTGGTTGGCTGGTTGCAATAAGGATTTTTAATAAAATTTTTATATTGAATGAATTTTATTGTAAAGATTTTTGATCCATATCTTCTTTTTTTTTTTTTTTTTTTTTTTTGTAGAATTTATTTTTTGTTTTAAATTTGCTCATTGAGGTGAAAATACTTTTTATTTGATTTGTTTTATGTATCAATTTAAATAATTAAACTTAAAAACACACTCGATTATTTCAGTTATTTATTTTATGATTATTTAAACTTTATATTCATTAAATGATTAATTATTGGAAGCAGTTCTTTTTATATAACATACATACATACATATAAATATATGTATGTATACACAGAGATATCAGATTCGTTGTTGTGGCAACCGATTTTGTCGCCAATCGAATTTTGTTGGTTCCATGTACTATATCATAATTTGATTGCAATTATTAAATAGTATTTTATTGCTGAATTAATGATACTCCCAACTGAATTAAAAAGTAATTCGGTAGACATCTGATCTGATATAGTTTTTTGTCATTTAAAATAATTATATTTTATTTTCCATTATTTATTTATTTCAAATCAAAAAATTCGAATTATAGACATAGGAAAAAATAAAACATCTAAAATTTGATATATACTTCTCTATAGTGACATACAGTCAAGGAAAAAAGTCTACATACACCCTACGATTTTGGAGTTTTAGAGACTTAGTGACGAAAATTGAAAAATATGTTTAAGCAATGTTTAAGGTATTTATAATTAAAACAGTTTGAAGTAAAAAAGGATATGAAAAAAATATAACATAGAAATTATTGGGGAAAACGTAATAATAAGCAGGAAAAAGTCTACAGACAACGTGGCATCTGCTAACATCAAATTAAAAACATTGATTTATTGAAATTTACAAGCATTACAATTGTTTAAGTGATCAAAGTGATAATTAAAAATTTTTTTTAAATTTTTATCCTTGAAAATGGGAAATCGAAAAGAGAATCACATTTCAGTTCGACATAAGGTAGTAAATCTCCGAAAGGAAAATAAATCTTTGTACAGACGATCATAAACAAATTATAATAACACCAATAGCACCGAAAATAAGCCACTATCTGGCAAACATAAGAAGCTTTCGAGACGTGATGTTACCAGTATTTTGAAACTAGTGATCCAAAAATAAGCGCCCCAAAATTGGCGGAACACATCGAAAAATGTTCCAATACAATTATTATTCCACGAACAATAATAAACGTTTTACATGACAATGGATTTAATAGCAGAACATATAGACAATATGGTATGGATTTTTGGAATCGTGTTATATTTACCGAGGAAAATAAGTATAATATTTTCGGAAGTGATGGCCGATACAAAGTTTGGAGAAAACTACAGTCAAACATGGTGGAGGCAACGTTATGGTTTGGGGTGCCATGGCGTCATCTGGAGTGGGTCGTTTGGCTTTTGTCGAGGGTAACATGGAACGCTATCAATATAAAAACATATTGAAACAAAATCTTAAGGCATCTTTTAATAGCTTGGGCCTGGGAAATCAATGGATTTTCCAGCAAGATAACTGACTGGCTTCTTTATTATGCCCAAAGACAGCTACATGCACCACCTTAGTCACTAGACTTAAAACCAATAGCACATATGGAACGTTTTGGAAAAATGTGTGCGAAAATATGAAATTAGTAGCCATGAAATATTAAAAACCGTTCGTATTCGAACATGGGCCGCAAAAACACCCTTTATTACAGAGAATTTGGTGAAATTAATGCCCCGTCGTCTTCAAGCATTCATTGATACCCAAGGTGGACGAACCAAATATTAAGAGTTAATTTTTTCTTTTTAATTTTATATAAAATTTTGAAATAATTATTATTTTTTTGTAGTTTTTGTTACGTAAATGAATATTGACATACAAATTTTTTTAATTTTCTTCACAAACTCTCTAAAACTTGATCGAATATTTCGATCACACATTTAACCCTTTGACGACAATGGGAAACATTTTTCCCATATATTCAATTAGTAATTAAAATATATTTTTAGTACTTAACATACATTTTGTTCCTTTAATAATGTAAAATAAAGTTGACTTATACAGGCAAATCCCGGTATAACGAATCTCACTTTAACGAAAATCCGATATAACGTACAACCACATTTTTAACATTAATTACCTTATATAACGAACGTTTCAAGAATTTTGTACTCGATTTAACGAATGTTGGGAAAAATAAAACAAAATTAAATGAACTATAAAATTCTTAATATTGACAAATATATCAATCTATCAAGAATGGCTCAAATAATCATCTATATCTAAATAATGATGTGTATTCCCTTAAGGAAAACACATTCCAGTTAATAGAATTGCTTTAATATCTATTAGCATACAATTATAGTTGAGCACAATCTAACTCCTGATATTATTCTCAATGCGAATAAAACTGATATCTATTGGAAAATGATACCAGAAAAAACGTTTGTTCACGCTAGAGAAACTAGTGCTCCAGGAAGAAAGTATCAAAGGATAGACTAACAATTTTGGTTTGCTCTTATGAATGTGGAAATAAAGAATCTTTTCTTCTTTGAAAGAGAAACGCCACTCGTTTCATAACAAAGTGTTGTTGTAAATAATCTTCCTTGAAATAATGGATATTTCTAATGGTAGAATCATTTTTAGAACCAAAATTTGTTTCAGTGAAGGCTTTATTAATCCTGTTTAATGCCTTAAGTCAACCTACTGAAGAACAATTAATAAAAACTACAAAATATGAAAAAAATTTAGACAATAGTCATGTCCTAATGTCACACCTCTTAAAACTTATTCAAAAAATAAATCTCGATACAACGAATTTCTCGATTTAACGAACGGACCTGACAACATATCGTTCGTTATACCGGGATTTTCCTGTATTATGTAAAATGTTAAAGTTGACAGAATTTAATAATTTTGAGAATCCCAAAATTTTCTTGCGATGAGTGCTTTACAGTTTTCGTTTATTGCATTGCTATTTAATTATTTTTTCTGATTTTGGCGGTTGATACATAATATTAAGTGAGTATAGAAGTGTAAAAAAGGTATTAAAAAATGAAAGAGTTAAAAATGTTCTTTGGAATTGCACACGAATTCCATGGGAAGTATTTTTACCTATAGACTACAAGTGAAATTTTTACTTTTTAGATGATGAGAAGATGAACTACTTTCAGATGAAGAGGTTAAACAATTCATTGAAGAGAATATTCAAAACGATCCAGATGTAGTGGATATCGAGGATAATCATCAAGAAATTGAAAATAATGTACCTTTGGATATACGCCAGGACACTCCTCTGGAATTGGAACTTATATTCAGATGGAGAAAACACTTTTATGTACCTCATGTATTCCACGAAAGCTCATATGAATTCGATATGTTAACCCCATTGGTTAACAGCACGGAAGATATTTTTCTATTGAACTCAATGAAATGAAAGCGTTTTTAGGAATGTATATTGTAATGAATTACCAATTAGGGTCTGCTTAAAAAAAATAAACGTGACTAGTCCTGAAATGGTCACAAAGTATAATAAGTATATGGGAGGCGTTGACCTCATGGATCAGCGAAAAGTATTTTATGAGGGCGACCGTAAATCAAAAATAAAAAATTATTTACGCTTATTCTTTGATATTTTGGACATAGTACTTATCGACTCGTATATGGTCTGCCAGAAAATACATAAACCTAAACGCATAGAAGGTCCACCATTGACAAGTTTCGAATAGCGCAAGAAATATAGTAAACAATTTCACATCTAGGCTAAGAGCAAGGCCTACTGTAAAGGAAATGGTCAACAGAAAAATTGGAATGAAACGCAATTTGCCAGCACATAACTTACAAAAGGCCGGTAAAATGAAGAGATGTGCAAACTGTTCAAAAAAGCGTAAATCTTAGCCATTTATTCAAAACCATTAGTATTATTTTTATTAACTTTATGGTCCATGGGGAAAAATATTTCCCATAAAATTCCAAAAAATCTGTTAGTGTTTTTTAATTTTGTTTTTTTTAAATTTTTCTTTAATTTAATCTAAAATCATCTAAAAAACCCCATTGGATACTAATATTTGCTTATGGTTACGTTATGGTCCTGAAAGGGTTAAAATTCATCGAATTATTCAAATAATTGAAATTTTTTTAATAAAGTAAAATATTACGTTTCTTTCTTCATCAAGACATCTTTAATAACATCACTTATATTAATTTAAAGATCATGATCTTCATCTACTGCAATATAATCTCATCCTCAACATCAACTTCGTCAAAATTTTCAATAACGGCAAACATATGTCTTTTTAATGAAATTATAAAGGAATAGTGTAAGATAATATACTTATTTGGTCAATTCACAAGGAGTCATATTGTCATAATGTGCTAATATTTCACAATGGTTTTTATTGCTTTTCAAGAAAAAAATTTCCTAAAATGTCCTTTATATGCTATGTTTATTGTGTTATCGTAACAAATCAGCAGAGACCAACAACGAATGCCTAAGAGTCGGTTAAGCCGAGCCGCCGAGTTGTGATATATTAGGACATTATGACAATATGACTGATAACCTTGTGAATTGACCAATTGTTAATTAATGAATAGGCTGCAAATAATAATCATTTAACTACCACTTTAGCAGCCACAGCGAACTAGTGTGTTGTACATATGGTAATATTGATAGTGTAAGGTTTCCAATTGGCACTTTTCAAGCAGCTGGGCAGTAAGAAACACACATTCATACATTTACATGTACATATATTTATGATAACAAATAATACTTTGTATCATAAACATATTTTATTGTTGCAACAACAAAATAATTTTCCACTGTCACAACAATAGCAACAATCGTAATTAAATATTTTTGTCTATAAAGTGTATATGATTATGTTTGTTGAACACAATGTGTTTATAATTTTAAATAAAGAACTTTATATAACACAACAACAATAACATTTGTCTAACAAAAACAAAAAAAAAGTTTATTTTCGTTTTTAATTCAACCAAGCAAAATAGTGTATTCGTACTCGTATAGAAAAAAAAACACATAAACAAACAAAAACTGTCAACCAGAATCTCATTTGTTACTCTGATTATGTTGTTGGCAACTGTAACAACAAAAACACACACACTAAACACCCACACCACCCCACAAACACACAGCAACAAAACAACAAATGTCTGTCTACTATACCAACAACTCAAGACAATGCTTTTGAACAATGAACGAATGAATGATTTTTTTCTGATTTCATTGTTCTCTACTAGTCCTACCTACCATCACTCCTCCTGTTGCTGGTACTTGTTCTTCTTTTTTTTTAATATTGTTGTTTTGTTTTGTCTTTTCTTAGCGAAATGAAATGAAATCATATTTCATAAACATAATCAAAATCATCATAATATTGCTGTAGTTCGTGTTGTTGCTGTTGTTATTGCTGATTCTACTGCAACTTTTGTTGTTGTTGCTGTTTCTGTTTCTGCTGCTTTATTTTTATTTACAACATGGGACATAAAAAGATTTGTTGAGTTTTTTTTTTTTTTTAATTTTTTGTATTCACGGCGACAGGATGAGGAATGCAAAAGTTATTAGAATAAAAAAAAACAACATCAAGTTGTATAAAACTTAAGAGGGTGTTTATTCTTGTAGTACATAGTTTGCAAGAAGCGAAAGGCATACATTCATACGGAAATAATGAAAAATATTATATACATCACTTACCTTACCACCAGCAACAATGAAGTCCTGAAAAAGGGAGTAAATATGATGTTAAGTTTATGTTTTTTTTTTTTATAAATATGATTGTTGTTGTCTTTATTAAAAAGAGATTAAAATTAATAATGTACCAAGATTTGCAAACAATATTCTTAATGCTAAAAATTCGATTATATTTCATTTTCTATTAACTTTACATTTCTTCATAGAAAGAAACAGCCAATTTTCCATTAAAAACGAAAATCAATTGCGATTTAAAGTTTTTCAGCCACAACAGAAAAATTCAATCTTTTAGACTGAATCATTTGATTCAATAAATTAGGTTATCGCAACCAAAACTATTTTCAGACAAATATTCTTTTAACACAAAATATTACTTTTCTAGTAGGTTGACTTAATGGATATAGGAATTTTGACAATAATATTCGGTAAAGCCCTACCATATGCATACAATAACCTACACTGACAACAACATTTTTTAGTTACAATCATTTATTTTCGTGTATGATTTTCGGAAGTTGGCATTATGTTAGGAGTTATGACTAATTATGGACCGATCATCATAAAAGTAACATGAACTTATTTGAAGCAAAATTTATGTAGATACCTACTAGGAATGCCAAACGGGACTAGGTTTTACAAATCGGGGGATTCCGGATTTTGGAAATGTAAAAGTATAACAAAGCAGAAACTAATGCATTGAATTAAAATAAATTTTACATAAAAGATATTTCATATTTTACCCGTATTCTGAACTTTATAACAATGAGAAATCCATAACAGAACTGAAAATTGTATAACTGTTGTATTGTGTACATATGTTAGGAAAGCATACATTACCATTACTATATGACAAATCGTGTAAAAATTGGTAAGGGCAGTTTAAAAGTTATTTACAATTGAAACTGCACAGTTTTTGTCGAAAATGTTTGTTTCCTCCCTATATTAATATTGAAAATAAAATATAAAAGTATTGTTCTATTTTATAACTGTCTGTCTGTTTAAAGCACGATGCGGCACAAACGAAAGGAGCCAGCTGGATAAAATTATCCACAAATACTTTCTGTTGATAAAGTTTGTTTGGTATTGAAAATGGTCCATGATTTCCCCTAGTCCCATACAATTGTCCCCCGGAATACTGTTTGAGCAGTCATAAGTATGTTGATTATGCGACAATGCTTCTAAAATTTTGCACATAATAAGTTCTAAGTAATCTGAAATTACATTGTAATGTATTGCAGAAATCGTGCTACATTTTTCCCTAGTCCCCATACATGTCCCCCTCAGAAAATAACTTGAACATTCATAATTGTCAATAATTAATATCGTGATGAAATTGAATAAACAAGTTGTATATGAAAATAAATCCTTCTATTTATTGTCAATAAATAATTTGTATATAATAATATTAACATAAATTTCGATATAAAGCATTCATTCATAAATGGTGATTCAAGGCCCCATAGAGGGCCAAAACACAGCCGAATATAACACTCTTACTTGTTATACCCTTCACCTTAGTGAGAAGGGTATATATAAGTTTGTCATTCCGTTTGTAATTTCCACAATATAATTTTCCGACCCTATAAAGTATATATATTGTGGATCCTTATAGATAGCGGAGTCGATTAAGCCATGTCCGTCTGTCTGTTGAAATAAATTTTCTAAAGACCCAGATATCTTCGGGATCCAAATCTTCAATAATTCTGTCAGACATGCTTTCGAGAAGTTTCCTATTTAAAATCAGCAAAATCCGTCCATAAATAACGGAGATATGAACAAAAATCCGAGACAACCTCTATTTTTGGCCTATTTTTGATCTATATCTAGATTACTAAGTCATAAATATAGACAATATGGATATCTAATGATAGATATTTCTAAGTCCATTACAACGATGTATATAAGGCTATAGTAAGTTGAACCTACAATGGGTCAAAATCGGGAAAAATATTTTTTAACCCGTATTTTTTTCACAAAAAACCTTTTTTTGTCATACATTTTTTCACTAATAAATTAAAAGAAATAAATTTTTAAATAAAAAATTTTTTTTTTTAAAAATTGGAAAAAACTTTTTAAAAACAATTTCGAAAAAAAAATTTATATTTTATTTTAAAGTATAAAAAAGCCTTACTTTTTTAATATTCATATTATTTAATGTATGGAGCTGACGAAAAACATCGTTCATAGTCAACGAATTTATTAATAAACTTGTGTAAAAGTCTGTCAATCCAAGAGACCTGCTGCAGTTATGGCCGATAAAGTCAAATTTCGGAAGGACATTTGTATGGGAGCTACGTGAAATAATGGACCGATTTCAGCCAGTTTCAATAGGCTTCGTTTAGTAGACTAAAAGTGATTCTGAGTCGATCGGTATTCTTTAAGGTGGGTGTTAAATTAATATCCACTATGATGGTGTAGAGTATTATAAAGTAAAATTCAACATAGGTTGTTCGGTCGGCGGCACGGCTGGGACGATATATGTAAAAAACAAAACCTTTTTATATCAAACTTGTATATTTTGCACTTTTTTAACAAAATTAAATTTAGCATTTTTAATTTAATACCACTGTAATTTTAGGACAATTAAATTTTATAAATAAAAAGGTAAACTACGACTACTTACTGTGGTTTATAAAGCACTGGTGTTTCGTTGAACTTGACCCGAACCGGAAAACACAAATAATAGTTTTATATAAAACATAAATTTTATTTAACAACGTAACGAGACTATTTTTTTTTTTTAATAATTGTGGACATTTATAGTATTTTATATTTAAAATTTGTTTAATTACGTTGACATTTGTTGGAATGTTAAGAGGGTAGCACCAAAAGTCTTCGCAATCTTTGCAAAACATAAAAGTAATGAAAATTTAGCATTCATCGCGGAAATTGTATAACAAACAAACGAATGAATGAATGGCAAATTCAAAATTCTGTTTAAATATTGTTACGAATGTGCAATAGCGCTTTGAATTTAAAGGTCTGTAACGACAACCTGCAACATTCATCATGTTTATAAACACGTCCATCAGTAGAAGCAACACTAAATGTTTAAGCTGCTAACATTAACATCGAAAGCTCTAGAATTCGAATGTTCTAGTTGTCCGTTAAGATCATTGTGGAAGATTAACGACAGATGGCGTGTGTATAAATAGTGGCAGAGGTGGCAGTCGTGAGTTGAGTTGATCATTGGCGCTGTTAGAGTTAACATCAACTGTCGTGTACATTTAAGTTTGTACATTAGTGTGTGTGCATTTCTGCGAATTGATAAACGTGTGTAAAGACACTGAGTAACTATTTAGACTGTTGTTGTTGTACATTTTAAATAAATAAGAGTTGTTACAATTTTAAACTACTAAAACTGCTTTTATTTGCAATCAAAAGTATCCGATTTATTGAAAGGAAATAAACCAACGTTCTCAAAAGGTGAAAATGTAACAATGTTATGAAACAAGTTTTTTGTTAATAATAAATACATGTTTAAAAGGAGTACGCTATTAAGAATGTATTTAAATCTGATTTAATCGTTTATCATCTAGACTTTAAAAAATACAAAATATTTATCAGATAACAGCTTCAAAGAATTATATTAGAATTAAATATAATGAAATATTGGTACATTTCTAAAACAATGGCAGTTTATTGATAAAGGTTAAATTAAATAAATACAAGTATTTAATAATTGACGTTTTTGGCACCCATTGTATTAAAAATAAAAAGAATTGTGCATTGTTAATACGTTTCAGAAAACCTCTAAATTAACTCTTTAGAGATCATGAGATTAATATAAGAAAGTTTACTAATATTCTTCTGTATAATTTTCTTAATTATTTCCACTACCTTTGCAAAGACTTTTAGTGTGAACCTTGTTTTTTCTTGCTGTTTAATCACTCGCGATTTTAATTTTACCGATATTTAAATTAAAGCACGACCGATCTTTGTTTATATAAACATAACAGCACCTGATAGAATTATTTCCACTACCTTTGTTAAGACTTTTAGTTTGAATCTAGTTTTTTCTTGCTGTTCAATCACTCGCGATTTTAGATTTACCGATATTGAAGTTAAAGCACGACCGATATTATTTTATATAAACATGACAGCACCCGTTTATAAAGCCGACACATCTGAAATAAAATAAAAAAATATTATTATAAAAATAAGCATTACAATTAAATATATTCAATGTAAAAATATAAAAAAATTAAATTCTAATAAAATGGCGAAAATAATATGAATACATCAAATTAGTTTTTAATGGCAAAATATTCAGCAAAGACAGAAACTTATATTTTGCAATGCCATTGAAATTTTTGAAATTCCTCTAACTTAAAAAAATTATATTTCTGAATGTAAAATACCCTTGTTTTTTTGAAAAATTACTTTTTAATTCAATTATTTTGTATAATTTCCACATACAAAATATGTTTTCTTACTAAGTAACTTGATTTGCTCATGATGAATCCGATCAAATATTTATAGCTGACTAAAGCGTTTTCCAGATATCTTCCATTTTTGAATTTTATGTTTATACTAGCTGAACCGGCAAACGTTGTCCTGCCATACAAATTATTTCTAGTGAATATTTTGGTTGTTAAATAAAAAATAACGAATGCATTCTAAGTGAATTTGGCATTTTAGGTATTTTTGATGTCAAATGAAGAGAAATGCAAACAAAATTTTTTGGCGAAAATATTTTAAAAAAATGTGTTGATAGGGACATCCTAATGACCTAGCGGTATGAAATGTACTTTACGACCTATTCTCGTACCTACCAAAAATATATAAAAAAATCATAAATAATGGTAAATATGTATTTATATTTGGATATTGCTCATACAAAATACTAAAATCTAGGCTAAAAAATAGGTGGGTGAGGGTCGGTTGATGAAAATTTGGGATTATAGGTAATTTAAAATGTCAAATAAAAAAAAATACGAATAAAAAGTTTTTGGCAAAAAAATTGTAAATACAAATTCTGAATAGGGACACCCTCATGACCTAGCGGTATGAAATATACTTTACGACCTATTCTCATAGCTCCCAAATATACATACAAAATTTCATAAAAATCGGTTTAGTCGTTTCGGAGGAGTTCAAACACAAACATTGTGACACGAGATTTTTATATATAAGATTGTTACGAATTTGCAATATCGATTCGAATTTAACGGTCTGTAACGACTGCCTGCAACATTCATCAAGTTAATTAACACGTCCATCAGTAGTAGCTTCTACTTATCAACAATGTAAGTATGGCACTACTAAGTGTTTAAGCTGCTAACATTAACATCGAAAGCTCTAGAATTCGAACATACGAGTTTTGACCGTTAAGAACAATCTAGACTACTCGGATGGAGATGGCAGTGTGTATAAATAGTGACTGCGGTTGCAGTAGTTAGTGAGTTTATGTTAGGCGCTGTTAGAGTTAACATCAACTGTCTTGTATATTTACGTTTGTGCATTATAAACGTGTGTATGTGTATTAAAAACACATAGAGACTATTTAAACTGTTGTTGTTGCACATTTGAATAAATAAAGAGTTGTTACAATTTTAAATTACTAAAACTGCTTTTATTTGCAATCAAAAGTATCCGGTTTATTTAAAGAAAATAAACCAACGTTTTCAAAAGGTGAAAACTTAAAATTATAATTAAAATTATCATCACTTTAATATCATTCAAGTGGTAGTAGCATAAGGTTAAAATTACCTTTTGATAGAAATTCCAAAAGTAAATTTTTGTGTTTAAATTTTTGGGTAAAAAATGTATGGGTCGATTATGGATGGCAACCGAACTTCAGTTGCGTTGTCAGTTGCCTAAATGGTATTACAGATGGCAACTGGCAGCTATCATTTTTGTTGCCAAGTTGCCAATTTGTAGTTGACTTCTGGCAACGCAACTGAAGTTCGGTTGCTATCCATAATCGACCCATTAGGTAGTCCTTGATTTTTGCTTATATCCCTGTATGTTATGGACCGGTTTTACTGATTTTTAATACCAAACGTCCCTACTACATATTAGCTTTTAGGTAAATTTTTAATCGAAATGAAAACTTTTAATATTGTGCTACAATAATATGTATGTAGAGAGTTTTCAAAAATGTAACAACCTGTTTCGGTTATGGGCTAGTTTATAATATTATGATATTGTTAAGAAATTGCTCTATCAGTTTGAATTTAACGGTCTGTAACGACTGCTTGCAATATTCATCATGTTTATAAACTTTTCCAGTGCTGGAAACTTCGACTTATCATCAAGGTTGATAACAAGCTGTTATTAACATTGTTTATAAGTATTAACTGTTAAAGCTGCTAAAAGCTGTAGCATTCTAAGGGCGTGTGTGAAACGGTAGCAAAGTATTGTAGTAAGTTAAATGTTGACACTTCTGAGGTGAATAAAATTTCACTAGCCCTGGGGGCTAGTAGAATTTTTGACATCTGTAGTGCGATTCACTAACTTTTGACGATCCGACAATCGTAATGTTTATCGACATGAATAATCGCTTGCAGTAACGATAGTGTGATTCATTAATTTATTTTTAACGATTGTTTACAGCTGTATTTTTCTGTTTTCTGTATTACTGTGTGAAAACTATTATTTGACATAAAATAACTATGCAGTGGTGTAGTGAGTACAACGTTGACTAGCAATCGGATGGTTGTCGGTTAGACTCGTGTCCGCGACTTACTTTTTTTTATTATTTTTTGTTTGTAAATACATAATTCTATAAATAACTACTAACAAAACAACTTATTTCCGGCCAAAATATAAAGGATTACTTTTGGGACATCTTCCAGTAGAATAATAAGTAGTCTATCGTCAAATTTCTTATTTTTTCATATTTTTGTGTTTTAATTTTTTTTACGATAGTTCCAGCTACAAAAGTTGAAGATAATGAAAAAAAAATTGCAAAAAAACTTTATCGATTAAATAAACACAACTTAAATTATTGTCGATAAAATAACGAAAAAAAACTGCTTAAAGTTACCGCTTACTTCAACCGACAGCGAATATCGTTAAAAATGTTACTGAATAGCAAATTCAATAAATTTTCGTTATATTTATTTTAACGATGCGATTATCGTTATAAAAGTTTGGGAATCGCACTACTGATTTAACATTTCTGACAAGTAGCAAATTCAAAGTTAAAATTTAAAAATTAAAATAAAAACATTAATAATTTTTAAATAAAGAAAAATGAAAAGCGTTTTGATTGTTACATGTTATGTTACATGTATTATGTTTAATTATATTTGTTGGGAGCAATTTAGAGCATCATATATTGGTGGATAAACGTATTGAAAGAGATATTAGGTTCACTGGGAAGAACGTAAACAGCAATGAAGGCTAGAAGTAGGTGCATTTAATGTTAAATTCATTCTAATAATTTTTCACAAACGTCAAAAATTTATACTGTCAAAAAAGTTTTTATTTCACACAGTAAACATGAAAATTTTTCCCAACAGATAAATATTTTTTTACCATAGTACTTTGCTATCATTTCACACACGCCCTAAGTACTTTAGTACGTTAGTTAATTCATGAAACTACAGAAATGTCACTGTGTTTATAACTAGTAACAGCAAGTTGCACAGCAGTTAGTGTATTGAAGGCACTGTTACCACTGTATGTTACAACTGTATTACCAGTGTGTTTTTAAAGTGTGTAATGTGTATTAAAAGAGAGAAACTATTTAAATTGTTGTGAAAATTTAAATAAATAAAGAGTTGTTACTAATTTTTAACTGCTGATCGCTTTTATTTGCAATTAAAAAAAACTGTTTATTTAAAGGAAATAAACCACCGTTTTTAAAAGGTACAAACGTAACAATATTTTAGGAACATGTACCAATTCAAAATTCTTTATTGAATGGTTTCCAAATATGGATTAAAAGTTTCCATGCCTCCCATACGTCGATTTGTCTTTGAAGAAATTAATTTAAATAATAAATATTTTATCTTGTATTCCTTAAAATATCTGATCTGTGTTTCAGTTACTTGTTTCAAAATATGATAATATGTATTCATAAAAGCGTATTTTTCTCAGTTTGTTAAATGCTAGTGAGCAATTAGAAGAATTTGAAGGATGGATCAAAAATCTTGTTGTTTACTGTTAAGTATGCTTTTTACATCCAAATTAACTATTTTTGGAAATTCAATTATAATAAAAAAAAAAGCTTGTGTTTAGTTCTAAATTTTAAAATTGTAAATTAAAATGAGTTCTAAAAGAGAATATTAAAATTCAAAGTATAATTGTCGGTTTTTTATACAAGATTCTTTACAAAGTACTTCACTAACTTCAAACACAGTTTTTTGAAGTCTAAAATAAAAAATATTCTTAGCTGCACCATTGTGTTAATATCTTATATATACATATAATGCTTTCCAACAAACAACTAAATATTTTAATATTAATATCAAATAACAATTGCCATAGGCAATTTCTTTTCCTTAAGATGCATAAAGAAAACTGTTCACAAATTGCAATTTTATTACAAGAAAGAAAAAAAACATAATAATTTTGCATGGTTGACACTTGTTTAAAAAAAAAAATAAACGAAAGAAATTACTTTCAGGGTCCTTCAAGGATTTAACCCTAAAAAATTAAAGCCTACAGCTATATTCCGTTTAAATCAAAGTAATCATAATTATCTTTCAGCAATATTTTCCATGCACATTTCGCTACATTGCAATATTGCAAACAAACACGCGAAAAATATTCATACACATATTAGCTTCAGGAGAGAAATGCAGGGAAAAAAGAAACAACAACAACAACAAAAAAAAAATAGAAACAAATAAGGACAAAATATTAAGAGCATGATGCATGTATAAACACATATGTTTGTAAACCACCCAGCAGTACATGTATCTCTTATAGACAGTAATTTTCACTAATATCTCAGCACTTGGCTGACTCCAATTTATATATTTTTGGTAATTTGATACATATGTCCTCTTTGAACTTTATACACCCCTGGTAATATAGCGTAAACTTTTATTTTGTGCAATACTTTAGAAAGTAGTTATTTTACCCACTAAAAGTAATCTGTTGAAGAGTCAATTTTTACTAAGTTACGAAACGAAAAATTTAAAGTTCTTCAGAATTTCGAAATTCGTTTTTATAAAGGTTCAAAGCTCCTATATTTTAATAGATGCGTACAAAATACCTAAAGCAAAACTGTTAATTACTTTAGAATATGATTTTTGATCTCATATTAAAGCTTATGAATCGTTCATTTTTACACAGAGAAAACAGATTCGTGATAGCAACCGAATTTATTGCCAATCGAATGATTCGGTTGCACACATAGAATTTTTCGGTTCTATCAACAGAAAGTCAGTTGATAAAGAAGAATTTCAGTTAAAGCAACCAAACTTTTGTTGCCCCTTCTAAAATTTTGTAGCTACACCTGTAAAATTCGGTTACTAAGGTAGAATCATTCGATTGGCAACAAATCCGATTACTAGCACGAATCTGTTTTCTCTGTGTAAGTTTCTCATCGAAACAGTATATAGAAAATCATCCTTGAACAAAATATATATCAATAAAGATATCTTCCATTTTCCTGAATTGCGCTACTAAAAACGTATTAAATTCAGAAGAGATATATTTAAAAAATTTTTAAATTTTTCAAGACAGTCACCCAGAACAGCTGGGCGACACATACGCAGCTACTCGCAAATATACGAGTGTTGAAATTAGCGCTCTACAGTAAGTTGTCGTACAAGTGTACAAATAAATAATTGCTGTTGTATGTTAGGATTTTTTTTTGTACAGCATGTTGTTCTTGCATCAAGCAAATCAACAACAAAATGAATTGTTTCCATACATTTTTGCAGGTTTTGTTTATGTGTGTAAATGTATTTTAATTTACATTACTTGATGTTGTTGTTGCTATTATTGTTATTGTTCTCATACAGAAATTCACACAAACTTATTTACAAACATATAAATACATATTTATTAAAGAAGCAGCAACAATAACAGCTACACTCGCAGCAATAACGTCACTCACTCACTCATTCACTCACTACCTTTCGTATCATCGTCAACAGTGGCAACAGCAACAACAACAACAGCATCCTTGTCATCTGTATTATGTTGACGACGATGATGTTGATGATGATGACAGAATGATAAACATTATAATTTGTTGTCTTGTATATTTTCCTGCTGCTGCTGCTGCTACTGCTAATGTTTTTGTTGTTGCAACTTGGGTGTAATGTATTTTTCATTATATTGTTATAATTCTAAAACATTCATACACACACACACACATACACTCTTACAACATTAACACATACATAAGTACCCACTAAACATTTTTTGCCGAATTCGGTTAGAATTCGTACCGTCAGTTTGCACAAGTTGCCGATTTCATATCCGATGTCGTTACAACATTGTACGGATATTTGTATAAATGGTTGACAAGAAATCATAACTATTTGTCTGCGGAAATTCGTAAGATTTTTTAGATTTCCCGAACAGAATTCTGTACGATTTCTTGGGACATTGTAAAAGAATTCTAGACATCTCTGATTAGTCTGATAAACGACAATTCTAATAGAGGTCTAAAAAACATCAGAAAATGGTCCGAATATTCAGATTTGATTTTTTTAAAAATAAACTTCGTATTACCTAATCCATTAATGACCAAAACTTTTTTGTAATTTGGAGGTAAAATTTGGAATACATGTTCCTTGATGGCTAAGAAATATACTTTGTTCAGCATTTTCGCTCGGCAACTAAAGATGCCATTGGGCAGATATCTAACAAATTGAGAGGACCTAGTAGGGTATTCAATTAATCGGGTTTCTGGATTAATCGGTTAATCGAGCAAATAATTAATCGAGGTTTAGATTTAATCGGTTAATAATCGGTTAATTTTAAATTATTCGATTGACCGAATAATTTTTATTTTAATTTTAAATTGAAAATGGAACCACAAATTTTGTATACTTATTTAAGCATTTTATAAATAAAAACAACAATATCATAAAAAAATATAGAAATCATAACAATTCAACAAAGAAAGTAATAGCAAAAAAAAAATATGGTATCTGAGATCCTTCTTTATACACATGTGTGTTTCTTTAAGATTTTAGTGAGATCTTCTGATGTTTTCCTTTTAAACGATTTTTTCATTAGATTTAATAAAACTTGAGAAATCAAAAGTAAAGAATATCCAATTTCTCATATAAAATTCTCAATTATACCATTGCACAGTGGAAAATTTCGGTCATTTTCGGATCAAAAATCTGTAACTATTGAATGGATGAGAATTTTTGTATTTTTTGTTGAATTGGTGGGACTTTATGCTTTAATTTGCTTTTTTAATCTTAAAAATCGAATCATAATAAAAAAAGGAATGATCGATTAAAAATACATTTTTGATTTTTTTTTTTAGTTTTTGTATAAAAGTGATATGTTAAGACAAGTAAAGGAGGTGTTTTTATGTACTTTTTCATTAGTTTAATAGTATTAACAACTGACATTTGTTAACAGCCGTTTAGCCCGTAGACTTTGAAGCCCCAATATTTACAAAACATACTTTTTGTGCACATTGTGCACATTACTTGTTAAAATCGGTTTATATTTGCAAAAGTTATTAAACTTTTTCGAAAAAAGTTCGAATAAATTAAAAACAGTCCAACATTTTTTTTATAGTTTTTTGTTTATAAGCACGAAAAGGCAGCTAGTTTTGATATATCTTTTAGATAATAAGTTAAACTTTAATCCTACGTTAAAACTAGTCAAAGTTGCCTAGGTAAGCCAAAAAACATTATATATTTTACACAAATAAATTTCAAATATGCTAACAATATATACAAAATTCATAACGAAAATAGAATCTGGACAAGATACCCTTTTCAACAAGGTAAAACAATCCTAAAACAAATAATTATAAATATTACAAATACGCCATTGAATATGATATAATTTCAACTCCTTAAATCTTCTGTTGACATAAAACTATAATTTCTGCAAATATAGTTTTATGAAGAATTTGTTTTATGGTTAATTTCAAAAATTTGCCAAAATCAATTATAAGATGCATACACCTTATATTATCCACTGTGCATTGGAGTCCTTTTTGGAGTTTTTAGATTGTGAATACTTTTATTAGTTTCTGATAAAAGTCTCGTTTCAGTTATGTCTTTAGTTTCATCTATTATCATGTAGTCCTCCGACTCATTAGGACAAAGTTAATCATAGTACATTCTAGAAAAAGGTTCATTGAAATTCCTTACTTCTAGAAAACCACAAATTATCACAATTACACAGTAATATGGCAATAGAAAATGTCAAAATGGTTGTGGTTTAAAATGAGGGACAAATATATATCACTCTTGTTGCCTATTGAAAATTGTATTTTTTCTTTCACTCTGAAAACCAATTTTCAAAGGTTCGATATTACTTTTTTGAGAACTGTCATTTGTTTCATATTATTACAGATATGATCTGTGTGAGTTAAGAAATGAAATGTGTGTGCTTTGAAAATCGGCAATTTTAAATTATTCGATCAGTTAACCGACCAAAATTAATCCGTTAACCGATTAACAGGTTAATCGATTGAGTACCTTAGGACCTAGTATTGACAGGATTAAGTAGTAACATAAAGTTTTATTTAAAATTTATTGAATTCCCGATTATTGATATATTCACTGAAATTTATTGTTGGGGGATAAGCTAGTTCCTATGCTCATTTCACTGGCTACTTAGGCCAGATCATCAGGAAACCTTTTCCCAAAAGGCTTTAGAAAAACTAAAGATATTATACAAATAAAACTATAGAGTGAATGAGAATTGCATATACTCAAGCTTTATTCGTAAAGATATCAAAGCTTAAACAAAACACCAACAATAAACATTGATTTTATATTTTCTTACATTCTACACTATAATTGTTTGGTTATTTTCTTATTTTTTTAACTTTAAGGAACATTTTATAAGTAATATTTAAAATAATATTTGTTTAACTATAACGAAATTCTGTAAAACATTTATTCGGACTAAAGAAAACTATACATTTTTGACATACAACAAGCTGGCCATATTTATACATACAGTCTTCACCTGCAATATATTTCTAAAACGCTGTTTGATTATAAAAATGAAAGACTCCCTCACAAATTATCAAATATAATTATTTCAAGAAATATCTTTTGGTTTAAAGATATGAAACAAAAGATGCAGGAATTAAATATTCAAACTATAATCTCTGAAAGTAGCAAAACAATTTGCAACGACAACTGCATAAGCATTATTGAGACCATGAAGACTAGAATTCATCATGATCATGAAATAAAAGCAGCTAGTAGTCAACGAATTATTTATAAATTTTTGGACTTTCACAAAGGTCAATGCTATTGTAATGAATTCTACATTCAGGATCAAATAAGCTACATAATAAAGGCAAGAGCTGATCTGTTGTGGCTGAATGGTAATCAGCAGGGCAAGGATTTCTATGCAAATGCATGTTTGTAGTCAGTAACTCAAAATCACTTTTGACAATTTATCTTTCCGAATTGAAGAATTTGCAACAAAATGGCATCGATTTGTTGTTGCATATTTTTGCATATTTTGTTATAAATCCATATTTTGCATATTTTTCTTTTAAATGCATATATTTAGCATATTTTCCATTTTATTGCATATTTCATTTTCTTTTGGACATATTTTTATATCAGTGTACACTGTACATACATATATTTGGGAACTCTATTTAGTGTTGTAAAAATAGTAAATATATTGACACTAGAATTATATTGTTGGAAGAAAAAGTCAACTTTTCAATTTATGAATCGATTTTTTAGCTTTCGACTTTTCGACTTTGTTCTCTTTGTGACACATAATATTAAAGCCAATTAGCATTTCTGTGCTCAAATTACATCTTTATTTCTGAAAATGTTACTAAACTACAGGGATTCAATTCGCTGAATGCACAAGTAAAATTAATTGATGATGCTGCCAATAAAATTAATGTAAACGGAGAAATTTCTTACCAAATTAAAACAAAACTAAAGAATATTTTACAGAAAAATACTGGATTTCATATAATAAAAAAAATTTTTGACAATTAGATTTTAATTAAGAAAATCAAATTGAAAATGAATATTCTCCAATTGAACTGGCTTCATTTAAATATGCACCTTTAACTTCTGTTGACGTTGAGCGTACATTTTCAATGTATTAAAGCTGTTTTCATCCGAACAGACAAAGTTTTATTTTTTGAAATTTAAAAAAAAAATTTATTTGTTTATACAAATAGAAATCTAAATTAAGTAATTTTGTAACATGAAAATAAATAACTGACTGATTTCTTTTAATATAAATATTGTATAATTTACATACATACTTGAATTTTCTTATTTTTACTTTGAGTCATTTTTAGTGCATATTTTCTCTCTTTATAGTGCATATTATAAGCGCATATTTTTAATTTTTTAGTGCATGAAAATCCTTGCCTTGGTAATCAGTATAGAGAGGAAACGTCAAGACTATGCTCATTATGTAATATGAATGAAGTAGAAACAACCCAACATTTTATTGGAAGATGTCCCATATTTAACTATATTCGAATACAGTGTTTTGGTAAAATAATATTAAATGATGCAGAAATTATTCAAATTCTTAATGGTGAAGATATTTTTTGGACAAGTCTTTATAACTATATAAAAAATGCTCTGAAATATAGATCTATGTTAATAAAGGAATTTAACTATTAATTTTGAATAATTGTAGTTACAGCTGTGGGTTTTTTGTTAAACCATGCTGTTTAATCTTTATTTTAATATGTAATTTGTTTATAAAAATACTTATTGTAAACAATAATTAATATGAAAAAATAAAGAATCTATCTATCTAGACATAAATCAAAGGACCTAATTACATGGCGATCGGTCCATAATTGCTCATAGGATTTCCCGAATCCCGGAACTTTTCGGGATTAACAAATACCGGAAAACTACGAGGCTTGATATTTAAAGAAGATTTTTGAAGCTCCCAAAATACGTAGAAAGCTAAATTATAATACTAATCTCGCTTGAAATCCAAACGGAGCCAGATTTTTTAATTTTAATCAGGGGGCAGCAGGTCTCCATTGAGAGACTTATAAACAAGTTTATTAATAAATTCGCGTTGACTATGAACAATTTTTTGTTATAAAATAAAACAATACTTTTATGTTTTATTTTCAATATTAATATAGGGATGAATTAAACATTTTCGACAAAAATTGTGCAGTTTCAATTGTAAATAACTTTTAAACTGCCTTATAAATTTTTACACGATTGGACAGATAGTAATGATAATGTACGTTTTCCTAAAAATTATTTTACTTTGCACAAAGTACATATGCTCAATACAAAAGTTATAAAATTTTCAGTTTTGTTATGGATTTCTCACTGTTATAAAGTTCAGAATACGGGTATAAATATGAAATGAGTTTTGTGTCAAATTTATTTTAATTCAATGCATTAGTTTTTGCTTTATTATATTTTTACTTAAATATATTAACGAAATAAATAGTTTTTATTGTTGAATTTGATGTTTTTTAACATTAAACTAAAATCCCGGGGTCCCGAAAAATCCCAGGTAAGCATACCTATTGACTGCACAGCATAATAAAAAAAAACCAAAATATTGAGGCGTTCGTTGAAAATAACACCAGAAATACCTAGAAATGTTGTCTCTAACGTATCTCTACTGACGTTTAAAGGAAAGTCGTCGACATTTTAACTAGTGCAATTGTCTATCTAGAAAGAGTGTTGACATAACATAAGTCTGTTTTTACACACAGCAAGTTTTCTTGCCGCAAGTATGCGTTTATAGGAGAGAGAGGAAAGCAGAGGGGTACACACTTGCTGTTCGAATCTCTTTTGTTATTTCATACGAACTATGACTTGCTGTGCGTAAACAGACGAGCAATTTAAAAAAAAAATTAATTGTTGTGTGTAAAAGCAGATTAACAGAATTATTCACCAGATATCAGCAATGAGCATGACTCAAAATTTCTTGTACTTATGCGCGTTTATAATTTATAACAATTTTGTAGAGACTCATATCCATTCACAAAGTTTGAGGTAATCATCATACTCATACTTAACAATATTTATGACGTCTATAGACTATGCAAAATAAGTATGATTTGAATATGAGCATTAAAATGCTCATTATGAGGTTGTGTGTTTCAGTGTTGCCGAATTCTGTATAATTACACAAAAAAAAAAAAAAAAAAAAACATGCATGAGTCTCCTAAGTTCCTAAAATTAAAAGTCAGGCTGAGGTTTTTTATGAATCAAACAGACTTGAGTTCGTATGAGTATGATGTTGACGTCGGATTCATATTTAATGCTACGCATACTTATAAATCAATGTTATTGAGAATATGAGTACGTCAGAGTAGTTTAATTTCAATGATGGCTACTCACTAATTTCATAAGTGCGTATGAATAGCAAAAAAGTGATGCATTGCTGATCTCTGTTATCCACCTATCTAAACACGATAAAATTTGTTGTGCAGGCAATGTCATATGTACACCGATATTTCTTAAAAAACTATGATTTGTTTATAAAATTGAATTTTCGCGAAATTTTCCATTCCAGTCGCTCGAATTTCTGTAGTTTTTCAACTTTTTGAATTTCAATTCTTGTGCGAATAAATCTGATAAATTAGTTAAGAAAATTTTGACTACCGATATGTATGTCGGCAAATAATGTTTACAGGGTATATTATACTACATACATTTCCATTGTATACATTAGACTGTCCACTATTTGTATGGGGGAAAAAAAATGTCGGAATCTTGTTGGTCTTAACCCCACAAAATGATTCCCCTTTCCAGATATTGAGATAGCCGAAATTTGAGCTCGATTAAACGACGTTAACCCGTGCTGCTCGTCGCTCAAAGTTTGAAAAAATCAACATTTTTGGCCAAAAAGCTAACATAAGAAGCTATAACTCCAGAACGGTAAATAACAGAAACACGATTAGTATCTCAAAACAAAGCTAATATTGTTCTTCAAAATTTATTTTATATACATTATTCTTGTTACTTTAAGCCAAACAGAGTTACAACAGCTTTTGTCTCCAAAAACGTGACCTAGTCGCGGTAGGAGCATACTTCGTATATTTTGATATTATGTGAAAAATGTTGCTAGTAAGTAAATATTTTTATATTTTATTGTTATTGAATCATAATGTACATCGATTTAGTATTTCAAAAAGATATAAAACACAAAAATTGGTTGAGAAATGTAAAAGTTATTAAAAATTCCCCAGGCCATTAATGTGTCTCAGAGCACTTGATTATGATATGTGGAAAAAAATTTTACTTATTTTAAAACTATACGAATAAAACTATTTTATTACATAAAATATACCTATTTTTGCTCAAATATAAGTTTTTTTTCCTTAAAATATAACGTGAATCTGTTCTCAGCTATGGTCAAAAAAAATTTTTTTTTTAGACGACAGTTTCAAAACACCATTTTCAGTTTTTTTTAAACTTTGTTAAACAAATTTTTAAATTTTTTAAATATCACCGGGGGGTTTATGGTCAATAGATTAGGGAACAAAACAGTGAAAAAATTAGGTCAATACCTCTTATAGTTCAGGTGTACCTGCGGTTTGAATTCTGCGGATTTCGCGAAAAACTCATTTTTTTGGAATATTTTAGAAAATATGTCATAATTTTTTATTGTTATACATTTTAACCAAAATATTTACAGAATATTATTTCTCAGATATTAAAAAATATGTCCCTGAAGTTATATATAAATCGGGAAATCCTAAGGCGTAAACTTTGGAGGTCAAAGGTCAAATTTCGCAATATTTGGAAATTCACATTGAAACATATGGAAATAATCTTTATTTGTCGACCATATTTACTAAAATTACAGGATTTTATGGTATATGTTCCGATATTTAGAATAACATAAAAAAAATATCAAATTAACCCTTTAAAGCATTTGGGTCAAATATGTCCCCAAAGTTAATAAAATCAATTTTAATAAATTTAAAAATAAAAAAATGAATATAATTTATATTCAGAAAAAAAAAATAATAATTAACCCTTTGGATAATTTTTTTATGTTATTCTAAATATCGGACCATATACCATAAAATCCTGTAATTTTAGTAA
Organism: Calliphora vomitoria; assembly: GCA_942486065.2. Lineage (NCBI taxonomy): Eukaryota > Metazoa > Arthropoda > Insecta > Diptera > Calliphoridae > Calliphora > Calliphora vomitoria. The sequence goes on from OW818032.2 coordinate 4,937,779, forward strand.
ATATGGTCGACAAATAAAGATTATTTCCATATGTTTCAATTAAATTTCCAAATATTGCGAAATTTGACCTTTGACCTCCAAAGTTTACGCCTTAGGATTTCCCGATTTATATATAACTTCAGGGACATATTTTTTAATATCTGAGAAATAATATTCTGTAAATATTTTGGTTAAAATGTATAACAATAAAAAATTATAACATATTTTCTAAAATATTCCAAAAAAAAATGAGTTTTTCGCGAAATCCGCAGAATTCAAACCGCAGGTACACCTGAACTATAAGAGGTATTGACCTAATTTTTTCACTGTTTTGTTCCCTAATCTATTGACCATAAACCCCCCGGTGATATTTAAAAAATTTAAAAATTTGTTTAACAAAGTTTAAAAAAAACTGAAAATGGTGTTTTGAAACTGTCGTCTAAAAAAAAATTTTTTTTTGACCATAGCTGAGAACAGATTCACGTTATATTTTAAGGAAAAAAAACTTATATTTGAGCAAAAATAGGTATATTTTATGTAATAAAATAGTTTTATTCGTATAGTTTTAAAATAAGTAAAATTTTTTTCCACATATCATAATCAAGTGCTCTGAGACACATTAATGGCCTGGGGAATTTTTAATAACTTTTACATTTCTCAACCAATTTTTGTGTTTTATATCTTTTTGAAATACTAAATCGATGTACATTATGATTCAATAACAATAAAATATAAAAATATTTACTTACTAGCAACATTTTTCACATAATATCAAAATATACGAAGTATGCTCCTACCGCGACTAGGTCACGTTTTTGGAGACAAAAGCTGTTGTAACTCTGTTTGGCTTAAAGTAACAAGAATAATGTATATAAAATAAATTTTGAAGAACAATATTAGCTTTGTTTTGAGATACTAATCGTGTTTCTATTATTTACCGTTCTGGTGTTATAGCTTCTTATGTTAGCTTTTTGGCCAAAAATGTTGATTTTTTCAAACTTTGAGCGACGAGCGGCACGGGTTAACGTCGTTTAATCGTGCTCAAATTTCGGCTATCTCAATATCTGGAAAGGGGAATCGTTTTGTGGGGTTAAGACCAACAAGATTCCAAAATCGATTTTTTGTGGACAGTCTAGTATACATATATATTTTTTAATTACTTTTTTTCAATTCATTATCTTTTTTTTTTCTTTCAAAAAATAATACAAATGTACTTACTCTTACTATGTTTGTGTAAGTGTATTTGTGCATATTTTGTAGCATATTTTAAGGCTTGAGGATAGAAAAATGTTGTTTGTTTGTTTACTGACTGGTTGGCTGGTTGGTTGGTTGCTAGTTTCTTCCCTTCTTGATTTTGGTATGATTTGTTGCATTATGTTCTACTTCTTCTATATAAATTTAGTTTTATCATTTCATTTACGAGTAAAAACAATATTTAAGTAAAATAAAACTGAATAAAGAAGGAAAATCTTTCTGTCTAACCAAGTGACGTTAGTTATGATGGTTATTAATCAACTAGATTTTCATCGTATTTTGTTGTTTTTCATTTTTTTGCCTAACTTTTAATGGAATTTTGATTGTATTGTTGCAAAATGTAATTATTTTTATTAAAACATTTCTATAGCCTACTTTTAGGTGGTAAAAGTGGTAAAAAAAATTAAAGCAAAATTATTTTATGGTTTCAGCCATCCATCACAAAACAATATTTTTTTTTTTTATTATAAAGCAATAAGTTCAGTGTTGTAGCCAAAACATCATGTATAAAGGCAATGACAATAACTTAATTTCAGAGAAAATTTTCGTAACTTTGAAATTTTATTGGATACAAAATAGACATTGGTCTAAGTCTATAAGTTTTTTCACTAACAATTCCAAGTTAATTCCTAAAATTTCGAAACATTTTACAATTCTCCCCCTCCTTAACTACATCCCTGCATTTCTCTGTTGTAGCATAGATTCGCTGCAATCTATAGAGGAAACAAGCAATGCAGAAAGAGAAGAGAGACTATTTATATAAAAAAAATGTAATTATCCTAATGAAGTTGTTGGCACGTTGATATCAAATGATAACAACCTTATTACAAATTGAGGCTAAACTAAATATGATTCCATTAAAAACATAAAGAGTTAATTAAAATTATTACCACCACCAACCGCCTGAAACAGCAGATGCATTCAAGCTAGAGGTTAAAATATTAAAATATACATAAGTACATAATTAATTTCACTGTGAGACAAAAGAGCAGAACAGTAGAAATACTTAAAAAAAGAAATTGACATTTTAAAAATTGAAAATAAATTCCCTGCAGAAAATTGCTGTAAATTGTTTTAAACGCATTGAAATTATTAAAAAAATATCTGAAAATTATTGAAGCCTTCCATGTTTGTGCGAAGTTTCAATGTGGATACTTATTACCTATAATATGACACACCGTAGGTCCAATTTTGACGTAAATGGAAATAATAAACCACAAGACCAATTAAAATAAAATTATAAACAGGTTGTAAAATTAGATCACATCAAATGCAGGGGACGAACATGATCGAATGTTTACACATCAGAGAAATAAATATAAGAATTAATCTTTTGGTCAATTCACAAGGTCATGACATGATTATGCTATTGTCATAATGTCCTAATATTTCTCGAATCGGCGGCTCGGCTTAACCGACTCTTAGGTGTTCGGCGCAGATCTCTGCTGCTTGGTTACGATAACACAATAAACATAGTGTTACGAATGTGCAAAAGCGATTTGAATTTAACGGTCTGTAACGACTGCCTGCAACATTCATGATGTTTATAAGCACGTCCATTAGTAGAAGCTTTTACTCATCAACAATGTTGATGGCAGGCGGTTACTAGCATTGTTTACAAGTGTGGCAACACTAAATGTTTAAGCTGCTAAAACTAACATCGAAAGCTTTAGAATTCGATTGTACTAGTTTGTCCGTTGAGATCACTGTAGAAGATTCACGATAGATGGCGTGTGTATAAATAGTGGAAGAGGTTGCAGTCGTGAGTGAGTTTATCATAGGCGCTGAGTTAACATCAACTGCCTTGTACATTTGAGTATGTATATTATAAAGTGTGTGTGCATTTCTGCGAATTGATAAACGTGTATAAAGAAACTGAGTGACTATTTGAACTGTTGTTGTTGTACATTTTAAATAAATAATGAGTTGTTACAAATTTTAAACTACTAAATGGCTTTTTATTTGCAATCAGAAGTATCCGGTTTATTTAAAGGAAATACACCAACGTTTTAAAAAGGTTAAAACGTTACAATAGCATACGGAGTAGTATTATTTTATGACATTTTTTGCTTGAATAGCAATAACAACATTTTTAAACCATTGTGAAATATTAGGACATTACGACAATATGACATGATAAGAGATCTTGTGAATTGGCCATGTGTTTAATTTATTCAGACCACTGTTTTAATGTTAAAGCTTTTAAAAATTTTGGAATTTAAATCCAATTTGGCTAATTTTGAACTTTTTTAAACTAGGCAATAAAGTAAAAATAAATCCTGTATACAGTACTAATTTAGTTATTACAATTTAAGAGATACTGACAAATAATGTAATGAACGAAAACTAAAAATTTTTATTCCCGCATTTCGAAAATTTCATACAAATAATGGTCTGAATATTGAAGAAAGAAACAAAAACAAGGCGATGAAATATCAATATCGAAACAGTGCGTGAGAGTTTGATCACATCAAGAGGATTTTTACAGCGTAAACTCACTGGAAAGATGCATATCCATGCTTACAAAGTTCATGGTCTAATGACCATGCACAGCGAATAGAGTTCGTTGAATGGATTATTGAATACCAACAAGAGGATGCTGAATTTTTGAGCAAAATCATCCACAACATGTCACTGTTTTGTGCGGCATTGGACCATATATTAGGCTGGTAAAGCAGTGACTGATACTGGTGCTCGATATCATAATTTTAGAGTGAACGTCATGTGGATTTAATTTTATGAGGTTATTTGATGCCCAAAAGTCTATGCAAACAAGTGCATAGAAGGAGGAAATTCAACAATGCCTTAACGAAATTGCTGCACATTTATGTGAAAAATTTCGTCAAACGTGTAGGTATCTGCCAGTAAAGTCATACAAACCATTTTTTTATAATTTGTTCCATAGATGACAGCTAGATAGGTAACTGAGAGTCAAAAACCTAAGTCTTTTGTCAAAATCCTAATTCATGAGAATGTATTGCTATGTATTCTGTTATTGTATCACCCTCCTTCCTTTCTATGTTCTTTTAACTAAATTGAAAGGCCAAAGTGTTCAGCTGTCACAACCTTGCATTTAAACAAGATGGTTATATTAACAAATAATTTGTCTAGAACATCCTCAATAATATTAGCAACCACTGCATTTTAAGTCAAGTTTAGAAGATACATATATATTATTTAAATTGTTAAATTGTTCATATGAAAAAGAATTTTCAATAAAATTTAATAAAATGTGAGTATTTATATATTTTAAACAGAATATAATAAGAAAATTGTGTGTATAAATTTAGGATCCAGTGCAGGCCACCAAGATTTGTAAGATATTCAGACCAAATTGGATCCAATTGTTACTGGAAAACCGTTCATTTACTTTTTACAATTTTTGAGAATTTAAGAGAGTAATTTTGTAAATTTTGATATCATTCTCTCGTTGGAAGTATTTACTGGGAAAGTAAATGAACAGACCTAATATCTCAAAAAATTACTTATTTATGATTATAAATTGTACCAAATCTGTAATGCATTAACAGATTTCACAAATATTTAAAACCAACAATTTTTAATTTTCCGGCTCTTAAGTAAAAGGAAACACGGCTCCCGGCAACAGGCATCTGTCAGTTGACTCCTGTCAAAATTTTAACAAGCTGAGAGAGACATTTAGTTTGTATTTGACAGCCATTGATAGCAGACTACCTCGTGACTTGAGAAATTGGAAAAAAGCGAATTTCGTCTGCTCATTAAGCATTATCTTTTGCGGTAAAAATCCATGACTCAAATAAAGGTTAAGCTTGATAAATACTATGGGAACTCTGCACCATCAATTTCAATGGTAAAAAGTGGTTTTCTGAATTGCCGTACAAGCACGGAAGATGCCGAACGTTCTGGACACCCAGTTGAGGTCTCTACAACCGATACAATTGAAAAAAATCACGTTATGGTGTTGGCCGATTGCAGATTGAAATTGCGAGAGATTGTGGAAGCCAGGTATAAAAAAGGGAATTGCAGGTACTTTTTCGAACTAGTAGTACTATTTGAATATTTTATAACGATGGACCTAGAAACGCGAATTCAAAACGGATAATAAATGTTACTATTTCTTTATTGTAAAGGTACTTTTTGAATATTTTATAATAATAAACCTTAAAATTGAATATTAGGCACAAATTATTCTGAATGAGTTAGATATCACGAAAGGTGATTATATCTTACCTTTCTTTTGAATTTCCTATAATAATGGACACAGAAATATGAAATTAAACATTCATGATGCTGAGTAGGAATACAAAATGTCTTTATGGTTTAATTCTAAGACTTAATACGTTTAGAATGAGCTAGAATCTACATTACAATGAATCAATAAACATGAAACTAGAGACATGTTTTCCTGAATTAGTATTAATTCATAAAGGGATACTTAATAGTACAATGTCTTTCCTCTAATTGGGGTGGCGAAGCGCACCGGCTCAGCTAGTACTCCATACTTTTATCGGATATTTGAAAATAACTAAGACTTTGTTACAAAAATGTTGCATTATTTAGCCTGAAACATAATCTGAAGCAATTATTGTAATACAATTTAAAAAATGTAAACAAATCTTAAGATATTTTTACCGAACTGTGTTTAGAGATATTGGATGAATAATTGGATGAAAAAGTTTGTTTCTCATTTCTAAATTTTGAATTTTTCTAGTGAAAATAGATTAAAAGTGAAAACCGAAGAATAATTGTCGGTTTCGGTTTTAGGCCTTGAAAAACCGCGGTTTCGGTTAAAACCGAATTGGAAACTCTAGTTTAAACTGACTTTATTTAATTTTTTAATTTAATTGGTATGTTTTAGGCTAAAATTGCGGCGAAAACTAAGCTCACAATTAGCATGTAGTATGAAATGAATTTGACTCTGATTGTTTTTTTGCTATTATCAAATTGTTTATTAAAACCGAATATATATTTTTTATTTATTTTTTTAGTTTTTGTATACATATATTTACAGAATATACATTGTTTTACTATAAGAGAAAAATCTGTCACGTACGGTATGTCACGTACGATATTAAATTTTATTTATTATAAAATCATCCAAAGGTTATTTTTATTTAAATATGACAGATTGTAAAGGAAAAATATTTGGTTTAGTGTAAGAAATTAAAAGAAAACCTAACGCCTCTCACGATTCGGAAATTTTTGCATATTTCTACATGTACCTCAATATGACTTCCGTTTTATGTCACGTACGATATACCCTTATTTCGCTCGATATTTTGGACAACAATGTTTCGAAAGAACTTATTACTTTTTTAAAATATAGTACCCTCTGAATGGAACATAAAGACCAAATTATTTTTCAGATACTCTTATTTTTGCAAAATCTATTCCACTCTATAGGCGTACAAACGTCACGTACGATGACATGGAATTGCCCATATGTAAAAAATAGAAATTTGTATTCCCAACACATTCTAGCAAGGTTCTAGGTTATGAAGCTAATCGTTTATTACAATCTAAATAAAAGTTTAAAATAAATGTGGTTAAATATGAAGTATGTATGTATCTCTTACTTTCATCTGTTTCTTTGTATTCTTAAAATCACCTTGTCGACGTATGAAATATATTAAATATAAAGAATATTACTTATACGTCGTTTAGAAATACATGTTTTGAAAACAAAATCTTACCGCATAACATACTCGAACTACGATCACCTGACTCGTGTCCCTATTCCGGGGAGTACTGGAATTGGTCCAAGATTATTGTAAATGTTAAAGCGTTAATTTCGCTATAAAAATACATACTTTCAATTTGAGATGTATTGTTGGTGCGACAGATGACAATGCTGGTCCCCTGTGCTATGATTTATAAAACCAAAAGCAAATAAAAAACATTAACTAAAAATATAATCAAACAACAAAGTATTTTATTGTTGTTGTATTTGTATTGTCCTTATTGTTATCATTTCATTATGGATTTCATTTTAATTTTCCTATTTCTGCTTCGTTTTTATTTATTATATCTTTCCTCCTCTGCTACTATTTCCCTCTCTCTCTCACTAGTACTCTCTGTATTCATAATACATACATACATTCATACATATGTATTTATGTTTAAAAATATTGTGTGTATAAATAATAATGTTGTTGTTTTTATTTTGTTGTTGTTGTTGCTGTTATTGTTTTTTATTAATATTAATACCCGTGGAAATTTTACGCCTTTGTTACCACGTTATGGTTTGTTGTATAGTAAATAATTAAAAATTCTAATTAAGCTGTGATTTAACACCAGAAATGAATTTTATTGTCTTTTGTGGCGCTTTGATATTTATTTTTTTTTTCCTTACCATACAAAAAAAAAACAACACAACCCAACATGAGTATGAAAATTTGCTGTTTTTTGTTTTAAGTCCTGGTGGCTTCCTCCCAGCATTTACCAGACTTGTCGCTATAGATTGTTAAAACAAAATACGAAAAAAAGGGAATAATATCTTCTTCCTTGTAAACTTCCATGTAAAATTTGCAAACTGTTGTTTATTTTATTCCTTCATGTTCTTGTTATAAAAATACCTCAAAATTAATTCATCAAGTTTATCTACTGTTGTTGTCGTTGTTGCAGCGCGTTGACATCATTGTAAAATTTACAATGTAAATCCATGAACATATTTTGTACGACTGTCGTCGTCATATATTGTATGCCAATCAAAAATCAGCTACTTTGATATATATGCATTTATGAATATGTATTTTTAAATATGTATATGTAAAATCGGAGCTATCCTTTTAGGGTATAGTATGTCAAGTCGGACTAATTTTATAATGAGATGACAGGGCCTTAGTCACATAATGCAAACAATATTTATTGAAATATATGGGGCATTTCACGTCAAGTGAACCAACTTTTGAAATCGATGTCTTCCGATCGGGATGAAATTTGCACCAATGTTAGTTCTATTGGATAGTAATTCGGACACAATTTTTCAACAAGATCGGTCAAGAACTCTCTGAGTTATAGGAGGTCAAAATTTGACATTTTGGCCAAACAGGTGTTTTTTCTTATCCATATAACTTATTACCTATTGTTCTTAGCAAAATGTGTCCCAAATAGTTTAGATAGCTATTTATGCAATCTTTGGAAAAAAAAAATTAAAAAAAATTAATAAAATATTTTTGACTTTTTTTTAAAAAAATCAAAAACATTTTTGACTTTTTTTTCAAAATGGGCCCTTTTTATTTTTTTTTTTTTATTTTTTTAAGAAAGCTTAGGTCTTTTCCTAAACGACCTATATGGTCGCTTAGTGGGATGCGAGTGGGATATCTATCAAAAAAAATATTTTGTAACTCAAGATATGAAATTTTTTGACTTTTTTTGCAAAATCAAAAACTTTGTTGACTTTTTTTAAAAAAATGGACCAATTTTTTAATTTTTTTTTTTTGCTCAGAAGAAAGCTTATGTGTTTTTCTTTAACACCTTTTTTGTCGCTTAGTGGGATGCGAGTGGGATATCTATCAAAAAAATGTTTTGTAACTCAAGACATAAAATTTTTTACTTTTTTTTGCAAAATCAAAAACTTTTTTGACTTTTTTTTCCAAAATGGACCCTTTTTTTAATTATTTTTTTTTTCTCAAAAAAAAGCTTAGGTCTTTTCCTTTAAAACCTTTTTGGTCGCTTAGTGGGATGCGAGTGGGATATCTATCAAAATAAATATTTTGTAACTCAAGACAAAGGTTTTTAAATTTTTAGGATATGCACTATTTTGATTTTTTTCATATTTATGTGTAAACCTTAAAAATTAAACTCACGCGGAGAAACTAGACACATTAGCCTTTCCGATGGTATGTAACAACCTAACTAAAATTTCATAGCCTCGATACTGTAATACCCATAATATGTTAACCTCAGGAATAAAAATCACTTTTTATACCCTACACCACCATAGTGGGGAGGGTATATTAAATTTTTGCAGATGTTTGTAATACCCAAAAATATTAGTCTAGCCCACCTAAAACTATACCGATCGACTCAGAATCGCTTTGTGAGTCGACTAAACGATGTCCGTCCGTCCGTCTGGCTGGCTGGTTGTCCATGTAAACCTTGTGCGCAGAGTACAGGTCGCAATTTTGAAGATATTTCGATAAAGTTTGGTACATATAATTTGTTCGGCCCAAGGACCAAGCCTATTGAAACTGGCTGAAATCGGTCCATTATTTCACCTAGCCCCCATACAAATGTCCTCCTGAAAGTGGACTTTATCGGTCACAAATGTTTAATTTATATAGGTATCTACACAAGTTTTTCTCCAAATAAGTTTTATATATACGGAATTCATGTCACCAAATTTTATTATGATCCGTCCATAATTAGTCATAGCTCCCATATAAGGCCTGCTTCCGATAATCACTTTAACGAGCATAAATCTCCTAAAAATGTTGGTATACACATAAAATGCAACATAAATAACTTTCATATAGACATTAATAACACCACCTAATTTCATGATGATCGGTCCATAATTTGACATAGCTCCCATATAAGGTCCACTTCCAAAAATCGCTCACGAATATAAATTATTGCGCTGAAAACTACCTATAGGATTGAATAAAAAAGCCGCAAGATGCAAAACTCAGACAAATTTTGGGGGCGGAAAATTAATAGCGGTCGGCCTCACATTGCACCCCTCCAGTGGCTATTATCGGTCAGTTGTAGTGGTTTTTTTAAGGTTTGAAATATGAAAATATGAAAAAAAATCAATTTAAAACCTTTGTCTTGAGTTACAAAACATTTATTTTTATAGTTATCCCACTCGCATCCCACTAAGCGACCATAAAGGTTTTAAAGGAAAAGACCTAAGCTTTCTTTTGAGAAAAAAATAAAGAAATAAAAAAGGGTCCATTTTGGAAAAAAAGTCAAAAAAGTTTTTGATTTTGCAAAAAAAAAAGTAAAAAATACATAAGCTTTCTTCTGAGCAAAAAAAAAAATTTAAAAAATGGGTCCATTTTTTTAAAAAAAGTCAACAAAGTTTGGGATTTTGCAAAAAAAGTCAAAAAATTTCATATCTTGAGTTACAAAATATTTTTTTTGATAGATATCCCACTCGCATCCCACTAAGCGACCATATAGGTCGTTTAGGAAAAGACCTAAGCTTTCTTAAAAAAAATAAAAAAAAAAAATAAAAAGGGCCCATTTTGAAAAAAAAGTCAAAAATGTTTTTGATTTTTTAAAAAAAAAGTCAAAAATATTTTATTAATTTTTTTTAATTTTTTTTTTCCAAAGATTGCATAAATAGCTATCTAAACTATTTGGGACACATTTTGCTAAGAACAATAGGTAATAAGTTATATGGATAAGAAAAAACACCTGTTTGGCCAAAATGTCAAATTTTGACCTCCTATAACTCAGAGAGTTCTTGACCGATCTTGTTGAAAAATTGTGTCCGAATTACTATCCAATAGAACTGACATTGGTGCAAATTTCATCCCGATCGGAAGACATCGATTTCAAAAGTTGGTTCACTTGACGTGAAATGCCCCATATACTACACTGGCAAAATATGTTATTTTGGTGAGCGATAATTTCATAAATCCAATGAACGGTTATTTATCAAGCTACCGACGATTTTTAAAAAATGATCTATGGTAAATGAATAATTCAAATATGAATTTTGGTAAGAAATATGAGATATCACAAATGAAGCTCCTTTTCTTGATTTGACGCTTATTTACAAAGATATCAGCGATTAAAGAATTTTTGTGATTTTCATATAAAAATCGAATTTTGGTTAGAAATATGAATGATCACAAATGAAGCTTGTTTTCTTGATTAAACGCTTATTTACAAAGATATCAGCGATTAAAGATTTTCGTGTAAAAATCGATTTTTGGTTAGAAATATGAGTGATCACAAATGAAGCCCCTTTTCTTGATTAAACGCTTATTTAAAAAGATATCAGCGATTAAAGAATTTTTGTGATTTTCATACAAAAATTGATTTTTGGTTAGAAATATGAGTGATCACAAATGAACCCCCTTTTCTTGATTAAACGCTTATTTACAAAGATATCAGCGATTAAAGAATTTTTGTGATTTTCATATAAAAATCGATTTTTGGTTAAAAATATGAGTGATCACAAATGAAGCTTGTTTTCTTTATTAAACGCTTATTTACAAATATATCAGCGATTAAAGAATTTTTGTGATTTTCATATAAAAATCGATTTTTGGTTAGAAATATGAGTGATCACAAATGAAGCTTGTTTTCTTTATTAAACGCTTATTTACAAAGATATCAGCGATTAAAGAATTTTTGTGATTTTCATATAAAAATCGATTTTTGGTTAGAAATATGAGTGATCACTAATGAAGCTTGTTTTCTTGATTAAACGCTTATTTACAAAGATATCAGCGATTAAAGATTTTCATATAAAAATCGATTTTTGGTTAGAAATTGAGTGATCACAAATGAAGCTTGTTTTATTGATTAAACGCTTATTTACAAAGATATCAGCGTTTAAAAGAATTTTTGTGTTAGAAACATGAGTGATCACAAATGAGGCTTGTTTATTTGATTAAACGCTTATTTACAAAGATATCAGCGATTAAAGATTTTCATATAAAAATCGATTTTTGGTTAGAAATATGAGTGATCACAAATGAAGCTTGTTTTCTTGATTAAACGCTTATTTACAAAGATATCAGATATTAAAGATTTTTTGTGATTTTCATATAAAAATCGATTTTTGATTAAACGCTTATTTACAAAGATATCAGATATTAAAGATTTTTTGTGATTTTCATATAAAAATCGATTTTTGGTTAGAAATATGAGTGATCACAAATGAAGCTTGTTTTCTTGATTAAACGCTTATTTACAAAGATATCAGCGATTAAAGATTTTCATATAAAAATAGATTTTTGGTTAGAAATATGAGTGATCACAAATGAAGCTTGTTTTCTTGATTAAACGCTTATTTACAAAGATATCAGCGTTTAAAATAATTTTTGTGATTTTCATATAAAAATAGATTTTTGGTTAGAAATATGAATGATTACAAATGAAGCTTGTTTTCTTGATTAAACGCTTATTTACAAAGATATCAGCATTTAAAGATTTTCATATCGATTTTTGGTTAGAGATATGAGTGATCACAAATGAAGCCCCTTTTCTTGATTAAACGCTTATTTACAAAGATATCAGCGATTAAAGATTTTCATATAAAAATCGATTTTTGGTTAGAAATATGAGTGATCACAAATGAAGCCCCTTTTCTTGATTAAACGCTTATTTACAAAGATATCAGCGTTTAAAAGAATTTTTGTGATTTTCATATAAAAATCAATTTTTGGTTAGAAATATGAGTGATCACAAATGAAGCTTGTTTTCTTGATTAAACGCTTATTTACAAAGATATCAGATATTAAAGATTTTTTGTGATTTTCATATAAAAATCGATTTTTGGTTAGAAATATGAGTGATCACAAATGAAGCTTGTTTTCTTGATTGAACGCTTATTTACAAAGATTTCAGCGTTTTAAAGAATTTTTGTGATTTTCTTATAAAAATTGATTTTTGGTTAGAAATATGAGTGATCACAAATGAAGCTTGTTTTCTTGATTAAACGCTTATTTACAAAGATATCAGCGATTCAAGAATTTTTGTGATTTTCATATAAAAATCGATTTTTGGTTAGAAATATGAGTGATCACAAATGAAGCTTGTTTTCTTGATTAAACGCTTCGATTTTTGGTTAGAAATATGAGTGATCACAAATGAAGCTTGTTTTCTTGATTAAACGCTTAGTTACAAAGATATCAGCGATTAAATGATTTTTGTGATTTTCATATAAAAATCGATTTTTGGTTAGAAATATGAGTGATCACAAATGAAGCTTGTTTTCTTGATTAAACGCTTAGTTACAAAGATATCAGCGATTAAAGGATTTTTGTGATTTTCATATAAAAATCGATTTTTGGTTAGAAATATGAGTGATCACAAATGAAGCTTGTTTTCTTGATTAAACGCTTATTTACAAAGATATCAGCGATTAAAGAATTTTTGTGATTTTCATATAAAAATCGATTTTTGGTTAGAAATACGAGTGATCACAAATGAAGCCCCATTTTCTTGATTAAACGCTTAGTTACAAAGATATCAGCGATTAAAGGATTTTTGTGATATTCATATAAAAATAGATTTTTGGTTAGAAATATGAGTGATCACAAATGAAGCTTGTTTTCTTGATTAAACGCTTATTTACAAAGATATCAGCATTTAAAAGAATTTTTGTTATTTTCATATAAAAATCAATTTTTGGTTAGAAATACGAGTGTTCACAAATGAAGCCCCTTTTCTTGATTAAACGCTTATTTACAAACATATCAGCGATTAAAGAATTTTTGTGATAAAGAATTAAAGATTAAAGAATTTTCATATAAAAATCGATTTTTGGTTAGAAATATGAGTGATCACAAATGAAGCTTGTTTTCTTGATTCAACGCTTATTTACAAAGATATCAGATATTAAAGATTTTTTGTGATTTTCATATAAAAATCGATTTTTGGTTAGAAATATGAGTGATCACAAATGAAGCTTGTTTTCTTGATTAAACGCTTATTTACAAAGATATCAGCGTTTAAAAGAATTTTTGTGATTTTCATATAAAAATAGATTTTTGGTTAGAAATATGAATGATTACAAATGAAGGCCCTTTTCTTGATTAAACGCTTATTTACAAAGATATCAGCGATTAAAGAATTTTTGTGATTTTCATATAAAAATCGATTTTTGGTTAGAAATATGAGTGATCACAAATGAAGGCCCTTTTCTTGATTAAACGCTTATTTACAAAGATATCAGCGATTAAAGAATTTTTGTGATTTTCATATAAAAATCGATTTTTGGTTAGAAATATGAGTGATCACAAATGAAGCTTGTTTTCTTGATTAAACGCTTATTTACAAAGATATCAGCGTTTAAAAGAATTTTTGTGATTTTCATATAAAAATAGATTTTTGGTTAGAAATATGAATGATTACAAATGAAGCTTGTTTTCTTGATTAAACGCTTATTTACAAAGATATCAGCAATTAAAGATTTTCATATAAAAATAGGTTTTTGGTTAGAAATATGAATGATTACAAATGAAGCTTGTTTTCTTGATTAAACGCTTATTTACAAAGATATCAGCGATTAAAGAATTTTTGTGATTTTCATATAAAAATCGATTTTTGGTTAGAAATATGAGTGATCACAAATGAAGCTTGTTTTCTTGATTAAACGCTTATTTACAAAGATATCAGCGATTAAAGAATTTTTGTGATTTTCATATAAAAATCGATTTTTGGTTAGAAATATGAGTGATCACAAATGAAGCTTGTTTTCTTGATTAAACGCTTATTTACAAAGATATCAGCGTTTAAAAGAATTTTTGTGATTTTCATATAAAAATAGATTTTTGGTTAGAAATATGAGTGATTACAAATGAAGCTTGTTTTCTTGATTAAACGCTTATTTACAAAGATATCAGCGATTAAAGAATTTTTGTGATTTTCATATAAAAATCGATTTTTGGTTAGAAATATGAATGATCACAAATGAAGCTTGTTTTCTTGATTAAACGCTTATTTACAAAGATATCAGCGTTTAAAAGAATTTTTGTGATTTTCATATAAAAATCGATTTTTGGTTAGAAATATGAGTGATCACAAATGAAGCTTGTTTTCTTGATTGAACGCTTATTTACAAAGATATCAGCGATTAAAGATTTTCATATAAAAATCGATTTTTGGTTAGAAATATGAGTGATCACAAATGAAGCTTGTTTTCTTGATTAAACGCTTATTTACAAAGATATCAGCAATTAAAGATTTTCATATAAAAATCGATTTTTGGTTAGAAATATGAATGATCACAAATGAAGCTTGTTTTCTTGATTAAACGCTTATTTACAAAGATATCAGCGTTTAAAAGAATTTTTGTGATTTTCATATAAAAATCGATTTTTGGTTAGAAATATGAGTGATCACAAATGAAGCTTGTTTTCTTGATTGAACGCTTATTTACAAAGATATCAGCGATTAAAGATTTTCATATAAAAATCGATTTTTGGTTAGAAATATGAGTGATCACAAATGAAGCTTGTTTTCTTGATTAAACGCTTATTTACAAAGATATCAGCAATTAAAGATTTTCATATAAAAATCGATTTTTGGTTAGAAATATGAGTGATCACAAATGAAGCTTGTTTTCTTGATTAAACGCTTATTTACAAAGATATCAGCGTTTAAAAGAATTTTTGTGATTTTCATATAAAAATAGATTTTTGGTTAGAAATATGAATGATTACAAATGAAGCTTGTTTTCTTGATTAAACGCTTATTTACAAAGATATCAGCAATTAAAGATTTTCATATAAAAATCGATTTTTGGTTAGAAATATGAGTGATCACAAATGAAGCTTGTTTTCTTGATTAAACGCTTATTTACAAAGATATCAGCGTTTAAAAGAATTTTTGTGATTTTCATATAAAAATCGATTTTTGGTTAGAAATATGAGTGATCACAAATGAAGGGCATTTTCTTAATTAAACGCTTATTTACAAAGATATCAGCGTTTAAAAGAATTTTTGTGATTTTCATATAAAAATCGATTTTCGGTTAGAAATATGAGTTATCACAAATGAAGTTTGTTTTCTTGATTAAACGCTTATTTACAAAGATATCAGCGATTAAAGTATTTTTGTGATTTTCATATAAAAATCGATTTTTAGTCTGAAATATGAGTGATCACAAATGATGCTCCTTTTGTTTTATACTTATTTTCATAAAAGTACTCATCTAAACAATATCTTGTTCATATTTAAAACTAATTAATTAAATTTTAGACAACAATACTTTACACTCATCAAACTTTTCGTGGTGGAAACCTGAATCAGAACATAAAACAACAAGAACATACTATGAAAACGAATCCCCTGAGTTGCTAGAGAACTGTGTAGAAAAATGCATCAATTGTTGTTGTTCTCTCATTTGAAAATGCAATTTTCAACAGATTACATTAAATGTTCAACCAACAACAGCACCAACAAAAAAAATGGGAAAACAACCTAGTAAAAATATCTAAATATCTATGAATATGTTCGTGTAGTAGTATGGGAGATATTCGTTCTCATCGCTATTATTATCATCATCATAAGGATAAGTATCACACACAGCCTGCAACAAATATGATAAAGTGCTGCTGATAAACTGACAACAACGGCAACAGAAGTGCATGCAGTAGAAGAGCAATTTGTTTTACAAATGCAGGTGGTTGACTTAGAAAAATAGAATAAAAAAAAAACTTCCTAAAATCCAACAGAATAACTGCCGAATAAATGAAGGTATACTTTATACATAAATAAGCCTAGGTGATTTGTTAAAGTAGTAAATATGCCTAAATAGGCAGAAAACACTTCTGTATATATAAAGTTCTTTTCGATTTTCTGAAAATAAAATATGTTAAATATAAGAATTTTGGTATAAAATGGAATTTTACTAAAAGTCTTAAGAAGATTCAAGTAAATTGCTATAACTCGTGATTTTAAATTATTAAGGACAATTCCTGTATTTCGAATGGTACCTTTGTTTGACCGGGACTATATTAATTCTTAATTAATTGTTTGGAGCCTTTATGGAGTGATGTGATGTTCGTTTTTTTTTTTTGTTTGTTCTAATAATATTATTATGCAAGTTTTATCATCACTTTAGAATAGAAGACATAATTAAGTTCAAGTTTGTATCCTTTTAGGTCAACTGTGATAAATTGTTTTTACTTTTCAAAAGAATACGAATAGAAAGTTTTTGGAAAACGTTGGGAACTAAAAGTAAGGACGACATATTTATGGTGTTCCGATCAGCTTCGACGATCATCATATATAATGCCAAAAATGTCTAACATTACTTTAAATCAACAAGTCGAATTTAACATTCTTACTAATTAAGTTTGTCTTACTATTAAATTGTTAAGAAAAATTCTTTATAGAAGAACAAGGGTGTACACTTTATTTAAGAGCGAATAATGTTTAAGGGGGGTTTGTAAAGTTAATAAAAATATTGTAATGTAGCTAAAACAATAACAACATGAATGAATAACAAACAATACAAAATAACTGTGTGAGTTATAAAGCCACCAATGAGACACCCACTTTGACAGCACACACAACAACAATGAAAATGCAAAATAAAACATTACAACAAAGCACAGTGGTTCCGACTGTAAAATATATATCAATATGCAAAAAAAGAAATGTCAGTCTTGGTTTACAATTTTATTATGCAACAAGCAACATTTTAAAATTATTAAAAATGAGAATTTTTATGACTAATAACTTATTTATTATCGGCAATAAAACTGCTTACATACTGGAATTCATTCTGATTTTACTGATAACGGCTTCTGTCGTTACTAGTTACTTGTTTTAGTAATATTAACCCTCTAATGCTTAAGCGTGCCTCAAGGCACTCATCGCAAAAATGCCAATAAATGCAAATATTTATTTTTCAACAAAAAAGTACTTAAATGTTTTAATAAGCCTTGAAACGTCTTAAAAGTTCTCTTCTTTCTTATTTACTGCACTTTTTACAAACTAAGTGCATTAACCACCAACAAAAAATATAGGAAGTCCATGTTGTGTTATCAAATGTTAAAGTTTCCGAATTGCAGTCATATTTTTGTTCTTAAAAAGTATACTTATATTTTATATATTGGAGTCAAGCTACTCTTTAGAGGCGTGATTAATTGATGAGTGCCTTCAGGCACTCTTGGGCATTGCAGACTAGTTTTGCTGGCTCTTATAGCAAAATGTTGTTTGGTTTTCTTAGCTTTGATTTGCAACAGTATTTAAGAAAGTCAATTAATTAACAATTTATTGGTCATTGGTACGCACTGTGGACAGGTATATACGTGTATCAGTTTATGAGAAACATAAAACAATGACTGGCTAAGGTATTGCACACTCACACACATGCATTCAAAGTAACATATATAATATACAATACATATGTAAGTAGATTAGACCTGCCCTTAAAAAATATACTTCTTATTTTGTTCTATAGTAGCTAACTGCTGAGGCCATTCGGATGACTAAACCCCGTGGCGGAAATCGATTAAAAGTTGTAAAATTGGGTACAAAACTTAACTTTTTTTGATTTGTTAAACAATTTAGCTATTTATGTAATAAGGAGTGAGATCGTAAAATTGTTAACACACGTTTTTCATTAAAACTTTTAACCCAAGTATTATTTGTTTTTTTTTTCAAGTTACCTTTGTAAAACATGTCAGTTATTATGTTTAATGCCAATTATATTCATTTGTTATTAATCTGATTAAAATGAGTGACCAGAAAAAAGTGCGTACTAAAATTATTAAATATTTTCAACAAAACCCAACTTGGTCTTACAAAAAGTTGGCCAATCATTCAAAGGCCTGCCGTCAAACTGTTTCCATTGTTATTAAACAGTTCCGGGAAAACTTGTCCGTTGATAGAAAATCTGGTAGAAGGAATGAAGGCATTTTCAAAAGAGCTCCCAAACATCCGGTAGGAAAGCAGCCCTGTTACCTCAGTGCTCGGACTATTTGGTACGAAAAGTTAAAGCTAATGCAAGTTTAAAAACATACAAGGCTCAAAAAGTTCCTGACAGAAAAGGTGATACAAATTTAGAGGCCAAAAACAAAGCATGGAAATGGAAGTTATGAATTTTTCGATCTCACTCCTTATGTATGATTTTAACTAGGGTTTCCAGTTCGGTTTTAACCGAATCCGAAACCGCGGTTTTTTATGACCTAAAACCGAAACCGGAAATTATTCTTCGGTTTTTACTTTTCATATATTTTCAATAGAAAATTCCAAATTTTGAAATGAGAAACAAAATTTTTTATCCAATGATTCATCCAATATCTCTAAAATCAGATCTTAAGATTTCTTTAAATTGTTTAAACTGTATTACAATAATTGCTTCAGATGATGTAGCAGGCTACCATTCGCATGCTACAAATTCATGACACAAATTCATTGAAAAATATTGATCTACGAATATTTCCTGACAATTAAACTTCAAATGGCTATTTATTTAATTAAAAAAAATAATGTAAAATTTTTGTAACAAAGCCTTAGTTATTTTCAAATATCCGATAAAAGTATGGAGCACTAGCTGACCCGGTGCGCTAGTGCCACCCCAATTGGAAGAAAGAAATAGTAATATTAAGTCTCCCTTTGTGAATTAATACTACTTAATTCAGGATAAAATGTCTCTAGTTTCATGTTTATTAATTCATTGTAATATGAATTCTAGCTCATTCGAAACGTATTATTAGAATAAACAAAGTACCATAAAGACCTACTTATTTTATTCTCACTCAGTATCATGATTCTGGGTCCATTATTATAGGAAATGCGAAGGTACCACTAAAGTTACCTTTTCAGAATCATGTGTGCCTAATTTTTAATTATTAGGTTTATTATTATAAAATAGTCAAAAAGTACTATTAGTTGGAAAAAAGTACATGTGAGTCCCTTTTTTAGTTTCTAACTCGGTAATTTGCGCTTATAGGTTCATTATTATAAAAATTTAAAAAATAACATTCGATGAACAAAAAATACTAATAAGTAGTTTTTGTTACCTCAATGTCATATAGCTTAAAGACTTTTTTTCTTTACTCAAAAGCATATCAGTCAACTATTATGTATACATATAAGAAATATCATTTAATATAATATAAAGTACCATTTGAAGAAAAAGTACCAATTTGCCAAACTTGATCAATTTTGAAATCAAAGTAATTTTTTGATTCTAGGTTCAATATTATATTATTAGTTTGGCTTTTTCGTATCATAATACTGTTGAGCCGCCTATTTTTGGTTATTTCTTTACTGATAAGCATATTAGCCAACTTTAATGTATATAATCTAACTAGTTTAATATATTAAAAGAGTACCATTAAAAGAAATGTTCCTTTATCCTCTTGAACGCCCGTCAGGTTAATATTTAACAAATTATCACAAAACCGAAAAAAACCGAAACCGATCGGTTTTCAATTTTTTAAAACCGAAACCTCGGTTTTGAAATTCTTCGGTTTTTTGAAAACTCTAGTTTTAACATTTGATACAAATCTTATATTCATTCAACATTCATGTTTTATACCAAAGTATAACAAGTAGTCCGACAGTACCTAATTCTATATAAAGGGTTATCCAACAAGAGGTGTTATTTTGAATCACCCGGTATTTCGGTAGCTGTCATTCTTGAAGCTTTTATTATTTGACAGTTGACAAGTAGAAACTACGCCATTACTAAAAATGGAACGATACATGCTTCAACAACGCATTGAAATTATTAAAATTCACTACAAAAATGTTGAAAATCTTACACTCACAGTTCGCAAAACTAAAGCATTTTTGGGTCGTCGTGACGCACCTTGTCGGACCGCAATACACAAATTGGTGGAAAAATTCGAGCAGTTGGGACAAGTTAGTGATGTGAAAAATTAAACCCGTGCACGTCGCTCAAAAACAACTGAGAATATTGCTGCTGTAGCCCAAAGTGTTGAAGAAAACCCAGGTTTGTCCATTCCTCGTCGTTCTTTGGAATTGGGCATTCCACAAACGTCATTACACCGTATTTTGCATAAAGACTTGGGTCTTAAGGCTTATAAAGTTCAGTTAACACAAGAACTCAAGACGGCCGATCATCAACAACGTCGTGTCTTTGCTGATTGGGTTATTATCTCTCGAAGGGGTGATCACAATTGGAGATCTTGTGATTTAATACCTTGTGACTTCTTCCTCAAAGATAGAATTCGTAAGGATATCGAGGACATAGGGCAGCCACTTTGCGATTTGGTTATGGAAAATTTCATGAAAAGGATATGGTCACACAAGCATGGTCGTGGTGGCCATTTGGTTGATGTTGTTTTTCATTATTAACGGCATACCTTCCTCTTCATTATGAAATAAACATCCGATCATTTATCTCAAAAAATGCCATTTTTCTTTGAATACCAAAATAACACCTCTTGTTGGAAAACCCTGTACAATGTGTTAGTGAAAAAGTACCTAACTCTAAATATGTGTTAGTAACAAAAATGTTTTAAATTTTAATTTTTATGAACTTTCAATACCAAAAATTTAAACTGTCATATAGTCTAAATTCTACAATAACAAAAAAATTGAAACGAATCAGTTGCGTTCGGTACAAGTTCCATGTGATGTTCTGGCCAGGTTGCAGCAGCTCATAAGAGATAGGACCCTTTGCTACCAACAAATACAGAGCATTACCTTAGCGCCATGGATATCTGGCTTTGGTGTCGATTCGACTTGTTGGGCGGGCTTCACATACTATCTCTTACGCTTCGGGTTATCGTAATGGAAAAATTCTTCATCGCAAGTAATGGTTCGGTGCAAAAATTGTAATTGGTAATGGGACCTGAATTAATTACAAAATGTAATTGTTGGCGCCCAAATCTGGTTTTAGCTATTCTATTGTTTAAGGGCAGTTTTAATGTACAGCATATATAAATGTCTGTGCATAAGTGTGCTGTTGATGACGATGGGGACGACAACACAATTGTGCCATTGTTGTGTTGTTGTTGCTGTGATAATACATCCTTACATACATATAAATGTATGAATGTATGTGCATATTTATAAATGAATGAAGGGATGTAATTTTCTCATTTGCACGTTTTGTTTTGCAAACTTAGTGTTGCTGCTACTTTCTGCATCGGTTTGTGTGTATGTGTGTGTGTTTGTATGTTATTATCCTTGTATTGTTGTCAAGGACCATTTACAGGACTCAGTAGTGTTGTGTTGTTCTGTATATATTTAGTTAGTGCAACAAGAGGGGTGGTGGTAGCGCTTGCGCTAAAATTATATTTATTTATTATTTTAACAGATGCTGAAGCAGCAGGAGCAGGAACAGTTTTGTTTTTGCATTTATAACAACATCAACATCCTCAGCATCGTTTGTGTTTGTTGTATTTTGTATTTTTTGTTGTATGTGTTGTTGTTGCTGTTGCTTTGTTTTGTTTCTGTATATTCTTTTAGCTTATTCTATTTAAAATAGAATAGGCGGAGCGGTGTCTGTTTTTAATATTCATGTATACAAATGTACATTTAAGCAAAGCCAATCATAACTGAGTAAAAAAAACACATAAAAATATTAAAACAACAACAAAAATATGCAAACCTGGTAGACTTGATTGTATTGTACAAAACAACACACATCTACATCTACATTCATTTACAATTTACATCCTGTTTATATGTATTATACTCTTGTAAACTAGTATAGAAAGGGAAGCAAAGTAAAATTAAAGAGAATGAGAGGAAGGTGGCTTTTTACTGTTCATCATTTTAACAAATTATGAATATTGTTTTTACGTGTTGTTGCTTTATAATGTTTACGTTGTTATTGTAGTTGTTTTTGCTTAAATGTTATTGTCTTACTCTTGTTGCTATTTACATACATACATACAAACATATGTATGTACTTGCAATCTGTCATACATACTTGTATCAAGTATTGTAATACGTACTTATTCTGGGTGTTGTTTGTTGTAGTTTTTTATACTAAAAGAATCCACCATTTTTAATTTTGTAATTTGATGCTGTTTACTACAGTTAAACAATATTGTTTTTGTTATTATTGTTTTAATACATTAAATTGAAATGTGACTGGTTGTTTTGTATTTGTATGTGGGATTGTATTGTAATATTAAAATGATATTCTATATGCATACATATTAATGCACCTTCAAAAACATTAATACTTTTAATTAAGGAAATACAAAAACACATTAAAACCATATAACAATTCTTTAACCAAGGTATTATAAGCTTTTTAATAAAAATATTGTTTATAAGTATTAGATAAATCGGCATCATAGCATTTTTAAAAACTTTATGTATTTCATGTATTTTTAAAAAAAAAAACTTTATAAATGCAGTTATGTATGATCAATTTGTAAGCTATAATTAAAACAGAACGAAACACACCTGCTGTCAAGTACGTTCTGACCATACAAAAATCATGTCTTCTGTAACTGATAACAAATTCATACAAATTATTTGTATATGATAAGGACCTAGAGTTTCCAAAAAACCGAAGAATTTTACAACCGCGGTTTCGGTTTTAAAAAATTGAATACCTATCAGTTTCGGTTCGGTTTTGTGATAATTTAATAAATATTAAGTGTTATAGAAACAATATCAGTTGATAATATAGGAAATGCTATACAAATTTAAAGTTCAAACTTGACGGGTGTTCAAGAGGATAAAGGAAAAGTGGTTCTTTTTCATTTAATGGTACCTTTTTAATATATTAAATTAGTTAGCTTATATATATTATAGTTGGCTAATATGCTTCTCAGTATAGAAATAATCAAGAGTAGGGAGCTCAATTGCATTATGATACCAAAAATGGAGAACTAAACCAAACTAAGAAATACTTTTTCGTTCTTCAAAATTGTACTTTTTGAATTTTCTATACCGGGTTTCAAGTGTCAAAAATTTGTACTTTTTCTTCTAATGGTACTTTTTATTATATTAAATTATTTTACTGATATGCTTTTGAGTAAAGAAAGAAAATCATTAAGCCATATATATGACATTGAGGATACAAAAATTATTAGTATTTTTTCGTTCTTCGAATGGTATTTTTTGAAATTTCTATAAAAATGAAAATTAAACACATATGATCCAGACCGAGTTAGAATCTATTTGTAAACCTATTTTATTATATAAACCTAAAAAATTTAAAATTAGGTGACTTTAGTGGTGCCTTTCTTTAGCATTATCTATAATAATGGACCCAGAATCATGATGTTTAGTGTGGGAATACAAAATTTGGGTACTTTTTTATTCTAATAATACGTTTCGAATGAGCTAGAATTCACATTACAATGAATCAATAAACATGAAACTAGAGACATGTTATCCTGAATTAGTATTAATTCACAAAGGTAGACTTAATAGTACTATTTATTTCATCCAATTGGGGTGGCCAAGCGTACCGGGTCAGCTAGTAATCCATACTTTTATCGGATATTTGAAAAAAATTAAGTCTTTGTTAAAAAAAATGTTGCATTATTTTTATTTTTTTTTTTTTAATTAAAGAAATAACTGTCGTTTAAAGTTTAATTGTCAGGAAATACTCATATGATCAATATTTTTAAATGAGTTTTTGTTTTGGCTGTCAGCCGACTAAAGAATAACTACTCAAATTACAAATAACTAAAAATTTAAAAAGTGAAATTCTGAAAATTTTATGAAACTACTAAGGAACTTTTATCAAAAACGCCGGCTATTTTCAAGCCGACTTAAGCCGAAAAAAATTCGGCGTCGGCGGCTTTGAAAATTGATCGGCGGCTCGGCTCAGCCGGCTTACAGCCGTTCGGTCTAAAACCGAAACCTCCAATTCTTGGTCTTCAAACTTTTTTCTCTGGCCTGGGCGATATTTCTCTTCCGTGTTAAAATCACCACTTCTGCATCGCAAAATGTTGTTTGGTTTTCTTTGCTTTTTTCAAATTAAAGAATTACAGCATTGACGCTTTTCGGCACAAATTTCGAAATTTTCGTTAAAAAAAACATATCTATAAATAGTGCTGCATTAAAAAATTTCTCAAAATGGGTAAAATTTTTCTTACATTTGAATTTTCAAGTGGTCTGAGATTGCCAGAACTAATTCAGTATTAATTACATTCATAATAAAATAATGTTTAATATTTTCATTTTCCTAACCATGCCTCAAGGCACTTATCGAAAAAATGCCAATACATGCATATATTACCGATTTTTCATTTCAAAAACTCTTGTAACAGTTTCTAAAAAACGTACTTAAATATTAATACTTAAGCCTTGATAAGTCTTAAAAGCTCTCTTCTTTCTTATTCACTGCACTTTTTACAAACTAAGTAGTACATGTGTTATCAAACGTTGATTAAAGTGTTTTTGAGTTTCCCGATTGCAATATTTTTTTTTTTCTTGAAAAGTATACTTATATTTTATATATTAGAGTCAAGATTTATGTTAAAAAAGGTAAGCTACTATTTAGAGACGTGATTTGTTGATGAGTGCCTTCAGGCACTCTTGGGTACCACTAGTTTTGCTGCCTCTGTTTTTCCCTCTTATAGCAAAATGTTGTTTGGTTTTCTTTGCTTTGATTTCCAATTTTTTACATAAAATTTTAAGAAACGTTTCAAATTATCAATATTCAATTTATACTAACTAAAATCCGACTATGTTTCAATCTCTGAAGCCCCAATTCCCACCTGGTAGGTAAACCATTTTCTATTACTTAAAGTTACCTTTTTGCTATTATGAACTTAAAGGCAAGTTGTAATAATGGTCATAAATGTTGTTTTTGAAATCAGTACCGCAATTCTGTAACTTTTTAACGACAAAATTTTGTCGTTAAGTAATCAAAATTCGTTAGTTAACCATATTTATCGTTAAGAGATATTCCGAATTAAATTTTACCGATTATTTTCGTTAAAAAAAGGTTAACGACAAATAAAATGTTCTAGTTAAGCCATAACGAGAAATCGTTAACTTCAAACAGTGAATATTAAATTCGTTAAAGCAACCGATATTTTTCGTTACTTAACGACATCGGTAGGAAAGTATAAAAAGTTACAGAATTGCGGTACAGATGCCCAAATTTACCATAAACAAATTATTGCCAACGTTTTTAGCCAGGGTTAATTAAGCACTTATTTATATTTAAGTATTTGCATTAAAACTGACTTTTGGTCACAAATGGAGTTTCTTTTCTCTATTAAACTCTTATTTACAAAGTTTAAAGAATTTTTTAAATTTTCATAAAAAAATAATTTTTGAGTTTTCATAAATGGAGTTCTTTTTCTCTATTAAACGTTTATTTAAAATATAATAAACGATTAAGAATTTTTGTGATTTTCGTATAAAAATCGATTTTTGTTCAGAAATGTTATCAAGCAGAAATAAAGCTCATTTTCTTAATTAAACGCTTATTTACAATGTAAGCAACGAGACAATTTTTTTGAGATTTTCATACAAGAATCAATTTTTGGTCAGAAATATGAGAGATGATCAGAAATAGAGTTCAATTTCTTTGTTAAACGCTTGTTCACAAAGTTATTAATGGTTAAAGATAACTTTAAGTTGTCAATAACCACATCAATTCCATTACATTTCGCAAGAAAATGTAAATTTAAACACATTCGATTTTCTGTAGTATAACAAACACATCAATCAATTATAAATAATCAAATAATTTATATAAATATTCTAAATTCATATCTTAAAACAGGAGACTTATTTTAGCAGAAACTATAAAAAAAAAACCCTTAATTTTGCTAAAAAAAAGAAAACGAGAGAATCTAACACTATCGAACAAAAGCAAAAACGACAGGAAAGCGGAAGTAAAAAAATGAGCAAACTGAATATAAGCCACCACACACAACAATAAAAAAATGAGAAAATTATTCTCATAACAAGTTAAATTTGCATATGGCGCGCAAATTGTAAAACCGAATTGTTGTCGTTCTTTTTTCATTTCATCTTGTTTGTTTGTAATCGTTTATTGTTCGGGTGCCTTTCGTATGATTCTGTTGTTGTTGCTGCTGTTGCTGATGCTAACGTTGTTTGTATTAGTATTGTTGTAGTTGTTTGTTGTTGATGATGATGTTACTAATAAACTCACACGACAAATAGCAGGCAGGATAACAAAGAAAGCAACAAGAACAAATAGAAGAAACAATAATATAGCTGGTGTTAGTGTTGGTGTTGCAACTGATGATGATGATGATGGGGGTGGTGGTGCAGACGATGATGATGTTGGTGTTGATTACGATGATAATATTAGCATTTGGTGGTTATGCAAATAAAAAGGCAAACATTGCTAATGCCTATGAACAGTTACTATTGGTACGTGCAACGTGTAACATTAAAATTAACAAATGCAAACGTGTCTATCGGATTATACAACAACATTACAAATCTAATACATAATAATTTAATGACTTATTACAAAAACAATTAAACATTAATACAATTAAAAGAAAAACAATTATAAATTAAATTAAAATGGCAGGTCCATTTCTATCTCCCTTGCCCGGTGATCTTTTAACGGAATATATGTTCGGTCGTCGCCGCCAAAGACGTAATCGTACGACTTTTACCCCACAACAACTGCAAGAATTGGAGGCATTATTTCAAAAGACTCATTATCCTGATGTGTTTTTACGCGAAGAAGTCGCTTTAAGAATAAGTCTAAGTGAAGCTCGTGTTCAGGTGATTAAAATTATTATGGCGATTATTTAATTTTTGTCACACCAGACGTATGAGTGATATTTTTAAAAAATAATTTATTGGAAATTGGAATTAAACAAAAAAATGCTATTATTTAAATGGATTTTTAATTAAATTTATTAACAACAATGAAATCAAAGTTTTAAATATATTTTTTATAAAAGTCTCTTACAAAATTATGTAAAATGTAATTTTATTATCACTGTGCTACAGCGAAAATAAGTCTAATTAAATCAAAAATTAACAATTCAACAATATTTTTATCTCAAAAAACATTTTTCAAAACACATTTTTTTAATATTATTTAGCTGTGTAATGAATCAATAAAATGTTTGAATAAACCAATAAAAATTCTCTAAAATTTTAAGAAAATGGTAAAGTAATGGACTTTTTCGAAACATTTTTTAGCAGATAATCGACGAACGTCGTTAATTTTAACCTCTCAATTTACAAATTATTAATATTTTCAATGTAGCCATGGCAAAAATTCTGAATATTTAAATTTTCTCTCAATTCAGTCAGTTAGTCAGTTTCAAATTGGATTAAAAAAAATATATAAAACTTCTCAACCAAAATTATTAACATTTTCATTGTTGAATATTTAAAATAATTTCGAATATTTTAATTTTCACAGTCTCAAATTGGATTAGTTTGTGAAAATAGTAATAAAATAAAAAGGCAACAAAATCGAAAAAATTTTAAAGGCTTTTTAAACCACTACACAATTTTGATGTATTGTGGTGCCAGTAGTAGTAGGTACCAGTAGTACAAATAAATTATATGGAGAAGTTTTTTTTAAAATTTTTAAGTAAAATTATACATTTTTTTAGATGTTATTCCACATAATTAATGATAACTCAAAAAAGGATTATTAGTATTATATTATTAAAATAAGTTTAGAAAAATTTATATTTACATAACCTTTAATCCGTTTATATATTGCGTTTTAATCGGCTTAGTATTTTCGGAGTTATAATAAAAAATTTTAGCAAAACATTTTTTTGTTTTAAAAAAATCATGAAACATAGATAACGGCAGAAATTGTTCAGGTTTATCGTTTTATTACAATAGCAACAAATTGAGATATCGATCATAAAAAGCGACTGATTATTTTCCAATTTATTCACAATTAAGTGGATTCAATCAGCTCAGTAGTTTTGGAGTTATAATAACAAATCGAAGACAAAAATATATTTTTTACGTGAAAATAATAAATTTTATCCAAAATTATAGTATCAGTATTTATAAGAACTCCTTGAGCCGTGTTATTTCATTCAAGAAGTGTTTGTGATAACAGAAACATCATTTTATTCCTACATAAAGATTAGAGTTATTCAGCTTTGGACACCTAAACTATACGCATTTCATGTCGAAATAATCATTCGAGTCGAAAGGAGAACATTTTTGGTGTTTTGTTTAAGCTTTGATATATTTACAAATAAAGCTTGAGTGTCTGTAATTCTCATTCACTATGTAGTTTTATGTGTATAATATGTATCTTTATTTTTTCTAAAGCCTTTTGGGAAAAGGTTTCCTGATGATCTGGCCTAAGCAACCAGTGAAATGAGCATATGAACTATCTTATCCCCCACCAATAAATTTCAGTGAGTTTATCAATAAAATTGTGAATTTAGCATATGAAAACTAAATCTTACTTAAATATTAACTACTCAATTGTATGTATATCCAACAAAAAAATAAAATTTTGTGAAAATGAGTGAATTCACTTAATTGTGAATAAATTCGAAAAGAATCCATAATATTTTTTTTTTTTTTTTGCTTCAATTTGTTATTATAACTCCGAAACTACTAAACCGATTGAAACGCAATAAAAGTAAATGTTTATTTGATCATTCTTACATGACCTTTGTAAGTGCAAACAACATGAACATTGATTTACAAATTTTAAATGTTCAAAGAATTTTATTTGAAAATTATAAAATAAAGTCGAAAACAAAATGTGACGAATTGAATGAGCTTAAAGTTTTGTAAAAAATGCTTTGTAAAAGACAAATAAAATATCGATATTTTTTACCGGTCGCGAATATTTGAAAAGGAATGAAATGAAAGTAGGTCATTAGACAAAAAACCTTTCAAAGTTGATTGAGAACTAGATTCGATTTAAATTTTTGTATTCTTTTGAACTTCAGTACCGCAATTTTGTAACTTTTTAACGACAAAATTTTGTCGTTAAAAATCAAAATTCGTTAGTTAACCATATTTATCGTTAAGAGATATTCCGAATTAAATTTTACCGATTATTTTCGTTAAAAATAGTCGGTAGATAACGAAATTTGTCGGTAGATTAACGACAAATAAAATTTTCTAGTTAATCCATAACGAGAAATCGTTAACTTCAAACAGTGAATATTAAATTCGTTAAAACAACCGATATTTTCGTTACTTAACGACATATATCGAAAGTATAAAAAGTTACAGAATTGGGGTACAGATATTTTTGAATTATAAGTGAAAATAATAAAAATATCTAGGTGTAATTATGAGCAGATACTAAAATACATTAGCGGAGTTCACAATCTTGTGCAAATGGTCTTGCATCATTGTATATACACTACATTTTTACTTTACACTAACAAAATATACAGAAATACACCATTGCATAAATTTACAATACAAATACACTACAAAGAGGGCCAAATAGAACTGGACTATACAACAATATCATTTACTTTATTCGAAGCAATTATAAAAATCCACCTGAATAATAGAATAAATATTTCTATTAAAATCGATTTTTAAGAAACTTTTTTTTTAATAGTTGTATTTCAAAATGTGTTTTAGAAATTAAAACTATCAAAGTATATACATATATACAAGTACATGCAACTCTACAACAAATCAACAATAAAAAAAACAAGTAAGAAAGTATGGTCGGTCAAGCCCGACCATATAATACCCTAAACTAAGCAAATGAACAAAAACATTTTTCTTTCAAAATTTCAATATTTATATATTGATTATCGGAAGTGGGCCTTATATGGGAGCTTTGACAAATTATGGACCCATCACCACGAAATTTGGTCACGTGATTAATGTTTATATGAAAGTTATTTATGTTGAATTTTATGTGTATACCAACATTTTAAGGAGATTTATGCTCGTTAAAGTGATTATCGGAAGCAGGCCTTATATGGGAGCTATGACTAATTATGGACCGATCATAATAAAATTCGGTGACATGAATTCAGTATATATAAAACTTATTTGGAGAAAAATTTGTGTAGATACCTATATAAATTAAACATTTATGACCGATAAAGTCCAATTTCGGGAGGACATTTGCATGGGGGCTAGGTGAAATAATGGACCGATTTCAGCCAGTTCCCATAGGCTTTGTCCTTGGGCCAAACTAATTATATGTACCAAATTTGATCGAAATATCTCCAAAATTGCGACCTGTACACTGCGCACAATTTTTACATGGACAGCCAGCCAGACGGACGGACGGACATCGTTTGATCGACTCAGAAAGTGATTCTAAGTCGATCGGTATACTTTAAGGTGGATGACTAATATTTTTGGGCGTTACAAACATCTGCACAAATCCATTATACCCTCCCCACTATGGTGGTGTAGGGTATAACAATATTCATTTTCAAAGTATATTTATACAAGTACATGCAAGTGATCAGCTGTTAATTTTTTTCTCCTTTGAAAATACTTGTGAGATTGTCAAAATTTTTTACTTTTTTGTTTTTCTTTCCGTTTGTTCACATTTTTTGTATGTGAAAATATTAATAAAAAAAAAATTTATTTTGAAAATTTTTCACAATAAAAGTAAAAATATCGTTTGGAAAACTGTGTTTCGGTTCATTGTGCAAAAAAAATGTACCAGTGGCAGTGGTGACTTATTCTATTTGCGAAAAGACCCGATTAAAAGGACAATGTAAGTGAAATTTGTGGCAAAAATTTTCAATTATTTGACAATCTCACAATGTTTTACACAAACAAAATTAATGTTGTTTTTTTTATAGTTGATTTGTTGTAGAGTTGCATGTACTTGTATAAATATACTTTGTTCATTTTGTTTATGTAAAAAATTGAGAGATTGTCAAAAACAGTTGACAATTTTTGCCACAAATGTCACTCCAATTTACCATGAACATTTTTCCAATTGTTATTTTTTATTCTTATTATTAAAATTTTTTTTTTTTTTAATTTTTCAAAAACATACAAACATAAAAAACATAAAAAATAAATCCATGGCGCTCTAAAGTAAACAAATTTTGACAATCTCACAATTATTTACAAAGGAACAAGAAATGAACAGCTGATCACTTGCATTTACTTGTAGAAATATGTATACTTTGAAAACTAATAATAGGTGTTGGACAAATTTGTAGAAACACCAAAAAGAAAAAATTGATTTACATCATAGAATGGGTTATACTAACTTTGACAGAATCTAAAACTAAAGATCCAAAATTTCAAAAGATTTTCATTGATGATAATAATTATATGTAATATCTTTTATATTTCAGGGATAACTTTACATTTTTTTAATTTGTGTCCAAACCAAAGATACGAAAAAACTGATTCCGAATTCAATTTTAAAAATCAAATTAAATTTTATCTCAAACATTCTGTTAAAGAATTAATTATGAATTAACCCATTAATTTTTATTATAAATAGGCTTTAATCAATTTATTTAAATTTATTGTGTAAATAATTAAAAACATAATTGTCAAAAACCAAACTCTTGCAACAACAAAATACATGCTAGTCAAATACATGCTAGTTAATGTATTTTGTTGTTGTATCAGACAGAATTTTAGTATTTTTGTTTGATTCGCTATTCTTAATGGTTAAAAACGTAACAAAAGCTAAATATTTTCATTCAATACTTGAACAATTAAATTTTTAATGAATTTTATTATGAATTAACTCAACAATGATTGAATTATATTCTATTCTAGAAGCATTTGAATGAAGCTAACGAATTTTGTTGGGAGTGGTTTTATGAAATGAATTGCTGCAATTTTTTAATTCTGAATAAATATTTTAGTTAATTAAATTAAAATGAAATTAAAGCTCAGGTCAAAGCAGAGATATATACAAAATACACAGTTTTGTGACATTTGACCTTTTTAAAACACAAAGACCATATTCAAATCATATAAATAATAAAACAGACCTAAAGGTCGAATTAAAAATGTTTTTAAATAATGTTCAAAACTTAAATATATCAAAATAATAAGATTTGTGGACATTTCAAATTAAATTATTTTATGAAGTGTGATATGTGACAAAACAATCATTATGAACAGAAACGATCCATATATGTATATATAATTAATGTATTAACACCCACATTCAAAATACATTTAAATTTAAAATTTATCAAATTTTTAATTCAAATTTTGTATGGAAATTCAGAATATGTAGTGAACCTCTTAAATGAACAATTCTATATCTATATTATTTTGGTTACATTTTCAAATGAATACAAACTATATCGAGGGACTATATTCAAACCTCTCTCTATCTTAGGAAACACAAATTTTTAGGAGATCAATAAAAACTGTTTTTTTTTTCTGTTATTTATGAGGAATATTGAATCTTCTACAAATTTGTAAGGCATTTTTATGCATTGTTCGCAAATTTATTAAAGATAGAGAAGTTTCTTCCACAAAATAATATATAGAGGATTTTAAATTTATTTTATAATTTACGCTACAATTTGGAAAATATATAAAGTAACATTGGTCCAGAGGAGGTGAAATAGGAATTTCCTTCCCCCAAAACCGAAAAGTTTTCATATTAAAAAGAAGAAATAAATGTAGAACAAATTCGAATCACAACAAGTAAGAGAGCTATATTCGGCTGTGCTGAATCTTATATACCCTTCACCAAATTATACTTTAAAATAAAAATTTTAAATATTTTTAGATAAAAAAAAATTTTTTTTTTACGTTTTTATTAAATTAAATTTTTTTTTTCAAAATTGTTTTCAAAAATTTTTTTTTTTTTTTTCGAAATAGTTTTTTTTAATTTTGTACCAATGTACCTTGAAATATCTATCATTAGATATTCATATTGTCTACATGACTTAGTAATCCAGATATAGATCTAAAATCGAGGTTTTTTCCTTATATCTGGGTTGATTAACAACTCGCGCGTCATTGCAATTATTTCTTAAGTGCAATCAGGCCCGTTTTCGTTTTTTTGCCTTCGAAAATTTAGCGTCTCATTCTGGCGCCTGTGTGATGTAAGGCTTCGTATAACGGTTCCTGTTCTACGTCGTTTACACCAGCCGCGTGTCTTTAATTTGGACAAACCGTGGTGGAGACCATTAAAACTCTTCGATACTGGTGGAGTACCATTTAAAACTCATTTCGTGAATTGTTTTAAGCGTTCCAGCTTCCTATATGAAGATATAGGTCGACTAGGGACTTACTTAAATCGAGTGGGATACCCTGGCATTTTGGTTACGTACCTTGCCATTTATTTTGAGAATTCAAAAAAAGTGTATATAATTTGTGATAAAATCTTTAGAAAAACATAAATTAACAAATATAAATATAATGTTGGCACTAACTAAAGGTTTTAATTTTGAAAATATTCAGTTGCGAATGTAATCAAAATAAATGTTTGTGGTTAATTCAACTGCAAATTGGTGGTAGTAAAAATAATGTGACATAATTATTAATTTATTTTATATTATTTGTAACTAATTCCATGGGTTAATTTCTTTCCCTTTAATTATTCTGCTCTAGGTATGGTTTCAAAATCGCCGAGCCAAATGGCGTAAACAGGCACGACTACAATTACTGCAAGATGCTTGGCGCATGAGATGTTTAAGTTTAGGAACACCGCCGGTCATGGGCCAAGGAGGTTAAATACCCAACATTACAAAAACGATAACCTATTACTAATTCAATTATCTTCTGCAGGTTCTCGTTTACCAAACGGTGCCATGTCTAATGGCTCAGCACCGCCAGGTTTACAACAAGGCGAAGTCGCACCCGAAAACCTATCCAACACTGCAAATAAAGAAAACCCCAATGGAGCCCTAAACGAAAACAATGTTACCATGATGCATTCCAGTTTCCAGCAAGACAAACACGATGCAAATGCCGAAAGTTCACTGGCAAAAAGCAATGGAACTGAAAAAACCTACACAGAATTAAAACTTTACAAAGAACATCATCAACAAAATCAACATTTGACACAAGCTTTGCACGCCCAAATGCAAAATGATCCCCGTTTAATGGCCGCCTTAGAACAAAACTCAGATGAGGGTTCAGATGGTTCCGATTCAGAAGAAATCGATTTGACTTCAGGGTCATGTATAGATTTTTCAAATAAACATCAAACAGTGGTTGTAGGTTCAGCGGTAACATCGGCTAGTCCAACACTACATGCCCAGCAGCAGCAGCAGCAGCAGCAGCAGCAACAACAACAACAATTGCAACAATCACAAATGGTGGCCAGCAATGGGGTCCATTAAAGTTGTGACAAACTTTTATCTTTCTTTATAATAATCACATTGAAAATGCAATAAACAAATTAATCGTACTACTTACATACATACATA
The DNA here is from genome assembly GCA_942486065.2 of Calliphora vomitoria. Classification (NCBI taxonomy): domain Eukaryota; kingdom Metazoa; phylum Arthropoda; class Insecta; order Diptera; family Calliphoridae; genus Calliphora; species Calliphora vomitoria. The sequence continues at coordinate 4,972,878 of OW818032.2, forward strand.
TGTACATTTTTATCAGATTAGATTTATTATTTTATTGAATTAATTTATTGTATCGAGATTATGTAATTTTTTATAAATAATGTCATATTTTTATTTTTTGATTTCAGATTCACTAACTTTCAAATTTACTGTAATTTACAACGGAAAACAATTTTGTATTAGAACTATTAAGGGTTACCATTTCAGCAAATGGTTACAATGACTAAACTCTAGTTTACCAATACCGTAATTCTGTTCCCGATAGCCCTATTTTTTTTACGCAATACACGTTTTACAGCAAGTACTTATTCATTCGTGGTCGATTGGGCAATGGATCGCACAAAACATCCTGGGAAATTTCATTCTTTAGACCTACCGTCTGTGTATGAAATACACTTTCTGCAGAAGTCTTTCCTGTCACTATCAATGTAGGAAAATTCAAATCGAATGTCCATAAGCTCTACTTCCTCTATTCTCCCTCCCATAACCTATTTTTCTAGTGCCAACATAATGTATTGCATGTGTAGGAGTAATCTTCTGAGCGTAAAAGAACAGTTTATTTTTAAAAATTTTAAATAAACTAGTGTTGTATGCCTATATAACAACAAGTGAGGATTAACTCAGAATTTAGTTATGTATTGTTACATTTGAAAATTTCAAAGGTTATTTAATAAATTTTCATTTGCTAAAGGACAAAGCATATTGACATATACTTATGAATGTTCTTGTTAAAATAGGGTTATAATTATAATAAATGTTTGGGAAATGTAGATGTAGGATGTAAGTATATTTATGTGTATATAACATCCCCAAAAATGATCTGAATTGATCCTTATGAAATGTTAATATAAAGATAAACATTAGCAAAAAATTTTATATAGAACTATTATACTCTAGAAATATCGATTTTTATTAAATATGGAGATAATGCAATTATAATACTGCCTCCCTATAATCGAGAGAGCTATATTCGGCTGAGCCGAATCTTATATACCCTTCACCAAATTATACTTTAAAATAAAAATTTTAAATATTTTTAAGTAAACAAAATTAATTTTTTTTTTCAAAATTGAAACAATTTTTTTTTCAAATTGTTTTTCAATATTTTTTAAAAAATTTTTTTTTTCAAAATTGTTTTCAATTTTTTTTCGAAATTGTTTTTTTAAATGTTTTTCCAAATTTTTTTTTTAAATTTTTAAAAAAATGTTTTGTGGTAAAAAAAATATTCGGATTAAAAAATAATTTTATCGATTTTGACCATTGTCGGTCCAAATTACTATAGCCTTATATAAATCGTTGCAATAGACTTTGAAATATCTATCATTAGATATCCATATTGTCTATATTAATGACTTAGCAATCCAGAAATAGATCAAAAATAGGCAAAAAATCGAGGTTGTCCCGGTTTTTTATATCTCAGCCATTTGTAGGCCGATTTTCTCGGTTTTATATAGCGACCGAGCCGGAAGAATTCCCGATATATTGATGTATCAATTATGTTTGTAAGTTATTTGGGGGCTACGGAAAGTTGATTTCAACATACAGACGGACAGACGGAAATGGCTTTATCGACTTCGCTATATATAACGATCCAGAATATATATACTTTGTGGGGTCGCAAATTAAAAATGTAGAAATTACAAATGGAATGACAAACTTATATATATCCTTGCCACTCATGGTGAAGGGTATAAAAATATATAGAGTCGTTACTTTTTTAATTTTTAATTCAAAATTAATCCATACTTAACAAACGCTGAAAAGTAGACCAATCGTACTTCCAAATAACAGCTTATTTATAATAGCGGTATTCACAATTTAGAGTACTTGGCCTAGTACAAAAGCAGAAAAGCTATGTATTGACATTTCAATTTCTAATAGCGGTATTCACAATGTAGAGTACTTGGCCTAGTAAAAAAGCAGAAAAGCTATTTATTGACAAACATTTCAATTTCTAATTTATTTTGTTTTAATTTTTTTGATATTCTGCTCTTTTACTACATAACCATAACTACATAACCAGCGGTATTCACAATGTAGAGTACTTGGCCTGGTAATGTAGTAAAAGAGCACAATATCAAAAAACTAAAAACAATATACATTAGAAATTGAAATGTTTGTCAATAAATAGCTTTTCTGCTTTTTTACTACGCCAAGTACTCTACATTGTGAATACTGCTATTGTGAATACCGCTAATATTTATGTTATAAAACTAACTCTAAGCTATTTCCTACCGACACTCGTTATCTACAGACTATTTTTAACGAAAATAATCGGTAAAAATTAATGCAGAATAACTCTTAATGATAAATACAACTTTTTAAGATGAACATAATGGTACAATTTTGATAAATGATTGAAAATGCATTTTTAGGGTTTGGAAATTATTAAAAATTGAAAATTACATATATGATTATTTAATCGGTTCAGTTAAATTCCATCAATGCTCGGTTAACCCAACCTCTCCTCAAAATTACCTTTATTTCCATTTTAAAACTAAAAAATATGTAATCCTTCACTATAATCCATCATTGCTTTATTGCTTTATATATTTTACTTGAGTACACTGTAAAATGTTATTTAAACCCATGTAGTGTTATTTAACAGCAAGAAATCATGTTAAATCATCCGTGTTTAACCAACTGTGTATTCTTGTTTATTTATAAAGGAAGTGTTGTTATCAGTCAGCTGGTTTTTTTTTGTTTTGTTTTGATTATTAATTGACAATCACTTCGGCAAACAATAAATACGAAACTACAATTAGTTGCTAATAATTTAATTAAATTGAGCTTTAAATAGTTCTTTGTTCAAGAAAATCTACCAAAATGATAATAAAATGTTTAATATCATTTGTATTAATAATAACTCTGGTAAATGCCGAAAAATATCCTGTTGTAATGTGGCATGGCATGGGTAAGGAAAATATTTTTAAGGAAGGTATTTAATTCAATAAATTTTATTATTTCACCATAACTTTTTAGGAGACACTTGTTGTTTTCCCTTTAGTTTGGGTTCAATTAAAAAGCTTTTGCAGTCCGAACTTAATAATACCTATGTTAAGTCTTTGCAAATTGGAGGCAATGTGGTTATGGATTATGAAAGTGGGTTTTTTATACATCCCAATAAGCAAGTGGAATACGCCTGCCAAGAATTGGCTAAAGATGAAAGACTACAAAATGGTTATAATGCCATAGGTTTCAGTCAGGGTGGACAATTTTTGTAAGTTTAATTTGTAATAAAAATAAAACCTTTATTAATATATAATATAACTAAATAAAGGCGCGCTTTGGCCCAACGCTGTCCCTTGCCACCCATGAAAGTACTTATATCTATGGGTGGCCAGCATCAGGGGGTTTTTGGTTTACCCAAATGTCCTTCGCTGAAATCGAAAACTTGTGAATATATAAGAAAGATTTTAAATAAAGCTGCTTATGATACTTGGGCTCAGTTGGAATTAGTTCAGGCTACTTACTGGCATGATCCTCTCAATGAGGAATTATATAAATCACATAGTACATTTTTGGCAGACATTAATAATGAAGTATTTGTTAATGGTTTGTATGCGGACAATTTGAATAAATTGGATAAGTAAGTGGAGCAACAAAAAAGCTAAACATATTTAAATTTGTTGTTTATTTCGTAGATTAGTGCTGGTAAAATTTATGAATGACACCATTGTACAGCCCAAAGAATCTCAATGGTTTGAATTCTACAAACCGGGACAAGATAAAGAAATTTTGCCACTAAAAGAAAGTGCTGTCTATGAACAGGTAGTATTACTAAACATTTATAACAATTTAAATTTTATTATAATCTTCTCTTACAGCTTGGTCTGAATCACATGGCCACTAATCAAAAACTATTGTTTCTCGAGACGGAAGGAGATCATTTGCAATTTAATAAAACTTGGTTTTTGGAAAATATTATACCTCTACTAAGTCAGGATGTTAACTAATCCAAAATTTATATTTTATACCTCATTTTTTTATTTGCATGCCAAAAATAACAATATAGGACCTTTTACTAAGAAAAATAATGCTCCATAGAACAATAATTTATATTGCATCAGTGCTTTCAATAATATTGACAATATTTTCTGCGAAATCACACAATAATGTGTAGGTTTGCATATATAAAGCATCACGATAAGATTTCAGTTTGTGTACACGTTTTTCTAAAACATATTGACGATTTTCGGTCTCATCTTGTAGTATATTTAAAGTATTTTTACTTTCCTCATTGTCATCTTCTTTGTCTGCTTGCTGCATGGCCAGTTCATCATTTAGAACTTTAAGACTAGTTTGATAAAAGGATTCTTCTATTGTACTTACTAAATCTACCCAATCTTCTATGGTCGTGGAGATTATACCGCGTACATACAGTAAACGTGTACGATTTCTTTCGGGATTGTTAACAATTTTGATTTCTAAATCCATACTCTTGCCTTTCATTGATTCTAATATACCAGAGAGTTCATGAAACATTAAGGCACGAGATTCCGCTTGGGGTATTTTTAAAATTGTACTTTTCAATGTATTCACTTGTAGGTCCCACAGTTTTTCACGAGGTTTCTTAGCACGCCTGTATAGATCTTTTAGTAATTCCAAATCATTATATCTCTCACATTTGTAACCAGAATTCAGTTGCTCAAATAGTTCCATTTCATTTAAGGAACGCTGATAAGGACAAGCATACTCGCAGGGCGGCAAATCTGCAGCCATCATACTTAAGCCTGTGGTTAAATTATTTATCAATTTCTTATTTGATTTTTCAATAACATCTCTTTGTAGTTCATTTAATTTTTGCTGGTATTCTGGAGGAGCAGCACACTGACCACTTAAACGCATAACAATACCATCTAATTTGCGGCTAAAGAAGGTGGGTTTTACTTTTAAAATCCATTTAGTTTTGACAATATTTACACGCCTTGGCTGAAACAAAACACATATTTCTTGCACTTCTCCGCTGCACAAGCGAAAGGGCGTATTATCAAAGAAAAATTCATTGTCCCAACATTTCAAAAGAGTAGAATTTTTATCGTAAAAACAACGATGGGCCCATTCAAAAGTCAACACTTTTCGCCCAATATTTTGTATAGTTAAAATCTTTTTACGTTCAGTTTCAAACGGAAAACATGAAAAATGTGTAAATGTCTGAAAACTACGGCTACAACTTTTACTGTCCATTGCAATGATTTGATCGTTAATTTTAAAACCATAATCAATGGCCTGCGAATTGTTTTTAATATTTGTCGCCACTTGACATACATCTTCATCACTTGCAATAATTGTATCAGTGGAAATTTGGCAAATTTCCTTAGAGGGTAATATTTGTATTTCGGAATTGTGTTCGTTTAGTTGGGTTCTTAATAAACTCTCGCCCACAACTTGCAGATTATCAATATCGGGATAATATTCTATAACCCTTTCTATATCATCGCGTATTTCCTCTATGCGATTTTCCAAATGTTTCGATTTTAACCAACTAGAGGGTTTCTTACAACCCTGGTGTTTAGATTTTCCTATTAATTCCTGTTGAATAACCTTGGGCAAACCACTAATTTCAATTAAAGCATTTTCTTGCCTCTCTGTTTGTGGTAAAGTTTCTTGCAGTTCTGGCACAAATTCATTACATTTTTCCGGTAATACTGAAGGCTGCCTGGTGCTTAAACTCGAAGGATTCAATCTCTGTGCATAATCCATTAAACGTTTAACGGTCTGCTTATCTCTCTCATCTACAGTAGTCAAACGATTATATAAAATATCCGATTGGTTCTTTTCAGTTTGTTCATGTATTTTTAGAGACAATTTCTCACGTTCCTTCAATACATCCTTCCAGTATTTAAGACGTTTATCATAGCTATATTCCGAAGATTGTAATTTCAAACTGGAGCATTGTGAGGAAGATATTTCACAGGTTCCCTTGCGTTCATCGAATATGTAGTCAATCATTTCGTTCACCAAACGTCTATTGTGATCCATGGAAATTGGATGGGTTTCGGTTACCGATGAAGTCATTGTATATTCATTCATATTGGAGGCTTCCGAAATATCCAACATTGTTGCGCGATCAAAATCTATTTTATGATTTATATTCAAATTCATTGATATTTTTTAATTGCAGAAAATCTTTTTAAAAAATATGTTTATTGGAAAATATTGTTGAGGTAAATTGAGGTTTACTTTATGCGTTAGTCAAAAAGGAACAGGAAATCGTAAATACAGAGTTGTGTTATTTACACTTGAAGAAATATTTACATAAAATGTTGGTTTTTTTTAACGCTCAAAAGTTATTTGGGGAAAAGTGCAAAATTTAAAAAAAAAAAATTATTATGGATGAACATACGATGTTGTAATTTATAAACATTTGATTTAATATAACAAATTATAAAATATATCTTAATATTGATTTCTTACCTTAAATTATTTACACAGATGATTTGAAAATTTATACATATTTTTTATTTAAACGAACGTGCAATGAAATATTGAAATATAATTTACTATTTTAAAATATTAATAAGGATTACTAATATGTATCTTGGAATAGTAAATTTTGTTAAGAAATTAGGACATAAAATTATTTTCTAATATGAAACTGTAAGAAATATTCGTTACGAAATATGAAATTATAAACCAAAATAAAGTTGGTAGTAGTGGAAAAATAATTCATTCATTCATTAGGAAATTATATTTATGGATTTTAAATATTTAGAGACTCAAGATTAACTGAGAGACATGAATATATTATTTGTACAACCAGACAATCCAAACCTTTGGCGCCAATCTAAATTTCGCAAAATTTTTCTTCATAATGCAAATTATAATGAATGATTAGGAAATTAATAAATTGAAATGGACATACCATCAGAACAAAGAAAATACTAAAACATATACAAAAAAGGTTTGTTGAAAGATTTGTAGGTTTGAAGGTTAATGAGAGTAATGTAAAAAAAGCAATATTCTCGAGGATTAACTTTAATAAAAATATAATAATACAGATCAAATAAGTCACGATTTGGATGATTTGGATATTTTCTAATAAGAAACTGTAAGAAATATTCGTTACAAAATATGAAATTTTAAAACAAAATAAAGTTGGTCGTAGTGGAAAAATAATTCATTCATTCATTAGGAAATTATATTTCTGGATTTTAAATATTTAGAGACTCGAGATTAACTGATAGACATGAATATATTATTTGTACAACCAGACAATCCAAACCTTTGGAGTCAATTATGGCAAATATTCTAAATTTCGCAAAATTTTTCTTCATAATGCAAATTATAATGAATGATTAGGAAATGAATTAATTAAAATGGACATACATATTGCTAAGCATAGTCAGAACAAAGAACATACTGAAACATATACAAAAAAGTTTTGTTGATAGATTTAGTTGGAGGTTTATGAGAGTAATATAAGAAAACCAATATTCTGAAGGATTAACTTAAATAAAAATATAAAAATACAGACCAAATAAGTCATGATTTGGAAGGAAGGATATTGCTTTGGTACATAGGTACTAAAAGAAAAAAGTTTTGTCGAAAGTTTTAGTTAATGATTTGTGATTTTCTGAATGATATTAGTGAACCAGTTAAATATTTATAAATTTTTAAAATGGAAATATGTTTCATATTTTTTGCACAGACGTTTTTTATTTCATACAAACATAAATGTATGTAGATATAATTATTTCGCGCGACATTTTATTAATTCATTTTAAATACATTTTTTTATTGGCATCTTTTTTTATTATTTTAAATACATAATTACATATTTACTTTCTCGTGACATTTTATTAATTTATATGCCATTTTATTTAAAAAAACCCGTTGAAATATTAATTTATTTTTGTTACTTCCGCGCCGTTTTATTGATTTATATTTGGTATATTTTTAATATCACTTTTATAAAATCTAAAGTTTTACAAACAAATTTATTTATTTCTGTTCCTGATAATTTCACTTTTACACTCACGAAACGGTAATGTCTTTTCTTTAAATATGATTTCAATGTTCCTTTGAGAATATTTTAAACTACATCCTCTTATAACCGACCGTTCACTTTATTTTACGCGAATTTGCGATATACATATTTATTCGATTAAAGAAAAATATTGGTGTATTTTATATTGGTAAAAATTAATTAAACAAATTAATTAAAATTTTTTTTGGAGAAAATAAAATAATATTAAACCTTGAGTAGGAAAGTTTGAGTTTGAACCGTAAAAATTCTATTTTTACGTTAGTGATTTTCGGAAGTGGGCCTTATATGGGAGCTATGACAAATTATGGTCCGATCACCATGAAATTTGGTCATGTGATTAATATATATATTAAAGTTATTTATGTTGCATTTTATGTGTATGCCAACATTTATAGGAGATTTATGCTCGTTAAAGTGATTATCGGAAGCAGGCCTTATATGGGAGCTATGACTAATTATGGACCGATCATAATAAAAATTGGTGGCATGAATTGCGTATATATTAAACTTATTTGGAGAAAAACTTGTGTAGATACCTACATAAATAAAACATTTATGACCGATAAAGTCCAATTTCGGGAGGACATTTGTATGGGAAATGATGGACCGATTTCAGCCAGTTTCAATAGGCTTGGGCCGAAAAAATGGTATGTACCAAATTTTATCAAAATATCTTCAAAATTGCGACCTTTACTCTGCGCACAAGGTTTATATGGACAGCCAGCCAGCCAACCAGACGGACGGACATCGTTTAATCGACTCAGAAATTGATTAGACTAATATTTTTGGGCGTTACAAACATCTGCACAAATCCAATATACCCTCCCCACTATGGTGGTGTAGGTTATAAAAAGAGTAACGTTACTAAGAGAATGACTGATGCAACATCGCCCAGACAAAACGTCAGATGGTAGAGACATGCAATTTAGACTATAGGTTCACCTTTAGTCCAAGTGAAGTGTATATCAGATTATGTACATTCATAAATGTTCCAATTAGATTTTATCAATAGCCTTTAACAGGAAATTAACTAGCGAAAATAAATTAACATAACAATACGATAGATATTGTATGATTATTAACAGTGTGGATTTATGTTAAAATTTAGGCACTACAATTTAATTTTACAAAAACTTTTGCTTACACAAATGTACTTGGCTTCTACTTTTTCCATAAAATCTTTGTGTTAATTTAAAACCACGATTTTATTATTATTCTCCTAAATTCACTACAGTATTTAATATTACACGTATAAAATACACTATTAATATTATTTTTCTTTATATGAGACCTAACAAAACCTACTATAAACCGGAAATTTGACCGATTTTCTTAAATTATCACTAGACAGACAATTAAACCGAAAAACGCGCAATAATGAACTAACAATACAAAGTTGCATTTAACACTAACAGAGTTGTGTTGAGATAGTAAACATTTTATGCAAAGATGAAATTAAAGGAAGTAAAAAAGTAGGAAGTTATTAAGTGTATTTTTCAATGTTAAGTTTCATGTTAAAAAGCTTAACAAAGTTAAAGAACAAACTAATTGATCTAAACTAAAGCTTTTATACACTTTTGTTAAATGATTCTTTTAACATATCGTAAAAAAAATGTTTATTTTAATTGTATAGATTTTCATTTAAATTTTGATGCTAAATACATATGTATGTATTGAGCATTTGAATATGTAACAGGATATATGTATTTATAACATTTTGTTATAAAAGCACTAACTAACATGTTAATTTAACATATGTTAATTATAAAATTGTATGTTAATCTTAAGGAGCTAAAAAGCTTTTGCTTACACTTATCATGTACTTGGCTTCTTTTTTGTCCCTAAAATCATTGTGGCAATTTTAAACCTCGATTTTATTATGATTCTACTACATTTACTTCGATATTTTATATAATTCGTATAAAGTACTTCTTCAATAATATTTTTCTTTATATAAAACCTTACAAAACTCCTACAAACAGGAAATTTTAAAAATTTTCTTTAATTTTCACTAGACAGACAAACAGACCGGAAAACGCGCGATAAAGAACTAAAAATGCAAAGTTGCATTTAACACTACCAGAGTTGTATAAAGAATGAACTACGTTTAGAGTAAGTTGTAAATAAAAGTAGTAGAAATTAAAATGTTAAAGTTATAGACTTTACAACTTTCTTATTAGAAAGCTTTGGAGGTAAACTTTTCTATTGCAAACAAATTATGAGAAGTACATACATAATATTATTTATTACCGATTTTAGAAAACATGTTACTAAGTTGTTCAAAAATAAAATACAGATTAACAGAAAGGAACTGGGTAAATATGTAATATGTACGCTAATAGGTACAACATTATGTTTATATTTTATGTATATACAAAATGTTTAACTATTTTAAACAGAACTCTAAACACTAACATCACTATTGTTTTTTATTGTTAAATTTAGCTTTGAAATTAAAGGAACTATATGTAACGACATAAAACAATGGAGTTAACATTTTTAAAAAGTTTGTTAGAAAGCTTTTGAAATACTTAGTTGTTACATGTAAAACTGAAAATTTTAAGTGTTCTTCAATTTAATAACATCACTGTTGTCTATAAAATGTATGTTAAACTCAGGTTGTCTCTACAGATTAATGTTAAAAAAGCTTTTTCATAAACATAGTGTAACTTATTTTCTTCTTCCAAGACTAGGCTTGTATTTTTTCTACAATATTTTTGTGCCAACTTTTAATACCTTTTTTCTGTAATTTTCTTCAATATTTAATTAAAACTTCATATTCCCGATATAAAATACACCTTTAAAAATAGTTTTCTTTATGTATTACGACACAAATTATAATAAATACCCGAAATTTTCACTATTTTCTAAAAATTTTACTAGAGCTAGAAATATACCGGAAAACGCGCGTAGATGAACTAATAATGCAATGTTGTATTTAACACTGACAGAGTTGTAATAAGTAGGAAGTGGCTCTTGGTCAGAGATGAAATTAGAGGAACTATATGTAACGACATAAAACAATAAAGTTAACATTTTTAAAAAGTTTATTGTTAGAAAGCTTTTGACATACATAGTTGTTACATGTAAAACTGAAAATTTTAAAAGTGTTCTTCAATTTTTGCAAGACAGACAAACAGACCGAAAAAGAGCCGTAAAATATATTAAAATATAAATACAATTTTGTATGTCTGTTGTTATTGAAATTGTGTGATGTTATTACAACTTGTACCTAAATAAATGAACACTATGTAATTTTGCTCATGGATAAAACACAACTAACTCTATAAGATAGAATAATAACATCACTGTTGTCTATAAAATGTATGTTAAACTCAGGTTGTCTCTACAGATTAATGTTAAAAAGCTTTTTCATAAACATAGAGTAACTTATTTTCATCTTCCAAGACTAGGCTTGTATTTTTTCTACAATATTTTTGTGAAAACTTTTAATACCTTTTTTCTGTAATTTTCTTCAATATTTAATTAATACTTTATATTCCCGATATAAAATACACCTTTAAGAATAGTTTTCTTTATGTATTACGACACAAATTATAATAAATACCCGAAATTTTCACTATTTTCTACAAATTTTACTAGAGCAAAAAATATACCGGAAAACGCGCGTAGATGAACTAATAATACAAAGTTGTATTTAACACTGACAGAGTTGTAATAAGTAGGAAGTGACTTTTGATCAGAGATGAAATTAAAGGAACTATATGTAACGACATAAAACAATGAAGTTAACACTTTTAAAAAGTTTATTGTTTGAAAGCTTTTGAAATACATAGTTGTTACATGTAAAACTGAAAATTTTAAGTGTTCTTCAATTTTTGCAAGAGAGACAAACAGACCGAAAAAGAGCATAAAATATATAAAAATTTAAATAAAATGTTTTATGCCTGGTGTTATTGAAATTGTTTGATGTTATTACAACTAGTAACTAAATAAATTAACAATGCTTAAAACACAACTCTATTAGATAGAATAATAACATCACTGTTGTCTATAAAATGTATGTTAAACTCAGGTTATTTCTACAGATTAATGTTAAAAAAGCTAAACATACAAGTGTAATCCATCTTCTTCTTCCACGGCTTCTAGTTTTTATACAAAATGTTGGTGGCAACTTTAACCATAATTTTCTTCAATATATAATAAAACGTCATGTTCCCGATATAAAATGCACCTTTAAGAATAGTTTTCAATATGTATTACGACACAAATTACAATAAATAGCTAAATTTTTACTATTTTCTATAACGCTTACTAGAATGAGAAAGGTACCGTAAAACGCGCGTAGAAGAACTAAAAAATGCATAGTTGTATTTAACACTAACAGAGTTGTTTCACGTAAGAAGTGGTTTTGAACAGAGATGAAATTAAGGGAGTCAAGAAAAAGTGCTGTCAAATTGAAAAATAAAGTTTCTTCTTAGAAAGCTTATAAATTGTTTTTCCATGGAACAAATCAGAAAATGAGTTTAAATAACAAATTGATAAAGAAATAAAAAGGTTTTCGATTAGGTTTTAGATTAGTTATATAAAATTAATAAATTAACTTATGTATGTATTTAGATTTATCCAAATATAACAAATAAGCTAATACTGTTTCGTCGCTTTTTAGTTTAGAAAGTCGATTAATTTTAAATTAAATTGTTATTTTTACCTCTTTTGTAACAAATAAAACTACGTATGTATTTAAATTTTGTTGAATTTTTTTTTTTCCAGTAATGATATTTTATTTATAAAAAAAAATCGTTTATATTATTTAATAAATAAATGATTATAAATACATGCCAGACGAAAAAAAAAACTTTGTAATATTTCTATGAAATACATTTAAAATTATTAGTAGTATTATTATTATTTTCTTAAGTAAAGTGCACTTGTTTTTAAAACATTTCTTTGATGTTTATCCAAAAAAATAATAATTTTCTCTTTTTTTCACCTGTAAAACAAAGAACCACAGTTGAGAAAAAAAAATAGAAGAAAAAACACATTGATAAAATAAAATATTGTATATAAAGAAAACATAACAAACGAAAAACTAACTTAATTAAATTATAGATAAAGATTAATATTTAAAAATAAAATATATTGCTTAGAACAACCAATAATTGTGAATTAAAAGTAATCGTAATCATAATAATTGTATATTTATGTATGTATAGATAAATTCTATTTTCTTTTTTTTTTTTGTTTTGAATTCTACTTGGTAACGATTAATTTATTCATTTCTAATTCTAATTTACGAGTTTAGTTTAGTTAAAAAAGAAGTATTAAAGATTTAGAAAGTTTTGTTTTGTTTTGTTTTTTTTGTTGTGTTTAGAAACTATTAAAGATATGATTATAGAATGATGATTAGCTTGTTGAAATTGTTGTTGTTAAAGTAGTAATATTCAATATGATTAGATCATAATTTCGATTTGGGTTTAGCATTACGAGCGAAGATAATTTCAGGATTTTTATCCGGTTTTTGAATTTCACGATAATTGTTTACAATTTTCTTTGTCTCATCTTTGGGACATGATTGGAGATTACGAAAAACTTGAACCTGAAAGAGTATAAACAAATAAATAAAATTAATATGTTATTAGCCAAATTATTATAAATTCTATTTTGGATATGAATAAGAGCTAGTTTCTGGGATAAAGATAATCTACATTCTTCGGTTAAACCTAAATAAAACTAAAAATTATGTTTCTCACTTATTGTTTATTTACGATATAATCTAGGTTTAACTGAGCATCATTGGCGAGTTAAACCTAAGTATAAACTGCTAAAGCACAAAGAGCTGGAAAATAAAATAAACAATTCAGCACAGCAGCTCTTTGTTTTGATTTGCTTTATTAACATCAATATAACTTTTAATATACATTTTATATACTTTGATGTCCATTTTTCTTTTACAAAGTTAAAATTCACAAAAAAAGTTATCTACGCGGTTGCTTTTTTTTATAATATTTAAAGTATTGCCATATTTATATGAACAATTTTGAGGAATGCACATGTGATTTGACTGAAAAGTATGGCAATGCTAACAAAATAAATCCATTAGTGAGAAACACAATCATTGGTTAAATCCCGGCTAAATATATTTCAGGTTTAATATAACAGCGTGTTAAGCTACGTTTAACTGACAAGTAAGAAACTAGCTCTAAGTGTACAAAAATATTTTTAGTATAAAACAAGTAAGGGGCTCTATTTGAAATCTATGTTTGTATTAAGAGAAATTTTTGTCATCTTATCTCAGCCGTTTTCCCTCTGTGCTTCCAAAGCTAATTCTTGAAACTATGTGGAGTCTTTAAAAACCTTATGTTAAAAAATAGAATTACGTACGATATCGTTAAATCAACTAGTCTATCAATAAAGACACTTAATATGTAAAGAGTGAGTCAGAAAAAACTTATACACACTTTTCCAGCTAAAACATATCCTTGGCCCTACTAATTATTATTTTTTTAATCACGTTAGCTTTTAAAAATTTGTCAGATATTATCTTTTCATCATTCATTTTCAACTGTTATTTCGGTCAAAATGATTAAAACTAAAATAAAATCCAATATGGACTTTCAAAAAAATAGCAAAGGATCTGAAGATTCTTCGTCACATTATTTTGAAAGCCTTTAAACAGTTTAAGGAAGACTTGAACATTAAAAGAAAACCTGGATCAGGAAGAAAAACGTTATAACAGATATTGGTAAGACAAAATAAGTCGAACAACTCTTTCGAAGAGCACCAAACACTTCTATCAGAAAAGCAGCTCGTAAAGTTAAATGCTCTGTTTCTTTTGTGCGCAGAGCTAATGCTGGTTTGATATCGTATAAAGTTCAAAAAATTCCAGATCGCAATGCGTTAAAGAACTTAGAAGCAAGTTGGACTTATTTTGTTAAGGCAAAATAAATCGAACAACTCTTTCGAAGAGCACCGAGCGCTTCTATCAGAAAAGCAGCTCGTAAAATTAAATGCTCTGATTCTTTTGTGCACAAAGCCAAAGCTATTGCTGGGTTGAAATCGTATAAAGTTCAGAAAATTCCAGATCGCAATGCAGTAAAGAACTTAGAAGCAAAAGAACGAGCGAAAAAATTAAGGTCAAATTTTATTAAAAAAAAAAAATACACCTGTTGTTTGATGGATGATGAAACTTATGTACTGGCAGACTGTCCACACATTTTGGGTCAAGATTTTTATGTGGATAATGTAGGATGTAACGTTCCAAAATAATACCGGCCAAAAAAACAAACAAAATTCCCCATGAAGTTTCTTATGTCTCAAACCATTTGCAGTTGTTTACAACACAGAAATATATATTTCCGAGTGTCTACAAAGACAACTTTTACCTTTCTTAAAACAGCACAGAGTTTCTTCATATTTCTGGCCGGATTTGGCATTATGCCACTATGGAAAAAAGGCTCTTGAGTGGTATTCAAACAATAATGTAAATTTTACCACAGGCGGCAAATCCACCAAACAGTCCAGATTTTCGGTCTGTGGAAAGGTATTGGGCTGTTGTAAAAAAAATAATTAAAGAACACAGGAAAGTTATCCCAGAACATGTGCGATTTTAAGCGTAAGTGGGCCACCTCGTCCAAAAAGGTAACGGAAGCAACCATAAAATCTTTAATGGTTCCGCTTCCGAAAAAGTGGATAAATTTATAAATTACTACTCGGTATTTATAAATTTGTATTTTAATGTTTAATGATTTTCTACTATATTTGAATAAATTTACGTATTTTTGAGAATGTTTATATTGAACGGTTTAAGTTTTATTTAACTTAATACAAGTATAAGTATTTTCTGGCTCAATCTTTACCTATGTACTTTTTATAAAAATTATATGTTTATTATATCACCATTAAAAAATCCTTATATACAAAAAATAATAATTCCTCACCTGTCCTTTTGAAACGTATATTGGTGTCCGATATATAATCCAAGTAACACTCTCAAAATATGGTGCAGTTGTTAGAGATCCTTTATATGTATAATAATGTTTGCTCAATTCCTGCAAACCCATCCACGACAGACAATCTATATTTGCGGGGGGGAAAAAACAAATTCGTAAAATTTAATAAAAAGCTTACAATAGGATTTCACAAACCTATACCTGAATCAACCGAAGCAGTAGTATGTATTTTTTGTACAATACGAATACCTTCTGTAATTTTCTTGAATTCCGGACAATCCTTTTCTCCACAAGCCTGTATGAAGAATGCGGCAACAGCCAAACCATCGGGTTTATTTTTAGCTTCTGAGAAATCTTTATACTTGGCATTGTAGTGTACAGCATGAGCCTCCATTGAATATTTTATACCCTCGAGAGTATGTTCACAGCCCGATTCATCGGTGTCGGCCCAATGGAAATGCAGCTGTTCGAAAACATATTTCTGGTCGCCCAAACAACCGTGTAGCATGTAAGGCTGCTCCTTGCGTTTACTAAACGTTACCATGGCCGAGGTGCCAGTGTTGACGACACGCGCCACACCCACCGGCTCCCAATGGCCATGATACTCCAAAGGATCGATGTCATCGATGTGTTCGATAACACGATTGCTAATTTCAATAGGTGACTGAACTGGCATGTTAACGTTACTGCGGCGTTAGTGACGTAAGCGTAAGCCTTATTAACGGTTTAAGGAGTTGTTTTAAAATTGTTATACGGATGAATGAAATTCAACAGGGCGGTTGTTGTTGTAACGCAAGGCAAAGATTAAGTGATATTAACCGAATTATAGGATTTTTTCTTAACTTTATAAACACAAACGTGTTGTGATTTAAATAGCCAAGTAAACTGCGACGTGGTGGCGAATTTTATTAAACTCGTTGAAAAATTAAAGAAAAATTCTTGTTTCAGCAAAAACGCTTTTTCAAAGCACCCAAAGCACTTAAACACAAAGAGCTAAAATATCTGTAATATAAAAAAATAGAAAAGAATTGGAAATGAATTATTTAATTATTATTGTTAACGGCATAAAGGTTGTGTTAAAACTAAACTTATAAACAAATACAAAACAAAACAAAATAAAACAAACATCTTTTGTATCTCTAATAAACAAACAAATAAACAAAATACTTGTAATTATAACGAGTTTTTAATTCAATACGATTGTTGCGTGCATCGCATTTATATTTTATTTTTTTAGTTGTAGTCATCATCTTAATAAATAAAAAAAAACGCCTTTAGTTACTCAAGTGTTTGTCCTTTCATATTCATTATTGTAATTTATACCTTTTATACATTTTGAAAAATTATTCTTGGTATTTTTTACTGTCAATATTAAGTCACTCTCTTTTATTATTAATAAAAGTAACAAGTATGATTGTAATATTCGGGTGTGCCGAATCTTAAATACCCACCATCAATATATGATATTGATTTTTCTGATATAGGGGTTTTATGGGGGGGAGGGTAAATTTTGGCCGATCTTCACAAAAGTTGGTAGAAAGATTTGGGTTCATATAAAACAATTTTATCATGATATTAATTATTATAAGACAATTATGAATGTTAAAGTCATTTTCTGAGGCGGACCTTGTATGGGGACTAATCAACATATTTGTGACTGCTTAAACAGTATTCCGAGGGGACAATACCAAACTAATCTTAACGATCAATATTTTGATGTGTTACAAACGGAACAACAAAATCAATATACCCCACATTTTTTTTTATGGAGGGTATAAAAACTGACACCATTTTCAACTGCATAGTTTAAAAAAGTAGTGAAATTGAAGGATTAAAACACTGTGTATCAGCATATTATATACATATGTATATTTTTGTTGCTGGTGATAGAAGCAGGTAACTCTTCAAATTACTGTTCCCAGATAGACTATAATTTAAAACAGTTATTATAATCAATTTAAAATTAAATTGATTGTCTTTTAATGATAATGTATTTTTAATTATTACATTACATACCTATTTTAATTTAATAAATTAAAAATTTTTGACAATTTTTATTTGTTTTGATTTTTATTTGTAAAAAAACATGTTTGTCATGTTAACAATAAGACAATTACATCACATTAAATTTGAATTAGTATAGACTAATGTAAAGATTCTCCATATCATTGCTGTTTGTGTGACGATAAGATATGTTGTTGTAAATAAAATTTTATGTATAACCAAATTATTTAAATTAAATTGGAATTGGTGTTATCTAGAGAATATCCGCAAGCACAATAAACCTTATTTCCACTAAGAACCATTCATCAATTGATGAATACTATTTTATAACTCATTCACTTAAGTAAAATGAACAACAAATTAAATTGAACATTTTCACATTTACAGTTGCAAATAATTCTTATTTTTTTCATATATTTTTGTTAGTGTGTTTATGGTGTGGAAAAAAGGTGAGCCTTCATTTGGATCGTATTGCTCAGTTAATAGGAACAAAAACAAATACATACACTTGTAGTTTTGTGTTTGAATAACCGGCGTCATTGGTGCAACAATGGCAACAAACATTTGTTAACAATGCCATCAATAAATAATTAAATGCGTATTTCTCAAGCAGAGTCTTTATTCATGAGTGAATTTTAAATGAAATTGATTGATTTGAAAGGGAATTTTCTTTATATTTGCCAAGAAATTTATTTTAATTATACAAAGAAAATATTTAATGAATGTGTTAGAATTAAGACAATAAATCTAGATGTTATTAAAAAAGAAAATAAATTAATAAATTTATCAAATAAATTAAAATAAACAAAAATAAAAAAAAAAATTTATTTTTCAGTTTCATTAAAACAATTGGAAGTAATAAAACTTTTCTGATTTGTATTTCTAAATTTACATAATCATTTTGTAGAATTTCGCACAGATTTTTTTTTTTTTCATTGGTTATAAGTAAGAGAGCTATATTCGACTGTGCCGAATCTTATATACCCTTCATAAAATTTAAAAAATTCTTATTTAAAAAAAAAAAAAATTGTTTCGAAAAATTTTTTTTTTAAATTTTTTTCCAATTTTTTTTAAAAAATTTTTTTTTTAATTTAAAAATTAATTTTTTTTTAATTTATTAGTGAAAAAAGATTTTTTTGTGAAAAAAAAAGAAAATCGTTAAAAAATATTTTTTTTGATTTTGACCCATTGTAGATCCAACTTACTACAGCCTTATATACATCGTTGCAATGGACTTTGAAGTATCTATCATTAGATATCCATATTGTCTATATTTATGACTTAGTAATCGAGATTAGATCAAAAATAGACAACAAAAATATTTATTTATGGACGGATTTTGCTGATTTTAAATAGGAAACTTCTCGAAAGCATGTCTGACAGAATTATTGAAGATTTGGATCCCGAAGATATCTGGGGACTTCAGAAAATTGATTTCAACAGACAGGCGGACATGGCTAAATTGACTCCGCTATCTATAAGCATCCAGAATATATATACTTTATAGGGTCGGAAAATTATATTGTGGAAATTACAAACGGAATGACAAATTTATATATACACTTCTCACGAAGGTGAAGGGTATAAAAAGGGCTCATTTTTTAATTAATATTAATGATACAAGCCAACTGTTCGTAATTATACAGAACATGACACATAAATTCAGTAAATATGACAGTTTTGTTTAAATTGTATAATACTTAGCCCAATTTTCTCTGGTTATAGTTTTTTCGTAACGATATACATCCAATCACATATATTTTTTGTATGAAAACTGTCAGTATATGGTCAATATAAAAAATAACCAGAAATTGAGAAAATGGGCCTTAATGTGGTAAATAGATATGATTATGATTAAATAAATATAATAAGAATATGTCATATACTAAAGACTACGTGATATACTAAAGACTACGTCATATACTAAAGACTACGTCATATACTAAAGACTACGTCTTATATTAAAGATTACGTCATATACTAAAGACTACGTTACATACTAAAGACTACGTCTTATACTAAAGACTACGTCATATACTAAAGACTACTTATTATACTTAAGACTACGTCTTATATTAAAGATTACGTCATATACTAAAGACTACGTTACATACTAAAGACTACGTCTTATACTAAAAATTACGTCATATAGTAAAGACTACGTCTTACACGAACTTATGAAAATAACTTAATTTAACGAAAAATAATGAAAAATTAGATGTTTAAATTGCATATATATATAAACTAGTAAACACTCTTTTGATAACGTCATTAACTGTAAAAATCTGTCTATTTTCGTTAACGCAACATGACTTTAAAAGGAAAAAGTAAAATGTCCAATATATTGGACAAAATGTCTGAAAGGGTTAAACATAGACCACCTAGGGTTATTTAATATACAAAAGTATACATAAGAATAAATAATATTAACCAAAGTCCAATGTTATTGAAGGCAAAGAAAAACCAAAAAAAATGTAAAATTACAGAAGCAGAACAATATGTATATTTATGTCCAACAATGTTGCTCATTTAGCGGAATACTAATACATAACATAAAAATAAATCAGTTGTATATCGAGGGACTATTTAAAAACAGTTTATCTTAGAAAACTAAAGGTTTCAGGAGAGTTACAAAAGTTTTTAAGACCGCTACTAAATAAGAAAATACATAGAGAGTGCATTTTCTCTAAACAAAAATTCATTTGAAATAAATTACTCTATTAATGGGTTTTGCATTGTAATGAAAATGTCAATAAAATGGAAAAAAATATATTTTTTTTTTAAATTTAACGTATGCGGAATGAAATTGCTACAAAACAGAAAACGCTATATTTGTTTCCAACGTTAAAACTAATAATTAGGGGGCGGATTTTCATGCATTTATTATTGGAAAATATGCGCCTAAAATATGCTTCAAAAAAATCAAAATATGACCTAAAAATTTTAAAAATATGCACTTATATTTTTGTGCAGAAACATAGAATAATTAACTATGGATCGCGCAATGTCTAAAAAATGCACAACAGTGATCCCAGCAGTTAAGAATTAAAAACTTAAAGTTTTAAAATTATAATAGTTATAACTTCTATTTTGCGACTTGCCTTTTAAAATCATCAATATTTTGATCGTGATGTAAAGTAACATCCAATCTTAATTTTCATCTCGTAATAATCTATCAGTTAAGCAAGTAGTAAATGTAAATGTATCCTTTATAGACAGCAAACGTCACTAATGTCGGATCACTTATATATTTATATATTTTGGGTTATCTGACACGTGTGTGTAACGGAGAGATAAGTCAATTGGTTACGTTATACATCCCATGTTATCTAGCGTTAAGACAATTGTCACTTAAGTGGCTCTAAGTAATCTATAGGGTAGTTACTTTAAACTTTAATTGTGTAATGCATTTGTCTCTAAGTTATCCAAAATAGTCAATTTACCCTCTGTTTAGGACATGTACGTGTTAATATAACCAGTTACGTAGCTAGTTATCACTAGTTCAGGACAGTATCATAGAACTGCTGGGAAATGACTGTCAAGAGTGGTAACTGTGTATGTGAAGTTACAAAATCTTTCGATAACGAAATTTCTTATAAATCGAAATTGCAGAGAAATCAAATATGAATATTTTCGATACATTTAATGAATTATTGATGTTTTGAAATGATAATTTTCAATTGCTGATACTTAGAGAAATGAAAAACTTAATACCACGACGTCGAAAGAAGTTAGTCGATAACATGTAATGCTATTTCTACAACAATTTCGACACATAAAACTTTTTGTCCAGACAATATGTTGCCCTTTGACGACTAAAAATTATATTTTTATTAAAAACTTGAATAATATGTATATAAATATGCATTTTGAATTAAAATATAACAAAATATGCATTATCAATAAAATATGCAAATATATGCACTAACAAATCGATGCCATTTTACAGCAAAATGTGCGATTCGGATAGATAATTAGTCTACATTGTTTTTGGACGTTCGAGAAAAAACATGCATTTGCATATAAATCCGCCCCCTACTAATAATATATAAAAAATTTAAAAAATAGCCCATTGTGTTGATTTAATGTAAGCAAAAAATTTATTATATTCATGTACTTTTGTGGCTGTTATGAAGAAATTTATATACAGTGGTTGAAAATACCGATGTTAGCACTTTTATGAGCTCCTGTTTGAGTTTCATGGTTTTTTTTCTCGATTTTTATTTTAAATAATCTACAAAAACTCTTCTATTTAAAAAGGTCCAAAAACTCTCAAATTTATTTTTTAATTTAAAAAAATTGGGACATTTTTTCACTTTAGAAAGTCTGGAATTTGAAGGGTGTTGGAAAACACCATAATCATCAGGGCGTGACAGTTGGATAACGGAATCTCTAATGTTTCTTTTTATGAAATGATTAATTTTGTGTACACATTTCATAATATATTAATCAGAATAGATGTTCAAATCAAATTTCAAAAAAGTAAAAATTTTGCAATTTACATCTGATTGATTAAGATCCATATATAATTTTTTAGAAAAAAGATTATGTTCTACTTTGCACATCTTATCAATAATAGGTTTATTTACTTCCAAAAAAAAGTCCACTTCTCTGCCGTTCTCTGCCACTTGATGTAAAATATAATAAATTATTCACGATGAAAATAGATAAAATATGGAAAAAATTACAAATGTTTAACATTTTGAAATAACTAAAAACCAGATTTTCATATGGGGTTTTAAAGTATTAAAGCAAAACATAATGTAATTCAAAATAAGTCCTAAAACACTAATAGCTCATGTACTTTTTCTTTGACCAGTGTCAAATTTTTGTAGCAATTTCATTCCGCATATGTTATACCACAGATGTGGGCTTATTTGACGAATATTTTGCCATAAATAACTAATTGCCATGAAAAGTTAAGGCTAGTGAATATAGTGTCTCTATATGGTTTATTTAATAGCCCTCCAAAATGACACGCAGTTTTGCGGTATATTTAGGCAAATTATATATAAAGTAAGGCGATGGAAATATATAGGCCACACCCTATGGAAAGATAATAACGATATTGTTAAAATTTCATAAGGGTGAAACACCCAAGGCAACAAGAGAGGTAGACCCCGTCATATATGGCAACGGACATATGATAGGTCACACCCTATGGAAATATAATGGCAATATTGGTATGATGGTATTAACGAAAACAATAAACCATAGCAGCAAGTTAAAAACAAGCCGAATGGCAGAAATCGATGGAGAAACTGGCTATCACGAGGAGTAAAAAAATTTTACATCTCGGGCATTTTAGTGAAAAATTAAAAAAGTTCAGTATCGGATTAATAGCGACATTCGATTCTAACTACTGTGGTTTCATTTTTGGTTTTATCTTTACAAATATTTAATTTTTTATTGATTCTGAAATATTTTGTTAGCACTAAAAATGTTTTGAAGTCAAAAAACCAAATTTTGTGTTAAAACACTCTGGTCGCAAATGAACGATATTTTACTACAACTATACAAATTACCCTATTTACTTTTCGAGTTGGCAACACATTTTTGGTAATTTTTATTTGAATTTTTAACAAAAAACTATTCTATGAAATTCTGCACCCCGTATCATATTTAATTTTATAATTAAGTTTCTAATCAAGCAACACATTTTAAATATGAGCTCATTTTTGCTTAATAAATTAATTTTAAATGAACTTCAAGACATGAAATAGTAATTATATGGTTTTCAATAGGAAAATAAATTTCTGGAAATGTGACACTTGTATTAATAAAAGCCATAGAGAATTTATACATAGAGACGAGACACTCCGATTTATCAAGCAAAAATACAAAAAACATATGTCTGATACAACAACAAAATACATTGACTAGCATGTATTTTGTTGTTGCAAGAGTTAGGGTTTTGACAACAGACTTAGGTTTTTGACAATGAAGTCTCTTCTCTATGTTACCCTATGAAAAAGCTTTGTTCGTATACAAATCTAGTAAAATAAGAGACAAAAAATTCAAAAATGTAAACAAACTATGATTTAAGTAGAAATTTGCGATCGATTAGAGGCTACTGCCAAAGACCTAACAAAGTTGTCAAAAACCAAAGTGGTGAGTGAGAATGTTTTGGTAAAAAATACTGTGTGAAAACAAAAACAACACTCCTAATGGGTAATTTGAGTAATTTGTTTGTTTGAGTTTTTTTCTAGTTTCCGCTCTATGTGTATTTCTCTATAGGTAAGGTTATTGAAAATAATAAAATAAAATAAATTTTTATTTATAATTTATTAAAATTTTCTTTAAATTAAGCTGTAATCCATATAAATCCATATAAATATATAAATGTCTTTGTAAGTTTGTTGATTTGTTTGAGCATCACGCCTAAACGGCTGAATCGATTTTATTGAAATTTGAAACGTAGATAGATCCTTACTTGGAAGCGTCAATAGGCTATAACTTTTTTCAATACTTGGACCAAAAAGGGATAAACAGGGGGAAAACCGGTAAAATAGGTACCTTTAGTTCTTAATCAATAAATACTAAACGGCCGAACCGATTTTATTGAAATTTCCAACATAGATAGACTGTTATTTAGAAGCATCAATAGCCTATACCCTTTTTTACTACTTGGACTTCAAAGTGATAAAAAGGGGAAACAAGAAATTCCGATATTAATTATATTCATTTATTTTTTTTATAAAATCCTTACATATTTTTTTGACTACGACAGGGGTAGAGAAGCGCACCGGGTCAAGCTAGTTATTATATATTAAGACAGTTCATTTACCAATGAAGTACTTACTTGCTACGGTTAAGCATTAAATCAAATATGCGTTTAATGTAAACGCTACAGCAGAGAGTTTTATAAAATAAAGTTTCTATTTTTTTAGAGACACACGTTAAATACTCGTTTAATTCTATAGTAATCAATTGATTTGGTTGTTATTTTTTTATTTTTTATCACAGTTGAGTAATTGTTGTACAATATTTCCTTTATTATTTATATATGTTACAAGGCAATTTCATTTAAAACAATTAACAGAACATTAATTTACACAAAATAAACCTTTGAACAAATAGAGATTAATTATTAATTCTGATTACTGTACAACAAATTAAAATAATTATTTTTAACTTTTTTTCTAGCGGTTATTTAACGATTGATGACCGGATATTTTAATAATAAAATAATTTTAAAACGTTTAATATCACTTTATATTATTTTTGCCTTTTGTTTTTCTCTCTTTTATTTAAATCACGTGAATTTAAAGATTTTCGCACGATCTTTAAAGTTCTACCAAACAATACAACGTTTAGCAAATAAATGAATTTAATTCTACTTTTTTTCTGCTACAAAAAATATTGTTTAAAGTGTATTAAATGGAAAACAAAATGTTCTTATCTATATGATGTCTAGTTACTTTTACCAATTCAAATGTTTATAACGTCATTTAGTAAATTATCAAAAGCCGTTAAGTCGTTATGAAGTGTTATTATCAGAATATCATTTTGTGAGTTTTTTCGTATCAAGTTGATTCAGTTGATTTTATTTAACACAATTATATTTCCATTTCATGTCATTATGTGAAGTAGTATTTAATCCTAGAAATATGAGTGAGCTGTTTCGTTTAGTTATTTTTGCCAATTTTGATAAAAATCGAAAATTATTAATAATTATGTTTTTATAATCAACGTCATCCATCCATAAATAAGTAAGTGCTTGCGTTAATAAATGTTATAAAAACAAAGTTGTTTCAATTGTGGTTTGCCATGAATAACATGAACTGGGGCACAAGTGTCACTCAAATTTACCTTGAACGTATTTAATTTTATTTTATCTATATGATTTTTAAGATTAAGTATTTATTCTCGAAATTGTGAAGAAATTTTTAATAAAGGTCTGAAATTTAAAAAAAAAAGTAGTTTGATGTATTATTGATATAAGTTCTGAGATCGAAAAAATCTTAACATACATACATATATGTTAATAATAATGAAATCACCAAACGGTTTTGGTTTTTGGAAATTATTATTACAATTTACAAAAAATATTATTTTAATAGTTCTAAACAATAGTAATGAATTTATGAACCTTTTCCGGAAACCCTTAGCTCCAGGCAGTTTGGAGGATTTGCCTCTATTGGTACAAATAACACATTATTGTTCTTGTACTACTCAAGACCTTGCTTACCATAGTGACAGGATGACACATTAAGAATTCTTATGAATGGAAGCATCCTCTTTTGTAAACATTTCTTGATTTATAGATCCCTATGTGACAAATGTTTGGCTTCTTTTGCCGCAACTGCATATTGCTTGCCATACCAAGAACTTTTTGGAACAATTTTCTGCTATTGGGTCCTAAACTTTTCTACAACATTCCCTCGAGCATTAGCAACATAAAAATATTGACCCGGAAGCTGCGAAAAATGTTCCATACCTATGTTTCGTCATCCATTATGCAGCAGGTATATTTTTTGTAAAAAATTTGACTTCAATTTCCGAGTTGCTGTCAGGAATTCTGCTAAAAATTCCTTTTTCTGAATTAAATTGCCAGCTGCTTATCTTGAAATTCTCAAGATTATAAAAACAAAAATCGACCCCCTCTATTTAGTCTATTTAGGATCGTGTAAAAAAGTACTTAATATAATAACACATATTCCTTATATACCCTGTACTTATCTGCTTCTATTATATAATATTTGGCGCAGTCACCTCTCTCTCTGTTATCATATTTGCACGAGAATGTTATTGGGTTTTAAGCACTTATGAAAGAAATGGAATTTCGCTCACATACCGCTGAATAAATAAAACTTAAATAAATACATATTTTTATACTCTAGACCAAGAGCGATAAGGGTACAATGTATATATAAGTTTGTCATTTAGTTTGTAATTTTCATATTTTTTATTTGCGATAAAGTATATATATTCAGGATCGTTATAGATAGCGTAGTTTAAGCTGTTTGTTTAAATCAACTTTTCAAAGCCTCCAAATATCTTACATTCACAATTGATACATCAATATATCCGCTACACAAATGGCTGAGATATAAGCTCGATTTTTATACCTTTCACCTTCGTGAAAAGGGTATATATAAGTTTGTCATTCCGTTTGTAATTTCCACAATATAATTTTCCGACCCTATAAAGTATATATATTCTGAATCCTTATAGATAGCGGAGTCGATTTAGCCATGTCCGTCTGTCTGTTGAAATCTATTTTTTGAAGACCCCAGATATCTTCGAGATCCAAATCCTCAATAATTCTGTCAGACATGCTTTCGAAAAGTTTTCCTATTAAAAATCAGCAAAATCCCTCCATAAATAACGGAGATATGAGCAAAAATCGGAGACAACCTCTATTTTTGGCCTATTATCTATATCTCGATTACTAAGTCATAAATATAGACAATATGGATATCTAATGATAGATATTTCAAAGTCCATTGCAACGATATATATAGGGCTATACAAAGTTGGACCTCAATCGGGAATCGGGAAAAATATTTTTTAACCAGAATTTTTTTTTTTACAGAAAACATTCTTTTGTCATAAATTTTTTTCACTAATAAATTAAAAAAAAAAATTTTAAAAAATTGGAAAAAACTTTTAAAAAACAATTTTGAAAAAAAATATTTAAATTTTTTTTTTTTAATTTTATTTTAAAGTATAATTTGGTAAAGGGTATATAAGATTCGGCACAGCCGAATATAGCTCTCTTACTTGTTTCAACAGGTTTTATATGAAAAATCTCCAAAATTAGAGCACATACAGAGGTGTATTATGCTTTAAATTAAAGTTTAATGTCAGGTTTTGGCAGAAATTGTCATACTGTCGATTCAAATTTCTAAGTCGCTTTTTACGACATTGAAATATATATTGTCTATGTACAGAACTTATTATTCGAGATATAGCTATAAATAATTTTCATGGATGTATGTGATATCATCTGGAAGCTTCGGAAAACAGCATTTAACCAACAGATGTTCTAGAAAATTAAAAGAAAACTTAAAATATTAAAGAAATTACAAACGGAATCCTAAACTTATATTGTCATCATGATGTAGAGTATAACAAATACTTAACTGTATGATATTTAGAAAAACCTTCAATATTGCGCTATTTTACAAAAAGCCTTCCACCATACTCTATAAAATTATAAAATTATTTCTAATGGTTTAAAAAATAGAGGATAAGCTAATTGGATAATCCTTGGATTTAGTACACAGTGTATGAATACAATTCATTATTCATAACCTAACACAATTGTAATTTAAACAAATATGACAGAAATAAAAGCACTCTTATCTCAATATTTAGACATTTCTTAGCTTGTCATTTCATTTCATATCATATCATTTTCAATATCATTTTATAACACTGCAATAATTATTACTCAAATTCTTATCAATGCTATTATTGATGGTTTCAATTAAATGTCATTATAACGTCTAATAATTATCGTCTACATTAATTTATATACTATATTATTTTATTACCAAAAAAAAAACAACTTCATAAATAAATCAATGTATAACGTAATTTTAAAACTCATTTGATTTAATCAATCATGGGTTCTATTAATTACTATAAATGGTAATTAATCCATACTCATTGTATATTATAAAAACAATTGGGGAAATTTAATTTAATTGATAAAATATACATATCGCACTGGTTCCTCTAAAGAGAGTCAACTCAAAATTTTTCAATTTTCACTTTTTGCAAGAAATCGATGTACAGTGGTCGTACATACCCACTGTAAAAATCTTACATTATTTTCTCTACTCTTTCGCCAAAAATACAGTTGTATCCGTCTTTAACTTTCATTGTAATGTATTTAAAAAAAAAAAAAAGTTTTTTGCCTCTACTGTAAATTTTGAGTTGAATCTCTTTGGAGGAACCAGTGCGATGTGTATTTCAGGGTTGTGATTTATAATTGCAAAATGTGTGCACTTTTAGTGAAATAAATTAAAGGAATAGACCTAAGCTTTCTTTTGAGAAAAAACAAATTAAAAAAGGGGCCATTTAGGAAAAAAAGTTCAAAAAACTCAACAATTTAATGACTTGGGTTACAAAACATTTATTTTTTGGTTAAAATGTATTAGTAAATAAAACTATGTGAAAACAAAAACAACTCTCTTATGTGTGATATCCCACTCGCATCGCACTAAGCGACCAAAAACCTCTTAAAGGAATGGATCTAAACTTTCTTTTGAGCAAAAAAAAAAAAAAAATTTTAAAAAAAGGTCCCATTTTGAAAAAAAAAGTCAACAAAGTTTTTGATTTTGCAAAAAAAGTCAAAAATTTTTATAATATTTCCTAATATTTCACGACTCGGCTTAACCTCAGGCGTTCGGCGCAGGTCTTATTTTTTGTTTGAAAGGCAATAACAACATTTTCAAACCATTGTGAAATATTAGGATATTATGACTATATGACATGATAAGAGACCTTATGAATTGACCAATTTAAATAATAGCAAAACCTATTTAATGATTAAAATCGATTTTACTTGAATGTATGATTTTTTAGGTTATTATCCTCTAAACTTAAACTGTTTGTTTTGAAATTTAAATAGCATTAAGAAACGTCATAAATTTCGCATATAAAAATAAGTACTAAGCACCTTTAAAATGCAATACAAGAATATGAAATAATTACTTATGAAAAGAAATAGTCAAGTTCAGCTTGTTTGAAATAGTATATTTCAATTCAAAATAAATACCAACAAAAAGTTTTGTTGAGTTTTAAATTCTTTAATGGTTATTGCGATACGATATAAATAAGACAATAAGGGTTTTTTTATTGTACACAAGTCTTTGTGTAAAACTTATTTATTTTTATCATAAAATAGCACAAATATAATAAAAGACCTTTGTATTTAACAAAAAAAATATATATATAAATTTATTATCCAATTTAAATGAATTAAATTCGAAAGAAAAGATAAAAAAATACAACTAGCACTGGACAATAAAAAAAATACAAAGATAAACCCTCTATAATGATGTTTATAAAAATAATAAAAATATAAAAATTAGAGGGATTTATAAAAACTTAACTATATGTATAGCTAAGATTAATCCAATATAGACTCTTCTGAAGGTATTGAATCCACCGACAATTTTGACACGCTACTCATATCTAAGGGATTGTATTCATTAAAATTAACCACACGAGAACTATTAATATTCTGCACTGGACGAGCATTGCGTACAATACGAGTTTTACCATTTAAACTCAAGATTTGACGAAATTCATTTAGTTGACGTTCACTTATGGCCAAAGGTTCGGGAAATATAAACCACTCACATCCCTGATAGCAAGGAGGTTCGGTTATAGAACCGCCATAACTATAGAAACCAGAACGAAAGGGATGACACAAATATGAGAGAGGAAATGGTGGGATTTCTATTTTTGAGCCAGGTTTTTGTATACGATGAAGATTTTGTATAATGGGATCCAAATAAGGATTGTGACCAGAGATCTATTAAAAAAAAAATACTTTAAATTTTGTAAATGCAAAATTACAATCTCACCTCATAAAAATAGGCCACCATTAGTAAATCATAACTAGACACACAATCTACATTCGGTCCAGTACGATGCATGGCTTGCAATTCTAAAGGAAATTTTTGATAGTTAATCATATGTTCGGAACCCTTGCTGTTCAACAGGCTCCAACGGAAACAAATTTGCACAAAGGTATAACTGGCCAAAAGATCAGCACCACTTAAAGTGGGTGTATTACCCGAATAAGTTGCTCGTACAATAACTATTGAAAAACAATTAAAAAGCTTAAAATCATAACAAAAATTTTTTAATACACACCCGTATGACCAGTGTTCTCCAACATTAAACTACAGGGCAAATCATCATAATGATTCCAAGTTAAGAGTTCACGTATGGGAAATTTCTGTGTTAAATTGTCTATAATATTTATGGGCGATTGATTTTCACCCGAACAACTCCAAGTATGAGGACCTATAAAAAATAATTAATTAACCTCAAACCACTCACTTCATACTATGTTTATTGAAACACACCTCTTTCCACGCCATAATCTACACTATTTCTTAGCGAGCATATGGTATTTTCAGAACATCCCGGTGTTGTACTCAGACCACATCTTCTAGCAGTTACATTACCCATTAAGTCACAAATTAATTTCGCCATATGAACATTGCCTATTACAGCCACAGCAAGTAAAACACTAAATAGAAATATCACTATGGGATAATCCATGGCCGCGACTAGGCCATTGTAGATTATACGAAATATACAGTTCATGAAGGAGCACAGAGAACACTCTACCATTTAGAGATATTTTTTGTATAATTTTTTTTTTTGATTTTTTGAAATTATTTTGCTTTGAGAAAAATAAATTTTCTATATTTTTGTTAAAAAATTTTATTTTGATTGACGGCAATTCAAAATCTGAAAAGTTTTTCTAATTCAGTTGACAATTTAGACAAAATATAAAATAAGCAGGAATTGTAAAATAACTTTTATAAGTTCAAAATATCAAATCGTACTTGTATATCGATAGCTTAATGAGCAAATGTGCTAAGTACAATTTTTATGAAAATAGAGATTTTAATACAGATGTTAGAATAGTAAAAGTAAAATGTTTGCATAAAATATTTTTAAAATTATTTAGTTTTAAATCGCGGTTATACTGTGGTATGTAAAAGTGCCAAATTCATTTTTTTAAAGTGCAAAATTATTAACTCAGTAAAATTCGTTTAAACTCAAGAAACATGTTACATTTTATCTTTAATGTAGTATAAAACTGTCGTAGGCGTAAAACACATACGCCAACCACGAAAAAGGTAAATATCTCCAAACTTATTTTAATTATTGGTTTATTCATTTAATTTAAACCAATAAATGTAAAATAAGTAAATATTGGATAGTTTTGATATTTATTATCATCTTGATTACTGATATCAAAAACATTGCTCCATTGCCTTTTGAAAACAATGTTAGTGACAATAGAGACCTAAAATCAAAAAGACCTTAAGAAAATGTGCAAATACAAAATAAGTAGCTTCCAATGTGCTAAGTCCCAATAAAGGTATTATTAATCGCCAACGCACTTCATCGCATTAACAGATTTCAAAAAATGTTACAAACGATTTTAAAACGTTTTTTCTGTCTTTTGCAGACTTTTGCCAAAGATATGTTTTTTTGACAACTTGAAAATAATAAATGAACAAAATTAATAAGATTATCAGGTGTTTGAATAAAAAATTAGACTTTTGGTTGGCGGAACGACGACATTTATATCAACATAGGGTCTACTTTATATACATAATATGAATGGCATTATTCAAATAATAAGTAAATATAATGTAATAAAAAAAAATGTATATAAATGCTCTAAAAAGAAGAAAATAAACTATTTATTACATTATACAATTTATGATATAAAAGCCTGTAGCAATATTTTCCTTATATTTGGCTTGTCGCGACAAGCTTTTATATCATATAAAATGTATAATGCAATAAACTGATTTTTTTAAAAATATTTTTTATTAGTAACCTATTTACTTCTTTTTAAAGCAACTTAAACATTTTGAATTTTTTTTTCAAAATTTTAAGTTCGAAATTGGAAAATGTATGGAATTTACCACAAAAAAATGAAAAACTATTTTTTGTGAATCCTCAAGATTTAGATCATATTTTAACAGCTTTAAAAAATTTTCTAACTTAATTTCGAACTTAAACATTTTGAAAAAAATTCTTAAACATTTTGAAAAAAATACTTTAACATTTTTCGAACATAATATTGAATTGTCAACAGATAAGAGCTACGAAAACTGTCTCAAAACTCAAAAATATTATTTATTAGTAACCTATTTACTTCTTTTTAAAGCACCTTAAACATTTTGATTTTTTTTTTTCTAAATTTTAACTTCGAAATTGGAAAATGTATGGAATTTACCACAAAAAAAAATGAAAAACTATTTTTTTGTGAATCCTCAAGATTTAGAGAATATTTTACCAGCTTTAAAAAATTTTCGAACTTAATTTCCAATATTCGAATATACATTTTCCAATTTCGAACATTTTGAAAAAAATACTTTAACATTTTTCAAACATAATATTGAATTGTCAACAGATAAGGGCTACGAAAGCTGTTTCAAAATTCAGTTACAAATTTTGACCTAAACTAACATACAAACAAATTAAAATAGCAAGTTAAAAAAAAAGCTTTTAAAAACAATCAGATGAGTTACAAATAATGTAATAATAAAAAAACATTAAAAAAAAGCTTTTATGTTTTTAATAATGCTCTAAAAAGAAGAAAATGATTTAGAGATTATTTTAACAGCTTTAAAAAATGTTCGAACATAAATTTGAATTTGGGAAATTAAATTCGAATTTTCGAGCATACGAGTAATATTGCATTGCCATCAGGTTTAAGCATGCTCTAGAAAACATAACTTCGAAATTTCAATCATAATATTGCATTGTCATCTGGTGTATGCATGAATACCAAATTTCAGAGTACGAGAACTTATTCAAAATTCAGTTAGAAATTAAATAAACCCTTTTAAAAAATATCATGACACTACCAAATGATTCCACTTTGTTTATTGATTAAGTATTATTGTGATTATTATGCTCATGATCGAATGTTATTGTTTCAAAGAGTCTATCTTAAGAGCTATGAGAGCAGTCCGTGACTTTTTGAATTTCTTGACCCTTAACTGAAAGCCCAACAAAGCTCCTGTCAATAGACAACTGTCGGTTGATTCCTGTCAAAATTTGAATAAGCTGCGTCATTTAGTTTGTGTTTGGAAGCCATTGACAGCAGACTTAAGGAGAAAATGGAAAAAAGTTAATTTCGAGAGCTCATAAGCATGTTGTAAAAAAAAAAGATTTTTTATCCAAACACCTGCATTGTATTCAAAAAGTCACGGACTTATTGACCTGCCCTCGTAGTAAGTAATATCAGCCGTTTAAAAAAATGATATAGATAAAATTTTAACCATTTCGCTATGTTGTATCCGTATACACAAAAAAGTACATATTAGGAAGAGTTTTAAATAATTTTCTTAAATTTTTTTGTATAACTATAAAAAATATTAAAAAAATAAATGATATTTTTAGTGAATCAAAATTTTCGAAAAACATGTTAATCTGAATGATTAAATTTTTCATAAAAACATATCAAGTAATATTTTACCATTTCTCTTCATGATAACACCGAAAATGTGCTTTTGGATATGACCCAAAAAAGCAAATACTGTTTTAGTTTAGGTACAATTCCATGCAAATATTAAAAAATCAAATTGTCAAAAACTTAAGTTGTCAAAAACCTAACTCTTGCAACAACAAAATACATGTAGGTCAATGTATTTAGTTGTTATTTCAGACATATGATTTGTTTTATTTCTATCTCACAAAACATAGTGTCTCGTCAATGTGTATAAATATGTGTAATCATTTAACATGATTAATTTTTGATCTTTAGACTAAATAAAAGTTAAACTTGTTTACCTAAAGCAAAATCTAAAAAAAAATACATGACTCTATATTCAATTCCAAAGTACAGTGTTGCGTGATGTTTCTTCGATGACCATATTATTTATATGGTTTTTGTTTTTTATCAAAAATATTAATATAAATTAAAAAAAAGTGCAAAAAATAACATGAAAGATAAACACTTGAACTATTGTGGGTAGAAAGTGTGTACTTTAACAATGTCAACATTTACTACATACTCGTATGTATGTAGTATGTACAACAATTTAGTAATGCGACGCGTACTTACTTCTTAATGAAGAAACCTAAAGTATTTAATTGTTAATAAAACTCAACAATAAGATATCAGCCGCAATTGATGTGAATGACTGGCCAATTTATAAAATGGATGGAAAATTGTTTAAATTAATAAAAATTGCATACGATTTAATTGAAAGTGTAAAAAAGAAGAATAAACTACAAGTAATAAGAATAATCATCAACAATTTTTACAAACATGTGATGAATTGTTGTTTAAGAGTTTTTATTTAATAAATTGAATAAAATGAAATCTTTTTAAAAATATTTTAAAATAACAGAATAACATATTTATGTCATATATATGCAATTATTACTAAGGTACCAAAAGCTAGCTCACAATCTAGAATTTGTATTTGAGTTATCTAATACAAAAAATATATACATATGTATGTACAAAGTATTTGTTTTATGGAAAAGTGACTTGGTTGGCTGTTCAAACAACACATTGTAGATTATTATCAATAGGTTTGTATTTATTACTTTCTTATTTTAACATAATACGAGGATTGTATGATAAGACTGCTAGACAAGAAACCGGTAATTTTCCACGTTTCCATTTGAGTGCAAAATACTTAACACACCACCCTCGTTGTTATTTCTAAATGTAAGCCAAAATATTTAAACAGTATTTTTTTTTTTTAAATTATCAACATTTGTTGATTCAATAAACGTTATTTGACGACAACAAACAAATATACAATAAACTAATTCAGCAAACATTTTAAAAGGAACACACAAAAAAAAAAAATAGCGAAAACTATTTGTTGTTTTCTTTATGATTTTAAATGATAGAAAATAAAAATAAATATATATCAACAAATTACCTAATGACAGACAGGTAAATTTAAATGTCAAGTAATTTGTTATGTGTGAAATATACCAGTAGGGTTCCTAAGCGGGAAAAATTCCCGGTAATATATTTAAAAAAAAAATTTTATCAGGAAATTTTCTTCTTAAATTTACAGTATTATTTCTACAATATAAAAAAGATTCATTGGGCTTTGTTTCCCAGTCGGTACTGGCAACAGAAACTCAGTTGACACAGAATAATTACTATTTAAGCAATCGAATTTTTGTTAAAAAATAAAATTCAGTCATTTGATTATCAATAAATTCGGTTTTCACAACCAAAACTATTTTCTGTGTACGATAAAATCAAAAAATTTTTTATTTAAAACAAGAAAATTAAAAATTTCTAGCAGCTTGACTTAATACAAATTTAAATTATAAGTCTTAAAGGCATTATTGAGATGCTTAACATTAAAACTTCTAAAGATATACATAATTAGATAAAATAATCCTATTAATTCAAATAGTTCTCCTTCGAAGCGAATTTCGCATTTTTTCTAGATTAACATAGTCTTCAAAGGACTTCTTCTTAATCTTATAATAAAACTATACAAACTGAATTTTGGCAGATTATTTGAAAAATATTACTGCTTAATTTACAAATTAAAAAGTTCCCGTTAATTCCCGGGAATGAACAGATCATTTTAATATTTTTCAGGAATGTAAAAATACGCGGGAAATTAGGAACCCTACCATATCGTCTATATGGGAAATAGTGTACATAGATTTGATCTATTTTATCAATTATGAAAAATGTTGATATTTTAAAAATAGACTCTTATTTAGATTACATTCGTTTATATTTTGGTAGACAAACATAAAAACAATGGAAAAATAATTAAGTAGAAAAAAATAGAATTACTTATTGTGTGATAATCTAATTAGCATACCCAAATACTTATAAAAAAAAAAAATAATCGAAAGTTCAAGGTTGCCTTTAAAATAAGCATGTCATACTCTTTAATCTTAAAGGAAATTTTTTTTTGAATAAATTATAAAATCAACATTAATATAAGAGAAGTGTATATTCGTTAATGATAAACTATGCGAATGGGTCAACGAATGTTTTCGTTTGATAGATTTTGCCGTAGTTTTAGATTTTTAGAGAAAAAATTGTGATATTTTCTACAAAAAGGTGTCTCAATGGTTTAATACGCTGATAGTTGCACTAAATAAAGATATCAGGATGCTATCGGTCAGGCAACCTTATGTGTTGTTGACACGACAGTTCCTGTTGGCTTGTCACCTGCCTAGTCACATCAACCATTAGATTCACTAACTTTTGACGACCCAACAATCGCTATATTAGTCGACAATTTTTGTTGTTTGAAGTAACGATTGCGTGATTCTCTAACTTATTTTAAACAACAGTAGACAACTTCATATCATATTGATATCAAGTGGCATCATTGTCAAAAAAAAAAACGAAAAACACAAAAAGGAATAGAAAAAAAAACAATTGAATTTATGCAAGTCAAACACTTTAGTTCGTAAATTTTATTAATTTTACATATTAAAAGTGAAATAAAATGTGTAAATAATTGGAACATTATTATTAATGCATACATACATAAATGCCTTCATATTCTGTTGATTTTGTAAACAACACAACAATAGTTGTCGTTTGGTTTTGTCGATAATCGTTTAGCTAACAACTAAAGCTTACTTCAACCGACAGCGAATATTGTTAAAAATGTTACTGAATAGCAAATTCAATAAATGTTCGTTATATTTATTTTAACGATACGATTATCATTATAAAAGTTTGTGAATTGCACTACAGGATCCCCTTCCAAGACACATCTCAACACTACATTTTTGTCGCTTTCATAATGACATTCTGGACGTCATCCCATGCGACATTGACCGGTTGTCTACAGCTACTGTTCGAAAATCATTGCATCAATTGATAGCCATTCATGGCTACAGATGAACAGATTTTAAGAAGAACTTTCCCTTCCCAGGAACATAAAATCTGACTTTATACAATTAAAAACCGGTTGGTGCAGTTTTCTCAAGTATTTTTCCTGGCTTCCTACAGAGCCCTCTGGATACTGTGCATTTATTCAATTGTTGCATATTTACTTTAAATAAATGACCCGATAACTAAAAGCAATGTGCCTAAGATGAAGAAGACATAGTGCTATATTAATCTATGCCGAATCTTATATACTCTTTACCAATTTATACTTAAAGATAAATATTGAAGAAAATATTTGGTGAAAAAATGTTTGACGAAAAAAATTTTTGGATAAAAAATTAAAAAAAAAATGCTTATATCTAGTATTTGTGGGTCGATTTCCTGTAGCAAACTAGGACTAAACCCAATATATTGATAATGTCTGTAAGTTATTTGGAGGCTTCGGAAAGTTGATTTCAACAGGCATACGAACATAGCTACAGTGTTGGAAAAAATAATAGAAACTAGAGCTTTTTTCTCATATTTTGTAAGTATATTAGTCAAGTTTAGTTTTGTTAAAAAATGTATATGCAGTTTTGTTTATCATAAGAAAAAATATTATCATATTTTTACTGGAAAAACTAATAGAAACACGTAAAAGTATAAAATTGTTAGAGCCACATCTTTTTATTTTTGTTAAAAAATTATTTTATTTTAATAGTTTGTTGCTCTACCATTGTTTTTCACAACTTCATCGCATCTGCGAATCATGGAATCAACCAAACATCCTTGTCAATGGAAAACAACTCTTCCAGGATTTTTTTCCACAATTCGTCCTTATTTGTCGGACTGAAACCCTCCAGCTTCCTCTAGAGCACTCCCCAAAGGTGTTGCAAAGGCCATTCCATAAGAGGTACTTGGTTGGCAGCAAACCAGTCCTTTACCAAATTTGAAGAGTGCTTCGCATCATTGTCCTGTTGAAACTCCCATCTCAACGGCTTCTCTTCCTCAACAAATGGAAGCATTATGCTTTCCAATATATTTACGTAGTCCAAAGCGCATATTTTGTTATTTTTCCAATATATTGGACCGACACCAGAAGAAGAGAAACACCCCCATATCATGATGGATCCACCGCCGTGGTTTTTGGAAAAAAACGAGCCGTCTGATCGAAAATATCAAAGAAAATGGGAAACCAGGTAAGTACCCTCCCTGCATTAATAATGTGTTTTAAAGAGGAATTGTCACAGAACAACTAACTGCCATAAGTAACAACAGCAACGAAAAGTAAAGACTAATGACCTTTACAATTGACAAATCATAAAATTTCCGTAAAGAAACAAAATATTATTAATATTAATTCATGACTAAATACAATTATCAAATATTTTCACACCCGAAAACAAATATAAATAATTGAAATAAAATATATATTTCATTTAGATTGCGTGTTCTTTAATTTAAACTCAATTTTCAATGAATTGATGTTGTTCGTCAATAAATTAGTAGATCTATTAATTGCATTTTATATGTAGATTACCCCGGAATAAGGACGTAATTTAATAATTATTTACAATAACAATTTGTTCGTATCATAATTGCTAGATCGATCATAATTTATTTCTAGACTTTACAAATTTTAATAAACTTTTTAACTAATCACGTGATTAGATTATTTCAGATTTACAAATAATGGCAATCTTGTTAAAAAACAATAATTTTATTCAATGACAAGTTTAAAACAACAACAAATGCATTTAATTATGATAATTTTCATATTAAAATTGTCAATGACAGTTTAATATTTGTTTAAAGTGAGGGGTAAAAATAATAACTGATAATAAAAATTAAACCTAAAAATAAAATTGCATAATAAAGTGGAATTTTGGCATAATATCACAGTAATGAATTATTTTAATAAAGTATAAAGTAATTAAGATATTATTTAAAATATTACCAAAACCTTGAAATAGGTACATAGTGGAAACTAGAAATAAAACTCAAACCCAAACACATATAAAAGTGATATTTTTGTTTTCACATATTTTATGTTACATCTACATGCTCACCACTTAGGTTTTTGACAAAGACCTAAGAAATAAGAGTTTACGTTTATCTACAGGTGCTTTTATACAACGAAATGGCCCGAGATCACTCGGGCAAGGGCTGTCAAATTTTTACAGATACTTCAAAAATAATTGGATAGAATTATTTATTTGTTTATTTTATAAAGTGTTTATTTACATAATATTAAAATGAAGCTATTTTATGGAGCTGCTGCTATAAAGATTGTACCCGAAATAAATTGCTCGCAAACAAATACGTGTGTTACTATGTTTAGAACAGTTTTGTTGTGTAAATATTTTTGCAAACATGTGAGAATCGTAAAAATAAAATTATGATAAAACTAGCTTGTGACAGAAAATGGAATTTGAAACATGAATGAGAAAATGCAAACAAAATGTTTTGTGACCGTAAGATAAAGTGTGTACATAACACAAATTAATGCAATAATAAAAAATGTGACCAATTTTATGAAAGTAAACTACATTTAGTTTAGAGCAGAAAATGTTACTTTATATTTTATATAATAACATTGCAATAAACCGCATAAAAATCTATAAATAAAAGTTTTGCAAAGAATTCAGACTTAAATTTTATTGTAATATTCTGTATAGGTTCTATTTTGGCAAAGAGTTCACTTGTTTTTAAGAGATGGTATTAAAACGTTTATGAGAAATTTATTTTAGCATAAAGTAATTTATTAAAATTGTTTGCCAACTAACAATAAATTGCTGTCATTTTTTGAATATGTATTTATATTCTTTGTTTAATAACAACATTTCCCTCAAGCCCCTACTCCAGAGGATGTATCAACCCTAAAACGCAATGCTTAAAAAAAGCACAATACATTTTCCCGTATTTGTTAAGATTCTAATTTTGTCTAAAAATCGTTAAATGTTTTATTAATACGTTTGGATTTTTTTTTGTTTTGTTAAACAAATTTAAGCTTACACACGCTCACAACAATTTAACGCTCTAAATACATGCTTTACCTTTTTTTTTTGTTTTTTGTTTTCGGTGTCATATCGATGATATAGATACCATGCATACATATGTATGTATATCCAAACATATGTATGTGTTTGAGCATAGGTGTAGTACAGTGTGA
Source organism: Calliphora vomitoria (assembly GCA_942486065.2). Lineage (NCBI taxonomy): Eukaryota > Metazoa > Arthropoda > Insecta > Diptera > Calliphoridae > Calliphora > Calliphora vomitoria. The sequence goes on from OW818032.2 coordinate 5,013,485, forward strand.
CAGTTTAGTATGTCTACAATTTATAAATGAAGTAAAATTAAGATGTGTTAATAAATTATATTAATATATTTGTTGCACTCTGAAAAAAACTTTTTCAAATTTATTATTCTCATATTTATATCATATATTTATATTAGGGTGACAGCCGATTTTTTTTTTTTAGATTTCAAAGAGTGCCGGGTGGAATATTGTGACACTAGGTCTAAAAGATAAGTACTGAAAATTTGAGCCAAATCGGACAACGATTTCGGGACGCGCATCGAGGTCAAAGGTCAGATATATGTAAAATTTTACTATTTATATGAAATAAATTTGTAAAACTTCTTAACTTTCTGCATTAGGTTACATAAATATGTAGATTTATTTATATTAATGAAAATTACAGTCAAAAAAATATTTTTCAGATTAAAGCTATATCTCCTTTGGGTCAAATTGACCCACAAACTGTATTATCGTTAAAATTCGGAAAAAATGCAAATTTTTCAGTTTTTGTTAAAATTTTGCTACTAAATAATTATTTTTGCAATCGAATGCATAATAATCGAAATGTGTACGTAATTGTCGTTCTAATAAGATATAAAAGACAGAAATTGGTTAAAAAATGTTAAAGTTATTAAAAATTCCCCAGACCATTAACGTGTCTCAGGCCACTTGAACAAGAAATGTAGGAACAAAATTAACATATTTTAAGAAATATTAAAATAAAAGTTAATTTTTACTTAAAATACATCCGTATTTACATTCGTATGAGTTTTTGTCTTTGTAGAATACCGTTAACCTATTGGCAGGGATGGCCAAAAAAATTAATTTTTTTTAACGGCAGTTTCAAATCTCCATTTTCAAATTTTTTAAAATTTTCTTAAACAAATTTCAAAATTTTTTGATCATCACATTGGGATTTATTGAGATCATAATAGAGAATAAAAATATGAAATTATGTCAATACCTCTTACAGTTTTTTCGTACCTACGATTTAAATTTTGTGATTTTCGGTAAAAAATATTTTTTTGGTCATAATTTGGCGAATGAGAGCAATTTCCTTACTGTTACGAATTTTAACTAATACCTATACAGAATTTTATAGTTCAGATCATTTTAAATATACCCTGAAAGTTTTACTGAAATCAGACAACTTTAACCCTTAAATGGTGAAGGTCAAAGGTCAAATTTAGCAATATTTGGAATTTCTAAATGAAAGATAGCGAAATATTATAAATTTTTGATCAAATTTTAAGGAAACTTGCGAAAAATATACCTTAGGGTCTTAAATATACAATAACAGTGCAAAAATGGAAATTAACCCTTAAAAGCACTTGGGGTGAAAATGAGTCTATATTTGACTGCGGTTTTCGCGATTTTAAAAGTTTGGACCCCAAATTATATTAACGGTTAATTTCCATTTTTGCACTCTTATTGTATATTATAGACTTTATGTTATATTTTTCTCAAGTTTCATTAAAATCGGCCCAAAAATATATAACATTTCGGCATCTTTATATTAGAAATTCCAAATATTGAAAAATTTGACATTTGACCTTCACGGTTTAAGGGTTAACGTTTTCCGATTTTAGTAAAACTTTCACAGTATATCTAAAATTATCTGAGTTATAAGATTCTGTATAGGTTTTACTAAAAATTTGTAACAGTAAGGAAATTGCTCTCATTCGCCAAATTATGACCAAAAAAATATTTTTTACCGAAAATCACAAAATTTAAATCGTAGGTACGAAAAAACTGTAAGAGGTATTGACATAATTTTTTCATATTTTTATTCTCTATTATGATCTCAATAAATCCCAATGTGATGATCAAAAAATTTTGAAATTTGTTTAAGAAAATTTTAAAAAATTTGAAAATGGAGATTTGAAACTGCCGTTAAAAAAAATTAATTTTTTTGGCCATCCCTGCCAATAGGTTAACGGTATTCTACAAAGACAAAAACTCATACGAATGTAAATACGGATGTATTTTAAGTAAAAATTAACTTTTATTTTAATATTTCTTAAAATATGTTAATTTTGTTCCTACATTTCTTGTTCAAGTGGCCTGAGACACGTTAATGGTCTGGGGAATTTTTAATAACTTTAACATTTTTTAACCAATTTTTGTCTTTTATATCTTATTAGAACGACAATTACGTACACATTTCGATCATTATGCATTCGATTGCAAAAATAATTATTTAGTAGCAAAATTTTAACAAAAACTGAAAAATTTGCATTTTTTCCGAATTTTAACGATAATACAGTTTGTGGGTCAATTTGACCCAAAGGAGATATAGCTTTAATCTGAAAAATATTTTTTTGACTGTAATTTTCATTAATATAAATAAATCTACATATTTATGTAACCTAATGCAGAAAGTTAAGAAGTTTTACAAATTTATTTCATATAAATAGTAAAATTTTACATATATCTGACCTTTGACCTCGATGCGCGTCCCGAAATCGTTGTCCGATTTGGCTCAAATTTTCAGTACTTATCTTTTAGACCTAGTGTCACAATATTCCACCCGGCACTCTTCAAAAATCGAACTCAAATTTTTTTCCATATAACTGATTGTCACTCTAATTTATATACATCATGTCATGAAATCGTTCTATCAACAACAGCTCTTTCAAAGAAATGAAAAGAAGTCGAACGAAGCTCGATAAACGGTACATTTTTCATTTGATTTTGTTCATGTACCAATGTCGCGTTCCTGTACCTAAATCATCAGTTGTTATCAGTACTCCACAATCGTACGAATCAGCTGGGTAACAATTTTAATTCAAATCAAAATTTAGTGTCTTTAACTTAAAGTAAAGTTGCTGCATGTAATAATAGCACCAAATATTTCATTTTTATTAGAAATGTGTATCTCGTTGACTATCCTAAGTACATCTTTTTCAAAAACAAATATTTTCTTTTTTAACCCTTTGACGACAATGGGAATCATTTTTCCCATATATTCAATTAGTAATTAAAATATATTTTTAGTACATAACATAAATTTTTTTGCTTTAATAATGTAAAATAAAGTTGACTTATATTATGTAAAATGTTAAAGTTCACAGAATTGAATAAATTAAGTGGCAAATCATGGACGGGGAATCCCAAAATTTTCTTGCGCAGAGTGCTTTACAGTTTTCGTTTATTGCTTTGCTATTTTCTTTTTTTTTTCTGATTTGGAGGTTGATACATAATATTAGGTGAGTATAGAAGTGTAAAAAAGGTATTAAAAAATGAATGATGAGAAGATGAACTACTTTCGGATGAAGAGGATAAAAAATTCATTGAAGAGGATATTGAAAACGATCCAGATGTGGTGGAAATCGAGGACAATCATCCAGAAATTGAAAATAATGTACCTTTGGAAACACGTCAGGACAATCCTCTGGAATTGGAACTTGTATTTAGATGGAGAAAACACTCCTATGTACCTCATGTATTCCACGAAAGCTCATATGAATTCGATATGTTGACACGAATAGTGATTTTTTTGGATGTTACCCAGCTGGATATGCTAATAAGTAATAATACCAGAATGTGTAAGGTACGTGGATCAGCACGGAAGATCTTTTACTATTTAAATCAATGGAATTAAAGCGTTTTTAGGAATGAATTACCAATCAGGGTCTGCTACAAAAATAAACGTGACTTGTCCTTAAATAGTCACAAAGTATAATAATTATATGGGCGGCGTGGACCTAATGGATCAGCGGAAAGAATGTTATGAATGTTTACGCTTATTCTTTGATATTCTGGATATAGTATTTATCGAAACGAATATAGTCTACCAGAAATTACATGAAGCTAAACGCGTAGAAGGTCCACCATTGACAAGTTTCGAATAGCGCCAAATTGTAGCAAGAAATATATTAAATAATTTCACCTCTAGGCTAAGAGCAAGACCTACTGTAAAGGAAATGGCCAACAGAAACATTTTAATGAAACGCAATTTGCCAGCACACAACATGCCAAAGGCCGGTAAAATGAAGAGATATGTAAACTGAAAAAAGCGCAAATCTTAGCCATTTATTCAAAACCATTTGTATTATTTTTATTAACTTTATGGTCCATAGGGAAAAATATTTCCCATAAAATTCCAAAAAAATCTGTTTGTTTTTAAATTTTTTTTTTTTTATTTTTCTTAACTTTAATCTAAAATCATCTAAATCCCCATTGGATATATTATCATAGTTTCGTTATGCTCTTGAAAGTGTTAACATGCTTATTTAGATGGGTAAAATGTGTGCCGTAGGAAGGAGGAAGTAACAATACTTTACTTAGGAAAAATTAATAGAGATCCACTAATGTAGAATATTTTGTAAATCAGCTACAAGCGCAATAGAAATTACACATTCATAATTGGCCAAAAGAAAAAGTTGTGAGATAGAAAGAAAATGATAAAGAAAAAAATAAGTTTTAACCTTATTATATCAGCAAACTAACATTAGGAATAGCAGTAAAAAAAGGCAAACGAAATGCATTACCAGTGGGTTCGTTAAAGAATTACTATTTAAAAAATATCCAGAACCAATAAATAATAAATATATATGTATAAATATGAAGCTTTTGTTGAAATTAATTGAACATTACGGAAAAAATGTCGCGTACTAAATCATAATAACTTTCAATAGATAACTAAATTATTCCATTTTAATAAAAACAATAGTTTTGGAAAAATTATGCTCCAATTCGCTGATTTTTTAATTTTTCCGGAGTCAGTTGAAAACGTGTTCTATTTTTTATATCGTTCGGGATCGCATACATGTGCTAAAAAATATGTGGGAGCTTGGAAACAAACTCACTTCCAAATACTAAACCGAAAAATTAACTTGATGATGTCGATGGGTCAAAACTATAAGCTGACGATATATAAACAAAAATTAATCTATAAATTGCTGACCTTGCTAACGTTGTTCTGCCATACAAAGTATTTATAGTAAATATTTTGGTTCTAGTGGTATGAAATATACTTCAGAACCTATTCTCATACCTACCAAATATACATAAAAAAAATTCATAAAAATAGGTTGAGCCGTTCCGGAGGAGTTCAAACACAAACTTAGTGACACGAGATTTTTATATATTACTAGCTGACCGCAACGGCTTTGCCCGTTATCTATTTACTAATGTTAGTTCTTCAAGTTTATTTTATTATGAAAAATGAGAAGTGAAAAGGAGGTAATATATTAAAAATTTAAATTTCCGAATTTTTTAATTTTTTTTTTCTTTACAAACTTGAACATTTCAAATCGAATAAAAAAAAAACATCCAAATCGCTCTAGCCGATTTGGATTTAAAATTAAATTTATTGAAGACTGGAAGCCGGGCTTATCACGGAATGAATTGAGTAAACAATATTCAATTAACAGATCAGTTATTTCCCGGCTGATTCCAAAGTTTTTGCAGACTGGTCGTATATCACCGGGGCATTCTGGAGGAAGTCGTCATAAAACTACACGATATAATGATTCCTTGATCAAAGGAGCAATGCAAAAAGATCGAACATCATCTGCTAGTCAAGCAAGAACAAGTTTATAATTATGCGTTAGCGAAAGAACAATCCGTAGAAGAGCAGTAGAAGCACGATTATTCAGCCGATGACCAGCAAAAAAACCGTTTATATCAGCTAAGAACAATAAAGCTAGACTGGAGTTTGCCAAGGCCCACATCGACAGAAGTGTCCAAAAGTGGAAGACAGTACTGTTCTCTGACGAATCCAAATATAAATTAAAAAGTTCTTATGGAATAAGGCGTGTACGCATACGAAAAGTAGAAAGACTGAAGCAAAGAAACAATTAAACATGGAGGAGGCAATGCAATGGTCTGGGGTTGCTTTTCTGGTTAAGGAATTGGGCCAATTTTATTTTTTTTTTATTTTTTAAAAAATTCATAAAGTTAATGGGATTATGGATCAGTTCATGTACCGTGATATATGGAAAGATGTAATTTTGCCTTATGCCAGTGAATAGATTCCACTTATAGGGAGGTTCCAACAGGATAACGATCCTAAGCACACCTCCAAAGTGTGTAAGACTTGGCTACAGAGCAATAAGATTCAAGTTCTTCATTGGCCTGCACAATCTCCCGATCTCAATCCTATTGAGAACTCTTGGGAGATTGATAATATGAAAATAAATCGTGAAAATTGCAGAAATAAGGATCGGCAGTTTTCACGATTAATTTCAAGGCGTTATTATATCCTGGGAAGGAATATCGCAAGACACCATAAAAAACTTAATATCTTCTATGCCTAAGAGATGTGCTTGTGTCATCCAAAACAAAGGATTTGCAACAAAATATAAATTAAAAATTTTTTTGTATTATATCCATGAAGGGGTGCTTTAGTTTTGTCCGTTTTATTTTCCAGCTTAAAATATCTTTTGATTTAATGTTACCTCTTATAGAAAGATTAACTTTAAAAGTATTTGTTTATCAATAGTAAATATATTAACAATTGACAATAATAAATAATAAAAATTTAAAACTTAGTTTTTATACAAAAAAATATAATATGAAAAAAATTTACTGAGGGGGTGCTTTAGTTATGGCCAATACTGTAAGTTATAACAAAGATTTTTATATTTTTTTCATATAAGTATATACTAAGGTGTTTATAAGATTCGGTACTGCCGAATATAGGCCTCTAACTAGTTTACCATGACTTTTTTTAGAAAACAAGTATCGTTATTATTTACAAAATAATTGGAAAAATGCATAGTAAAAGAAAAAGACAAATAAATAAAAGAAAACACCAAACCTATTCTGTTTGTCTACTATGTTGTAACATTGAAACTGTAAATAGTGCTTAAAAAACCAATCGTGCAACCAAACAAATATTTCCAAAAAAATGTTTCCATTCATTAGTAAGTACAATAGATTTCGACTTCAGATCTCAGATTAGAGAGAGAGACAAAATAAAACATAAGATTTCAGTTTATCACGGCAGTTTTTACTCAAGAAGCCTAAATCATAATAAATATTTACGTTTTTTATTAACAAGTACTACACAAATATTCAATAAACGTAGCTTGAATTATACATTTTACAACTTTTGGACATGCAACAACCGGCACAAAGCTATATTTTATTAGATTACAACACTATAAGTTTTTTGTTGTAATAAATATGTGTCATACTGTTTAATATTATCGCCAAGTATACAAACATAATATTTAATAGATATTTGTAATGTAAATAATACATGCGATTTACCTTGTTGTTATTATTCTCTTATTTACTTTTTTATGTACGATTAAAAATGTTTATACGTAAGTCTAAATAGTTTGAGTTTGTATGTGTAAATAAACGTTTTATATGGCTTTCAAAAACACTTCATTTACTTTTTAATTTAATGCTTATGTTTTTTTTTAATAAAAAAAAAGCTTATTTTGTTTTATTTAGCAAATAAATATAAAAATAAACATGTTGTTGCGGATTTTGTGCATGATTAAAGCGCAACAAAAAAATATATAATTTTGAAGTAAAAAATAAATAGTTAACTCTTAACAGTATGACACAAAATATGGCAAACAGTATATAAAAAATAAAAAATAAATACAAATATGTATACACACAGAAAAAAGTTTCAACATAAATATTATGATTTGATTTCATTGATTTCAATTCATAACATTTATAAATAATTTCTTAAATAGTATGATTTTTTTCATATTTTAAGTTTTCAAATAAAATCTAGAATGCTTGGAAAATATTATTACAATTTAATTTATATTTTTATGTTGCTCAAAAATGTTTGAAATTTTCCTTGGAAAATTTTTAAATTTTTTATGATTTTCAGCTACAAAATGAGATAATATGAGCGAAATTGATTAAATTGTTTTAAGAGGATAAGATGTTTTTAGATATTGTTGATTTATCTTGAAATATTGGCCAATATATGGCTATTATGCAAACTAATTCATTATATAATACAATTATAATGCAATTTATTATAAAATATTATAAAATTTGCGTAAAACAAGCAAACATTTGCGTTATGTACAATTTTATAATATTTATGAACATGTTCTTATTCTGAATGAAAAAAGTTTGGGAAAAAAAGTCATGTTCGATTAATAATATTTATTACAAAATTCATTCCAATTATGAATTTCTTTTTTCTGTGCATACATATTTAAATTTGTCCCTGACTTTGGGATATCTCTACCAATACATACATTTATTATTTATTATGTATTGTAGATAAATAAATATATTTTAATCTGTAATGTAATCATATTTTGAAGAAATAATTCCCTTAAGTTTATCCGTCTCATTTATTTTTCATTACACTGTGATTTTTATTATTAAATAAAATGAAATCATATGTAATTGTTTTAAAAATAACAAGCCATAAGTTATTTTTTTGTATTATTATTACTATTAATATTAAGTCATGTTATAAATATAAACCAGAATCATTTACAATTAGATTTGAAACATTATTTAATTAATATTTGTTTTTGCGCGTGCCAATTAAAGGTTAAACCATCCATTGTTAAAAAAAACTTTCCATATTTTTTATTGAATTTTTAAAAAGAACTAACATAACGAAAACATTCAAAGATACTACTTATAGAATGAAACTTATTATTCTTTAATTTTGTTTTGTTTTTTTTTTTTTTTTAATTTAATTTAAACAGATAAACATTTAGTTATTTTTTTCAAGTCCGCTTTACACTCTCTTTCTAACTCTCTTTTCTTATGTAGGTACGTTGTTAGTTGGCCTTAAACTCTAAACACCAATTCGTTGCAAAAAATGAAAATCATGTTATAATCATGTGAGATCTTAAAATATTCAGAAATACACAGAAACACACATACACTAATGAAATTACAAACACCTCTTAGTCATTATTGAATAGAAACAGCAGAAATATAAAAAAAAAATAAAAAAAAAACATTAATTCAGATAATTGTCTAGGAAATTTTGTTTGTTTTGATCTCTGCTTTGTCAAGCGCTCAATAGTAAAATATACTCTCGACATGATTTGCGGTTGCTGTTTTCAATTGTATGTGTAACAGTAACCATACAGATGTTTGTATGCTAATAAATCTTTTGGGATTTCAAATTAATTTATTAATTTAGTTTTAATTTTACTTCTGAGAAAACATCTTTGGTTGACGTGTTGTAATTTGATTTTAATTAACTAAACATAATGCACTTAAAAATATAGTTTAATAGATTGGTTTTACTTACACTGTTAAAATAAGACAATTTGAGTGTTTTGAAATATAAATTCATGAAATTGAGATAATAATGAATTTAGTACTATGAATTTTTAATAGCCAAACTTACTTTCGATCTTAAAAGGATATGACGGTTAAGGATCTAATCGTCATACTCTTTTATCATCACATTTATTAAATACAAAAAGAGAGTTTATGTTTAAAAACTATTTTGTTTTGATATATGTTTGGAGCAAGGTTATTCAACTTTAAAAATGCTAGCTTTGTCTAGAAATATTTTCTCTTTTACACACTTATTTAAAAATTTGCGATACATACCTACATATTTAAATTTAATTTCGATTCTTTTTACTTTTTCCATCGCCTTTCTCATTTAAAGCTATAAGTTTAAAATGTGTTAGGTATTTTAAACATATCTGTACTGCATATATAAAAAATTAAATTATAGTAAATTTTCGATGATTTTAAACTATATAGCCCTATGTATTTCCATAATTTTGAACAGCAAAACTACAAATAGGTATAAGAGGAAATTTTCAATGATTTTTTATTCCTTTTAAAACATTTTTGACGATTGTCGATGATAATTTCTACTCTATAGAAAGTCTGTATGTGGATCACTACCACAGAAATTTACTTAATACAATATTTTCCATAATTTACTTGTTGGAAATTCGATAATTTCTACCCTTTAGATAACTTTATTTATACACCAACTAGTTACAAAGTATTGTTAGTGGCCAATCCTTAATTTTTACATTAAGTATTTCCTTTAAACTAGGGAATGACAAACATAAATCTATGGAAATCAAAGTTATTGAAAATCGATTCTTACCTTCGATTATCATAAGATTTATTTTGGGTTAAAAAAAAAACTTAATAGGAAATTCTATGGTAAAGGTATCTTATTAGAAAAACTACTAAAGTTATAGAAATGTGTGTGTATAAAAAAAATACAACAGGAATTTAGTTATTGAGTAATTAATTGGATATAATACAAAGTAGGTGTATATACATATACATATGTTGTAGCAAACAGCGTAAACATTTTGAGCCAAACTTGCAAATTAAGAAATTTCAAATTAAAATTAAATTTTTTTACGAATGCGTCATTAAGTGTCACGAATGTTTACTTTCATACACACCAATGACAACATCAATGATAATTACATACAAATAACAACAATACAATAGAAAGATAAACAATCTGTTTTTCTTTTTTTTTTGGTAGTAAAATAAACTCGATACTGCCGGCGTGTACACATGTTTTTTAACTACGTTTTTTCTTTTTCTTCAACAAGCTAGTTATTATATGGTAGATACATTTTAGATGCTTATTTCAATGACCTTCAGAATTAAGTCGAATTCTATGGATACTCGAACGGTGGCTTTAATCGCAATGAATGCTAGAGCACAGCACAGCAAAACTCTACGACACTATAAAAAAAATCAATAAAACAGACGAATGACAAGTGCAGGGTCACAAAGCTAAAAACAATATACACACACCTAAAATAGCAACAAATAATAAGCGGAAGTCAATTAAAAACTTAAAAGATAAATCTCTAAAAAACAGCGAAAAACAAAAGATGCCCAAATAAAAGAACGAGAAAAATCAATTTACTTTACTCGTATATACCAATTTATTGATAAATATTTGCCAAAACTTCCCCCATTTCACACTGGATAGATAAAACAAGAAATAACTCAACTTACCTGTTGATTTTTTTATCAGCAAAACAGTCGTTTAATAAAATGTTTTAATGTAAATTTCTTTTTCTACGATTTCACACGAAAAATTATGAGTTGCACTGACAGCAACGCCTTGTTTAATTTGTTTTTCACAATTATTTTTATTGCTTTATAATTTTTGGCAATATTTCTTCTTCTGCTGCTATTTTTTTATCGATAATTAGATACAATTTCTAATTATGTTGTAATTAAAATTAAGCGAAAAAATTCTTTATCACTTCTACACTTGGACTTTCATTTTTGACTGTCATCTGATTTTATTGTCAAATATAATTTTTTTCCATGACCCAGTGCTGCCAATCTAATAATGTTAATATATCGTACGAGGTGGTTGTGTTCATTTCCATGGTTGTATTTTAATGAAACGTTGCAGTTTTCAGCACGACACGTCTGCGATTTTAAATAAAAGAGATAATTGACTAGAGTAGCCGTTACAATATACATACTACAATATATTAAAAAAACATCCAGGACAAAATGAAAATATGTACATAGCAATTTGATCTAATTTGTAAAAAAATAAAATCACAAAGACAAATTTTAGTACTAAAATATTACCATTAACATGGCCCAAACATTTACGGCACTTTTAAATTAACTGTAACTGACAGCAGCTAATATTATACATATGTATATGTACATTTATGTATATATTTAAATATTAATACAAATATTATTTTTAATTATTTTTTTTTAACTTACAATAGCGGTATTCACAATAGCGGTATTCACCATGTAGAGTACTTGGCCTGGTTATGTAGTAAAAGAGCACAATATCAAAAAAATAAAAACAAAATACATTAGAAATTGAAATGTTTGTCATTAAATAGCTTTTCTGTTTTTTTACTAGGCCAAGTACTCTACATTATGAATACCGCTAATGTAGAGTACTTGGCCTAGTAAAAAAGCAGAAAAGCTATTTATTGACAAACATTTCAATTTGTAATGTATTTTGTTTTTAGTTTTTTGATATTGTGCTTCTTGACTACATTACCAGGCTAAGTACTCTACATTGTGAATACCGCTAATATAACTTAATATACAATTATACTTTCTAAATACAGTAAAACCTTGATAATCCGGATAATTGATTGCAGACCCTAATCCAGATTATCAAATTATCCGAACTACCGAATAAAAATTTTAAACATTGTTCTTGTATTAAAAATGATTTTAAAACACATATCTAATTATATATTATATTAATGTATCATTTAAATAAATTATTACATTTAAAAAGAATATTTATAGAATGTATGTACGTTTTATAAAAAAAGTATTAACGTATTTCATTTCTACACGTCATGAAAATAACAATAAAAATATTAAAGCTGTTTATTTTGCTTGGTAAAAGAGTAATTCAATTTTGTTTGTTGAGAACTGTTGAAACTTTTTTCCATAGTTTGTATGAAAACCGGATTAAAAAGTTATAAACATGCATTCAATCCGGATTATAGAGTACACAATGTAATGAAAAATGATGTCCGGATTACCGAATAATTCGGATTAACGCCGTCCGGATTGTCAAGGTTTTACTGTATGTTTAATATGTAAACCTAATTTGTATAATAAAAATATTAACAAAGATTTAATTTATAGACAAAAATATAAAAATTTAGCACAGAATAATAAATTTAAATTTTATAATAAAAATATTTCTAAAATCATTGCAATATAGTTTTTCATCAACAACAATATCAACCAATATAAAAAAATTATTAAAAAATATGTACATACAAATATATTTATATTGCATAAATTCATATTTTTAATAAAAATATTAATAAGTTATAATAAGTTTGTCAAGCTAAAAGCTTGAAAAGTTAGCTTTTACACAGTATACAAGTTCTTAGAAAAAAAAAAAAAAAACATTTTTGCTTAACCTTCTTTAAATATATCAAATAATGGTTGTAGATCCCACAATTTATATATATTTAAGGTCCTTATGAAACTAAAAGACGATCTAGCCATGTACGTCTGCTTGTCTGTCTTGAAAAGAAAAAAATATTTTTGTCATGATATTTGCTTATTATTTTTTTTTTTTAGAGATTATTTAATTTGGAAAGTTGAAAAACATTTTTTGTGCATATTTGTTTGCTTATTATCCAGATTTTTGAGCTTTTCTTGCTTATTTGAATTTTTTGTGCATATTTAATCTTACCGTGGTTAATTTATGGTAAATAAATAAAAAATATTTTGTTTGTCATAAAAACCAATATTCACCAATTATAAAAAATATGTGTTATAATTAAATATTTTTCTTCTGAACATATTCTTATATCTTCTGTCTATACACAAAATATGACCACCAACTCCAGTAGTACTATTTTATTATTATATTACTTCGTTTTTGCGTGCATTATCCAATTACGAAATAATTGAAACCACAATATAAGAAATATTTCTACTGCTCTTAAGTTAATCTCTTGTAATTAACAGTAAAACAAATTTTATATAATTCTGTTTTAAATTAAAAAAATGTCCCCCAAAATTGCAGAAAAGTACACAACATTGTATAAAAGTACATAATTTTTGTCTTGTCATTAACTACCAAATTTATACGACCCTGTAGGAATTGTCAATTAGTTACCAAAATTTGCAACACTTCGGAAAAAAGTAGTAAACAATCTGTGTGTGTGTATGAGTGTGTTTGTGAAAGACAGCGACGTTAACGCGAATTTCATTCATTTCGTTGTGATTTTCATTAAAATTTTTATAAAAATTCATAATAAATCTTTAAAATTCTTAAATTTAATAAACAAAAAAGTGAAATTGAGTCCTAAAACATGTAAATATAACATTAAAAACGATTTATTACAAGCGAAAGAATAAAGAAAACATAAAGTGAAATATTGCACAGCAGCAACAAGATCACAATTTTTTTGTCTTAATTTTTTTTTCTACGGTGGAGGAATTAAAAATAAGGTTGAACAAAAGTTAAAGCTGAGCTAGTTTACAAAGAAATTTATATAAAAAATAAATCATTTTTATTGAAAAAATGTATTAAATTGTGATAAAAGTAAATATTGCTTAAAATTTAAAAATAAGTGTTTTAAAAAAGGCCTTTTAAAGTGTGCGAAGAATAAAAAAAGAATGTTACAAAATGTTACGGACTTTGGAGTGCAAGAGGAATGTGTAATGAAGAAGAAAAATAATTAATAATATAAAAAAGTAAAATAAAACAAATACAACATAACAAAAAGTGTTCAACAGTCAGTCATTTTTTAATTTATTTTTGTGATTTTTTCACATCCAATGTTCTTTTATATTATTTGGTTAAGTAGTGTATGTTGTTGTTTTTGCGGTTTTTCATAAAAAAGACAAGTTGTTGCTTCTTTAGGCCGCACTTTGTTGCTGGCGAAAAACAGAAGAAAAAACATAATAATAATAAAGCAGCAACAGCGGCGCCTGCCACCACCACCAACACCACTCATCCACTCACTCACTACTGCCACTAATCAACCAACCAACCGCTACTCTTGTTAACCTCCAGGTGCATTCATACAAAATTATACATACAAAAAAAAAATAATAATTTATAACAAAAAGAAAAATATACATATATTTTAAAAATTCTAATTTATTAAAATAAAGTATTAAAGTGTTGTGAAAGACATTTTTTCTGTTGTTTTCATTTTGTGCTTTAAATTCGCCAAAAAAAAAAAAAAAAATTGCTGACTGCAGGTAAATATATTCGTACAAACACAAACTAACCGACAGACATCCATGCAAACATTTTTATACAAATACATCATATTTTGTTTTAAGTTTGAGCTAAATTTAGTAAATTAAATTAAATCTTTTTAAATAATTGATAATAATATAATTATATTTATAAACAATTTATTATGGAATTTTTATGCAGGCCATACATTTGGTCCGCACGGTCTATGCGGGACCAATAGGCATTGAGTCTGTTGCTATATCCCGACCTCAATTGTGCCAGAGCTACTCTTGTTTTCCGCTACAGGTTTATCTCCGAGTATATTATGTGCGTTGGGCGATCTCCAAGTACAACATTAATGTGGTTTCCAGGAACCGCGGATAACGTTCATAGCTGCCATATATGAATTGCGATCCAATGGATCCTGCACATACTTATGTATGTTTTCCTCGTATATAGGAATATCCTTCCTGACATGCTTTGGAGGAGTATGTAGCCAACAAGGGTTCTTTATCCATTCGCCAAGTGCTGCCGGTTAGCGCTTTGATGATCTAATTTCTACTTCGCAATTTGTGCGTGAATGCAGTGATATAAGCTCACGAGGTAAATAGGCTGTCAAAGGTGACACCAAAAATTTTGGGTTGTGAATAGTCGGAATTTGGGCCGCATCAACTACGACGCCAAGATTGAGATTTACCTCCTTCGTTCAGGAGGTAAAGAGTGTTGCTGAAGACTTCGTTGGATATAGCTGCTGGTTACGTGCAGTAAAGAAATTATATATTTCGCCGAGATTACCATTCACTCGATCATAGAATATATCAATATTATGACCCGTCGCCATTATGTGCAGTCGTCCTCATATGATATCACTTCCACTACTTGTGGAGGTACAGAGAGTTTAGAGATGTAGTAGTTAAACAGGTGTGGCGACAAGATCTCGCATTGAGGAACCCCTTGTTTAACTTTATGAGGTGGTGAGGGTTTGTCTCAAAACTGTCCGCACGACTGGCGGACACTCAGATAATTTGCGACCCATCTCTTAAAGTTGTAGGGCATTGATGATTGCAGGATATCCTGAAAGAGAATAGCGTGGCTGACGGTGTCGAAATCCTTTCCCTAGTTTGAGGATTGGGATAATTCTACATTTTTCCAGATACAAGGTATTATCAAGCTTTTTTGGTCGTCTGGGTTGGTACTTTGGATCTCATCACTCTCATCTGCTAGTTACAATGCTTCTGCTGAAAGTGCGGCCGCACTACGGATAATCGACCTGCTGAAATAAAGCGAGCGGCTACTGCTGTGATGATTTCAATGAACTTCATCTCTGCTTGATTTACGTTGGAGGGTGTTGGAAGATCATTTAAGGCGCGATCGGTGAAGTCTCTAAAGCCGATCCTTTCTACTTTCTTTTGGTTGATGTAAATACGGTGTTCAGAGACGATGAAATTGTTGGGTCTATCCAGACTAACGCTATCTGCAGCTGTTGTTGTGAATATAGTGGGGGGATGGTGGTGTGGCGTAAATTGTTGAAGTTGACGATGTTTATCACGCCGATGAGCTTCGTCGCTGGCAGCATGAGTCGACAAGCTGTTTTTGAGATGACACCAGCCCAAAAATGTGTTGCACCTTAATTGGCTTGACGTATGGTACAACCGGTTGTGGCAAACTGTACGGAACCATGTTCTGGGATTTGCTTCAATTTCGGTGAAAATTGTAGGAGTTTAGCTGGGGTTGACAGCTCTAGGCAGTGTAGTTCCTTTCATACCGGTGCGTTGAAACGACTGTCGTGGGAATGTATATTTTTGTTTAACTTCAATGCTGAAATTTTCTATATTTTAATAGAAAACTAGTAAATTTAAATTTTTTGGTAAAAGGTCATGTTTCTGAAATTACGCAATATAGTTTTTAAAAAGAGTTTCCATTGTATTGCAAATCACTTGACACTCACTGCAAATCTTTTCTATAAATTAAGCATTTTATAAATATTCTCCTTTCTAACGCTTATGAAAACCTGCCAAATCGTTCGAAATATGTCAAAAATAAAAGCGAATATTGATCACTGGATGATTAAAGGTTTATTTTAAAAAAATGTAGTGAAGGTATTCACTACATTTTCCTAATCGTAAAAAATTGCCCGGGGATTTCTAAAAGAAATTAATTTTTAAGGGGAATTTTTTTGGAATTTGTTCGGTTTTTGATTATTGCATAAATTTAGTACTAAACTAATTTCAGGATTGACCTGCTTTTTTAAATTTCCCGAGATGGAAAAAGTTCGGGCAATTAGGAATCCTATAATAAGCTGTAGTGCATTTCTTCATTAAGACATATTTTGAGTGGTTTCCAATGAGATAATCTAATAAACTAAATGTGAATTCTAGCAAATAATTTTATTTAATTTCTTTTTTATTGCAGAAATACTGGATAATTTTCATTAATTTTTAAATGGAATAAAAACATTTCTCTTCAACTGATAATGGTTTTATACTAAACTGTGTAACAACTGTAAGAAAAGGGACTTGTTGGCGCAGCTCTGTCAGCGTGAAAAGGCAAATTCAAAATGCTTATGTTTATGCTTTGAATTACTGTTACTGATATCAATATAAAAAATATAAAACTACATACAGACAGGGCGGACATACAGAAAGTCAACTGAAAACCAAAACCAACAATAAGTAGAAAGACATCGTCCATTCGAGCAACCAGCACTCACCTGGAAACCCCAAACCAAATAGCGATACGGCAAACACACTCTACAAAAAAGAACAACACAAAATAGAAGACAATAAAACGAAGAAGAAACAAACAATACAAAAAAAGAAAACAACAAAAAATTAAACTTTGTTTTCAATTACTATATATTTATTTAATAAAAACAATTTAAACACATAGCAGTACCATACACACAAAATACAAAACCTAAAAAATAAATAAAATTCAAATTGAAATAGAAAAAAGTACTTAAGAAATATAATAAGCAAAAATAAAACTAAAAGGAAACAACAACAAAAAATAAGAAAACAAACAACAACAGCAGCAGCGGCAGCAGAAAAAAAAACTAATAAACAAACAAACACTAAAATACTCAAATAAAATAAAAATTAAGCAATAGAAGGAGACCAATCAGACCCTCTTTTTTATATTGTTGTTGTAGTATATAGTTTTTGTTATTTGTTGTTATTATTTGAAGAAAAAGGCAACACAAAACTGTAATAAAATTTGGCAATAGAGCAAACGTACATTGGCCAACTACAACAACAACAAATGTACAGTAAACAAAATCCAGAAAAAAAGTCACGATCAAAACAGACAAAACCAAAAAAACCTTAGAAAAGTTTTTAAAATATTATTTAGCCAACACAAAAACTGGAGACAATTTTTGAACAAAGCAAAAAAGAAATAAGGAAGAATCTTTGAAAGCAATAAAAAAATATATAGAAAAACCTTTGTCCTCATCACCATCGTCATCACCAGCAGCAAAAGCATCATCATTGAATTGATAGCCTTTTAAAACGGCAAAACATTAATTGGCATTGATAGTTTTTTTTTTCGTAGTGTTGTTGTTACTATTGCTATTGTTGCCTGTACAAATCGTCTAAACTCCTACAATACAAACCGCAGCATCGCCAGTAGTAACAAACAAATAAGAAAGAAAAAACATAGTCACCGACCGCAATACACCAACAACGAACAACAACAATATTGTCATTATTTTCTAATAGTGCCAAACAACATTGACATTACTTATAACAACAACAATAAGCTAACTTTAAAGCTTTAAAGGAAATAAGGAAGAGGGAATCACTATCTGCATCAGCGTCTTGTGACTGTGTCTCTTATTAGTTAAACAACCATCACTACTTTAATGTTGTCCATTTCATTTGAAAAGCTGTCAACAGCTTTTTATTTGTACATTTGTTTTGGCTAAAATTGTTGTAATATCAACAAAAGAAACCCTACAAAAATCTCAAAGAAAAAAAAAACAAACTTTCTTCCAACTTTTGAGAAGTAATAAGGATTAATAGAAAAATCATTACAGCAAAGAAAAACCTACGCTAATTTTTATTGGAATTCAACGTCAAATTTAGCAACATTTCTATATAAAATATGGCGAATTTAGATGAGGATCGAAGGCGAAGGTAAGTTCTATTTAATCATTTTAATTGATTTTAGAAAATATTTATTTAATTATAATGTTTCTCATTTTTCCAACTTATTTATTATTTAGTTGAATACCTGAAACCCCAAATTCGTTTTATAAACCTTAATAAATTTAAAAATTGATTATGAAGACCTAAAAGGTTTTTTTAGGGTCTAATATGGAGTTGTTATTATGATAAAAATTTTATTTTTTTGGTTTTATGATTAATTAGTTCAAAAAGTTATGACATCAACTTTACAAGACAAATGCAAGTTTTTGAAAAATTCAATATAATATACTTCGGTTAAAGCCATTTGTTTAAATTTTTTAAAATAAATGATGAATTTTAAATGCATTTAGCGTGCTACCTTTAGTATTAAATAATCTGAATTGCCTAAAATTATCATACATGTCGTGGCTAGTAGTTTTATATATTTTTTTGGAACAGTATCAACCAAAATCATGAACAACATTTTCCTAAAGATTATTAGGAAAATATTTTGTTGCACTGGGTTCAAGGCATATTCAATAATGTGAAAGCATCTCGGGAACAAATGCAAACAAATTTATTGTAAAATGTAGCATCAATGTCAAAATCAAATGTCTAAATTTAAAAATGTATGAAAAATTTTAAAATGTGTTTACTTTAAAGGTTTAAAAGTATATTCGGAATCCAATTTGCGTCCATTGACTACGCCTTGCATCTATTAATGGGTTTACTTTTAATTTACGTTTGTTTTAGTTATCTCCTTTTCACCTTGTTTAGTACGAATTGCTGTTTCCAAAAACTTTTCTTGCAACTTGTAAATTAACTTTCGAATTGTTTAAGCTATTCGATAGTGTCTGAAATCATAAACAAATAAATAAAGTAAATGTCTACTGGCGACAAAATGCACAAACAAAAAGTAATAGAGACTGACATTTTTATAAAAGAATGTTTCCAAAAACTTTTTCGTCCACTTAAAAAATAAACATACGAGTTCAATTCTATTTTGGACTGACTATTGAGAATTTGTGGATAAGTATAAAGATAGCAAATTTACAAATTTTTATCAGTAATAAAAAAATAAAATTTTTATAAAAATTATGCAATGATAATGGCAACATGCGTTATATGTGCGGTGTAACATTGGCATACAGCATATTCAAAATATTAATTATATATATAAATAGGTATACAAATTTTAAAGGTCGGCCGAATATTCTGTTTCCGATATCGAGATTTTTGGGAAGAAGTTATTGAAAGTTTAAGCAAAATACAATAAATAATAGGTGCAACATAAAAACTTTCCAAAAAAGATATTCTCTAAGAAAATAGTCTTCTCTTGAGGGTGTAGATACAAGATGGAAATGAAATGGCAATGTTGGCAGTCAGACACCAAAAAATTGTGCTGAAACATAAAAGCTTTTCAGATTTTGCCAATTTCTTGGACAAATATTAATTAGTCTCGTTTACGTTTTGATCTTAAAAAGTCGCTTTCAGTTGGAACTTGGGTTCCTGATAGAGAAAATTTTCAAGGGAATATTTATTTTTAGAAATTTCTGGAAAATAAGTCCGTGACTTTGTGAATGAAACACAGGTTTTTGGATAAAAACCCATTTTATTTTTAAACAAAAAATAAGATTTGTCGAGGACATAAAAATAGTAAAATCTCTATCCGCTGAGGCATCTCTTCAGGTTTGGAAACAAGAAATCCGGAGAATAGGGTGGATGAGGGAGTAATTCGTGGCCTAATTAATAGATCTTTGCCATGAAAACAACACGTGTGTGCACCCTAGCATTGTCCTGGTGAGAAGTAACTTTTTTCTTGGCCAAAGTCGGTCGTTCTTTTTCCAATCCTTCTTAAATCGTTCGCATAAGTGGCATAATATTCCGTATTGATTGTTTTAGCCCTTTAAAGGTAGTCAATGTGGATTATACCACATGCACTCCAAAGAACGATCGCCGTGACTTTATTGGCTGACAAACCCTTTGCCTTCTTTGGCGCCGATTCACTCCGATAACTGATGTTTGGTCTTTAGTGTGTTGTGGTAGATCCACTGAGCCATGTGAGATGTCTATGGCCTCGCCAACACCATATCGTGAATTTGCTCAATTGTTTCGTGTGTAGAGACCTCAACTGGGCGTCCAGAACGTTCGGCATATTCCGTGCTTGTACGGCCACAACGAAATTCAGCAAACCTCTTTTTTACCATTGAAATTGATGGTGCAGAAATCACATAGTATTTATTAAGCTTAGCCTTGGTTTGAGTGATGGTTTTTTTTTCCGCAAAAAAATAATGCTTAATGAGCCCACGAAATTCACTTTTGGTTGCCTCTTAACTGAATATGTTTTTTCGATACTAGCAACAGAAAATCAGTTGACATAGTCGGAATTACGATTTAAATAACCGAATTTTTGTCAACCCAACTAAAAAAATTCGAAGGTTATTCATATTTAGAGAAAATAATATAATAATAGTCTTGTTTTTAGTCTTGTCTATAGTCTTGTTGTCTAAAGTTTAGTATCGTATCTTCTATATTCTTGTCCCGGGAATGAGTTTATTTTATTATATCCCCTGAATGAAAAAGGTTCGGTAAATTAGGAAGCAAACACATTTTGTTTTGTTGTAAAGTATATAATTTCATATATGTATATAAACCAAATATAATCGAACTTTTTCATGTATTTTTTATCGAAAGATTTCCGACAATTTTTAATAGATTCATTTGGCATTAATTAGATTCGAGAAAAAAGTATTTTTTTTTTTAAATTTCGTTAAAAAAAAAAGTTGAGAAATTTTCCATTTAGCATTAATTAGAATCTAAATAAAATATTTTTTAAAATTTAATTTGAAATATTTTTTTTTGTAAAAGTAAAAAAATTGAGAAATGTCGGAAATCGAAAATTTAGTTTGGTATTAAGCTGTAAATCACAGATTACACAGACACAAAACAAATGACTTTTCTACAACCACTTTTCAAAGGTTGTGGTTTGCAGAGCCAGAGAAAAAATACAATTTTCAATAGACAACGAGTGTGATATATTTTGTGCCTCTTTCCCAACCATAACCATTTTGACATTTTCTGATTAATATCTATGATGTAAAGTATATTATGATCTAAAATTCTAATCTTTAACAAAAATGCTTCAATTGGAGCACCTACAAATTTTTTTTGTTTTAAAAAAAGTCCAATTTAAGAAACACCCTAATGTATATATATATTCATCATGTTTAAGCATATTACTTAATATTATGATATTCTATAATTTATATGATTTGTCAGGGAATTATTTTAATTATATTTAATTCTTAAATGATGCTTTAGCAAACAAATGAGTATGCGATAAACAAATTAAAACTGTACTAACTTGGACCTTGATTGCTGCTTCATCCATAGAAAACCATATTATGCCATAAATTATAACTAAATAAAAACAAATTAAAAATAAAATAAATTTCATGAATATTAAATAAATATTTTGACTTACCATTAATTATGCTTAAATACGACAAATTTAACTATGAACAATATTGTATTGTAAACTATTATTTGTATGAATATTATTTTGTATTGTTTTAATGCATAATTTGTTGTTTTGCGTTAAAACATTTACACTATTGGAGTCAATTTTGTTAATAAACTTGTCTTAAAAGTGAAAAATTATATTTGCCAAATCAAATGACACAACACACACACACATACAAACGATTTCAAACAGCGATACGACATGACCGAAATGCAGTGCAGGCTCATACCAAACCAAGTGATTTTTTAAATTTTGTTTAATATTTCGTGTTAAAAACATCAAATATTACATATATTTTTTTATATTTCATTTAATTTTTTTATAGTTTTGCTGCAACTATACAAGGTGTTGAGCATTTGGGTGTTAGAATTTCAATTAAAAAAACAACAATAACAATGTTTTAATAATAAATTACAGCAATATCTCTCGTATAATGTGTATCACCACAATATATTGATCATTGCAAATAAACAACAAAATGTGCGTAACAACAATTAATTACAAGCCTAACGAACATATCACAACTATGATTGATTTTATTTTTTGCAAAAAAAAAAAAAATATATAAATCTATATATGTATGAATGTATATAAATATAAAATCTTAAAGTAGCATCTAAATTTGTTAAAAGGTGTTTTTGTTAACAAATTTTTTTCTAATAGCAAAAGTTTGCAAAAAAAAAAACACACATCAGAAACATTAAAATTTATTTTTATGTACAAAATATTTTGAAAATACATAAATAAACTAAAATAACAACCGAAATCATTTATTAAAATAATAGAACCGAATATACATACGAACGAATGTGAACGTACGTACGTACGTTCATGCGAAATAGAGAGCCAACAGACAAACGCATGCAATCACAATCAATTTTAAGTGTTGAGCTGCTTTTAATAATGACAAGCGAGGGAACAAATACGTTTCTATATTTGTCGTCTCTTCGATGTTTGTTGTTGTTGTTGTTATTATTATTATTTCTAATACATATTGTATCAATCACCATTACATTTTGGCGTTTTCCATCCATCCAGCCAACCAACCAGCCATCTATCTATCCATCCATTTGTGTATAGATATACAAACTGTAATTATTGTTCTGCTTTTGTCGTTCGTCGGACTGTGTGTTTTTCTACATTTATTTATCTAACGTTGTTTGTATTTTTTATTTCTTTGTTGTTGTTGTCTTTTGTCTATTTGTCTGTCACACTGTCCGTCCATCAGACAGCCTCTCTAACTAGCATCATTTCATTTAAAAATGACACTGACTTTGCCTTTTTGTTAAATATTTGCCATTTTTTCATTAAAATGTTGATAGTTTTTTTTTTTTTTTGGTTTTTAAAGCAAAACTATTAATTTTTGTTTTTCAAACATAAATTTACTATTTGTTGGTTGGCTAGTCAAACTATTGTTATAGATATGATGCTGTTGGTGATGTTAATGTTAAGATAATCTCTAGGAAATGGACTTTATGCGTACATTGATTTTAGATAATGTTTTATAAGATATTTTTGGTTGTCCTAAAAATTCGATTGAAACTATAGAAAAATCCTGGTTTAATCAGAAGTGCAAAATTGCAATCAGATCTAGAGAGGAAGCATTCAGAATATATTCTTTCGCGCTCGCGCATTTAAAAGGGTTTTAGCGGATCTCAACATAAATAAGTCTCCTGGGCCTGATAGTATACCAACACTGGTCTTGAAGCAGTGTTCTTCGACGTTAGCTGGTCCATTAGCTAACCTTTTCAGCACTTTATACCGTGCCGGCAAATTTCCTGTATGTTGGTAGTTTGCTAATGTAACGCCAATTCCTAAAAAGGGAGAGGCTAACAACCCTGAAAATTATCGCCCAATAGCAATTTGTTCTGCACTTTCCAAAGTTATGGAGAGTATGGTTGTGTTAACTACCATCTTAACTACCATCCAACAATTTACTTAGCGACCGGCAGTATGGCTTTCGTAGAGGACGCTCTACGGGAGACTTTCTAGCCTTCCATACACCGTTTTGGCGAAAGTAAAGTGGTGGCTATAAATATTTCTAAAGCGTTTGATAGAGTATGGCATGGTGCGCTTTTAGCAAAACTTATTGATTTTGGTGTCGGTAATAACTTCTCTCGATTTATATCGAGCATTCTCAGAGATCGCACTAAACGTATTGTTATAGATGGAATCTCATCAATGGAATCTCATAAAAGTCTATTTTGGAGTTACTCGACCGCGTTCAGGAGAGGGTGAAGGTGCTTATCGATGACAGTAAGGTATCCAGCTCTATTGACTTACTGGAACATCGTCGCAATGTGGGTTTTGTTTCACTGTTCTACCGATACTACAATGATATGTGCTCTGCTGAAATTAGGGAACTTGTTCCCGAAACCCGTAGTTTTTTACGCAATACACGTTCTTCGGCAAGGGCTCATCAATTCGTTGTCGACTGGACAGTGCATCGCACAACCCATTACAGAGAAAATTCGTTCTTTAGCCGAACTGTCGGTATGTGGAATAAGCTTCCTCCTGAAGTCTTTCCTGCCACTTTCAATATAGGAAAATTCAAATCAAATGGCCACAAACACTACTCCCTCTATCCTTCCTCCCATAACCTATTTTCCTAGTTCCAACACAATGCTTTGCATGAGTAGGAGTCATCCCCTGAGTGCCGGTCCAAGTAAAAAAAATATGTTTTATTGGTCGCCTAAAATCAGTTGGTGTAACATAAATCTGTCTGTCGGATGAAAATATAAAAATATATAAATTACGATTTAAAAAGCCGAATTTTTGTAACCCAAACTAAAATTTTTCAATCGCAGAAAAATTCTGTAATTTAGACTAAACAACCAAAACTATTTACTCTGCACAGTGGTTTAGAAACTTTTTTTTTTGGAAATAATTCGGTATCTCGGGAACTATTAGAGATATTATTACAAAATTTCACATGGTTAGAGCTGAGGTGTTTTTGAGTTGAATTACATTTTTTCAGCTTCCTAGGGGTAATACGGGCCAGTTTGTGCCCCCTCAAAGTTGGTCACCTCGGGTCTCAAAATTTTTAAAAAAATCCCCAAAAATTCATTTATGATCCGAATGAGCTGAAATTTAAAATATAAATAGTCCTTAAGAAGATCTACAAAAAATACGCTTACATGTGTAGGTTATCTTTTTCGGTTGAAGAGATATTTAGGTTTATTTATTATTTTTTTTTTTTAATTTTGCTCGATTTTTGTTTGTTTTTTAGATATGGCGGCCCTACGGAGGGTCGAATTTTTTTTTCAAAATATCAGCTATATTGGCAATAAAATTCTAAATAAAATAAAAAAAACTTGGTAACAGTTATCTCGTCCGTGTAAAAAGTTACACGCATCCAAAGTTGGAACATGTAAAATGGGCCTAATTTTTTACGATTTTTCCTAAAAAAGTCCCTATATTTTTTCTTTTGTAGAAACAAATTTTCTTTGGGGCTATATACAATTTTTATATGTTCCGAAAAGAAAACTTAAAGGGGCCCATAGACACATACTGCTCATACTCATGCAATAAGCATGTGTTGGTAAATTTGAAATTTTTGTTTATGTATGCGACACACAGACAATGCAGTATGAAAAATCAAAATAGTTTTGATTTTGAAATGAACTCGTACTGCTGACAGTTGTTAAAATGAACAGTAGTATACATTTTTTCATTTTTATTTAATATAATTTTTAAATTTGACGATTCAGTTACTGAAAAATAGAAAATAATATTTTTTTTTGTTCTCAAACGCATTTTTTAAATTATGATTGATAGGTGTGTAGTAAAATATCAATCACACACGTATACGAAGGGTTCATCGGCAGTATGTGTCAGCAGTATGTGTCTATGGGCCCCTTAATGCAAAAGCATGTAAAGTAAAATTGGACTCACTTAAGCGGACACAGTATCCCCCAGACCTATCCAAACTTGGACAATTTTAAAAAAAATATTTAGGTTTCAGTAAAAAATTCTAAAAAGGCAAAGCACCGATCCTCGAAAAAGTTCCGTATTTGTATAACCCTATATGTTGTTTAAATACTTAGAAAGTTGTTTTACTATCACACGGTAAATAGCGTCACAGTAGTCACTTTTCTAAAAAAACTCAGTTTTTGGAACACATTTTCCCCGTTTTAGGAATTTCGGTATTTGAAAATAAAAAATATCAAAAATTATAATGTCATTAATTTAAGGACATTTGGATTTAAATTAGTTCTCAATTTTGTTATGATATCTTAAACCGTTAAAATTTTACATTAAATCAAATTTTATATTTTTCTTCATGGAAAATCACCATATTATAATTTTTTTAGTTTTTAAGATAAATGACGTTCAAAAAATTAATTAAATTCTTTAATTTTATTAAAATATGAATCTACAAGTCCTAAGATTTTCAACAATATCAAATACTTATATAAAAAGTCTTTATTTACTCTTCAGAAGTTCCACAAACCTTGCCCCTTTCGAAAAATTTGTACGTTTTTTCATGTATAGCATGCAAAATGTGTTACACCAAACTTTCTGTTAAGTCAGTGTGTGTTGGAATTCAGAATTAACATTTGATATGTTAGTAACATTTTGCATGAAATATATGAAAAAATGTACAAATTTTCCGAAGGGGGTAAGGTTTGTGGAGCTTCTGAGTAGTAGATATATGCTTTTTATATAAGTATTTGATATTGGTAAAAACCTTAGGACTTGTAGATTCATATTTTAATAAAATTAAAGAATTTAATTAATTTTTTGAACGTCATTTACCTTAAAAACTAAAAAAATTATAATATGGTGATTTTCCATGAAGAAAAATATAAAATTTGATTTAATGTAAAATTTTAACGGTTTAAGATATCATAACAAAATTGAGAACTAATTTAGATCCAAATGTCCTTAAATTAATGACATTATAATTTTTGACATTTTTTATTTTCAAATACCGAAATTCCTAAAACGGGGAAAATGTGTTCCAAAAACTGATTTTTTTTAGAAAAGTGACTACTGTGACGCTATTTACCGTGTGATAGTAAAACAACTTTCTAAGTATTTAAACAACATATAGGGTTATACAAATACGGAACTTTTTCGAGGATCGGTGCTTTGCCTTTTTAGAATTTTTTACTGAAACCTAAATATTTTTTTTAAAATTGTCCAAGTTTGGATAGGTCTGGGGGATACTGTGTCCGCTTAAGTGAGCCCAATTTAACTTTACATGCTTTTGCATTAAGTTTTCTTTTCGGAACATATAAAAATTGTATATAGTCCCAAAGAAAATTTGTTTCTACAAAAGAAAAAATATAGGGACTTTTTTAGGAAAAATCGTAAAAAATTAGGCCCATTTTACATGTTCCAACTTTGGATGCGTGTAACTTTTTACACGGACGAGATAACTGTTACCAAGTTTTTTTTATTTTATTTAGAATTTTATTGCCAATATAGCTGATATTTTGAGAAAAAAATTCGACCCTCCGTAGGGCCGCCATATCTAAAAAACAAACAAAAATCGAGCAAAATTAAAAAAAAAAATAATAAATAAACCTAAATATCTCTTCAACCGAAGGAGATAACCTACACATGTAAGCGTATTTTTTGTAGATCTTCTCAAGGACTATTTATATTTTAAATTTCAGCTCATTCGGATCATAAATGAATTTTTGGGGATTTTTTTAAAAATTTTGAGACCCGAGGTGACCAACTTTGAGGGGGCACAAACTGGCCCGTATTACCCCTAGGAAGCTGAACAAATGTCATTCAACTCAGAAACACCTCAGCTCTAACCATGTAAAATTTTGTAATAATATCTCTAATAGTTCCCGAGATACCGAATTATTTCCAAAAAAAAAAAGTTTCTAAACCACTGTGCTCTGTGTGACAAAAACAGAAAAGTGTTTATTTAAACTAGGAAAATTAACTATTCAACTTAATACAAACGCTGATTTAGCGGTAACGGTATTTGCTGTAATGGATTTGAATTAAAGTACACTTGAATGATTCCATAAGGAATTAAATCTATAAAGAATGGATTCTTAAAGGAATGAATTCAAGACGCTTGAAGAACTAAGGAATTAACCTATGTATTAATTCGAAATTAATGCTTTAATGGAAATTTTAAAATGTAATTAAGAATTAAATCTTTTCAACCTTTGCAAATAATCGATAAAGGAGTTTTCTACATGTAGTTGATCGTGGGAGACTAAGGTTTAATGCCATGTAAAATAGTTTTGCAAATATTTGCAAACTCACGACTTAATGCTGATTTTGCAAAAGGTAAGTTCATGTGAGAGTCCCACGAAAAAACTGACACGACTTTCATAATTTTGTCTAAGGTGTATAGAAATGTATCTACCAAATTATAAAGGCAGAGTTTAAGTAAATATAGTTTTGTAAACATTAATTTTTATGAAAAAAGGGGGGCGTGGAATGCCCAATTTTACTCAAATCAAATATTTTGACAGTAGAAGACGACTGCATACCAAATTTGGTGAGGCTAGCTTGTCGGAAAATAGTTTTTGCCGCTACTTGGGTTTTTTCGGCCATAGTGCTTTGGTACTATATTTTTAAGCAAATTCAATTTTCACAAATTTTAATTTTAACTTTATTAAAGAAATACTGTCAAAAGACTGAGTAGAGGACTTTAGAGTCGTTTCCATCTATCATTTAAGCGGAGAAGCTCATTAATAATATAATTGTTTGATTTTGTCTAAGTATGTGTAGAAGTGTGTCTGTGTGTGTTTTCTGAAAAACCATTAGATTTTTTACATTTTTGTTGTTGTATTTGCTGGTGGTGGTGCTTTGTTTTTTTATTATATAAAAATGTATTTTTGTCTAAACATCAATTTTTCACTATCGTCAGCACTTTAAAGAGTCAATCGTCGTCATCTTTAGAACACAGAAAACACACACACGCAGCACATTCTGTACAAACAAATTAAGAAGAAATAATAACAACAAAACAAAAAAAAAAACCTCTCTATTATTAATGATAGATATTACATCATTACAGTTTAACCAATAACTTGTGGCGGGCTGGCTGGCTGGCTGGCTGGCTAGTTGCCTGTTTGGGGCTTAATGTGGTAATGGTGGCTGGTTGATAAATTCAAGTGTGAATGCGAATCGTCAGTGTAGCCAGATGAAGTGGGTTTGTCCCCATGTTGGGGATTTCAGTATTTTTTTGCGGACAGAATTTCGTAAAAAAATAATCTTCTAATCTGAAGCTTTCTCCAACAATGTCTCGAAAAAAAAGTATGCAGTTAGAATCAGTTCGCGATTTATTGAATATCCCCGGCTCTTATCTGAAAGGGCAACACTGCCAGTTGACTTCTGTCAAAATTTGAACAAGCTGCGTCATTTAGTTGTATTTGACAGGCATTGATAGCAGACTACATTGTGACTTGAGGTGGAATTGGGAAAAAATGAATTTCGTCTGCTCATTAAGCATTAAAAAAAATGACTAAGCTTGATATATACTATGGGAACTCTGTACGGTCAATTTTAATGGTAAAGAAGTGGTTTACTGAATTTCGTTGTGGCCTAACAAGCACGGAAGATACGAAAGTTCTAGACGCCCAGTTGAGGTTTCTGCAGCGCAACCATTGAAAAAAGAAAAACGCGATATGGTGGGGATTGAAAGTGCTCAGTGGTTTCAATTGTGAATGATCACTTGGCTACGAGAAAGCCGGGTTTGCTTACAATCGGTTGCACAAAAGGCTGCACTCATGTGCAGTTTCAATGGCAAAAATCCATGAATTATGCATCGAAATGCTCCCTCTTTCTCTCTATTCTCCAGATTTAGCCCCGAGTGACTATTTGTTGTTTCGAAACCTGAAGAAATGTCTCGGCGGAAAGAGATTTGACTCCAACGATGAAATCATCTCACAAAAAATACCTATTTGGATGATCTCGACAAATCTTATTTTTTAGAAGGGATACAACAATTGGTGTAACTTTGAACAAAGTGCATAGAACTCAAGGAGACTAAGTTGAAAAATTAAATAACTTTTTATCCAGAAATCTGTGTTTCATTAAGAAAATTCACGAACTTTTTGACTCACCCAGTAATTTCTTTAATTGTGTTTTTATTATTATAAACATTTGGGCACAAAATAGGGGGTTTCAATTTTGAAACGTTGATTTTTTAGAGACACCAACTTTCAGATTGGAGACATGAGGTAAAATGTGTCTGGCTACACTGTGTATCGTAAGAGCTTGTGGTTTGGTTTTTTTTTAATAGATTATAGCAAAAATTAATGCCGTTGTCACCCATTCATTCATTAATTCATTCGTTTACTCACTTACAACGTAATATACTCTACATACATTCAATAAAGAGTGTAGTGTTTCGGACAATCCACCATTCAATCACTCACTCATTCATGCTCTATGATCGTTTGTTTGGTTGTTGGGTCAGTATAGTAAAGCTCTGCTGCATGAAATATAAACCACAATGATACAAAAAACACACAATACGCTCGTAAGCAACAGTAAAACTCAAACTTTAATACGATGAACTACGTCAACATAGAATTAGAAGTAATAGTAGATTTGGAATCAGTTATAGAAATTGAAACAAACATAAAGAATGTAAAAAATAAAAATAAACGAAAACGATCTACAACAACTATTTTCACAAATTTAAGAGTTTCAAATTTTACTACTGCTCGCTCGCTGGTGACTGACTCTGTCTGAGTCACAGTGATAGATTGGATTGATTCATTTAAATAAAACGCGTACGTAGAAAGAACAAGAACAAGATCGTGTGTTGTGTTGTATTGTATTTCTTCTTAATACCGATTCGTATATTTTCTAATTTTCTTTGTGTTCCCAAAATGTTTTTAAAGCGAATAAACAAAATAAATTTCAATTTTTAACGGTTGTATTTGCGTATTGTTTTTTAAAGTTTATTTGTCTTTTAAAACCGACACGATTTTGTGGTCATTTATAAGCTCGTGCTTTAAAGTTCAAAGTTAAAAAAAAATAAATTTAATAAAATAAAAATGCGTTACAAAATTAAAATATTTCTACGAAAATGTATGTACAATGAATGAATAATATTGTGTATTTTTAAAAATTAGAAAAATTAAACAAAACAATTTATAATTGTTGCTAAATTATGCTGCCCTCAAGTGATCATTTTTTGCGGTAATTGAAAATTTTTGTTTTTTTCTTAATAATAAAAAATATGTAATTGATATGAGAAAAAAATATCAATAGAATTATAAAATTAAACATCTCTACAACGGTATTGTAAATGGAATATTTTGATTGTTTTCTTTATTATCTAATGATATTTATATAAATTAAATAAAAAAAAATGAAAGTGATATATTCCCATATTGGGAACTCAAATGTTAATTAAAAATTATAAATAAACTAAAAATTTGAAAATTATTATTTAAGAATGTTTGTCATTGTCATAAAGTTCTGAATAATTATCTTACTTTCAAGTATCGACAAAGTCAAGTCAAGTTCAAATTTGTTAAAGACATGTGAAATAATAAAATTTTACAATTCTGCATCAATCCAAAAAGGACTATCCAGGAATAATAAAGCGTAATTTTCTAAAAAAAGTTTAAAAACGGAATAAATTTGTACAATGAATACTGAAAACATAATTCATACAAATTCGAATGATTTTCTTTTCGAATTACACAATAGGCCGGCCCCCTGTTAAATTATTGGAAATTTTTTTTTTTAATTGTCAAACGTTTGTTTTGGATAGTGGTCAAAATAAATTGCTTAACAACTCCGTAAAATCATTCATTACGACATAAGAGCATGATTACGAAACACGACCGGAAAACAATTTAAAAATGTTTGTATGAAATCACTCAGTTTTCAAATATTTTTTGAATTTTTTTCGTACAAAAATTTAATTTTTTTTTCCTAATTCAAAGTGTAAATTCGTTGGTATTTGGTATTTGGAACGTACTGAATTCAGAACTTTAATTATTACATTCTTCATAAACATAAATAAATTACAAATTAGTAGATTTCAACTGAATATTCGGTTTCGGCCAGTATTCAGAATGGCTTAGTAAAATTTATTAAATAATTAAATTTTTCTTCAAATCAAATCTATTACAAATAGGTTTTAGACAGTTGTTTTTAATTAATTATGTAAATGATTAACAACATAACAAAAACAAATTGAACGAAGAGCAAAGGTTTTCATATAATTTGGATTAGATTTGAAATAACAAAAATTTAACCATTCAAAGGTTTAATGAATTTTATTATGAATTAACTCTATTATGAAATTATTCAACAATAAAACAAACTCATTCCAAACTTAACAAATTCTTTAGCTTCATTCGAAAGGATAATTATTCGAATTTGTATGCTTTATAAATGGAAATTCAAAAATGGTTTCTTTCGAATCGAATTACACAATAACCCCCATGGATGAAGTTAAAGAATTTGTTTGGAATTAGTTTATGGAATGAATTGATTGATGAAATTTTAGTTTTTAATTCTGAATTAAGAATTTAATTTATTAAGAATTTAATTAATTAATTCGAAGCTCAGCCTGTTGTTGAAAAATGTTATGAAAAATAATAGACTTCTTAAAACAATCCAAAACAAATTATTACTGCAAAAACAGTCTTCTGTTGAAGATACTCGTATGAAGAATGAGTAATTGAAAAATGTTAATTAAAATAATAGACTTTTAAAAACAATCCACACAAGTTATTACTACAGAAATCAGTCTTACGTTGAAGAACTCGTATCACGAATTAAACCAAAGTCAGTAAAAGTGGTGATGCAGCTCTCTAGAAAATTTACTAAAACCTACTTTAAAATTTTGAGCATTCAATCATTTCAGGAATAGATAGTATATTAAAAAGATTCGTTTAGTATCATATAGAACGAATACATTTTTTTAAACGACTATTAAGTGAAGGACTTTCATTCTGAATTACTTCAATAATGAAAGAATTTGAGAGATTTACTATGGTTACTAGCAATGTTGGTTATTGTTACCCCTAAAATATATTTTCAGCTCAACCACCGTTACCGCTAAAATAAAGCTACCGAAATAATTGAAAATACCATTAATAATATTCTATAAATAATTCTAAATTATGATTTAAATTATTTTATTTTCTATAATTGAGTTTATAGATCTACGGAACTTAAAATGTAATATAATACCACTTTTGTTAAATTAATAGTAAATAATAATTAAGGTCAGACCGAAGTCGCCGTTATCATAATAATACCGTTACCGAAATAACGGCAAATAACGTTACCCAAAATACTTTTACTGCTAAATCACCGTTAACTTAATAATATAAATAAAATAATAATAAATTATAGTTACAGTTACTTTTTTACAGTTTTGAATCGGTAGCCAACCTTGTTTACTAGTTATTTTCAATGTTGGCTACCGTTACCGCTAAGCCACCGTTGCCTTTAAACTACCCTTTCAGGTTCACTACCGTTACTGAAATAACTACATTTATCATTATCGCTAAAATACCGAAATACCGTTATATTAATAATTTTAATTTTTTTTTCATAATTGAGTTTATTAAAATTTACAGAAGTTGTAATGTAATATAATACCACCTTTGTCAACTTATTTCTATTTTTTGTAAAATATTTAGCTTTTATTTTGAAACATTTAAAATATAAATTTATTAAAAATATTGGCCATTGTTAGCTATGGCCTTTTCCCTTTTTCCTGGCAACATATGGATTCTGACCGAAAAGATCTGACAATCTTTGAGGCCAATAATGAATCAAGCCAATTTCGAATACTCTGTTCTGAAGTAAAGCGTATCCCAGAGCGAGTGTTCTGCATCGATCGAAACAAATAGTAGTCGGATGGGGCATAGTGTGGACTATAAGCCGGGTAAGGCAAAACTTCCCAACCCCTTCTTTCTAAATAGTTTCAAACAGGTATTGCAACATGCGTTATCAAGCCGGTATGTTAAAGTTTCATGTCTGGCCGCATATTATGGGCGTTTTTCGGACAATGCTCTCTTCAAACGAATTAGTTGCGTTCGGTACAGATTCCCTGTGGTGGTCTGGTCGGATATCAGCAGGGACCCTTTTGGTCCCTCCAAATACAGAGCATTACCTTAGCGCCATGGATTTTTGGGTTTGATATCGATTCGTCTGTTTGGTAGAGCTTCACATACGATCTCTTCGGGTTATCGTAATGGATCTATTTTTCATCGCAAGTAATGATATAGAGTTCAATCAGCATTTCAGACATGCAAACTCGTCTTTCAAACTTCAATTCGTATGATACCCAGTTTCTCTGCTTTTGGATGAATCCAGCTGCTTGCAAACGTTTTGAAATTGCTGATTGAGTAGCTCCCATAGATTTTGCAAGCTCTTGTTGAGTTTGACAACAATCTTCATATAGTAATGCCTCCAATTTTTAGTATTTAAATCACTTCAGAACCGAATCACATTGAAACCAATAGAACACATTCACCATAAGCTTTGGTGAACAATCGGTGTGTTTCAGCGGCCCTTTTTCAAATTATGTAAGTAAAGCAAAACTTCCCTCATGTGACGCTTTGTTGGCAGAAAATACGACATTTCAAAATAACAAATAATCTATATATATGTACTAGGGTATTCAATTAATCGGGTTTCTGATTTAATCGGTTAATCGAGCAAATAATTAATCGGGGTTTAGATTTAATCGGTTAATTTTGAATTATTCGATTAACCGAGTAATTTCTATTTTAATTTTAAATTGAGAATAAAACAACGAATTTTGTGTACCTATTTAAGAATTTTATTAATAAAAAGAACAAAAGCATAAAAAAACAAATAAGACATAACAATTTAACAAACCAAATAAGTAATAGCAAAACAAAAATGATACCACCTTTTTTATGCACATGTGAGTTTTTTTAGGATTTAAGGGAGATCTTCTGAAATAAGCTTTTTAAAAAAGAATATAATTGAAATGTTTTCCTTTTAAACGATTTTGTTTCATTAGTTTTAATAAAACTTGACTTGGAAAGAACTCTCTCACTGATTAGATGTTGGAGAAAACAAAAGTAAGGCATGATAAAGAATATCCAATTTCTCATATAAAATCCTCATATATATATTTGGAGTCCTTTTTGTATTTTTTTAGATTATGAATACTTTTAATAGTTTCTGATAAAAGACTTGTTTCAGTTATGTCTTTAGATTCATCTATTATCAAGTCGTCCTCCGACTCATTAATTTCCAAATTCCTTAGTATCAATTTTTGTGCTATACTTCTAAAAAACTATTGCAATAAGTTAATGTTCATGAGTTAATACATAAAATTAGTGTGCTTAAAACTATATTTCCAAATAAAGTGCACAAAAAAAAAAAAAATCGGTTAATCGACACAAATTAATCGGTTTATTTGTTATTTGAAAATCGCAAATTTTAAATTATTCGAACAGTTAACCGACCAAAATTAATCGGTTAACCGATTGGCGGTTAATCGATTGAATACCCTAATCTGTACCCTTCAAAATTACATATAAGTTATTGTAAATCCCACATTTTTAAGTCATACACCCAATATCAACAATTAAGTCAGGCATGAGGACGATAGCCGAAAATCCACATTAAACAGTGACTTTTTCGGGATGCATTTGGATGCTCTTGGATCTAATGTGGATTAGTACTATAAGTTAACATATAACCAGACATCGTATGCTTATGTTTATTTACAAGTAAAGTAGTCTATAATTTTATGAAAGAAGACTCCCGAATATTCCAGGATTCAATATTTAAAATTTCAGATTGTCTGGATTTACGGGAATTCCTGTTTGGTATCTCTAATACATACGCCTTCCCTCAGTCGAAACATATACTAACTATGTATGTATATTGTATATTATACCCAAAAAGGTGATTTAAAACTTTTCAATAGATGTAAATGTTCGCCCTGTTTTAATTCTACCGACCCCAAATATGTTTAATTGTTTTTTCGTGTTAAAGAAAATTGTTTATATATTTTTTATTATTTACATAAAAAAAAAACTTGTAGAATAGTTTTAATTACTTGGCTGTTTATTTAGTCACACTTTTTAATTAATAAAAATCAAATTGTTCACTCATTTCTTGTTTTGTTGTTGTTGTTGTTTTCTTTTTTAAACGTTTCATTTCGTTTCGTTTCAATTAAATACAATTTAATTTTGTAATATTTAATTAAAATGCGTTCTATGTCGTACTCATTGGTATTTTAAGAATTTATTTTGTATTTTTGTTTGTTTTCAAATTGCCTTTTTTCCAGTTAAATTATTGCATGGCGGCTCATTAGTTTTTGTAGTTTTTACAATATATTTTAACTACTTATTTTATTTATTTATTGTATGTTTTTTTTTTTTAATTTATGTTATATTTTTTTTTGTTTAATTATTATGTATTCCCGAGATCACGAAATTACTTAATTGTTAATTATTTGAAAAGTGCCTGCCTGCCTGCCTACCAGCCATTTCGTATGTTTGATTATGTGTGTTTG
Source organism: Calliphora vomitoria (assembly GCA_942486065.2). NCBI lineage: Eukaryota > Metazoa > Arthropoda > Insecta > Diptera > Calliphoridae > Calliphora > Calliphora vomitoria. The sequence goes on from OW818032.2 coordinate 5,050,195, forward strand.
TGGTGCTTTTAAAGCGTACAATTTGAAAATTTTAATTAACAAAAATTGTAAACTTTTCAATCATGCCTTCTTTGTTTTTATTTTAGTTTTTCAATTGTTTTTATTTACAATATTAGTTTGTTCATAAAAAAAACTGCTTAATTGCAAATTAAAAGTTTTGATTCTAAACGCATTCAGCTCGTAATTTATGTCACATTAATAAAACAATTAAAGGAAAATATGATTTTATAATTCCATGAATGAATGTTTATATCTTTTAATGAGGTGTTAATTAAAGGTGTTAATCTTAATTAAATATTATTTAGCTGTTTTTTTTTATTTTATTTTGCTTAGGTGAATCATGTGGGAAATAATTCAGAGGGGATTAATTGTTAGGTGTTGACAAAAATATATCAGTATTTCGAGGAAAGAGTACAAGCGGCTACTATTAAATGACGTAGAAGATTTAAAAGAAAACTGTTCACATGTATGTTAAATGTCCCACTTTGCTTACTATTATCGAGTGCTATTTTCTTAATGACTAATATTATTTGGCTCACGACCTTAGATTTTTACATTTTTACTCTTAAAAATATATAACAATTACCTACCTTATCTAGTTTAAAATATTTTCTTTAAACAATTAATTACTTTTATTGTTTATTAAACTTAAAATAAAAAATAATAAAAATACACAACTGCCATATGAATAACCATGCGAATAAAGTAAATTTATAATGTGTACCTACAAACGCATACATTAAGTTTTATTGTCTTTAAAATTATTTACATTTTTCAAATGATTAAAATATTTTTTTTTTTTAAAGAAGTCACAGAGTCTACAACGTTTACACACGTTGAAATTAGAATACCGAATAGATAAGAAAACTACACGTTTAAATAATTTGAACAAAACAAACTACGAACTAAATATTTACGATAATTTTTGTAAAAAGAAACCTTAAACAATTAATTTTACAAATATAAACAAATATGTATATAGTTACAATAATTAAGGTCAACGATTCTTTAAGTGGTTTTATTTGGCCATAGATTCTTACTTTTAGATTTCGCCAATTCTTTGACAACGTACGTGTTTACGTTAAACTTAAAATGTTTGAAATTCTACGGTAAACAATTTATTAAAATTTAATTTAATTTTAGATGTTTCTAATTACATTTCACAAATTTCTAATTGTATTTCAGAATCTTCCATTTGTTTTACAGAAATTCCAACTCAAAATTCTGAATTTTCTATTTGTTTTTCTGAATTTTCAAATTTAACTTTAGAATATTCTAATTGTATTTTAGAAATTTCCAATTGTATTGGGTGTATGACTTAAAAATGCGGAATTTACAATAGATGACGTATCTTTTGAACGCGGTTTTTTTCAGAAATTTCTAATTGTATTTCAGAATCTTCCATTCGTATTTCAAAAATTCCAATTCCAATTCGAAATTCTGAATTTTCTAATTTGTTTTTCTGAATTTTTAAATTTAACTTTAGAATATTCTAATTGTATTTTAGAAATGTCCAATTGTATTGGGTGTATGACTTAAAAATGCGGGATTTACAATAGTTGGCGTATTTTTTGAACGCGGTTTTTGTTTTTAATAACTTATATGTAATTTTGAAGGGTACATATCTGTCATTTATTCTCACTTAGTTATTGAACATTATAGTGTAAACAACAAAGTCTGAAGACCAAGAATTGGATGCATTACTTCATGAAGAGCTTGCAAAATCATTGGGAGCTACTCAAGCAGCAATTTCAAATCGGACTCATCCAAAAGCAGTGAAAAACGTTGAAAAACTATTTTACAAGTCCGTAATGATGCTTGAACGCTATAAAAGAAAATCATTTTTGCACCGAATCATTACTTGCGGTGAAAAATGGATCCATTACGATAACCCGATCGTATGTGAAGCCCGGCCAACCAGCCGAAATGACCAAAGCCAAATATCCATGGCGCTAAGGTAATGTTCTGTATTTGGTGGGAGCAATATATTGAGCTGCTGAAATCTGACAAGACCATCACAGGGTCTAGTCAGAACTGATTCGTTTGAAGCGAGCATTTGCGAAAAAATTTTAGTAAACTACCACGACAATTCGATCTACGCTCTGAACCGAGCCATCTCAGAGACAGCTGTAACAACCGGTACCTATGGTCCTCAAAAATAGAGTTTTTAAACGGTTCTTTCTAGCTTCGTCTATAAGTACCTTTAAATAACCTTTATCTGGTTTCCTCTCAATCATTTGCTCTCAGTTGAAATTCCGTACCAAGGTTGGGTAACTTTCCCCAATAATACCCATTCAACTTCCATTAACTGCAATTACCGTTATCGATATAATCGAAATTATCGATAACAGCAAATGCCGTTCCTGCTAAAGTAACGTTATCGAAATAAATCAAAATACCGTTACAATCAAGGTACCGGTTAACTGTTTCAAATCGATATTCAACCTTGTGTCTGACCTTGCTCTGGTCACATGTAAAGTTTTATATAAATTTAATGCTTTGAAAAACAAGTAAGAGAACTATATTCGGCTGTGCCGAATCTTACATACCCTTCACCAAATTATACTTTAAAATAAAATTAAAAAAAAAAAAAATAGTTTTTAATTTTTTAAAATTTTTTTTTAAAAGTTTTTTCCAATTTTTAAAAAAAAAAAATTTTAAATTTATTAGTGAAAAAAATTTATGACAAAAGAATGTTAAATATTTTAAGGTAAACAAAAAAAAAAAAAATTTTTTTATTTTTAATTGTTTTAATTTTTTATTTTTTTAAAATTTTTTGAATTTTTTTAAAATTTATTAGTGAAGAAAAATTTAAGAAAAAATAATTTTTTGATAAAAAAATATCGGGTTAAAAAATACATCGTTGCAATGGACTTTGAAATATCTATCATTAGATATCCATATTATCTATATTAATGACTTAGTAATCCAGATATAGATAAAAAATAGGCCAAAAATCGAGGTTGTCCCGGTTTTTCCCTTATATCACAGCCATTTGTGGGCCGATTTTCTCGATTTTAAATAGCGACCGAGCCGGAAGAATTCCCGATATATTGTTGTAATAATACTGTTATTTGGGGTCTACGGAAAGTTAATTTAAACATGCAGGCGGACAGACGGACATGGCTATATCGACTTCGCTATCTATAACGATCCAGAATATATATATACTTTGTGGGGTCGCAAATAAAAATTGTGGAAATTATAAACGATATGACAAATTTATATAATCCATTCAATTTTTTTTTCCAAAATTCCACATAAACATAATTTTTATGGTGATCATATAATTAAGTCATTTTAAATACATTTATTTAATTTGATTTAATTAAAAATATTTTAATTCGTATTATATTGGGTTTTTAGTACTAAATGGAATATTCCTTGTAGTGAATAATTTCTGCACTCCTACATTTGAAACAGCTGTCCAATGATCAGGAGTAACTTGACATCAGTCTCCTTGTATGATCTTTCACAGATCATTTTCATTTGAAGCTTTATTTACTGAAACTGATTTTTTCGACTAAGTCATGTACATAGACATTAAGGATATCAAATGAAAGGCATTTCAATGACATTCAACGTTATATATAATGCTATAGAAATCTGGACATACAACAAGTCAAAATCGGGAAAAACAATTTTTCACAAAAAAACTTTTTTAACCAAAAATATTTTGTCAACAAATTTTTTATAATTTAAATTTTGAAATATTTTATATAAAGGGTATTAATTTAAAAAAGTTCTTGTGTAAAAGTATAAAAGAATCAGATTGTAATATTCCAATTTTTTTAAATTTTATTTTCATTTTATTACCTTATTTGAAAAAATGTTTTTAAGTAAAAAAAAATTGTTTTATTTATGATTAATACCTAATAACATTTAAATCACAGCAACATTTCCATTATCCGTTAAAATACCATTACCAAAATACCCTAGAAGAACGGTACTTCTTACATATTAGCATAATGTCAAAATTATCTTTTAACCCTTTCACGCACAAAACAAAACCGCTGAGGTTTTTATGGGTATAAATTAACTAAACACTGGGAAAATTATAAAAAAGATCAGTAAATTATTAAACATAGCTTCAGCCAAATGTGTTCCAATATTTACTAGCTTTTTAAAGCATGTACTACCACTAAAGTCAAAATAAAAATTATGTTTTGTATATTTGAAATCTTACACATATGCGTCAAAGGGTTAACCGTCAAAAATCGGCAGTCAACCTTATTATTTTTTGAAAGCTTAAAATTAAAAAAAAAATCTTTAAATAATTTGTCATTTAATGAAATTAAAAATAGTGTAAAGTATTTTCGTATTATTTTTGGATAGAAAAATGTCACCCAACATTAGATTTTGTGAGCATTTTAACAAAATGGCACACATCATTTGTTTTGTTACTTATAAACTTAAAAATAATATGTTTTTCTGAAATTAAATATCCCCTAAAATGTCATAAACAAAATATTTCTATTTTCCTTTTGGTCAACTCTGGTCGTATGGCAATTTAATAAGAAACAAATTTATTTGCCAAAAACAAATTCTACACTAAATTAAACATTCGATAAACAACATTTTTTGTCTGTCGCCAAATACACGTCGTATACACTTAATGTTTGTTCACTCCTTAACAACATATTTATTTAATTTAATACATAAATATCTATCTATCAACATTCCCTCATACATATTTACTTATGTACATAAATATGTACAATGTACATTTGTTTAAAAATGTATGTGCTTATTTTTACAAATTTTACTTTATTATGGTGTTTTTAGTCGAAAATGAAGTGTGACAAAAGCGAATACAAAATATTATTATGACGTTTAAATGTCACCCTGTATGTATTCCCCGTAAAATCAAAATATAATTCTAGATTTTAACATCTTTATTTTCCATGAAATGTACACATTTGTTTTTTGAAGATTTCTCTGTTTTTTTTTCTTCTTTTTTCTCATAAATATTTTAAGTTTTTTTTTTTTTTGTTTGGTCATTTTACTTTTTTAAATGTTATAAAACTGACGTGGACGGAAGTGATTTCTTTCTGTTGTTTTTATATTTTTGCAAGACATTAAATTTAAAACAAAAAAGTTTTAATCGTATTATTTAAACGACATGACCAACTATGTTTTATTTTTTGCAATAGTTACTACTTTTATTGAATAAATTAATAAGTCTTCATTCACTCTTTTGTTGACTAGTATTTTAAGTTATTTGTTAGATTAAGAAAGACATTAGATTGATATGAAAATGTTGTGATTATTTAAGCTTATTATTGAATCTACAAAATTTAATTTGGTTGCCGATTCGTAACGGTTTAAAGAAAGCGGTAACGTTAAATGAAATTATTTAGGTAACTGTATATTGACTTATTTTGGTAACAGTAATTTAATTATAATGGTTCTGTAATAAATAATAGGTGGTATTTTATTAAAAATGTTGGATTTTTTAAAATTTTTAGCTCATCTTTTCAGGCCAAGATCGAGTCAAGACAAATTCGGTTACAGTCTCCATTTATTAGTTTTAACCTTTTTAAAACGTTGGTTTATTTCCTTTAAATAAACCGGATACTTTTGATTGCAAATAAAAGCAGTTTTAGTAGTTTAAAATTGTAACAACTCTTTATTTATTCAAATGTACAACAACAACAACAGTCTAAATACCCAGCAGTTAAGCATGTAGTCAATGTATCCCTTATAACCCTAACTCTAATTTATATATTTTGGTCATTTGACACGAATGTGCTCTTTGTAGTGCAGAGATGAGACAATTGGTTACTTTATACATCCCAGGTAACCTAGCGTGAAGACAATTGTCACTTAAGTGTCTCTAAGTAATCTGGAGTGTAGTCACTTTAAACGTGTTGTGTGATAATTCGTTTAAACTGGTATTATACAAATTGTGTTGACATGAAGTCACTTCAAACGTTTATTTTGTAGTGCACTTTAGAAGCACATTGGAGAGTTGTCGAAGAAAGGTTTGTTTACAAGCTATCGTTTATTGGACTGCCTATGATACGTCTTTTAGCTGACTATTTGAGGTCAATTAGCACTCGTACATGCTAAAATAACTATTTATGCAGCTGATCAAGTTACCACTTAGGCGTTGACTACTTTGGACCTGCTATTAGAGAGTCTCATTGTAGTCAATAAGGGTCAATTGAACCCCTGCTTAAAACAAGCACGTGTTAAAATAACTAGTTACGTAACTATTGAAGTAGTTCGGGACTGTCTCCTAGAACTGCTGGGTAGTCACTATGTGTTTTTAATACACACACACACACGTTTATAATGCATAAACTTAAATGTACAAGACAGTTGATGTTAACTCTAACAGCGCCTATGATAAACTCACTCACGACTGCAACCTCTGCCACTATTTATACACACGCCATCTTTCGTTAATCTTCTACAATAATCTTAACGGACAACTAGAACATTCGAATTCTAGAGCTTTCGATGTTAATGTTAGCAGCTCAAACATTTAGTGTTGCCATACTTACAAACAATGCTAATAACCGCATGCTATGATGGACGTGTTTATATGATGAATGCAGGCAGTCATTACAGACCGTTAAATTCAAATCGCTATTGCAAATTCGTAACAGTATTATTACTTCGTTATGACAAAATTTTTAGTGCTTTTGTCCTGACAACTTTGTCTTGACAACAATCGTCATTTATTGTTATGATAAATATCTGTCAAGTATAGACAGGGGGTAACGAATTCCTAATATTTAAAAACTTTTATTATTATTTAAAAAAGAAACAGATATCACTTCGTTTACTTTAATTCTTTTTGTTTCTAAAGAATTTCGGTATCCTGGCCAAAATGAATAAATTTTATTTTATTTAGTTGGTCGTACTTTAGCTATTCTTAATGTCGCAAAGCAATCAAGAACACAATAGCAGATGTTCCAATATTGTTGATGAACAAAATTGCTCAAAAACCGCAATTAAAAATTATAAATAAAGAAAATATCTTTGGTTGTTTTGATGTAAATATAAATTATATACAATTATTATTATAAGTATATTTATGAGTTTTATTTTTACCAAAATAAAAGTAAATTTTTGTAAAGTTTTGTTTTATGCAAGGTTGACTAACGATTCGAAACGGTATGTTAGCGGTAACGGTAGCTTAACTTGATTAATAAAGTTTACAAACATTAAACGCAAGATGACATAAATGGTATTACATTTTAAATTCTCTAAATTTCAATAAACTCATTATTGAAATAAACAATTTGTATTTTCATAATTTGAAATTATTAAAAGAATAGCGGTAATGGTATTTACGATTATATCGATATTTTAGATGTAACGTTTTTGGTTAAAATTGTTTCAGAATATACCCTTTAGTATGTGTTACATAAAAGTCTTTAATGATCCGATTAGGATAAATCTACTTCCTTATTTTGTTTCTTTTAAATCAATATTTTCTTCTTCAAACAATCACAAAATTTCCAATATACATACATATATGTATATAGTTGATGAATACATTGTATACGTACGTAAGTAAGAGTACAATTCAGATCATTCATCATTTATAATGACCGCACTATAAAATGCATTCTTTCTTCTTTATTTTTTGCTGTTCTTGATAAAATGTTTATATTTTATTGCTGCTCTTTTTTTTTTTTTTTGGTTTCTTTAAAGTCAAGGCTTTTGTTTGTGTGTGCTTTTATAAAAATTATTTCAATTTGCCATTGATTTTCTTAAAATGTTGAAAAGAAAGAAGAGTCTCTTCAAGAATGTTTTATAAACAACAACTTTAAAAAACAAAAGAAACCCGAACGTATTTATTATTAATAAACAAATCATAAATTTTCCCAAAAAAAAGGAAGGAAAATTTACTAGTAAAATTGAAATGTTTATTATATGCATTATTTCGTTTCTTAAGTTTTTTATCTACTCAATTTATTTAAAATAGTAAAAATTATAAAATGAATACATATATGTATTTGTTTAAACAAACTTGAAAAATGTGCAAACGAATTAAATAAATATTGTTTCATCAACTTAACGTTTATTATGATTCATCATACTGTTTTCTAATTTATTCATATAATTTATAAAACAAACATACATTTTGGTGTCATTCTAAACTTTTTTTTTAGTAGAAATATAAATAATTTAAATATAATATATTAGCTGTGTTCCTGTTAGTTAGAGATCAATATTTTAAAACTATTTTAAAGTGACTAATTTTATCAGTTCTCAGTTATTTCATGTTTTCATTTAGAAAATAACTAATAGTGAAATTAAGATTTAAACAAATTCTTTTAAAATTAAAGAATACCAATCCGCACTATTTATAATCAGAGTTACTGGAATTATGCTCCAAAAAAAATGTGTTTCATTCAAACATTAGTCATATTACTGATTCGTATATTCGCAGAAGTTTCTATAGCGATTTTTTAAATACACTATGAACCACCGTTTAGGCAATACAGAGTGTTATTGGGTGTATGACTTAAAAATGCGGGATTTACAATAGATGGCGTATCTTTTGAACTTATATGTTATTTTTTGCTTCGAAAATGATGAATTTTGTACCAACAAAGCGTCATATGCGGAAAGTTTAGCTTTACTTCCTTAATTCAAAAAAAAATGCTGCTGAAATACACCGATTGCTCACCAAAGCTTATGGTGTACCTATTCCATCGGTTTCAACGTGCTAGAGATGCCCAGCAGTTCTAGGAGACAGTCCCGAACTAGTGATTTTACCCATCATTTAGGATGGGAACTAGTTACTTCAATATATACGTAACAAGTTATTTTAACACGTGCATGTCCTAAGCAGGGGCTCAGTTGACCGTTTTTTACTACAATGAGGCTGTCAAATAGCTGGTCCAAAGTAATCAACGTATTGAATTCACATATTGGTTTAATAGCTTCAGTTACCTTACTAGATACCTAACAGATAACTTGATCAGCTACATAACTAGTTATTTTATCATGTACGGGTGCTACTTGACCTCAAATAGTCAGCTAAAAATACATATCATAGGCACTCCAATAAACGATAGCTTGTAAACAAACCTTTCTTCGACAACTCTCCAATGGAATGCTTCTGGTGGGTAAAATTCCTACTTTCTAAAGTACAGTACAAAATAAACGTTTAAAGTGACTTCACTATAGATTACTAAGAGACATTGAAGTGACTATTGACTTCACGCTATGTTACATGGGATATCAGTATACTTAAGCAAAATAAAATGACACACTAGATTACCTGGGATGTATAAAGTAACCAATTGTCTTATCTCTGCACTACAAAGAGCACATACGAGTCAAATTACCAAAATGTATAAATTAGAGTTAGACAAGTGATAAGACATTTGTGAAGATTACTTTCTATAAGGGATATATTGACTACTTGCTTAACTACTGGGTGGTTTGTGCGGTTCAGAAGTGGTGATTTTGGCACGGAAGACAAAGATCGCCCAGGCCAGCCAAAAAGTTTGTAAACCAAGAATTGAAGGCATTACTCCATGAAGATTGTTGTCAAACTCAACAAAAGCTGCTGAAATCTGGACAGTTCATGACATGAAACCGTAATGAAACCGTAATATTCCATAATGACAACACTTGGCCACATGTTGCAATACCTGTTAAAAAACTATTTAGAAAGAAGTGGTTGGGAAGTTTTGCCTTACCCGCTTTATAGTCCAGACTGTGCCCCGTTCAACTACTATTTGTTTTGATCGAAGCAGAACGCTTTATGTGGGATACGCTTCACTTTGGAACAGAGTATCCGATATTGGCTTGATTTGTTCTTGGCCTTAAAATATCAGCAGTTCTTTTGGCACTAAATTCATATGTTGCCAGAAAGATTGAAAAAGGTCACAGCTAACAATGCACTATAGGTTAAATGACTACTTTTTCTGTGCTAAATTAATAACAGCTTAATTTATGCATTCTTTAAAGGGAAGTTAAAACAAAAAGGAAGGTAAGGTATAATAAAAATTAAATAAACAATAAATTTTGTGTTTTAATTTTTATTATTTCTGACTTCAAGCCGAATAAAAAACACTATACAAAAACAAAAAAATTTCAAATTTTAATACTCTGAGGTTGGAAAAAGTACTATTTTATATAATTTTTATACCGAACACAATTTTCTATCCCTGATTGGCCTTTAACAAAATATGCCTTAAAACCACAGATCGAAAATAACTCGTCCAAATAATTTCATTCAATGATTTATAAATTTAATATATATATGTTGATTTGCATAAAATGAATTTCTGCGATTTATTTTTCATGTTCGCAAATAAAAGTCACAAGCTAATCCTTACAAAAACAAGTAAGAGTGCTATATTCGGCTATGCCGAATCTTATATATCCTTCACCTTTGTTGTGGATGCTTGCATTCAATCTGCCGAACTTCGCCGAAATTTTAAAAGCTTCCACGAAGTTACATTTTGAAAACAATCGAAGCACTTTTAAGGTTACGTTAAAAAAGAGGCCTTATTTCAAGCATGTCAAACAAATGTATCATCTTTTTTAACGAAAAACATTAACACTTCCTTAATTTATTGTTCTCCATTTTCACTTTCTTCTTTATAACTCGCGAAATTACTTAAACAACCAATTGAATTTTTGAAAGCTATACAGGCTTTTCAACAAAATGTATTATGTGATTACAATGCAATGTCTTTGACTGCGTGTTGTCAAACGGAATTTAATATTTACCGAAAACAAAAAGCTTACTTAGTTAATCTGGAGTATTGGTTATAAAATGGCATTAAAAAAAGTGCAATATTTGCATTTGAAAAATTGGACTTTAGCACAGTTTTGGTAGCCGTTTAACCTATAGTGCAATGGTACAAATATTTCTAAATAAAAGAAACAAATTTAAAAAAGTAAGCAGTTTTAATGCATACACCCAATAATAAATTGTTAATTATAACAAAGGATTACTTTTGATAAATTTAACTTTTCATCAAGGTTGGCTACCAAATCGAAACGGAAGAAGGTAACATTAACGCTTATTTCAATTATTACGGTAACGGTGATTTAGTGGAACGGTATTTCGGATGATTAAGGTAACGGTAATTATTAATAAAATTTACAAAAATTTTAATTTCTATAGATTTAAATAAACTCAATTACGCAAAACAAAAATGGACATTTTCACAATTTAAAATAATAATTAATAGAATAACGCTAACGGTATTTTCAATAAATTCGGTAACGGTAATTGCTGTTATTTCGGTAACAGTATTTTAGAAGTAATAGTAGTCAGTCAAGCTGAAATGGTATTTGCGGGGTAACACTAGACAACCTTGGTTTTCATTATAAATAGAGTTGTAAATGGTATTAAAGAATCTAATTTGCCAACTCTTTTATTATAACTTACACTATGGTCCGAAACAAAGTTGAAAAATGTTGCATGTTGTAAAAATATAAATAAACACTGAACACAGCTGTTTAAACAAATAAACAAAGGAAAGAAAATAAAATAAAAATTAATACGCGGAAAAACAAAATATTTTGCAATTGCAAAATTGGAATGTGTTTAAACATTCCAATTTTGCAAAGGCAAAAACAAATTCATAACTAAATAAACAAAAACATTTTAATATTAAGTCAATCTTTTGTTGTATACAAGTAAAATTCTTTAATTATTTTTGATTGTCATTTGTTTACAAACAAAAAGCAGCCGATTTTTTTTTTTTTTTTGTTTAATAAATAAAATTTGAGTGTTAATAAGTATTTTTTTTTTAAAAAATTTATGTATTCCAAAGTAATAATAATTAGAATATTATCACTCATCTAAAAATAGGCTTTCATAAAAAATAATACATTCCTATCGGCAATAAATGTGAAGTTTATGGTCCCATGAAATATCCATTTCCCTCGTAGGGAATAATGCTATCATGATATTCCCTGAACTTTTCATTCACAATAGTTGATTTTGTTCGTAACAGCTGTTTATTGTTTACAAAATTCCAACTAAAAATTTCACAACATGGGGATTTTTTCACGTGAACAAAGTTGATGAAGGAAAAAAGGGAAAAGGGGCCAGGGGTAATCCATCTCCGTTTAAAATATACCACACTTTTGGACACCTGTTTGTGCTCTTCAATTCTCTTTTAACAAGATCCCAATATCTCTCCACTGGCCTTAGCTCCAGGCAGTTTGGAAGATTTGCCTCTCTTGATACAAATAACACGTTATTGTTCTTGTTCCACTTAAGACCTTGCTTTCCACAGCGACAGGATTCCAAATCAGGCCAAAAATAAGTGGACACATTAAGAAGTCTATTGAATGAATGGAAGCATCCTCTTTTGTAAACAGTCCTTGATGTAAATTTCGGTATTAATAGAGCATTTGTTACAATGTTTCGCTTTTTTACCGCAACTGCATATTGCTTGCCGTACCAAGAACTTTTTGGGAAAATTTTCTGCTTTTGGGTCTTAAACTTTTCTACAACATTCCCTTGAGCATCAACAACATAAAAATATTGATCCCGGAAGCTGCTAAAAATGTTCCATACGTACGTTTCGTCATCCATTATGCAGCAGGTATATTTTTTGTATAAAATTTGACTTCAATTTCCGTGATCTGTCTTTGGCCTTTAAATTTTTAGCAGCGTTCCTGTCAGGACTTTTTCAGCCTTCTATGTTTTTAAACCTACATTGGCTTTAACTTTTCGTACCAAATAGTCCGAGTGCTGAGCTAACCGGGCTGCTTTCCTAGCGGATGTGTTAGGAGTTCTTTTAGAAATCCTTTCTATTTATTGGCTTTAGAAACATCATGTGGACCATTCCTTCTACCTGAACTAGGTTTTCTATCAACTGACAAGTTCTCCGGGTACTGTTTAATAACATTGGAATCAGTTTGACGGCAGAGCTTTGATTGTTTGGCCATTTTTTTGTAGGACCAAGTTGGGTTTTGTTGAAAATATTTAATAATTTTAGTAAACACTTTTTTCTCGTCACTCATTTTAATCAGATTAACAACAAATGAACATAATTGACATTAAACATAATAACTGACATGTTTTACAAAAGTAACTTGATAAAAAAAAATCAAATAATATTTGGGTTAAAAGTTTTAATGAAAAACGTGTGTTAAGGTTTTTTCGATCTCAGTCCTTATATATAATTGAATCATTCGATTAACAACAAATCCCAACGAATCTGTTTTATCTGTGCAGAAATAATACTGGTACTTTATGAAGAAAACTTATTTCCCTAAAATTTTCCCCGGGATTTCTCTGGAACATTTTTCCGATAAGGAACTTTAGTTTATATATAAAAGTTATAACCAGGTTTTACTCATTAAAATATACAAAAAAAAAAAAATTTTATTAATTTGTTTAATTTTTAAACAGAATTAAATTAAAACAAATTTCATATATCTTTAGTTATTTATTTAACTATTTACTCACCACTGTTCAAATAAATAATTAAAAACATTTACCAAGAATTTTATAATGCGTAGACTTGTTGACAACATTTTTTAAATGACGTGCAAATTGTTTTTTGCAAGATAAAATTTTAATTTATATTTAATTTAATTTTTAGGGGACTTTTGAAACAAATTTTGCATTTGTTTGATGTTACATATTAGATTTAGTATTAATTTCTTTATAAATTCTTAAGAATTCAAACTTTTTCATACTTTATATTATGACAGTAGTAGAAGTTGTAGTATTTCATTACGTCATTTCGCAATCACCTCTGTATTTCTGTGTTACCTCCTTGTAATACAAAGTGTGTTTATATAGTTTTGTTTTTGGTTTTTAGCACGTTTTTTTTTACAAACTACAACATTTTCTCGTACTGCTGATGAATTAATAATCAACCATATTTATTTAATTTTTTTTTTTTTAATAAATTAATTTTTATGACATGAATTCTTCATTTATCGATTTTTATTTATTTTTTGTTTTATTTTCTACTTCTTTGGGTTTGTTTTCTTCTTTCAAGCTGATAAAATTCCATTCGTTGTCTACAAAAGAGGCAGTTATTATGATGAAAATGGTCTAAGTCAAAAAATTAAAAAATTATTTTTTTTGTTTAAAATTGGTTTGATATTTGTTTAAGGCATTGTATCTGCTAAAAATCCTGCCTCCTTGAGAAGTATCAACATTGTTAATTAAAATAAATAAGTGTGCCGAATCTTTTATATCCATCACCAATGTAATTCGGCCACCGATTTTTGTGAATTTTGTATAAAAACAAAAACATAGTTGACCCGATTTGGTTAATTTTTTATTTCTATTATCATTGGTAAATTTAACTTTAATTAGAGTCATACATTGAAATTTTTTTGGGAAGAAAATATTTATAGTAGTAAGTTCAATTTTTTTTTTTTATATATATTTTGATTCAAAACGTTTAAAGCTACGTTTCCGCATACACCGTAATCGGCACCGAAAACGAAATTCCATACATTTGCACCGAAAAAAAGTTCGTTTCAGGAATCGGCAATAAAAATTGGGAACGAAACGGCACCGATCAGTAACGAAAAACCTGTCCTTTGGGGCCGGAACGAAAACAACTTCAAGTAGGTTGTTTTTTGTGCTGTAGGAACGAAATTATTTTAATTATTTTTTTATTTCAAATTAAAAGAAAATCAAAATGTTTAAAAAAATAAATTTCTTTATTGGAAGAGGAAAAAATAATAGATTTTGTCAAAAATAATGAAATAATGGTCGTAGCAGTAACATGACAGTTTGTACAGATGGTAGGGCTAGTAGCTTTGATTTGGAAACTCCACAACGTAGACAAAACAAACGACGTGCTCCATCCTCCGATCCAACTACTGGACTACTTTACGAAGTCGCAACCCAAAACCAGCGGATTTTTTGGAGCCCAAAATAAAGCCAAAGGACCATTTGGATCACTTTTTTGACTCACTTGCCAGTACGATGCGTTCATTTTCACCGATCTCAATTGCAAAATTGAAATTAAAAATGTCGCAGCTTGTCGGTGAGGAGGAAGTTTCCTTGGCTCAACAAGATCAATTAAATCAAGTCCACTACATCCAAATATACGATGAAAACAATCAAATGGCTACAAATATCTCAACCAAAACAAGCTTAAACGCCCCACGGAACGACCAAACTGTCCTTTCTATTCCAGGTGGTAGGTATTCCTTCCAAATCAGATTTCACAATATCCAGCACGGATTCAAAAAGATAACGAAAATATTCTTTAAATTTCGTATCATCATCCATCAAATATCGATCAACCAAGATATTGTGTACACGGTTTTTGTACATTTCTTGCTTTCAATATTAACAGCAATAACACATCTTCTTCATACTGATGCTGTAATATGTTATAGGCAGCAATTCGATAATTTGCTTCGTTAATTTCATCGACACTAAAATTTTCCTTATTTTTAGTACTTCGTCAATATGCTTTTCGATGCACAATTTTCCATTTCCAAATGATAACTTAAAAAATAATTTCGTTCCTGTTTTATGACGCAACGCACCCAACTGAAACGAAAACAATTCAGAAACGAGACGGTGACGAACACCAACGTTTTTCAGTTTCAGTTTCTGTTATCGGCGCCGATTACGGGGTATGCGGAAACCCAGCTTAATCGGTTCAACCTATTTTGTTCATTTTTTATCTATTAGCAATGTGCCAAATTTGTAGTTTTTTATACCCTTGCACATGAGTGGTTCATCTTTTAATTTGCGAACCCATTTGCGATATAGCCATGTCCCTATGTCTGTTGAAATCAACTTTCTGAACTTACATACATGATTGATATACAGAGAGCCTAAAAAGTGTGTAGTAAACACCACAAATTATTTGATTTTTTTTCAAGATAATGAAAATCCTAATATCTATCCATCGATTAAAATTTAAAAGGTTCCGTTTTTTTGGAGATTTGGGTAAATAATAGATTCGATTATGAAAAAAAAAATTTTTTTTAACTCGAATTGGTTTTCACCCAAAATTTTTTTCCAAACAAATTTAATTTAGCAAAAACTTTTTTTTTACCAAAATTAGTTTTCAACAAAAATTATTTTTCAAAAAAAAAAAAAAAAAATATCAAAAATTTGTTTCACGAAAAATTTTTGTTTAACTAAAATTTTTTTAATCATTATCTTAAAGTATACTTTGGTGAAGTGTATATAAGATTCGGCACATCCAAATATAACTCTCTCACTTGTTTTAATTGTTTTTAAACGTCGGTTGGATGGACATTTTTTTATTATTTTTTTTTTTCTTTAACCGATTTTGACCATAATTGGGGAAAATTTCATCCCTCAAGGACCATCAATCTAGGCACGATAGGGTTAGATCGTCTTAGAATTTTATAATAAATTCTTCTGTGGGTCGACGACCAATATTTCGATGTGTTACAAACGGAATGATTTTTTGGTGGTGGGTATAAAGTTTCATGTTAGGTATTAAACGAAACTGAAACCGTGTTTTTTTATGTTTTAAACCCGAATTCGAAAGCAGATAATTATTCCTGGATTTTCGGTTTTTTTTAGAATTAAATTCAGCAGAAAAATGCAATATTTAGAACTGAAAAATAAGCTTTTTGTTATATCATAAGATAAAAAAATCAATCAAACGTTTTTATAGCTTATTATTAAAGGTTTCTTATTCATAGATTTTTTTTAAAACCGAATATTTTTTTAGGTAATTTTAGGCATAATAATATTTATCAAATGTATTAAATTTAAAACTTTATCTCAAAACGAAAAAGTGTGACTTAGACCACTTTATAATTACTGCCTCATATGTATAGTGTATGTAGTGTGTTCGTATTATATTAATGCGTGTGACATTTTATTGTTAATGTTTGTATGAATATATGGGATAGTTAGTGATATTATTAATACATATGTGTACAAACTTATATTATTATTATTATTATTCTCAGATGTATAAACATATAAATATTATGATAATTATCTTTAAATACAGGGTGTTTCAACAGGAAATTTGTTTGATAATTTGTATAAACCCAAAACACCAAAAATATAAATTTTTCCAATTGAAAGAACTATTAGCAAAATAGTTTCATTTATTGCTACACCTTGTTTATTTAATTAATTCTATTATTTTTCAATTTACTTATTTATTTATTTACCCATTCATTTATGTATTGTTTATTTATTTGTTAATTTGATTAATATATTCTATTTTTTGTTTTGTTTTCATTTTAGGACTCATGTACTGGAGCAGGAGATGCGTAATCCATTTAGTATTTGCAATGTAGACTGCCTGCTAGACACAGTGACCGCGTTGGTTTCCGACTGTGATCATGAATCATTGAAACGCCTTAAAAATATAGAGCAATATGCATCAAAATGTAAGTAGATTGAATATTTGTATCGAATGTTTTGTTGTGTTTGTTATCATTTAAACAATTTGTTTACACTAAAGTGCAATAAAATCAAAGTGAAAACATTACCATACAAAAATTTATATAAACAGTGTGAGGAAAAAAGATTTAATATTTTCTAATTTAGCAAAGGAAATTGAATTTCGATTATAAACAACAATTTATTAGATTACAATTTTATATTACTTTAATTAAATTTATTTTGAATTAATAAAATTGTTTTCATTTTTCTTTTAGACAAACCACTCGCACAACAAATCTGCCAACTGCGCATGAATGTTGAAGACTTTGATTTTATCAAAATCATTGGAGCCGGTGCCTTTGGTGAGGTACAATTGGTCCGGCATAAATCCTCCCGTCAAGTGTATGCAATGAAAAGACTTTCAAAATTTGAAATGATGAAACGACCTGACTCGGCATTTTTCTGGGAAGAACGTCACATAATGGCACATGCCAACTCCGAATGGATTGTCCAGTTGCACTTTGCTTTTCAGGATAACAAGTACCTGTATATGGTAATGGATTATATGCCCGGTGGTGATATAGTCTCGCTGATGTCCATGTATGAAATACCGGAAAAATGGGCAATATTCTATACCATGGAAGTGGTTTTGGCTTTAGATACTATACACAATATGGGTTTTGTACATCGCGATGTGAAGCCCGATAACATGTTACTGGATCGTTATGGTCATTTGAAGTTGGCTGATTTTGGTACATGTATGCGCATGGGTTCTAATGGCTTGGTGGTATCAAGCAATGCTGTGGGTACACCCGATTATATAAGTCCCGAAGTGCTGCAATCCCAAGGTGTGGATAATGAATATGGCCGTGAATGTGATTGGTGGTCTGTGGGTATTTTCCTTTACGAAATGCTAGTGGGCGATACTCCCTTCTATGCCGATTCGTTGGTAGGCACATATGGCAAGATTATGGACCATAAAAATTCTCTTAGTTTCCCGGCTGAGGTGGAAATAAGTGAAAATGCTAAGAGTCTTATACGGGCTTTTCTCACAGATCGTACACAAAGATTGGGGCGTCATGGCATAGATGAAATTAAGGAGCATCCATTTTTTCAGAATGACTCCTGGGGCTTTGATAATATAAGAGAAAGTGTTCCACCTGTAGTACCAGAATTGTCTTCCGATGATGATACGAGAAATTTTGAGGACATTGAAAGAGATGAGACTCCTGAAGAAGTATTTCCAATACCCAAGAATTTTGACGGTAATCACTTGCCATTTATAGGTTTCACCTACACGGGAGATTATCAGCTGTTGACGAATAATGATACAGTTGATGCTGAGGCTAAGGAAAACAGTACAAATACCGCCAATCATAATCATAGACACAGACCTTCTAATTCGAATGAGATCAAACGTTTGGAAGCTTTGCTCGAGAGAGAACGTAATCATTCCGAAACGTTGGAGAAACAAGACAAGGCCTTGAGACAACAATTGGAAATTATTACTAAACGTGAGGCCGAATTACAAGCCATGTCTTCCGAATATGAAAAGGATCTGGCCATAACGCAACACAACTATAAAATTGCTTTGCAAAAGTTTGAACAAGAGATTGAGTTGCGCAAGAAAACTGAAATTCTGTTGACGGAAACGCAGAAAAATCTCGACAATGAACAGAAAATACGAACCCGAGAAATGAACAACAATCAGCATCATAACGAGAAGATTGTTACGCTTGAAAAGCAATTGAAGGAAATGGAGGAGAATTTCAAAAATGAAACAGAAAATTCACAGAAACTGAAGAAACAGACAGCGGAATGGGGCTTGGCCAAACAAGAACTCGAAGCTAAAATTGCTCAAAATCAAGTAATGCTGACCAGTTTGCAGAATCAAAAGGAAACATTGCAACAAGAAGTAGCTGAACTACAAGCACAGTTGGCACAGGAGAAAAATTCTCGTTCCCAATTGAAAGAACTGCAGAAAGAAACGGAAAATAAGTTACAAACCATTTCCAATGATCTAGAGAGAGCCATAACAAGAGAACAACAAGCCTACGAAGATAATAGAGTATTAACGGAGAAAATTTCCGATTTAGAAAAATCCAATGCTGGACTAGATTTTGAATTGAAAGCAGCTCAGGGTCGGTACCAGCAAGAAGTAAAAGCTCATCAGGAAACTGAAAAAACACGCATGTTAAGTCGTGAAGAAGCAAATCTACAAGAAGTTAAAGCTTTACAAACCAAAATTAACGAGGAAAAGTCGGCTCGCATTAAAGCCGATCAAAATTCTCAAGAAAAGGAAAGACAATTTAGTATGCTCTCTGTAGACTATAGGCAAATACAACAGCGTTTGCAGAAGTTGGAGGGAGAATGCCGACAAGAAGCTGAAAAGGTGACGGTGTTGCAATCACAACTAGATCAAGAACACACAAAAAAGAATTCTCTACTCTCCGATTTAAGTCTTAAGAGTTCAGAGGTTGCTCACTTGAAATCCAGAGAAAATCAATTACAAAAGGAACTGGCTGCTCTAAGAGAAAATAAACGCAAACATGAGGAGGACATGTCCCAAATAAAGATTGCTCTCAATAAGGAGATCCTACAAAAGAAAGAACTGCAAGATCAACTAGATGCCGAACAAATTTTCTCCCGCCTTTACAAAGCACAAGCTAACGAACACAGAGAAGAAATTGAGGATAGATGTCGTGAAATACAAGACCTTAAAGAGGAACGAGTCTCACTCAAACATCAAGTACAAGTTGCTGTGGCTCGTGCCGATTCAGAAGCCTTGGCTCGTTCTATAGCCGAAGAAACAGTAGCAGATTTGGAGAAGGAAAAAACCATTAAGGAATTGGAACTCAAAGACTTTATGACGAAACATCGCAATGAAATCTCCGCCAAAGATGCTCTTTTGGCAGCCGCTAAAGATACTGAAGGAGATTTTATTAAGAAAATCAATCAAAAGAATGCTGAACATGATGATTTGATGCAACAAAATAAGAAATTGCTAGATGAAATGACACAAGTGAAGGCAACGAAAGAAGAGGAAATTGTTAAACTCAAAGAGAAGTGGAAGAATGAAATGCTATTGAAACAGGTGGCTGTCAATAAATTGGCCGAAGTCATGAACCGAAGAGATACAGATTTGCAAAGTAAGTGGCATAGAAAAGTTGGAATTTCTGCAGTTAAACTTTTTCTTTAAGTTATTTTTATAGAAAAATTTCAGATAAAAATACTTCTGTAGCTAAACTTATGCTGACAACACATATTTATCTAACAAAACATGAAAACTTTTTTCAAATAATCTCTTCTCTATTTTAGAACAAAAAGGCAAAACACGTTCATCCGCCGAATTGCGTAAGAAAGAAAAAGAAATGCGTCGTTTACAACAAGAAATGCAGCAAGAACGTGAGAAATACAATCAATTGCTACTTAAACACCAAGACCTACAAAGTCAAGTCATTGAAGACAGTCACGTGAGTTTTCAATTTGAATTTGGGTGGCTTTAATGTCAACATTACTAATGAAAACTACGCATTTTGTTACTCTTTTCCAACAGATTAAACAGAAATTACAAATGGAAATTGACTGCAAGGCCACAGAAATTGAGCAACTGCAATCGAAACTCAATGAAACTGCATCACTGTCATCAGCCGATAACGATCCCGAAGACAATCAAGTGTGTATACGTTTCATCTTCTTGTCAAATGTTCATTTAATTTCTCAAATAATTTCATACAAACCATCTAATATTGTTTCTAACCTTTTTTTCTATTTCTATATTCTTACAATTACACTTTTGGCCCATCAACTTCATGCTCATCTAAACAAAACAAAATAAACTTTATTCTTCATAATCATCTCATTTAAAAAATAATAAAATAACATAAAAATTATGCGAAACTACTACATACTACATTGCAATACTACTACTATTGCTCTACTAACGTGTCTTTTTGTGTATTTCCCTGTGTGTTTGTGTGTATTTAAAATTGTATAGAATTCATCCTTACTTTCACTTACACAGGATTCGGTATTTGAGGGCTGGTTAAGTGTGCCCAATAAACAGAATATAAGACGTCATGGATGGAAACGTCAATTTGTGGTGGTATCATCGCGTAAAATTATATTCTATAATTCTGAAATTGACAAACAGAATACTATTGATCCTGTGCTAATATTAGATTTAAGGTAAGTGTCCTCTAGTTTGCCTCAGTCTGTTTATGGAACACAATAGAATAAAATGTACTACAAAAAATTCCTCTACTTTTAATAAATTTGCCAATTATGTTTAATTTTAAAAATAAATTATGTGTAGGATATACTTATTAGCGACCTTAAAAATATATTGTAGATGCAAAATAAGTGCTGGTTCTCACACGTCAAGTTTACTTACGCAAGTCTTGAGTTTATGGATGAGAGAGGAGATTTCTTTCTCTCACTTCTATAAACTTAAGACTTGCTGAAGAAGTCTTGACGTGTGAGAACAAAAAAACCTTTTTTTTTTGCTCCCCTGATAATTTGAGTTTTCTAAGATGTTTTATATTTTAGTTAAATTTCCCTATAACGTACTTGATTGATTGTGTTCTATAAACACACTGTGTTAATTTTTAAAAAATATTTGAAAATTTTATTCTCATAATTATTTTGGCTTGTTTTGAAAAAAATAGCAAAGTGTTTCATGTACGATCAGTAACTCAGGGTGATGTTATAAGAGCCGATGCCAGAGAGATACCACGAATTTTCCAATTATTATATGCCGGTGAAGGAGAAGCCCGCCGACCCGATGAACAACAATTGGATATAAGTGTGCTTAGAGGTGGTACAGCCGAAGAGCGACCAGGATCCATAATACACAAAGGTTTTATTATATTAATTTAAGGAAATATTTAAATATTAAATGGTTTTTTTTATTCATTTTTTTAAGGCCATGAATTTGTGCATATTACCTATCATATGCCCACTGCTTGTGAAGTGTGTCCTAAACCCTTGTGGCATATGTTTAAACCACCAGCGGCCTATGAGTGCAAAAGGTAAATATTTTTTTTATTTTGGTATTATTGTATTTTAAACTAATTTTTAATTACAACAGATGCCGCAACAAAATCCACAAGGAACATGTTGACAATAATGATCCTTTAGCCCCTTGCAAACTGCATCATGATCCTCATAGTGCGAGAGAAATGCTTTTGTTAGCTTCCAATACCGATGAACAGAATTTATGGGTATCACGTCTCTCTAAACGTATCCAAAAATGTGGATATAAGGCGAATTCCTCATCAAATAATAATAGCAATAATACCGATGGTAGTAAAATATCACCAAGGTGAGATATATAATTAAATACTAATACACACCTAATTAATTTTGGGTTCTTAAAAGTGGTTACTTCATTTTATAATACATTTTTACTGGTAGCTTAGTTAATTTTATTGAAAGAAACTACTCCATTTTAAACATGCTTAATAATAAGAACAATGGAACAGGGGTAGAAATAGGAAAAACTATTTATCTATGAATTGCCCCAAAATGTACTTTAGATCTATGGATACTTAAATATATGCGGTCCAAAGTTTAAACTCCCATCCATCCATTCTACATCTATTTCATAAAAGAATACATAAATAGTCCCGGTATTACCCAACGCATTTATCTTTCCCGGAATAAATTTTTGTGTATTAATGATTGACCAAATAACAGTTTGATTTAATACATAATTAATTGCAGCTTCATGTGATCAATAAAAACCCTATCATCACAAAAGAATAAATTATTGTCGCCATCGAACATGAATGTTCAACATCGAGATATCTTATATATAAATAGGCCACATGTTTTTTTGTGGTATACTATTAAGTAGAGTTTCCAATTCGGTTTTAACGGAAACCGAAACCGCGGTTTTTCAAGGCCTAAAACCGAAACCGACAATTATTCTTCGGTTTTTACTTTTAATCTATTTTCAGTAGAAAAATTAAAAATTTAGAAATGAGAAACAAAATTTTTATCCAATTATTCATCCAATGTCTCTAAAAATAGATCGGCAAAAATATCTTAAGGTTTGTTTAAATTTTTTTAAATTGTATTACAATAATTGCTTCAGATGATGTAGCAGGGTACCTTTCGGAGGCTATGCAAGGAAACCTGTTAATAAAGCATGACACAACATATTGATCTACGAGTATTTTCTGACAATTAAACTTCAAATGACTGTTCATTTATTTAATTTCAAAAATAATAATTTTTGTAACAAAGTCTTAGTTATTTTCAAATATCCAATAAAACTATGGACTACTAGCTGACCCGGTGCGCTTCGCCACCCCAATTGGAAGAAAGAAATAGTACTATTAAGTCTCCCTTTGTGAATTAATAATAATTCAGGAAAACATGTCTCTAGTTTCATGATTATTGATTCATTATAATGTAGATTCTAGCTCAACCTAAACGTATTATTAGAATACAGTACCATAAAGACCCACATTTTGTATTCCTACTCAGCTTCATGAGTGTCTAATTTCATATTTCTGTGTCCATTATTATAGAAAATACAAAAGAAAGTTTAGTGGTACCTCACCTTTTGTGAATTCTAACTCATTCAGAATCATTTGTGCCTAATTTTATGGTTTATTATTATAAAATATTCAAAAAGTACCTTTACAATAAAGAAATAGTAACATTAATTATCGCTTTTGAATTCGCATTCACTAAACCATGAATGCTTAATTTCGTGCTTCAAGGTCCATTGTTATAAAATATTCAAATATTCAAGTCCCTTTTTTATATTCTAACTCAGTCAGGATAGAAATTTCAATAATAGTTTTTGTTACCTCAATATCATTATGCCCTCTATCCTTGATTCTTTCTTTACTCAGAAGCATATCAGCCAACTATTATGTATACATATAAGTAAAATACTTTAATATACTAAAAAGTAGCATTAGAAGAAATACCGAACCGAAAACGATCGGTTTTAAATTTTTTAAAACCGAAACCGAGGTTTTGAAATTCTTCGGTTTTTTGGAAACTCTACTTGTAAGTATGTTATTGTCCACCAATATTGATGAAACATACATAAGTATATGGTTTAAATTTTAAACTTTAAAAGGTTCTTTTATCTACATATGCACAATATAAAAAATAGTTTCAAAATTCATTCCATATAGTGGTAAAATTTCGTCCACCGGGCTATCCTAGTTCCTACAAATCTGGCATAATCATTAACATAAAATAGAAATAACAGTGGAGACAATACAGAGCTGAAATTATTAAAATTGCATGACATTAGATAGTGGAGAATCCAAATTGCGAATGCAACTATAATTAAATCTAAAAGACGACTTTTCGATTTGTAGAAAGTCGACTTTTCGAACATTCCACTTTTTAATATTTTTGAATAGACGTCATTTCGTTTTTAGCTATTTATGAAAAGTGGACTTTTTTCGACTTTGTTTACGAATTTGCTGGATTTATTGATGAGAAATGCGCATTTTACAATTAAAGTAATAGATTTGGTCCAATGCGACTTTTTATATCACTGTGAATTTTAATAAATAAATAAATTTTTATCAACAATTTTTAAAGTTTTCTTCAATTTAATTTTTGGACAATTAAATTTTGATTTTTTCAAAACAAAATTAAAAGTTGTATCTAATGAAGTTCTTTCAGAACCAGCATGTGTTCTATAGAACTAGTCTAGAACCAATGTTTTACTAGTTCTTTTAAAACTCTATAGAATTTCTTAAGAATCACTATATTAGCTCTGTTCAATAACTAAAAGTTGTTACTAGTTAGTAACAATTATTACTGGAAAAGCGTTCATTAACTCAAAAAACTTGCAAGTAGAGAAAAAGTCAAGAGCGTATAAATTTTAGAGAGTGTTCTCTCGTTGCAAACTATTACAAGTTCTATTTTGAACTCGTAATAGTTAGCAGCTTATATTTCATATGTTTTGTGTTATTGTTTATTTATTTACAATTTTATTTTTGTGGTGAAAAAATGTAAAATAAATAATTTTCAATAAAATTGAAGAAAATATGAGTATTTATACATTTTAAATGGAATAAAATAAGAAAATTGTGTGTATAAATTTAGGATCCAGTGTTTACAAACAATTGTTACTGGAAAAGCGTTCATTTACTTTTTACTATTTTTGAGAATTTAAGAAAGTAATTTTGTAAATTATGTTTTTATTCTCTCGTTGCAAGTATTTACTGGGAAAGTAAATGAACAGACCTATTGTCTATGACTGTTATCCAATAATCTGAATTGATTATTGCTAAAACTAAAGATTTTAAACAAGTTCTAAAAATTTCCTGGGATGTATTCTTTTTCATCATAGTAAATTGTGCGTATTAATAGAAATTTCATAATAAAGACCATTAAATAAGACACAAATAATTATTATATTAAATAAATAAACAAATATATAACATTTAAGGTATTTTTAGATGACAATACTATCGTGTAAGCATGAAATGTACAGGGGTTTTCAACAAGAACTTTGTTTTCTAAAACAAAATAAAACAAAAAGTTTAGATGAAGATGATTCAAATTTTAATGTTCGGCAATTATGAATGAAAAATTATATCTGGCAAATGTCCACCACGACCACGCTGACAGATGTCGATTCTATCATCAAAAATTTTAATCACTTTTTGGCAAAATGGCGGGCTGCAATCGATTCTATTGGCTCCGTATATGCTCTGTCGTTAACATAGACCCACAAAAATTAATTCAGTGGTGTTAAATCACATGATCTGGCTGGCCACTTAACAGCTGATTTTTGTGAAATTATGCGATCGGGAAATTTGGTTTCTAATAAATTTATCGTTTCATTGGCTGTGTGACATGTGGCACCGTTCTGTTGAAACCACAAGTCAGTAATATCCACGTCATCAGTAATAGGCCAACATTTAGTTGTGAACATCTCGCAATAGCGTGATCCATTGACCGCATTTCCATCATCTTCGAAAAAACGGCCCAATCACGCCTCCAGACCACATAGCGCACCATACAGTGATACGTTGAACATTGCAAAGGCTTATCAGTAATCGCTCTAGGATTTTCAAAAGCTCAAATGTGAAAATGGGCTTCGTCTGAAAAAAATGAATTTTACGAAATGTAACTTTAACAGAACCACCATTTTCATAGTGGATTTCAATTATTTTAATGAGATTTTCGAGTGAAATTGAATTCATTGTAAAAATTGCCAAAGCATCTACTACGAATACGTCAAAAAACTAAATGTCAAAACTATCATGTTGTTGGTGTTGCCACAATTGAAAAACAAAGTTCTTGTTGAAAAACTCTTTATTTTTCAAAATTGATTACTTGACAAACCGAATGAATTTCATTAGATTTTATATTTGAAAAGTCTTAATACAATAGACAATACTGTAGTATGTAAATACATTTATTAAAGAAATATCTGCTCGAATTTTCACAAAAAAAGTAGACTTCTTTAAATTCTTTAATATTTCACAATTTGAATAATAGTAGATTTATTAAAACATGTTTAACTTGGAGTAGTTTGTTTCTCTCATATTTATTTACATTAATTTAATTAACTAATAAAATTATTCTCTTTTTATTATCATGCTTTATGTGTGTCTAATGATTATAAAAATGAAAAAAAAAATTTACTAAAAATTTTTAAAACAAAAACTACAAATTGGTAATTTAATGTCTTATTAAAAAAATTAAAACAAACAAAACATCTTTTTTCCTGTATCTTTTTTTCTGTGTCTGTGTGTGTGTCTCTTAAACAAACAAATAAATATAAATGCTCGTAACCACCTCCATCATACTACTACATCCATACCATTGCTGATCCTTTAAAAACAAACAAAAACAAACAAACATATTAAATCAAACGCAAAAACAACTATAAAAATAATAAAAAATAAAAAAAAATAGCCAATCAACACGTTCCAATTACAAGCCATATGCAGTTAATGTACAAAGATCAGCTACGCTGCCAGCAAATTCATCATTAAAACAGTGATTTACAATGTTTTATTATTTTTTAATTTTCTTTAAAATTAAACATAGTTTTATTAATTTTTTATTTTATTTTAATTTAACTTAATTATTATCACTAATTTCTTCTGCTGTTTATACTTATTTATATTAATCTGTAACAGAGTTGTTTTTCATTTTAAGTGGCTTCTTTTGTTTTTAATTTAACTAATAATTTTGTTTTTTCTCTCCCTCGCTCACATAAATAATTAAATAATATGGCAATTTTTTATTTTATTTAATTTCATTTTACTTTTGTTTATCTGTTAATTATATTATATTATCATTACTATTATTTTCTTTCTGTTTATTAAACCAAAAACCTTTTTATTTTTGCTAAATAACTTAAACTTATCATTACATTTACTAAAAAAAAAAAGAAAATAACAGAAAAGTATGTACTTTAAAAGAAACCTAAAAATACCTATTATCTCTTTAATCATAACATAATCAACTGGAAGATGATAAAAAAAAACATTAATATTTTTTAACATTTTTTATAAACATTTTATAAATTTATAGAGAGTAGCTTTCATTTTGTTTTATCTACAAAGAAAGGAAAGAAGAATAATAATTTAGGCACTAAAGTGTAACTTAAATGAAAAAAATAAGATATTTTTTTAATTGTATTTTATTTTTATATATTAAAATTTATTCTTAAGCAATTGCCAAAACTCTTAAAAGAGAGCCAATATAAAAAGAAAAAAATCTTAAAAAAAATATAAAAAAAAAATTTTAAAAATAATAAAAATTACAAAAAAAAAAAAAAAAATTATTATTATAATTAATTAGTGTTAAAAATTCTACTACATATCCTTTTTATTACCCTTTACATGCTGGCAACTGTTTTGTGTTAATTTACCATAGAAACGAAACATAGCTTTGAAAATTATTTAGCTTTATGCAACGAACGAACTAAAGAGATTTGAAATATTTTTAAGGGACTTAATTGAAACAATTGAATTGTTTGTTGTTAACTCTCTTCTTTGTCTTTTAGATGACAAAACAAACATTCCATATAGAAAATTGTTTGAAATAAGCTGTAATACAGGCATGGATCCAGGTCAAACATTTACAATTTTTCTTTTTTTTTTCCTTTTTTATATTAAAACTTTTCGGTTTTGGGGGGTGAAATTTCCTTTTTTTCACCCTCCTGGATCCGCGCCTGCTGTTATAATGCATAATATATTTAATTAAAGTAAAAGCATTTTTTTTTCTATTAACTTAAGTTTTAAATCGAAGAGATTTTTCTCAATTTTATTTTAGTAAAGTTTTAAACTAGAAACGGCTAGAGAAAACTAAGAATAATTCAAATATTTTATGGTTATGCGTTTATTGAAAACATGGGAACTTACGCACAATCATAAAGTTCGCATTTTCGTAAGGGTAAAAAACGGTGATCTTAGTATAAAGAGAAACAAATACATTTTCGAGCAAGAACCCAAAACAACCTTTTGTTTTGGATGATAATTAACGCCAAATCAAATAATTATTCACCCCTGTCGGCAAAACATGTGAAATTTATGTTCCCATGAAATATCCATTTCCCTCGAAGGTAAATTTGCTATCGTGATATTCCCTTAAACTTTTCATTCACAATAGTTAACTTTGTTCGTAACAGATGTTTATTGTTTACAAAATTCCATCTTAAAATTTCCCATGTAGGGGAATTTTTTCACGTGAACAAAGTTCATGAACGAAAAATTGGAAAAGGAAACATATTTCATGTGAAATATTGATTCGTGATAGGGGTGATTGAAAAAAATAACAGCCATCAAATGAACCCAAATAGTTTGTGCCTTCTGTAAGGGAATTACATAATGTAATTCAAAATATGTTTTCTTTAGCCAGACGTTGCGAATACATTAACCCTTTGAAGACCACGGGGACACCGGTGTCCCAAAACAGAAATATTGAATAAGAAAAAAAAAGAATGGATTCCATTTTAATTTAAATTAGTTCGTAAACGTGTCTCTTATTAATGTGTTCAGATTAAAACAGGTTCGGTTACAGCCTTTATTTGTTACTGTCTTTAAAAATTGACAGTTTATTGGTACTGTATTCAAGAATTGTTCAAAAATTTGTCTTATGGTCGTGAAAGGGTTAATATATTGTGCTCAAACTCTTTACAAGAGCCAAAACGTAATTGCAACGTTCTCATGAGCAGGTTTAACTATTCAAAATATCTTTCAAATGGTTTTCTAAACTCCAAATATAGAAAAAATACTGATTTTGGTGGAACACAAAGGTGGCGCAAAAGTAAACTTCCGATGTTTTTTGGCTGTAATTAAAAAAAAAAAAATGAAAAACTTTGATAGTCAGCAATATTCCGCGTGTAGCGTAACATTGTGTATTAACGTGTATTTCGCATGTGTTTACTACACAAATGTCAAAACAGAACTAACATTAGGGGCCAATCGCAAAATTTATAACATTTTCTGATAGGAGGATTACTTTTGCGCCACCTTGTATAATTCCATCTGACTTTGTTTAACAAAACTACAGATTTGTAGTTATTTGGATTTTATCAATCGGTCATAGCCAAGGCTGATTAGAACTGTGTGCCCTAGTGGGAAAGAAACTGACACAGAACTAGATATATGGTTATTCGTGATTAGGGACTGGCTTTAGTTTCAACACTATATATGAAAGGAACCTATAGGAACTTTAGCATTGAGTTGGCCAAGGAGGGGTCAGTTCACAAATTTGAATATATATTTTTCACCAAATTTTTGGATAAATTGTCTACCTTTTGCCAAAATTGGACAAGTCAAGTGATATTTCCTATTTTCACAAGCCTCAGCGCGTTTAAACCATGCACATAAATTTCTTACTGCGTAGTTATGATTTTTTATTATCCCTTGTTATTTATTGTTAAAGGATAACTATTATTCAAATAAAGGAAGCGTTCTGCTTTTAACAAATTTAGTTTTGTTAACAACTATTGTTTATTTGTTGCACAGAATACTTAAAAATCTATAAGCTTTTTCAAACACTTCACACAATATATGTATTTCAAGTCTTTTTAGTTCAGTTTGTTTAAAACTGTAAAATTTTTTTCGAAAACATATCCATTTTCTACTTTTTCTATGTTAAAAATGTCAGTTTTCATTATTTTTATATGTATGGCATAATTGTTTTTTTCTTTAAGCAGAATAAAACTAAAGAAGTAAAATTACCATTACCAATATTGCAACAAATAATTCCATACTTAAAAGTATCCAATATGAAAAGAAAGTAATTAATATATTATAATAGTTATACATACATACATTTCAATTAATATTATTTAATTAATTCAAATTTAAGTATTATGAAAAAGATAAAAAAGAAATAATAATAATAATAAAAAATCTTTGTTTTGTTAATTTTATTTTGTATTATTTTAAGTTTTATTATTTTTGTACATTTTATTTTAATTTAACTTTTTCCCCTTATTTATTATTTTATGCTTTTAGTTTTGCAAAAAAAAAAAAAAAAAAAAAAAAAAAAAAAACATTTTTGTTCAAGTCAATTAAAAAAAAAGAAAGAAAAGAAAAATTGTATCATTCTTGATTTAATTTGTGTACTATTCGTATTTGATTTTATTTTTTAAATGTAATCATTTTAATTTTATTTTCTTTATTTAAAGTTATGTATACATACCCATAATAGCATATAAAAACAAAGAAAAACCAATAAAAAATATAATTATTTTGTAAAAACCAACAAACAAACATTAAAATATTAATAATTTTAATTATGCTTTTGTTTTATTTGAATGGCTGGATTTTTATTTTTATTTTAATTTTCATTTATTTGTTTTGTTGCAGCTTGTTGTTTCTGTTCGAATTCAATAGTTTCCTTTTTTTTTCATCATTATTTAAATAATTTAGTATTGTTATATATCATTTTTTATATTTTTTTTTGTAATATTTTCGGTGTGTGTGTATGGTTGTGTAAATATTTAATTTAAACTTTTAATTTTGCAGTCGTTTGAAAATTCTTCGACATCAATTATCTGTACAAAAATCTTAGCAAACTTCCTACAACTCCAGCGGCATTGTCATTTACTACACAACTTTCAACACGCTTAAGTAATCGTTTGCTCAACAGTTTTATACGACGTTTTCGTAATAAAAGAAATAATGAATGATTAAAATCGTAATCAATCAATCAATAAACTACATAATATTACTTACATGCTACAATCAAAATGATGTTTTCTTTTTTGAATTAAACTACGAATTTATTTATGTCATTAAGTCCTTTTCTATGTTTTAGTGTGTTTTTTACTTTGTTTACTTAATATAACATTACATACATATATAAGTTACATTCCTATTTGTTAGTAAAATCTTATAATTATTATCAATAATTATTATAATAATAATAATTGTTTTTGTTTTATTCTTTTAAAGCATTTATAGTTTAATTAATTGTTAATATACCCTAATTCATAATTAAGTTAAAGTTCGAAATTATTAATCAAAATATATAATGAATAAAATCATTTTCTAAGACTTACATTGAAATGTGCCTTGTACATATACATATACAAACATTTTCAAAGTTTATAAAAATTCATTTCTTTATTTTTTACAAAATCTGGCTTAATTTAAAACATACACATATAAATCTATTTTTAAGCACATATCACAGAATTTTATACATCAAACATTTTTAAACGATTTTGTAATTAAAACATCATATCTGAATAACAAACATTTTAGTAATTTAAGAGCTACACATACATATTTAAAATATGATATTTTATAGTATTTTTAATTGTATACAATTTTGACAAATATTAAAACGTTATTTGATTTAATTTAAAATGTGCTGCTAATTATTGAATATTATTTAAAACTGGATAATTTGTGAATCAATAATATATATGAAGACAATAAAATAGATCAAACCATAAATACATATGTAAAATGTTTGTAAAATTCCGAAAATATTCGCTCATGTTCTGGATAAAGCATTTCAGCATGTTCTGAATATACACTAGCGGTTTGAAAACGCGAAATTTGTAGCGTTTTCGTTTGTCAGAACACCTGTTTGGCATTTTCAAATCGAAAACGCAAATTTTAAGCGATATGCGCTTTTAAGAACATGTCCGATTATTTCAACTAAAAGCCGATTTATTCCTCCGTATATTTTCCCAACTTCAAGACCTACCGATTTTAACCAATTGTATATAGAAATTATTACCGGTCAACAGTTACAAGTACTATGATGTATTTAAAATCAACCATATTAATATTTTATTAGCACCGGACCAAATGTGGACTTTGTGTACAAATTTCACTTTTGCGGCTACCTAAACGGTGTTAAGAATCATTCCTAGAAAGTTCATATGTTCTAGAAAGTTGCTTATTGAGATCTTAGGCACATTTTTGAAGTTGATTGTTTCCTTGAATTTTTTACGGTTTGCTACCTATGGAAAAAGTTTCTTTGCGATTTTGATCTTGAAGATGAAGTTTTTTTAATTTTATATGTTCACAATTTTTGTTCTTTATGACAAGAGCTACAACTTTGACTCAGAGAGTAAATCAAAATTCCTAACGGTTTGCAAATAAGACTTTTTTTTGCAAAAATCACAAATCTTATTGTGCCCATAAAAAAGTGTATGACTTGGGGCAAAACTTGGAGTCACGGGTCTTTTTTTTTGTTTTGTTCTTTTATCACGTAGTGGTGACCGTAAGTGGTTATAAAGGGGTTTCTAACAAGAGGTGTTATTTTGAAACACCCGGTATTTCGGTAGCTGTCACTTTAGAACTCCATCATATTTAGCGAGACTTTATAGGTCCATAATTAAAATGTTCTAATTTATTATTATTTAGATTCATATAAAGGATTTTCCAACAAGAGGTGTTATTTTGTATCACCCGGTATTTCGGTAGCTGTCACTTCTGAAGCTTTTATTCTTTGATATTTGAGAAGTAGAAACTAAGCCATTACTAAAAATGTAACGATACACGCTTCAACAACGCATTTAAATTATTAAAATTCACTACAAAAATCGTGAAAATCTTGCAGTCATAGTTCCCAAAACTAAAGCATTTTTGGGTCGTCCTGAAACACCTTGTCGGACCGCAATACAGAAATTGGTGGAAAAATTCGAGCTGTTGGGACAAGTTAGTGATGTGTAGAATAAAACCCGTGTACGTCGCTCAAGAACAACTGAGAATATGGCAGCTGTAGCCCAAAGTGTTGCAGAAACCCAGGTTTGTCCATTCCTCGTCGTTCTTTGAAATTGGGCATTCCACAAACGTCATTACACCGTATCTTATGGTCGGACTTGGATGATATTGATCTGGACAACGTTTACTTTCAACAAGACGGCGCTACACAAGCAACGAAACCATTGCTCTTTTGCGGGAAAAGTTTCCGGACCGTGTTATCTCTCGAAGAGGTGATCACAATTGAAATCACATATAAAATAAACATCCGATCATTTATCTCAAAAAATGCACTTTTTTCTTTGAATACCGAAATAACACCTCTTGTTGGAAAACCCTGTATTTTTTCGTGTTGCACTGTGTTATTTTTTTTTTTTTGTAAATTAAGACATTTTCTCTCCAGTAATTTCAATAAGAAAATACAGTGAGACCTCGATTTTCCGTAATGGTCGGGACCGGGAGCATTCTGGATAATCAATTTTCCCGGTTAATTGAGTACCAATTTTTAGTAGTTTTTTAATAATGACTGTTTTTCGATAATGAAATTTAAAGCTTCATATTGCACTCTAATCCATCGGTTGGATCAAAGTATTCCAATTTGGTGGAAAAAATTTCACAATATCGTTTACAACATTGAAATCCTGCACGTCTGGATGTTGTTCAATGGCAGATTGATTTTACTATAATCTTTTAGACCGATTTTCTTAAAATTCTCTCTCACTTCTGGTACTAAGTTATTGTTAAACCATTCTCATGGTCATTTTTTAAAACTCTTTCCAATAACTTATGCTTTGCACTTGTGTGTACCAGTTAGTCTCTCCTTTGAGACCTTGTGTCATTCTATGAAATTTTCATTATGCCAAGCCAAACTTATCTCAAATAAACACTTTCCATTCTTCATTATCTCATTGGTGAGTTTTTTCATTGATTTGAATTCATCTAATTTTTCCACAAAAATTGTGGCAGCTGAATATTTTTCTCCCGCAGCATTAAGTTTGTGAATATAATGTAGTTTTTTTCTTAAATTTTAGGTGGAATATTTTAGATTTTCTTTCATTGTTAATCCAGAAATTGGAACCATTCGATGCAAAAAAAATTAAATCGATCCAAAAACATTTTCTTTTTTTTTCCCGGATAATTGATGTTGCTAGTTAATCGAATCACGGATAATCGAGGCCTCACTGTACTTGTTTTGGATGGTTTTTAAGCACATATTTATTAGGGTTCTATAGTCGAATTTTCGAACTTACGACATTTTTAAATTTTTGAAAAATCGAATTTTATACTATATTCGACTTTTCATCGTATTTTAATGTAAGCAAGTCGATCAAGTCCTACCATATAATACACTACAAGCGGTTGTCGTGCATCACTTTGGTGAATGGGCACACAGGTTATTATTTCAGAAACAAACAGGCAGTTAAATTATGTTTCAGTGATTTGAAATTTATGTGTGTATATTATAAAAATACTTAAATATTACTGCTAATTATGATTCTTAGGGCCATTATTACAACTTGCCTTTATGTTCCCAATAGTAAAAGTTAGTTTTAAAGCAACCTTTTTCTGTTACTTAAAGTTACCTTTAATTATTACGAACTTAAAGGCAAGTTTTAATAATGGCCCTTAGACTCTAAGTCTAATTGGAAGTATATCGTTACGAAAAGAGATATCTAGAGATTGAGAAATTGGGGGTTAGCAATTTAAAAAACCTAGCCTTATATGAGAGTTATGACTAATTTCGGACAGATCCTCATTAAATTAGGTGGACCGATCTAAACCAATTTCAATAAGCATTGCCCCTGGACCAAGCTATTATTAAATCGACTGAGAGAATGATTCTGAGTCGATATATACTTACGGTGGGTCTAACACTAATATATTTGGGAGTTACAAACATCAGCAATAACGCATAATACAATATGGTGGTTACAAGATTTATTGAAGAGTAAAACGTTTTTTATGATTTTTACAACAAACTTTAAAAAAATTCGACTTTTTTGGGAAACATTTGTTTGAACAATCGACTTATATCACTCTTATATCTATCTGTTTGAACAATATACAAGTTCCTCTTTAATAATTGCATAATCGATGGATTCTTCTTAATAGTTTCGGTATTCGTAATACTAACAAAGAATTTGTTAATGAATTTCTTTAATTTGTATATGTTCTTAGCAAGGTTGGCTAAGTTTACCGAAAAAGCAGCAATTACCATTACCGCTTATATACAGTTACCGGTATAATCGAAAACATCGTTACCGCTATTCTATAAATAATTTTAATTTATTGAAAACATACATAGTTTTTATTTCATGAAATGAAATATGTAGGCCTGTCACGCATTTTGTTCGGAATGGTTTCAATTCCTTAGTTTTTATTCCGATTTTAGAAAAACAAATAATTACAATGAAATATAAATTCCACCTTGAAACCTTAAAGTGGTTTCATTCGTTAAGAAATTTTCGTTTTACATTTTCTGAAGAAGTGAAATACGGAATTAATTCCACTTTTGATCGGAATGGAATTCTGTGACAGGCCTGATAGTGCAGAACTTCAGTTGGGATGTTAGAAAGCAACCACAAATTTCAGGTTGCCAATTTGGCAACAGAAACTGATAGCCAGTTGCCATCTGTAATAACTTTTTGGAAACTGACAACGAAACTTTAGTTCGGTTACCATCCATAGTAGACACATTGTAATAGAACGTTAAAATACCGTTACCGAAATAATAATTACCCTTGCCTTTTTACGGTTTCGAATAGGTAACCAACCTTGATTTTTAAATTTTAAAAGCTGTCGCTAGTTCATAGTTCAAAAATGAACAAGGTAGCTCTTCTAGTTCAATCGCTATTTTTGTTGAATTACCTATTTATAAAAGAACAAGAAACAAGTGATAAATTTCTTATAATAAAATATACAAAATTGTCTCTGTTCTGAACTAAAACAACAGATATGATACTACAGCTAAAATGCTCCTTGTGTTTTTAATTTGTTGTCAGTTGACGTATAATTCTGAGAACGGATTCTATCTATTATGACCATTATTTTTTCGGCATTATGTTAGAATTCGTATAAGCTGGAATAAGCTGGAAAAACAACGAAAACACGCATTTAGTTAACAGCGTACGTATGAACCATTTTAGCAAACGATTTGAACTAGTTCATTTAGTCCAAATAATGGAATCGTTCAATTGAACTAGTTCGTTCATGAACTACCCAAGTCTAGTCGCTATAAAGTACATTGTTTTTGCTATAATTCCCCTAGTGATCTAATTACAATTTCTTTAAAATTTATCGCCTGCAACAAATTTGGTGTGTTATTATATATTAGTAAAACTTGATTTATTGAAGATTTTTATCTACCTATGTTTTTTAGTTATTAATTAAAATTAAATATTCGTTTTTCACATCTATTAAATAATAAGTGGCATATTTTTTTTTTTTATTTTAACACAAATTTCTAAATATCATATAATAAAACAAACATAATTTAACAATAAAATTGTAACCAAAACAGGACTAATTTAATTGCAACCTTCATAGAAGTAGTGCTGATAATAAAATTATTTTTAAATTTACAATAAACAAATATTTTATATATAATCCATTAAAACAATGTTTTTTTTTTGCACATTAACTACAATATCGAATAAAATTTTCGATCAGGTAAGTCTAAAAATTTACTCCCATATTCATAAAAATATTTAAAATTTAAACAATGTTTTAAAAATTTGATTTTAAAACGTTGCTTAAATTTAAGAATTGTTTATGAATAAGGCCTTTAACATTTAATTCTTAAAATTATTTGCATATGCAAAAATTGTGAAATAAAAACTATGGCTGACAAACTGCGTTTATGAAGCCTATATCCAAAACTACCACACATTTGGGGAATCTAGAATTGATCGTATGCGATAAATGTTATTCTATTGTAGCAAAAAAAAAACCCAAGTTTTTTATCCAGGGTCTTAAACTTTTGACCATATTCAGTAAACACAAATCAAATCCTTTCGACATTTCCATTTTTATTTTTTCAAATTTCGAAAAACTCACGATTTAAATTTATTGTAAAAATCAATAAAAATTAAATGTGCTTTTGCTAATGCTTCTTGATGTCGGATTTTATTGAATTTGAAATAAAGTTCTCTTATGGCGTTTTCTTTTCTGGCATTAATGATGGCTTTATTCTGCCTTTACCATTCTTTTTGTTCTTTTCTGAAACAAAAATTTAGTTTGGTAGGCGTATAACGGGTTCTTTTCAAATAATGTTGCCCTAAAAAAACCGAAAATATGCTACATGTTTCACCCTCAACTTTATAAAAGTGGTACAGAATATGTAAATATGGTACAGAATATGTTGCCAACATTTTGTGTAAGAAAAGACAACGCTATTAGACTAAAAAATAGTTTTCAAAAAAAAGGCATGGAATATTCAGAAGAACGTAAAATTTAAATTTTTTTCAAATAATATTAAAACGTGTTAAATTGACTAAAAAAAGATTATAATTTGGTAGACGAAAGAGGACATAATTATCTT
Organism: Calliphora vomitoria; assembly: GCA_942486065.2. Taxonomy (NCBI): domain Eukaryota; kingdom Metazoa; phylum Arthropoda; class Insecta; order Diptera; family Calliphoridae; genus Calliphora; species Calliphora vomitoria. The sequence goes on from OW818032.2 coordinate 5,088,224, forward strand.
TCAAATGCATCTAAAATCAATATAATTCGACAAAAGCTTCAAAAGATTCGAATATGTAAAGATACATTCCGATAATACCTCAATATTTTTAATTTTTTCAAAAAATAGAAAAAACAAATTATACTTTAAAATAATCATTTTTAATGTTTTCAGGTAAAAAAAAATATATTTTTTATAATTTTTTTTGGAAATAAATTTTATGGCGAACAGTTTTTATAAATTTAAAAAAAAAAATTTTTGGTGAAAAAAAAAAATTCGGGTTAAAAATATCTTTTCCGATTTTGACCCATTGTAGGTCCGCATTACTATGGCGTTATATACGTCGTTAGATATCCATATTGTCTACATTAATGACTTAGTAATCCAGATAATGTAGATCAAAAATATCTCAGCAATTTGTGGGCCGATTTTAAATAGCAACCGAACCGGTTCTATAGCGGATATATTGATGTTTGAATCATGTATGTAAGTTATTTGAGGCCTACGGAAAGTTGATTTCAACATACAGAAGGACATGACTATATCAACTCCGCTATCTATAATGATCCAGAATATATATAATTTGTGGGGTCACAAATGAAAAATATAGAAATTACAAAGGGAATGACAAACTTATATATGTATACTCTTGCCATCGGGGTGAAGGGTACAATTAAAATGGAAATGTCAAAATTACTGTAAAGAGTATGTGTTTAACAAATATGATCAAAATCGCCACGCGCGGATCCAGAGGGGGTAAAATAGGAATTCCCCCCCAAAAAACCGAAAAGTTTTCATATAAAAAAGAAAAATGTAGAACAAATTTTGATTTCCAGACCAAATGGTTAACCTGGATCCGCGCCTGCGCTAGACCCAAGGTCAATTTGTTTGATGTCTGATGGAATATATCATGTATCTTTTTCTATAATAAAAAGTTATTTTTCTTTATAAAAATCTTAGAGCATGTGATATATTTCATTATATAAAAGTAGCAATTATTAAAATGGCAGGGAATAGCAAACATTTGTAAAAACTGTCAAAAATATGTAATTCTTTACATGTACATTCTATAACTTGAAGTTGTAAATGTTATTTAGTTTTGAACGATTTTCTTAATGCACGTAATTAATTTAAATTAAATAAAAAAATAATTATTCACAAAAAGTCGGCAATAAAATGCATTTCACTATAATGGTTCATTGTTAAAATGCGTGCATACCAATCAACTAAACATTTGGGGGCACCCAAAAATTTGGCTTTTTAAATGTTTTTCTTTACACAAAGCGAAAAAAGAAATGGAAATTAAAACAGCAATCAATCAATGTTAAAATAAACTAATTGTAGGAAACAAAATAAAAAATATAAAGAAAATAAACAAGACAACAAAACTTTCATTTTGGAGGAGTTTAACGTTAAATAATCACTAAACATGAACTAACTTAAAAATTAACAAAAATTTATTTGAAAAAAATAAAAAAAAAAACTTAAAAAAAACGACAGCAACAAACACCAAATGCAATGTTTGTAATAAAAATACACAAAATAGAAATAAAAAAAAAAATAAAAAAATAACGAAAAAATTACACACTTGAAATAAATTAACAAAAAGTTAAAATTTGGTAATTGTTTGTTAAATTGGAGCAAAATTTTCATAAATATTCAATAGTGCACACAACGCCAAAAAAACACACACACACAAACTAATAGACAAAACGTATAGACAGTCAACCGGACGGACAGACAAACAACCGTGAATGAGGTTGCATTAAGTTGGACACGGTTGGCTTCATGATGATGACTACCTTTTGATATGGACAGATACTCAGATACTCAGTCGTATCTTACATACATATGTACATACATATGTACATGTGGATGGATGGATGTTTGCTTAGAAATACAATAGGCCAAACAAAATGTAGTTGGTGGTCATTAATATTTAGTAAACAAGCTTTTATTATATGGCCAGTTCACGAAATAATTTTCGAATTTAAATTTAAATTCGAATTATACCCATTTCATTTATTTATGGCCATAACAAGTTATATTTGACGTTTATATCTCTTTTACACAAACAAAAATCTGCATTTTTTCATCTATATATATTTCTATTATAATTTTACAAATTTATTTAAATTATTCAGTTTTTTAATATCTAAAATATTTGCCAATTTTCAGGTTCTCCCTTAAAATAAGACCTGAGACATAAGTTATATTTAATTAAACGGGTTTAAGACGTTAACTGGAATGAAATGAATTCAATAAAGTTGTTCACTTAAAAATTATTCTAATATTTTTATCACTAATTTAAATACATAAATAGGCGATATATTTGTTTGTATAAATTTATTAAAATCCAATAATTTTGTTTTGAATTCTCACTTTCAATATTTTGAATTTAATTGAGCTGAAAAGATAAAAATTCTTAAGGAAATTTTAAAAAACAAGAACTGTATTTTTCGGACATGTTCTGATACACGCATAACATCACTTCAATATACTCCTGGGATTTGAAGTCGCCAAGAGTCTTGCGATCGCGATTTACCGAGCGCACCTCTTGCGAGTTCAAGTCAGAATTTCATTCGCAAGACTCTTGGCGACTTCAAACCGCAAAAGTATACTGAAGTGAAGTAAACCAAATTTAAAGGAAAAAAGAAAATTATGAATTAATTGAATAAATATGGTTTCTTTTTATTTGAATCAGAACTAGTAACTTTTTACAATTTTTATTTAAAATATTAAAATCAAAAAATTTTATTGAATTTGTCTGTCCGTTGTTTCTTATGCACTGTCGATTTAAATAAGAAGCTGATCTAAATGATCTTTGAAATGTATGTGAATAATTTAAATAAAGTACAGTTATTTTCCCTAAAAAAATCTATAAAATTTTGGAGAAAGCATAGAGCAAATCATGAGCAAAATGCGAGAGTTTCAGAGCATGCAGAAATTAAAGCAGACCTGTTTGATAACAATTCGGTCCAAATACAATTATTTTATACTCTTGCTACTGTTTATAAAAAACCGACTTTACAAAGCGTCCATCATACCTGGCTTATTCCTGAAGACTTCAGACTTTACATATCCCCTTACAAAATAGGCCAAACGTATGATATCGCACGATCTAGGTGGGCAATTTACCGTAGCAAAACGTGAAATTAAGTGCTCATCAAAATGATTCCTCTACAAGGTCATTGTTTCACATGCGTTTTGTTGAAACCAGAGCTCACTGAGACTATGCGTTTGAATTTCAGGAAGCACATAGTGCATTAACATGGTGCGATAATGGTTACCATTGAAATCAGATTTCCCTAATTTTTGAAGAAATATGGACCAATGATTCCACCAGCCCATAAACCAAACCATTCCGATGTTTTTAATGGATGTAATAGTATCTCTTGGTACTCTTCGGGTTGCTCATCAGCCCAAATTGCTTATTAACGTATCTATTGAGCCAGAGATGTGAATAAAATTCCACGATAAAACACCGTAAGTTCCCCGAATCACACGAAAAACATTTCTCACAGAACGCTGATTTTCGTAATACAGCTGAACAATTTGGAGACGCTGTTGTGATGTGAGTCTTTCCATGATGACTTGCCAAACGATACTGAACAAAAATGATAAAGCAGTTTGATTGAGTCAAGCCGTGATTTGTAAAAAAATCATATTGAAAATCAAACCTTACGATGAATCACCCTTTATTTCTGAAGATAAAATTTTAGTTTAAATTAACCTTTTGATGTTCATGGGGACAAAAATAGGCCAAATTTTTAAAAAAGTCTGATTGAAATTTAAAGTTATTGACCAAATTTTATTTGGATTTGATTATAGTATTGGATTTACAATAGATGTCGTATCTTTTGAACTAGGTTTTCTTTTTTAATAACTTATATGTATGTCATTTTGAAGGCTACATATCTGTCATTTATTCTCACTTAGTTATTGAACATTATAGTGTAAACAACAAAGTTTTTTTTTGCTTCGAAAATGTCGAATTATGTTCCAACAAAGCTTCATATGCGGGACGTTTTGCTTTACATCTTTCATTTTGAAAAAAAATTGCGGCTGAAGCACACCGATTGCTCACCAAATGTTCCATCGGTTACATCGTGCGAGAGATGTTCGGTTCAGAAGTGGTGATTTTGACACGTCAGACAAAGATCGCCCAAGTTATTAGGTTTCGCTTAGAACAATTTTAAAAAGTTCAAATTAAGATTTTGAAAATAGTTTAGAAAAACTTTACATTTGATGACCGCATTAATGGTAAATGGAGAAAGGATGGTGACAATAGTTTTGCTTTAAAAATTCATTTCATATGGCCGGAGAACAATTATTAACTCGAACATTTTCCAATCGATTTTTGACTTTCATATATTTTTAGAAAGGTAATTATGTATAGATTTCGAGTATGTTCGAATTGATTGAAAATTATCAGTGGAAGCTGATTTAATGAATTAAGCAAATAAATTCGAGCGATTTTCATTTTGAATCCAAATATAGAAATCATTTAAAAATAAGTATCATACAAAGCATAGAGAAATATACATAGAGCGGAAACTCTCCTGTCAAAGACCTAACTCAGTTGTCAAAAACCTAAGTGGTGAGAATGTATTAGTAAAAAAAAACTATGTGAAAACAAAAACAACACTCGTATGTGTGATTAATTTCAGTAATTTTTTTGTTTGAGTTTTTTTCAAGTTTTCGCTCTATGTCTATTTCACTATGATACAAAGTTTTTCATTTCAGTTTTCTGTCGGTATAGGCTAACTGATAATTAATATCAGAGAAATAATCTACGAGGATGGGTCAATAAGTCCGCGACTTTTTGAACTGAAAGTGCAGCACTGCTCCTGTTAACAAGCATCTGTCATTTGACTCCTATAACAATTTGAACAAGCTTCGTCATTTAGTTTGTTTCTCACACCCATTGATAGCAGACTACCTCGTGATTTGGAAATTGGAAAAAAGTGAAATTCGTCTGCTCATTAAACATTATTTTGTTTTGCGGAAAAAAACCATCACTCAAATAAAGGCTAAGCTTGATAAATACCTTGGGAACTTGGGAACAATTTCAATGGTAAACAATTAAGAAAGTATGGTCGGTTAAGCCCGACCATATAACACCCTACACTAAGTAAATGAGCAAAATCTTTTTGATTTTAAAATTTCAATAATTTATTTTCGTGAATGATTTTTGGAAGAGTGCCTTATATGTGAGCTATGACTAATTATGGATCGATCGCCATGAAATTAGATCGTATTATTTATGTCTATATGAAAGTTGTTTGTGTTGAATTTTATGTGTATACCGACATTTTTAGGAGATTTATGCTCGTGGAAGCGGCCCTTATATGGGAGCTATGACTGATTATGGACCGATCATCATAAAATTAAGTGACATGATTTCCGTATATACTAGGGTATTTAATCGATTAACCGTTAATCGGTTAACTGATTAATTTTGGTCGGTTAACTGTTCGAATAATTTAAAATTGCCGATTTTCAAATAACAAATAAACCGATTAATTTGTGTCGATGAACCGAAATTTCTGTTTATTTTTACTTCATATAGAAATATAGTTTTAAACACAGACATTTTATTTCTTAACTCATGAACATTCCCATCTAGCAATAGTATTTTGAAGTATAACTAAAAAACTGAAACTAAGGAATTTGGAAATGTCCTTTTGTCTAGAATGTTCCATGATGAACTTTGTACTAATGAATAGGAAGAAGACATCAGAATTTAACGAAGCTAATAAAAGCATTCCAAATCTAAAAAAATTCCAAAAGGATTTCATATGCTTAAAAAAACTGAACAAAGAACTGAGAAAGACTTTCTCATGCCTTAATTTCGATTTCTTCAACATCTACAATCAGTGAGAGAGTTTTGTCCTAGTTAAGTTATATTAAAACGAAAGAAAAATCATTTAAAAGGAAACCTTTTAAATTATATTCTTTTCTTAAAAAAATTATTTCAGAAGATCTATATAAAATCCTAAAAAACTCACATGTGTATATAAAAAGGATCTCAAATACCATGTTTTTTTTGCTATTATTTATTTTTTTGTTGAAATGCTCAAAAAAGTTTTATTTTCAATTTAAAAATAAAATAGAAATTATTCGGTTAATCGATTAATTTAAAATTAACCGATTATTAACCGATTAAATCTAAACACCGATTAGTTATTTGCTCGATTAAACCAGAAACCCGATTAATTGAATACCCTAGTATATACAAAACTTATTAGAAGCGAAATTTATGTAGATATATATATGAATTAAACATTTGTGACTGATAAATCCCAATTTTGGCAGAAAGTGAGTCGATCGGTATACTTTAAGGTGGGTGTTAGACTAATATTTTTGGGCGTTACAAACATCTGCACAAACGCATAATACCCTACTCTCTATGGTGGTATAAGGTATCTATACCCGAAAAAATTGAAAAAAAAATCACGTTATAGTGTTGGCCGATTGGAGATTAAAAGTGAGAGAGATTGTGAAAACCATGGACATATCGAGCCCTAACCACAAAAATAACGTAAGCGACATTTTTCCGAAATTGATTTTTTAATGAAAATCGATAGAAAAGTGTCTTGCCCATCAACACCCAAAATAATGAAAATTAAGTATTTATATATACAGAGATAACGCAAATTCAATTATATCGTAAGCGTCACTCACCTTTTTTCTTTACCGCAAAAATAACGTAAGCGACATAAATGCCAAATGGGGCAATAAATTAAAGTAAGAGTAGCAGAAGTACTAGAGACAAAATCAAAAGATATTGAAATACAATTAACGGGAAAATATATAAATTTAAGTCCCATTTATTGTCAAGCATATTTTTTTTGAAGGAACAAAAACAAAGGACGGAAAATAATTTGTTTTTGTGTGCTACACGCAGAAAAAAAATATAGTTGTACATTGTTACTGTAACCATTTCAAATTTGTGCATGGTTACTGTAACAATTTCAAAATTTTTAACAATATTATAGTCACAGTAACTATATATATGATTGTGGTAACAATAATATGGTTAATTTATGATTCACATGAATATTTCAACCATATATATGGTTACAGTAACCATGTATATGTTTGTGACAACCATTTATATGATGAATAATTTTATCATAATATGTTGTTCTCAGATTATGATATGAGAGCATCATAATATGGTAAGTCCTTCATCATATAAATGGTTGTCACAAACATATACATGGTTACTGTAACCATATATATGGTTGAAATATTCATGTGAATCATAAATTAACCATATTATTGTTACCACAATCATATATATAGTTACTGTGACTATAATATTGTTAAAAATTTTGAAATTGTTACAGTAACCATGCACAAATTTGAAATGGTTACAGTAACAATGTACAACTATATTTTTTTTCTGCGTGTAGTTTCGACCTTCAGAAAGTTTTGAATACGCCTTATAAGTAGTAAAAATATTACACTGTTTTATTCAGGAAACTACGCGTATTACAATTTAGGTGTTTATGAAAGCGGGACAAGGAATGGAATGTGTTTTTTATCAGGTGAAAAAGACGGCAAACGAAGTTGTAATTGTACAGCAATGTACAAATATATCCTTATTTTAAATGAAAGGAAAACTGTGAACGTTTTAAGTTTGTATTGAGATAGCTGTGCCGGGAAAAATCACAATAAAGCCATGTTGTTTCATTAAATCATCCAAATTCATTAAATCTATTCAAATTTGCTTACTACCTGGTCATACAATTATGCTTGTTGGTTCTATTCACAGTACTATACTTTGAAACATTTACTCGAAACCGAACTGTATGGGCTCCTAGTGAGTGGCCTACAGTTATTCGAAGTGCAAGAATAAACCCTTACGGTTATGAGTTTATATCGTTAAAGCACTCTGATTTTCAAACTGGAAAATGTTTTCTGATTTGCTTCTTCAAAGAAAATAAAATTAAGCACGATGCAATCTTCAATTTTTTATACAACTATGATTGCAATTAAATACGGCTATTGTGATAATAGCGAGGAAAAGTCATTGATTTAAATACTTCTACGGTCCGTGGACCTCCTCCGCTTACAACACAGAATTAAACATTTTCTCATATAAATTCAATGATTTAAAATGTCCTTGCAATAAAAATAGTATTCCTCAAAGTTTTCATAACGAGTATATTGGACTAAAACATTCCCAAAATATTAAAGACGTCTTATACAAAACAGATGAAGAAGATGTGCCACCTAAGCACCTACTATATTAGTTTAAAACATGTTTCTGATTTTTAAAAAAAATAAATTTTTTCGAAACTTAAAATAATATATTTTCTTTATAAAGCATTTATCGTATGCGCCACTTTTTAGTCTCGGCTCATTGTAATAGTGGCGGTAAAAATAACGTAAGCGCCAAAACAAATTTGTTGCTCACAAAATTAACTTAAAAATGCATTAATCTCATATATGAGACCAGTAATAGACTACATTTTAACTTTCAAAAAAATCCTTCGCACAACTTAAAAAAAAACGAAAAAAACTCTCTCCGTTAAAATTTGAATTTTGGCGCTTACGTTATTTTCGCGGTTAGGGCTCGATATCACATGGCTCAGTGGTTTAAATTATGAATGAGCACTTGGGTATGAGAAAGCTTTTGATGACTTCGTCAAAATCTTATTTTTTGAAAGGGATAGAAAAATAGGAGAAACGTTGGACAAAGTGCGTTAGCTCAAAGGAGACTATGTTGAAAAATAAAATAATTTTTTATCCAAAAACCTGTGTTTCACTCAAATAAGCACGGACTTTTTGACCCACCCTCGTATAAGCAAGATTTTTCATATTTTTATAGTTTATTTATAACCGAATATGTTCTCATTTGAAAAAGTTATAATCAGCCCAAATATGAATAATAATTCCCTGGGAGTTTTTTCCCTTTTTCCTATTCAAATTCAATGGGAAAAAACTCCCGGGGAACAAACTCCCGGGGAATTTTTTATTCATAATTGCGCTGAATATCTAAACGTTGTTCACCATATACGAGTATGTATGAAAACGAAATGGTTATCTATATAAATATAAAAGTGTCTTTGTAAGTTTGTTTGTTTGTTTGAGCATCACGCCTAAACGGCTGAACCGATTTTATTGAAATTTGGAACGTAAATAGGCTATAATTTTTTTCAATACTTGGACCAGAAAGGAATAAACAGGGGGAAAACGAATTTTTTTTATAAAATCGTTACATATTTTTTTTAATACGACAGGGGTAGCGAAGCGCACCGGGTCAAGCTAGTAATCCATATAATCCATATAAATATATAAATGTCTTTGTAAGTTTGTTTGTTTGAGCATCACGACTAAACGGCTAAATCGATTTTATTGAAATTTGGAACGTATATAGATCCTTACTTGGAAGCGTCAATAGGCTACAACCTTTTTCAATACTTTTACCAGAAAGGGATAAACAGGGGGAAAAACTGGTAAAATTGGTACCTTTAGTTCTTAAACAATAATTACTAAACGGCTGAACCGATTTTTACTACGACAGGGGTAGCGAAGCGCACCGGGTCAAGCTAGTATTAAATAATTTCCCTAGATAAGAAGATATTATTATTTATTTTGTGATAAAACTATATGCTTATGTTCAAATAAATAATTGATATAAGAATATATGTGTTTACCAAAAATATGCTGTAACCTGATTTAAATTTGAATTAATCCAATAAAGTTCTTAAAAAAATCATTCAATGTTGCCAATTGGAACTTTTTTCAATTTAAATTTTAAATTTCCAATATACGTCATAAGCAATAATTTTATTCTGTTAGAGATCTACTAACCATAAGTATTTGGTTTAACAAATTTTTTTTTTAATCCATGAAATTAACATTTAAAGAAAACATTATTATTAATATTTTGTTTTACTTAAATACCATTTATTTTGTTTCTATAAGTTAACAGGTTTTACTATTATTGCTATTATTAACTATAACTATTTATGTTTTGTTTGTTTGTTTTTCATTTTGACGATCATGTTTTTGTCTTAAATTTATGCTGATTAGTTATTAATTTGATTTGCTGTTAAAAAGTCTTTATCTTTTTTCTGGCTTTATCGTATTTTACTTCAGCCAGCGTTGGTTTATTGTGCAAACCTCTTGAATATTCGTTAAAAAAATAATATCAAGATTTTTATTTGATATTTTATTATATGTCAATGACAATTTCTAGTTCAAGGTTTTTGTATCTAAATTTTATTCATTTGTTTATGTGTTGGTGTATTTATAATTTCTAGAATATCTTTTTAAATACTCTATATTTAAAGGCGCTTTAAATTCTTTTGTGTTTTGTAGAAGAAAGTAAAAGTTATGTGAGTCTGAAGATAGTAACAAGTTTGTTGCTTTAATTAGAGATTTTCAAATTGTAGTACACATTTATATTAAATACAAATCTGTTTAACAATTAGTTATTCAATTTGGAATATTTGTCTAATTTGGGAGGATAATTTTTAATTGGAAATTAATTTGTTTATTTTTTATGCAGAGATGCAGTATACGTACGACAAGTTAATTGTTTAAGTCATTTGATTTTAAGTCAATAAATATCACGTGGTATTTTTTTTTAATTTGTGCCAGTTTGGCAATGAACTAGTTTTTCTATCAGTATTTAAATATCCTAATTTAAAGCACGGTCGATAAGGCAACACATGAATGAATAGGGTCGTATTTAATACTCTCAATATTCAATATTGTAAGTTAACACATAAAAGCTTAATTTTTATTTATGGTTGATATAATTATTAAGAAGTCTGTAACTTTTATCCTTTGGGCATGAAAATTCAGTGTGATATCCGTTATAATGAAAAAATTTTCAAGTGCCGAACGAAGCATTCAAGCGGCTCGGGTTTTCGAATTGCTTCAAGAGTTCTTCAATCCATCTGATCTCCTATAAGGTACTGTTTATTCAAAAATAGCAATAATATATCTGATTACTGTTAGTTTTCGTGCAAGTTTTCTAATCTCCAATTGAAGTTTAAAAATTCTTTCAATCTAGACCTTCTTAAGTTCAGTGAAATATTTTCCCTGCCTCAAATTAAACAAAAAATATTTACAATAAAATTTTTACAGAAACATCATATAAAGCTAGGAATTCTAAATGGTTTGCCTCTTCCCTAAATTTATTAAGCAATAGTAATGTTATGCGAATTTGTTGGACCATTCAAAACTTGTTCATTTATTATACTTAAGAACTTCAAAATATTTTGATTTCAGATTGAATCTTCTAAAATTATAGGCACGTTTATTTTTACGGCAATAATCACGTGGCTCTATTTTAATTACTCGTATCTATAATTCTAATGAGATTGCTCTCAATATAATACATATACATGTGTTTATACAAAAATTCAATAAGTTTTTAACTTGTTAAACGAAATATTTATTGCTGTTTTAACATGTTCGCTTATAAAATCTTTTATTTTGAATAAGAATCACGTGGATAAATAAATTTCACCATTTTTTTTAAACAATAATTGGATTTATTATATTATAATTAATATTTATTATTCCTGTTTTACGTAAAAAGTAAACTTTGTATTCACCATATTTTAAATGACAAAACTAAGCAGGTTATTCTTTTTCACTCCTCCCTGTTGATATAATGGTCAATGAATGTTAATAAATAAGGAACTTCCAAACTACAATAAAAATCTAATATCAAAAGAGATTTATCGGGTTTCATAAAAATTAAGCAAAAAATAGATAGAATTTATACAAAAATTTAATTTTGTATAACCTTACTTTTCGTATATAAATTTGTCATTCCGTTTGTAATATATTCTGGATCCTTATAGATAGCGGAGTCGATAAAGCCATGTCCGTCTGTCTGTTGAAATCAACTTTCTGAAGACCCCAGATATCTTCGGGATCCAAATCTTCAATAATTCTGTCAGACATGCTTTTGAGAAGTTTCCTATTTAAAATCAGCAAAATCCGTCCATAAATAACGGAGATATGGACAAAAATCTGAGACAACCTCTATTTTTGCCTATTTTTCATCTATATCTCGATTACTAAATCATAAATATACACAATATGATAGATATTTAAAAGTCCATTGCAATGATGTATATAAGGCTATAGTAAGTTGGACCTACAATGGGTCAAAATCGGGAAAAATAATATTTGACCCGAATTTTTTTTCACAATAAACTTTTTTTGTCATAAATTTTTTCACTAATTAATTAAAAAAAAAAATTAAATTAAAAAAAATTTAAAAAAAACTTTTTAAAAACAATTTCGAAAAAAAAATAATTAAAAAAAATTTTAAATTTTATTTTAAAGTACAATTTGGTGAAGGGTATATAAGATTCGGCAGAGCCGATTATAGCTCTCTTACTTGTTTGATTTTAATTCATTATGAATTAGCTAAATTTTGAATTAATTCATTTTACAACAAAAATGAATTGAATGAAATTTGAATAGATTCAAACAAATTAGGCAGAAATGAATTTTCAATTCATTTCCAATTCAAATGAATTTGGTAAAAATGAGTTGCAATTCGTTTTCAATTCATTTGAATTGAATTGATTTTGTATTAATTCAAATGAATTAAATAAAAGAATTAGCAATTCAAATGATTGAAATCAAAAATGAGTTGCAATCAATCAAATTCAAGAGCAGATCTCTATGGGGGAATGAAAAATTTCTCTTACCAAAATGATAATATTCAGTACAAAAATTGAAAAGCCTTGTCCTGGATCCACGCCTGATCAAAGAAACATGATGTTTGGAGTTTGTTTCTTCAAGAAGAACTGATTTTTATTCAAATTTCATTCAATTCATTTTTTTGTGTGAATGATTCGCGAATTAATTAAAAAATGAATGATTCATTTATAGCTCTGATACATTTCATAATATATTAATTAGCATTGACGGTCAAATCAAATTCCAAAAATGTGCAAATTTGCAATTTATAGCAGACGGATTGGGGCCTTTTAATTTGTTTGAAACTTTTTATGCTCCTATCAAAAAAGATCAATCTCTCTGTTCTTTTTAAGAGCATTTTATTGAACAGCATACAAATTATACTAAAATTTATTTTTTTTAAATTATTTTTTCTATTATTCATTAAAAACACAAACAAATCTATTTTCAATATGGCTACCACCCATCCCAAATCATGGCACAATTCTTACCTATAACACAAATTGTTCTATTATAATAGGAATAGCGTTTGCAAAATTTCCATGTATTTAAATACTTTTCTGATAGACGAATAATATTTGAGGAAAATTTCATCCCCCTAATTCCTTCAATATAGGCCCTATTGGTCTTCAACAGACGTCCGTCATAGCATTATCTTCTTAGAATTTTATAAGGACCCAGATTATACATATACGTTTGTGGGTCTGCGATAGCTGAAAAATATTGTTCTAAAAATTGTGACGTATATATGGGAAATAAAAAAGATTTATGCCCCAATTTTAACAAATATATAAATCAGTGCGTAGTTACCTATGGAGTAAAAATAACTGGTACTTTTTACTCATAAATATTAATATGAAATTAATGTCAAGTTGCCTATTTATCTCATAGGTATTTTACACCATAGATATGTATATGTGGCATTTCATGTCAAGTGAACCAACTTTTGAATGAAATTTGCGCCAAGGCTAATTCTATTTGATAGTAATTCAGACACAATTTTCAACAAGAAAACTTTCTGTGTTAGAGGTGGTCAAAATTTGACATTTAGGCCAAACATGTGTTTTTTCTCATCCATGTAACTTATTACCTATTGTTCTTCCATCTTTCTAAAAAAAAAAAAAAAATAAATAAAAAAAAAAAATTTAAATTTTGAAAATATTTAGCCATAATCAAAAACTTTTTTCATCTTTTTTTCAATATGGGCCTTTTTTCACTCAAAAGAAAGCTTATATCTTTTCCTTGAAAACCTTTTTGGTCGCTTAGTGGGATGCGAGTTGGATATCTATCAAAATAAATGTTTTGTAACTCAAAACATCCTTTAAGAGCCTTCTGTCCTCTTAGTGGGATACAAGTGGGATATATATTTAAAAAAAACTCAAAAAAGTTTTTGATTTTGAAAAAAAAAAATGTCAAAAAAATGTTATTTGAAAAATTTTTTTTTTTTAGAAATATTGAAGAAATTGCTGTCTAAATTATTTGGGACACATTTTGCTAAGTTACATGGATGAAGAAAAAAAACCTGTTTGGCCAACATGTCAAATTTTGACCCCCTCTAACTCAGAGAGTCCTTGACCGATCTTGTTGAATAATTGTGTCTGAATTACTTAAAATCCAATAATACTAACTTTGGTGCAAATTTCATCGCGATCGAAAGACATCGATTTCAAAAGTTTGTTCACTTGACATGAAATCCCCGATATATGTTATTGCAAAGTTTTGGTTGCTGTTGTAGTGAGTTTTTTTTTTTTTTCAGGGGATACAAATTTAAATAATTAAATATCTGCATTTTGCAGCGTTTAACTATAAAATAAATAAATGCAACATTTTTACAAATGAGTTCTATATATCCGATTTTTTTTTGTCATACGGAAGCCTATCTGACGAGATATAATTGAAAAAAATCTGTTGCAAATTACTCCAGTATTTTCGAATTTTAATACATATGTTTAATTTTATTAAGGGAAATTTAAAATTTTAAGGATTATTGCTGTCTTATTTAAAAAAATCTTTAATGCTACCCAGGATAAATAAATATGCTAAATATTTGGACATCGCTAACTTTGTCACTATGTTAGGAGTGGGTAAAATGTCAGGCTCCTGATAATATTTTGATGGTAATAAGCTGCCATAAAATTTAAAATTCTAAAACGTGCTGCTAACATTTAATATTATTTCGGTCTTAATTAAATTAGAGAATAAAATGTCATGTCTTCAACAAATAAGACTGCATGAATATAAAAAAAGTGGGGTTGATCGGTAGAATAGTGGCAATAAATCTGTCTTTTCTAAACTACTAATCCGATTGAAAAATGATGTACAAACATCAAATCGTACAGAAGGACATAAACTTTCAGAAAATTAATTTTGTCACCACTATGTTAGAATACAAGATTGCAAAGCCTACAAAGCTTGCAACTTCGTAACTTGTAGACATACGGATAGATATTAAATGAAATTTCGTTATCAGATAAATGGTCATACAAAAATTTATCATATATAAAATCATATAATTAGTGGAATAGATCCGTCATTTAACTGGACAGAGGAGCAGATTTTTTTCTTTTTTTATAAAACTGGTAACATTTTATTAACTGCAAAAAAATTAGACTAAAATTTATTTTTTCATAATTATTATATCTATTATTCACTAAAAACATAACATGGCTTTTTAAATTTCATAAATTATTAAGATGCTTTAAACAGAAATTTTTTCATGAGCTATCAAATACAAACAAGTAAGAGTGTTATATTCGGCTGTGCCGAATCTAATATACTCACTACCATTATAACACTGACACCGACCTTTTTTTACATTTTGTATAAAACCGTTAAATGTGAAATAACATTTTTCCTATTTAATGTAATAAATTTTATGCATATTTTTATAGACATTTATGTAGAGTTTCCAAAAAACCGAAGAATTTCAAAATCGCGGTTTTGGTTTTAAAAAATTGAAAATCGAACGGTTTCGGTTCGGTTTTGTGATAAGAAAATTTAAAAAATTTAAAGCTAAATTTCCATACAAAATTTGATTTTAAAACGTTGTTTAAATTTAAAAATTGTTTATGAATAAGACCTTAAGTGTTATAGAAACAAAATCAGTTGATAATATAGGAAATTATATACAAATTTAAATTTCAAACTTGACGGGTGTGCAAGAGGATAAAGGAAAATTGGTAATTTTTCTTTTAATGGTTCTTTTAATATACGTTAAAGAAGGCTACTATAATAAGGAGTGAGATTGAAAAATTATTAACATACATATATGTTAATTAAAATGAAACCACTAAACTTACAGTTTTAATTTTTTTTTATTTGATTGTAATTATTATTACAATTTACAAAAAAAAAAAAAAAATATTTTTATAGTTTTAATCATTAGTGATGAAATTTTTATACTTTTTCGTAAACCCTTCCATTAACGTTTTTATAGTGCTTTCTGTCACTTTGCTCGAACAGGTATTCCATCTCCGTTTTAAATCTACCACACTTTTGGACACCTTTTTTGTGCTCTTCAATTCTCTTTTAACAAGAGCCCAACATCTCTCCACTGGCTTTAGCTCCGGGCAGTTTGGAGGAATTGCCTCTCTTGGTACAAATACCACATTATTGGTCTTGTACCACTCAAGGGCTTGTTTACCACAGTGACTCAATGTCAAGTCAGGTTAAAAATAAGTGGACACAGTATGAAGTCTTATGAATGGAAGCATCCTATTTTGTAACTATTCCTTGATGTAAATTTCGGTATTTATAGAACCCTTTGTAACAAATGATTGGCTCCTTTTGCCGTAACTGCATATTGCTTGCCATATCAAGAACTTTTTGGGAAATTTTTTATGCTTTTGGGTCCTAAACTTTTTTTCAACATTCCCTCGAGCATAGACAACATAAAAAATTGACCCAGAAGCTGCGAAAAATCTGCCACGTTTCGTCATCCATTATGCAGCAGGAATATTTTTTTTTTATAAAATTTGACTTCAATTTCCGTGATCTGTTTTTGGCCTCTAAATTTTTATCAGAGTTCCTGTCAGGAACTTTTTGACCCTTGTATGCTTTTAAACCTTCATTGGCTTTAACTTTTCGTACCAAGTACTGACCTAACCGGGCTGCTTTCCTACCGAATGTGTTGGGAGATCTTTTTAAAATGCTTTCTATTTTTTTTTGGCTTTAGAAACATCATGTGGACCATTCCTTCTACCTGAACCAGATTTTATATCAACGGTAAAGTTATCCCGGTACTTTTTAATAACATTGGAAAAAGTTTGATAGCAAACATTTGATTGTTTGGCCAACTTTTTGTAGGAGCAAGTTGGGTTTTGTTGAAAATATTTAATAATTTTTGTACGCACTTTTTTCTGGTCACTAATTTTAATCAGATTAACAACAAATGAACATAATTTACGTTAAACATAATAACTGACATGCTTTACAAAGGTAACTTGATCAACAAAAAAAAAATCAAATAATACTTGGGTTAAAAGTTTTAATGAAAAATGTGTGTTAAGAATTTTTCGATCTCAGTCCTATACCTATATATTTTTATGGATCTGCGATTAATATTTCGTTGTGTTACAAACGGAATGACAAAATCAATATATTTCCATCGTTTAGGTGGTGGGTATAATAGGAAATATGTATGCATGAGGGTAGCTGAAAAACAAAAATATATTTTTCTTAAAATTGTGGCGTATATACATTTATATGGGAAACAAAAAAGACTTGTGCACATAATTTCAACAAATATACAAGGTGTGGCAAAAGTAATCACTCAATGTTCTTTTGCTGTATTTTTTTTTTTAATGAAAACCATTGGTTCTGTTTGCGATATTTATTTTCGTAAAAAAAACAAGTCAGAGAGCTATATTCGGCTCTGCCGAATCTTATATACCCTACACCAAATTATACTTTAAAATAAAATTAAAAAAAATTTAAATTTTATTTAAAATTTTTTTTTTTCGAAATTGTTTTTTTTAAAGTTTTTTAAAAATTTTTTTTTTTAATTTATTAGTGTACAAAATTTATGACAAAAAAATATTTTTGGTGAAAAAAATTCGGGTTAAAAAATATTTTTCCCGATTTTGACCCATTGTAGGTCCAACTTAGCCTTATATACATCGTTGCAATGGACTTTGAAATATCTATCATTAGATATCCATATTGTCTATATTTATGACTTAGTAATCGAGATATAGATCAAAAATAGACAAAAATTGAGGTTGTCTCGGATTTTTACTCATATCTCCGTTATTTATGGACGGATTTTGGAAGCATGACTGACAATTATTGAAGATTTGGATCCCGAAGATATCTGGGGTCTTCCGAAAATTGATTTCAACAGACAGACGGACAGACAGACAGACGGACATGGCTAAATCGACTCCGCTATCTATAAGGATCCAGAATATATATACTTTATAGGATAGGAAAGTTATATATTGTGTAAATTACAAACGGAATGACAAACTTATATATACCCTTCTCACGAAGGTGAAGGGTATAAAAAATACAGCAAGAGAACATCAATCAGTGCACAGTTACCTAAGGAGTAAAAAAATATTTGGGTTTGTTTGCTCGTAACTATTGATATGAAATTAATGTCAAGTTACCTTTTAGGTAAATTTATCTGATAGGTATTTTACACCGTATAGTATTTTACACCGTATCTACTTGTTGAAATAACTGGCATTAATCAGCTACCAAAGCTAGCCTTTCTCAAAAATAAGTATATGTTTCATTCAATGAAGAAACAAATAACCATGTCAAAAATTACGACTATTTTTGAGATGTAAAATTTTGTTGTTTTGTAAAATTTTATAAAATATTTAATTCAATGTTTTATGAAATACTTAATTCATAATTTAGTAAATAAAACTGATGTTTGCCATTTTTGGAAAGAACACAACGTATTATTAATTTATCAAACGTTTGATTTTAATTGACAATCATGTTTTTGTTAATTCGCTGTCATTGAATAAAATATTTTATCAAAAACAAAAAAACCCAAACTAAAAAATAATATCAATTAGTTGTACTCAACACTTATGATGTGATGCTATTTATTTATTTAATTATTTTGTTTTTGTTTTTTTAAAACAAATCACTCATACGTCCTGTGGTGTTTACAAATATGTATGTGGTGTCGGTGTGTGTTTGGTTTTTTGTTGTTATCAAATCATTGAATCGATCATGTTGACATTTTTAATTGTTTTACACAAATAATTTTAAATAAATATTTAACCAAGGTTATGTGTGTTTAATTAAAAATCACAAGCAATATAAAAAACAACACACAAACTAATTTTAACACCTACGATGTCAAAGCAAAGTAACTCATCATCATCATCATTTCCTAGATTACATATTCATACCTACTAAGTTAATTTTTTACGTCTTGTTTTATTGTCATGTGAACTTTATTGAATTTTTATGATTTTTTTTTTTTTTTATTGTTTTTGATAATTTATTTAATATTTGACTGGGTTAACATTTTTTTATTTTGATTTCTTTTGAAAACTAATTTATAATAAACAAGTAGACGCACCCTAAAAAGACCAACAGCAACTACAACAATAAAAATAGCAAATATTCCATACAACATAATGTGGCGCCTAAAAAATTTAAGCAAATATTAATAATCAACACTTTTTGTATAAAAATATAAAAAAAAAAAATTAAAAAGCAAGCAACAAAATTTATCAAAAATAAAAATTGTACTTATACTTATTTGGATTTGAATTTGTATTTGTATGTATGACAACAACTACAACAACAAGAATATCTCTGCCTGCCACAAGTAATTTAAACAAAATAAATATGAATTTAACCAAATTGAACTAGTAATACAATAATTATTTTATTTACTTATTTTTTCTTTTTTTTTTCTCTTCTCTTCTTGTTTAAAGAAAACCCCATGAAACAAGTTTGTTTAGTTCGCAAATTTGTTTGTATGTATGTGTTTTTTTTATTATTATTTGTTTAACTGACAAAAAAGCTTTTTTTTCGTTGAAAGAAATTAATGTTTTTTTTAAAGTAAATTTAAACTCCTGAGCTTTTGCTTGACAAACAAAACAAACAAAAAAAGAAGATTTACAAAATGTCAAATGTGTGTGTGTTTATATTGGTAGCAGCAACAGCAGCAGCAGAAGAAGAAAAATGTACTTAAAATTGCCAGAAAAATAATGAAATGAAGCGATTTATTTTGTGTGATTTGTTGTTTTACAAGAAATTATTTATATTAAGTATTTCTTTATTTTATTTTTATTTTTGTTCATACACATGTACGTTTATTTTTAAAACCTGTCTTTTAGGGTGTGCTTTTTTCTTAACGATTTTACGAATTCAAACCATTGCACTATGGGTATAGAACGCTACTAAATGTATTAAAATAAAATAATCTTAACAGAAATATGCCATGACAAAAATAAAATTACATGTTTATGAAAAACTAAATAAAAATATTTTATTTACTTTGTTTGCAAATACATCTGTATATAAATAATTATATGGTATAAGTTGAGACTCAAAAGAAACAACAATCTATTGTTTAAATCATCTCTACTAAGATAACAAATGACTTTGGTAAATTTTACAAACAAAAAAATCATGTTCCCGAGCTGAAAAAGTCATAAGATGTCTAAAGGTATGTTGTAAATGAATGTATGTAGATATGAGTATTTTAACAAATCTTTTTTAGAGATGAACTGAACATTCAGTAGATTTTTCATGCTATGACTACTAAAACAAATTCATTAACGTTTACTGACATTGTAGCTCAATTTATACATCATCCTGTTTGCAATTTACTCAGGTATTTAATTGTTTTCTATTTTTGTCTCTCAATAACTATGTATGTATGAAAATATGTATATGAAATCAGTCAGTTCCCTGAGCCAGTGATGTAAACATTCTCATATTGAGTTTTTCCTTATATAACTTTTATGAGCATCGAACAAATTTATTCATAGGCTTAATATTGTACTTTATAACGTATTGAATTCATTAATTTCATAATTCATTCTTTATAAAATTATTTCCTTATGGAATCATTCAATTCTAATAAAAAAACCAAATAGATTTAAAACATTTATTGAATGAATCAATTATTCAATTTAAATCTATTACTAAACAAAACAAAGTTCTTGTGTTTTCTAAAACAAAATAAAACAAAAAATTTAGATGAAGATGATTCAAATTTTTATTGTATTACGAAGACAAAAGTTCGGCAATTATGAATGAAATATTTTATCTGGCAAATGTCCAGCACAGAAGCCCAAATGCGGCAATTTTGCTTGTTGACAACCCTGGCAAGTGAAAATGGGCTTCGTTGTTCCTGAATGAATTTAGCGAATCTCTGACGATATGAATTGTCGCTCGGCTTCAATTCCTGCACCAATTGAACCTTGTAAGTCTTCAAAGCCAAATCCGAAATGTAACTTTAACAGAACCACCATTTTCATAGTGGATTTTAATTATTTTAATGCGATTTTCGAGCGAAATTGAATTAATTGTAACAATTGCCAATGCATCTACTACGAATACGTCAAAAAAACTAAATGTCAAAACTATCATGTTGTTGGTGTTGCCACAATTGAAAAATAAAGTTCTTGTTGAAAAACCCGTTACACATTTTTTTTAAATTCAATAAAAAGAAACCGTAATTTTATTCAATTTCGATTAGATTTTAATTAAGAAAAATTTAACCATTTAAAAGATCAATGAATTTTATTATTAATTAATTTAACAATGATTGAATTTAAAATCGAGAAAATAGGCCTACAAATGGCTGAGATATAAGGAAAAAACTGGGCCTACCTCGATTTTTGGCCTATTTTTGATCTATATTTGGATTACTAAGTCATTAATATAGACTATATGGATATCTAATGATAGATATTTTGAAGTCAATTACAACGATGCATATTGCACCTATAATTGGTCAAAATCGGGAAAAATATTTTTTAACCCGTTTTTTTCACTGTAAATTTAACCCTAGCTCTGGCACCAATAATTTTCTACTAATTCTGGCACTATTTACATTTGTAAATATGTGTAATTTCTTATATATTGATATGTGGATTATTGTTAGGGATACTCTATAGACCGTTAGGGATACTGGTGAAGCCGTCCATGACATCACCACAATAAGCCTAGGCTTCTTATGAAGCCAATTATTCTGTTTATTGAGAGATCAGACATCAATGCTCCTCCGACGTACTTCACTCAGCACTACCCTAACATAAGGCAATCCCTATGTACATCCTCAGAGATATTGTTGGTTGGTTTATGTGGTAGTTCCCTGCGCGCGAATAATCATGTAGAGTCGAAAGGACCCCATTTACATTGTGATGTATGCTAAAATGTTGAAGTTTATAGACCCAGTAGGTCATTAAGTCTATACCCAGATACCTACTAAGGTTGGTTAATATGTAGTTGCCCAGGAATCTGTGCATTTTGACACTCAGGGCAGTGCATTCGTAGAGAATATGAAAAATCGTTTCCCCTTTTTCCCTATCCTCGCCGCTACGACAATGGTCATTAAAAGGGAGTCTAAGGCGACTTGCATGCTTTCCTACCATCCTCAGAGGTATAGTCCTGTATGTCGAATGCCCGGATCTTCCCTATAGAATTCTGTGGAACGGTGACAGAGTATGGTTCCGATACTCATGACATGGCACTTATGACTAAGTAACCATCATAATGTCAACGAGTGCCTTTTAGAGATATTATAGAGTAAATGACGACACTCGAGATCTCATATCAGGAGAAGATAAGTCCCCTGATGCCCTCTGGTTATCCGACATCACAATGATCCTCAAATTCCTCAATCTTCCTCCCAAACAACTCAAATGAGGGTTGCATATATCTAAGCCTGAAAATCAAATCTTTTAAAAAATTGTGTGGCCGAGGAACGCTCATGATGGGTCTTAGAGCATAAGTAGGACAGGACCTCATGGCCCAGTAATATAAACAATTTAATGTAATAAAATCAAATGAATTGTATGAAAAATAAAGCACATAAAACAAAAATATTTACATATGTAAATAGTGGCAGATAATGAAGAAAAAGTAACAAAATGGCTAGAAATAACGGTGAATTTACTTTTTTGGAGATTTTTTGTATATACTCATGAAGAACGTTAAAAATTAGTCACTGACTCCAAACCATTTCCAAATCGGACCAAAAATATAAAAATTATAGCTATTTTAAAATTCAGATATTTACATATATAAATAGTGCCAGAGCTAGGGTTAAAAAAAAATTTAAAAATACTATTTAAAAAAAAATTTTTTTTGGAAACAATTTTGAAAAAAAATTTTTTTTTAAATTTAAAAAAAAAAAAATTTATTATGTTTACCTAAAAATATTTAAAATTTTTATTTTAAAGTATAATTTGGTGAAGGGTATATAAGATTCGGCCCAGCCGAATATAGTTCTCTATAAAAGAAAGTAAAATTTGTTGTTCTGAAAATTGTTTTTTTTTTTAGATGAAACAATAGATGTTTTTAGAGACTTCTGGTTAGATTTGAAAAATGAACCTATATATTGTTAATAGAGAATTTTCGGTGGCGGTTCCCTAATGGTTGGGGTTGAGTGTTCTCGATCTACTTGGATAGTTGGAGTCCCAGGATTGCTCTCAAATCATTTTGGAAGAATATTGCGAAAAAATTAGTTTTTATTAGTAAGACAACCGTAACAGCCAAGTTTGCAGATCAACTAAGACCTGATTTGTGCAACATGGATTGCTATGAGTAACAAATAGCCCCCCAAGTTTGGTCAGAAAATCATCAGTACAATTTTGAAAATGTTGAATCGCATTTATAAAACGACAACTCCAAAATAACGATACTAATAATACGTTAGCGGCGATAATTCCAATAAATCAACACCACTCATGGGAAGATATCACAGCAACATAGAATCGAGTCAAAGAAGGGAACTCAAGCTGCAGTTAAACAACAACAACACTTTGAGACAGAAGTACCAAGTACTGGCAAAACAAGTAATGAAAGCTGCAAAAAGAGACAAAAGAAAGTTCCTAGAACGGCTCGCAATGTCGGCAGAAGAAGCGGCTAGCCAAAACAATATGAGAAAACTACACCAGACGATAAACTGTCTCACCAAACGAAAGTGTAACAGGAACCAACCAGTCGCTGATCGCAGTGGTGCGCTATTAACACACAATGATGTACATACACAAAGATGGAGAGAACATAGAATAAATTAGTAACATCACCACGGATGCAACTACTAATGACAACGAAATTGAAAACAACATCCCTGCAGAAAATATCCTAAGAATATCAAGCAGTCTCCCCAGTATAAGTGAGATTAAGGAGGCCATCGGGAAGTTAAGAAATAACAAGGCAGCAGGCGAAGATGGAATACCAGCTGAAATTCTTCGGGTTGATATCGAAACCACAGCTGAATACGTAGAAAGCTTCTGCTATCTAGGCAGTACAGTATCAACAAATGGCGGCGCTGAAACAGACGTAAATAGCAGGCTCAATAAAGTAAGAGCGGCATTAGGCAGACTGCAACCAGTATGGAGAAACTCACAAATATCCAGACGAACCAAGCTTAGAATATTCAACGCATGTGTAAAGTCTACTGTGTTGTACGGAAGTGAAACCTGGTTAGTATCGAACACCATCACGTAAAAACTACAGGTATTCATTAACAAGTGCTTCAGAACCATATGCAGAATATTCTGGCCAAACAACATCAGCAATACAGATCTCTGGAACCTCACCAACGAAGAACCCATACTAACGCAAATAAAACGTAGGAAACGGCCATACTATCAGAAAGAATCCTGACAGTATAACAAGGATGGCGCTAGAGTGGAACCCTCAAGGTTCAAGAAGCCGTGGTCGACAAAAGAACACATGGAGATGCACGATACTCCAAGATCTAGGACAGTGCAATCTTATATGGGAAGACGCGAAAACAACTGCTACAAATCGTGTAAGATGGATTTGCTTTGTGGAAACCATATGCTCCCAAGAGGGGTAATGGAGAAAAAAAATACGTTGTTTTATTGAAATAATATATAATGAACAGTAAACAAATGTTTCCTCTTATTATTATCTGAGCAACGTTTGAGCAACAAGTATTTTACTCAATAGTACAAATCAATATTATTTGTATTTTTGACTTTATATTTTTGATTTTGATCGTAAAAGGTTAAAAATAGGAAAACTCTTGTAAACAATTTGTTATACTATGTTCAGATATATTCCTTAATTGCGCAGTTAAAAACATTTACACAGTTAAGGCCTTAATTGAGCTCAATTTATCATAAAAGAAGTCAATTAAAAAATTTCGCAATTAATACTTAATTGTGTCACTAATTGAGTAAAATTCGAAATGCAACCTTTGTCGCAAGTATGTTTACTGAGAAGTATGTTCAGTGAGAAGAAACAATGTTGTACAATAGCAAGCTGTGTGTCAAAAAAGTAAACAAACAAATGAAAAAGTAAAAACAGAAGTTTTTAGTTTATTTAATTTTCTAAACTAATTTAATAATTAATAAATAGTTAAATAAAGTCAATTATATCTTTCTCAAATTGAAGAGGAAGAGACTGGCGTAGAGTGAGGTCAGTAAAGAATGTCTGCTTGACTTGTGGCCAAATGCTAATTGAGTAAACTAAATTGAGTACCTATGTGTGAACACTAAATTTAATTGCACAATTAAAATTATATTGATACAATTAAGAATGCATGTCTGAACATAGTATGTATTACATTTTAACTAACTTCTTTTCAAAATGGGGGGAAAAAAACGGTAAAATAGGAAGAAAAACGGTTAATTGGTGCTTTTTCTTTATTTTAATAGAACTTTTACTGCTATTATTTATTAAATTTTTAAGATTCTGAATACGGTTAGGAATGGAGAATGGAATATACCAACGATGCCACGACTACGCTGAAGCTCTGATGAAATGGTTAATAGATGGATTTTCATATCAAAATATCAAGAAATCTCAATGCTGTGTTTTTCAGGTTGAGATTCCGGCAATTAACGAATTGTCGAACTGGCTGGGATCGAATGACATCTCCACAACACCCGTTAATCTCTAATCACTGATTACGGTTAGTAACATTTGTTTAATATGAGTTTTGATATGAAAGTTATGTGAACAATAAAGCAGCATTAGTGTTGGGTTAAATAACAGACGCCTTCCTCTATTATCAAATCCCACTGTGAAACCAAATGCAGTGGCACCAATCTGTCAATTTGTTCACTCAGCGAACCATTTCTTGTCTGCACATGAATTATTCTCTTGTGGCCAACTCTTGTCGATCTTATGTTTTTGTTAAAACAACGTTGTCAGAATTGGGGGGTGGGGGTGTTTAATTAAATTAAAATTTATTTTACATTTTTCTTTTTATATCTTTCATCATGAATGACAAGGGTATAAGTATATAAGTTTGTCATTCCGTTTGTAATTTCTACATTTTTCATTTGCGACCCTACAAAGTATATATATTCTGGATCGTTATAGATAGCGAAGTCGATATAGCCATGTCCATCAGTATGTTGAAATCAACTTTCCGTAGCCCTCAAATAACTTATATACATAATTGATACATCAATATATCGGGAATTCTTCCGGCTCGGTCGCTGTTTAAAATAAAGAAAATCAGCCCACAAATGGCTGATATATAACCGTAACATCCTCGAATTTTGGCCTATTTTTTATCTACATGTGGATTACTAAGTCATTAATATAGACAATATGGATATCTAATAATAGATGTTTCAAAGTCCATTGTAATGATGTATATTTTGGACCTGCAATGGGTCAAAATCGAGAAAAATATTTTTAACCCGATTTTTTTCCACTAATAAATGAAAATTTTTTTTTTTTTAAAAAATTTAAAAAAAATTTTGAAAATAAAATTTTGAAAATAAATTTTTTTTTTTTTGGAATTTTGAAAAAAAAAAAATTATTTGTTTACCTAAAAGTATTTAAATTTTTTATTTTAAAGTATAAATTGGTGAAGGGTATATAAGATTCGGCACATCCAAATATAGCTCTCTTACTTGTTTATATTGAAACTTTTCAGATTTTTGAGGGGGAATTTTCTTTTTTTAAACCCCTGGATCCCCAACAGTCGTAGAACGATGTCTGCCATCTAATGTCAGTTTCGCATAAAAAGACTGCCGTTTTAAAGAGTTACAACGAAAAATTATGAACATAAACATCTAAACGTTTTCCCCACATAAATATAATAACATGAACATATTTGCGTTCATAATTCTGCCGATGACTTATTCTTGTGCGCACAAAACGATTGGTAGTCTGGATACTTTGGTTTTAATAGAGGCATTACTAGCAAAGGCTTGGTAATGACTTGCAAATACTGAACAACTTACTTGCATTACTAAGAAGCAGATGACATTTGATGTGATATACAATTCGTATTTGTTTACGAAATAATCAAAAACAGTGTTGCATTTATCAAAATTAAAAAAAATTTCTGTCATCAGCGCCAAATGTAAAGGAAAAGTTGTGCTGATACCATGAATTCCAATGATTTCAACTGATTTGCCCTTCGATTTCAAGAGGTTTCAGTTTCCAGTGCATCTGGCTTTCGCCAGTAGCACATGCCGGGTATCTGCTAGTAACCAATAAGTGGAGCACTCATGCCGTTTTGGACAGACTGGAATTTTTAATATCTATAAAAAATGTTTTATGTGATTTTCACAGGGAATATTAATAAAATCCTCCAATAAATGAAATAAATTTTCGAAATTATTGTATAACTTTGAATGGGGAGTTATAGTTTCATTGCTATTAGCAGTTTTTTCCATCCTAAAGTATTTCGGGGACCCCATGTAACTGATAACTAAACAGTAACTAAAATCAGTGACTGGCCCATAGTGAAATTGTAAGCATTTCAAAGTTTTTATTTTGAATGCTCTGACAGTAATTTCTTGTTGTTGCTAATGCTGATGGTGGTGTTAATGTTGCTGTTTAATGCAGCACCAGCACCAGCACTAGCACCAGCACTGGCACTACAACTACTTCAACCACCACCAATGAATATCAGCAGCAGAAACAGCAACAACAGCAACAAACTTGTAGCTTTTGAACACGATTAAAATACAAAAACAAAAAAGAAAGAAATAAAATAAAATAAAGAAAAAAAAAACCGAAATATGTTAAAGAAATAAGAAACAAATTGTTTTCTTGAGTCTCTAGTCAAACCATCAAGCATTAGTCGTTATTAAGAAGTTGTACTAAGCTAACACGCTTTAAACTTAAGGTCTAAGCGTTAACTTGAAGTTGGTGGAGTTTAGCAAAAATATTCAAAATACAAATTTAATAAAAAAAAATATAAATAATAATTTTAAAATATTACAAAAAATTTGTAAAAAGAAAAGAAAAAGAAACAAAAAACCCATTAAAAAAGGCTGATATTTTAAATAATTTTTCTTTAAATTTAACTACAAAAAATACTTATTAAAAACAAACAAAATGAAATTCTTTAACATGTGAGTGTTGGTATTTATTTTTAAATTACTATTTATCATTTAAATACTTATTTTTATATATCTACATGAATGACTTTTAGAAGTTGAGAAAAAACATTTAGATTTATAATTTATAGCAGATTAATTGTGTTAATTGTAATTTTTTTTATATATATACTTTTAAGTGAATGTAATTGTGTTGATTTAATGGTGTAGTTGCAGTTGTCGTTGTTATTGTTGTTGTTTTAAGCTTTGGTGTTTTAAAGGACAAGGGTCATTTTCTCATAGCATTATGAGACTTGTTTCTTTTTTAGTCTTTTGTATTTTTTAGCTTTTATTGTTGTTGTTGTTGTTATGTTGCATACAAGTTTCTACTGTCATGTGATGACGATGATGATGATGATCATGGTGATGATGCTGATGATATTATAAAATTAGTCTTAACGATTTCGAAAAGTTTAAATGTCAAATAAAACAAGTTTGTTTCTTAAGACTTTTGTTTGAATTTTTTATATTATTTTTTTTTTATACAAAAAAAAATATCGACGATAAATTGTTAAGAATATACAAACGTTGATTATTAAGCTTTATATACTCGTAGCTGTAAAATGTATATAAAATATGTATATAAAAATATGAACGTTACTTTGGTAAATATAAATAAGTGGCTGTAAAATACTGCAGTAATTAAGTTATATGTATATGGGATTGTCAAGAATTATATTTTAAAGCAGTTTTTAAAAGTTTAATTATTTTAAAATACTGTGTCCACAAACACAAGTGTGAAATAAGGGAAATATGCGGATTTGACATTTTGACACCGTAATTGAAGACTTAAGTTCTTTTATTGATTATAGTTTGTTTTTTAGAGGGACTATATGTCGTTTCTACAAATTTCAAACAAATTCTGATATGCTGATGTTTCAATAATAACAATTTTTTAATTTATTACATGTTTATAAAACAAATGGAAAATTTGTTCTATAAACCTTTAATCAAATTAAAAATTGATTATGAATAAAGGGGTTAATGTTTACATATTTATACATATTTATATGTCAGTGTAATCTAAATACCTGGAGCCGAATTACCTCATTCGATATCGAGCAAAACTGATCGCAATTTTCTTATATCAGATTATGGCATTTGATGTCGAGCAAGAAATTTCGATAAAGAAATTATTTTTCGATACGATAGCTCATTTACTAATGCGGTAATTCAGCCTCTGATTCAGAAACACCACAAGACCACAAGACAATTTTAAAATGTTTGTATGAAAAACTCTCAAAAATTAATTTAAAATTGTTTTCCGGCCGTGTTTCTGAATCAGGGCCCGAATTACCGCATTCGATACCGAGTAAAATTGATCGTAATTTTTTTATTTGAGATTTTGGCATTCGATATTGAGCAAGAAATTTGATATATTCGATCACGAATGCGCTAATTTAATCACAGGTCTTTGTTATCTTTCAAAAATAAAGGTGCACAAAATTATAGTTTTTCGGATCTATTACAGTTCATTACAAAGGCCATCTTAATATTGCAATTTTGCAATTTCTTTCTTCAGTAAAAGAGTCAAAACTTTATTAATTTCCAAGCGATTATTATTCGGAATAAAACCAGACTTTCTGAAAATATATTTAAATGGCAATCATTTTGATAGATACTAGCAAAATCCTTTAAACCCTTCACCAAATTATACTTTAAAATAAAATTTAAAAAATTGTATTTTTTATTTTTAAACAAAATTTTTTTTAAAGTTTTTTCCAATTTTTTTAAAAAAAAATGTTTAATTTAAAAATTTATTGTTTTTAATTTATTAGTGAAAAAAAAAACAATTTTTACAATTATGTATTTCGTGCTAAGTCCATCTCGTTTTGTCATAATTATTAAATTATTATCTCAGTCAAATGGAATTGAGTACTTATAACTATGTTATTAAATATATAATAGCGCCAAACTTGTTTTAATTATTTAGTTAATTCATTTAATTTTTAAGTTAATATTGGATAATTTTAATATTTATTATTATAACGTTGCTTCATTGCCTTTTGAAAGCAGCTTTAGTGACAATAAAGACTTTAAATGAAATAATTGAAATTAAAAAAAAAAAGTAAGAGAGCTATATTCGGCTGTTCGAATCTTATAAACCCTTCACCAAATTATACTTTAAAATAAAATTTAAAAAATTTTAGTTTTTATTTAAAAAAAAAAAATTTCCAATTTTTTAAAAAATTTTTTTTTAATTTAAAAATCAAGACTAATTTAAAAATCAAGACTAAACTGGCAGCTCGCTTTATATTGATTTTCTTGCGAAAACAATAAAGCAAGTTGTTTTATTTTTTCTTTACTCACTTACACACTACAGTTTGTGTCGGCAAGAAACCAACCAATTGTAGTAGAGAATGTAAGAAAAGATAAAATCACTGTTTATTGTTGGTGTTTTGTTTAAGCTTTGATATTTTTACAAATAAAGCTTGAGTGTCTGTAATTCTCATTCACTCTATCGTTTTATTTGTATAATATCTTTAGTTTTTCTAAAGCCTTTTGGGAAAAGGTTTCCTGATGATCTGGCCTAAGCAACCAGTGAAATGCGCATAGGAACTAGCTTATCCCCCAACAATAAATTTCAGTGAATTTATCAAATAAAAATTGGGAATTTAGCATAAGAAGCTCTTACTAAAATATTAATTTTGTATTCCCGAATAACCTTTTAATGATAAATTTGCAGGTGCCCGTGCATCAAGACTAAACTGGCAGCTCGCTTTATATTGATTTTCTTGCGAAAACAATAAAGCAAGTTGTTTTATTTTTTCTTTACTCACTTACACACTACAGTTTGTGTCGGCAAGAAACCAACCAATTGTAGTAGAGAATGTAAGAAAAGATAAAATCACTGTTTATTGTTGGTGTTTTGTTTAAGCTTTGATATTTTTACAAATAAAGCTTGAGTGTCTGTAATTCTCATTCACTCTATCGTTTTATTTGTATAATATCTTTAGTTTTTCTAAAGCCTTTTGGGAAAAGGTTTCCTGATGATCTGGCCTAAGCAACCAGTGAAATGCGCATAGGAACTAGCTTATCCCCCAACAATAAATTTCAGTGAATTTATCAAATAAAAATTGGGAATTTAGCATAAGAAGCTCTTACTAAAAAAAAAAATTTATTGTTTTTAATTTATTAGTGAAAAAAGGTTTTTTCGGGTTAAAAAATATTTTTCCCGATTTTGACCCATTGTAGGTCCAACTTGCTACAGCCTTATATACATCGTTGCAATGGACTTTGAAATATCTATCATTAGATATCCATATTGTCTATATTTATGACTTAGTAATCGAAATATAGATCAAAAATAGGCAAAAAAAAAAATAGAGGTTGTCTCGGATTTTTGCTCATATCTCCATTATTTATGGACGGATTTTGCAGAATATATATACTTTATAGGGTCGGAAAACTGTGTTGTGGAAATTACAAACGGAATGACAAACTTATATACCCTTCTCACGAAGGTGAAGGGTATAATAATAACAAAGAATGTTATGAAAATATGTTAGGTCCACTAAAAAACTAAAAATGGACTATTTTAAAACAGATAGATCACAAACAAGTAGGGTAGAAGGGGGACCATACGCCACATTTTTTTGAGACGATCTCAAATTAAAACCACAATACATATTCTTAAATTTTTTCTTGTTTCGTATATTTATATATGTTGGCATTAGTTTTATTCATTTCAATCTTGCCTATCTCATCTTAATATAGTACATATTTTGCTAGACTGACCAAAAACGGTAAAACCACCCCAGCCATGGGATAAATACGCCAAAGGGATGGGGCAGATTTGTCATTTGTAAAAAAAAAACCAAAACTATAAATGTATTTTACTGTTTTATACCTTAATGCAGAAAAAAATATATAATAAACTAGATAGTAACCCCCATATTCATAATTTGAAATTAAAACAATTGATCAATTCACAAAGTCTCTTATCATGTCATATTGTCATAATGTCCTAATATTTCATAATGGTTTTTATTGCTTTTCAATCAAAAAATTTACTAAAATAATACTACTTTCCATGCTATGTTTATTGTGTTATTGTAACGAAACAGCAGAGACCAACGCAGAATGGCTAAGAGTCGGTTAAGCCGACCCGCCGAGTCGTGATTTATTAGGACATTATGACAATATGACTGATAAGAGACCTTGTGAATTGACCAAATGTTTAAAGCAAAATTTCCATACAAAATTTGATTTTAAACCGTTGTTTAAATTTAGAAACAAAAAACAAATTGTGACTGAATTTTTCTATATTTTATCAACATTTTGCTCTACATCACAAGAATTTCTTGTATCTGGCGAATGTACTCCAGGGGAAAAATTAAGAAATAAAGTTGGAAATTTGTGAACAAAATTTCAAATGTTTAAATTCAATTGAAATATAATTTGAATTTTCTGAAATACAATTAGAAAATTCTGAAATAAAATTGGAAACTTTTGATATACCATTGGAACCTGTGAAATATAATTAGAAATTTCTAAAACAAAATTACAAACTTCTTAAATGCAATTGGAAATGGTATTCTAGTTATTGTAAAGAAAGAAAATATTGATATAGCTTATAGACGACACTAATCGAAATAACCAGCTACATCCATCAGCGGCCTTACTTTATGTCCTTTAATGTCAAGTTGTTAAAATATTTTAAAAAGAACATACCTACATTTTGAATTCGTTCAGCATTACGAAAGATCGTTGTTACGGCTGTTTATTACACAAATAACTGTAAACACAAATAACTGTATGCTTAATGCAGTTTTCTTATATATGTATGTATGTAGTTAAACGTTTTATTTCATTTAAATAAAATACATAGTGGTAATTAACAAGTTTAGATTTCAAATAGGTAGATTTTGAAAATCATTTCAAGAATTTCAAAACATGCAATACAGTTTTAATTATCACTCAATTATCAAGACAAAATACAAAAAAAGTCATACTGAATATGTCACTTTGTATTAAGAAACAAAAACAATAACAGCAGCAATACCAGCAAAACCAACAAAAAAAACACACAGATATCTTTCAAGGTCGTTTGGATCAACTTTATCAAACTTTAAGAAAAAAACACAAAAACAAAACTCTCTTAAGGCACAAATACACACACACATACACACATATGGAAACAAAAACAAACATGCCTAAACAACATGATTGGTTGCCTTACTTTACTTACACAAACACGCACACACACACTGACATATCAAGATATTAGCAACAACAACAAATGACAAGAAAATGCTGCCGGTGTTCCACAACTTCTTAATTTATTTATTAAAAGACTTTTTTTTTATTTTTTCTTTCTTAGAAAACAAAACTGTCTGGTTTTGTTTTTTATAAAATTGTTTTTATTCAGGCTTTAAATTATTATTGATAGTTGAAAGAAAAAATTAAATATTCATATACCTAAGTATATAGAAATTAATACATACATACATATGTAAAATATTAAATAATACACACATGCATACAAACACACACATCATATCTAGGAGTCGTTATTTAAATTTAGTTTCATTTGTCTTAAATATATTTCATGGCAAAAATTGTTAGAGATTAATTACGAGTTTTTAATTTGAATTTTATTAACACAACAACAAACCCAAAAACAACAACTATATCACTGCATCTTAAATAAACATAAAACGCTTAAAGATTTTATTTCCATCATGTAAAATTAACAGTTCACAGTAACTTGCTGGCTATTTCGGTAGGAGGGTGGAATTTTCTGTTTTTTTTTTTATTAGATTTTTTTTTATTATAATTTATTTATGTTAATCTTTTTTTGGTATTTCTATTAAAGTCGTTACCCAGAAATAATTTTTATATACATACATACATATGTACCTATACAGATATATGAATGTATATATGTATGTTTTTTTAAATCAAGTTTGAAGTTTTTCTACATGTTTCTCATTAATTATTAAGAAAACAGGATTTGATTTGGTTTTATTAGTTTAGAAATGTTATTAAGTATTACTGTTGTTTTTTTTATATTTTTATTATGTAATATTTTTAGTTTAGTTCTAGAAATTATTGTTATTATCAAGCAAGTATTTATAATTAACTATAATTGAAATGAATTGTGAAAGTTAAGTAAAGTCAAACAAATGCAGGAAACTTAAGGCGGAAAAAAATTACAAAGCACAAAGACATTCAGTCTATAGGGGAGTTTATATGAAGTGTTAATTATGTTTTTAGAATAATAACAAAACTAGCAATAGGAAGGTATTCTTTTAAAACTTCAAACATGTGTAATATTGACGCTGGCAAAAGAAAAAATACTTGAGTTATAGGTTTTTAAAGACTCATTTTCCATTTTGTGTTTTGTGGTAATACTTTTAAAAACAAATTTAAGAACTTGGTCTTGAATTATTTCAAAATGTTAGGAAAAGAAGAACTACTTGTATCTTTATTTCGGTAATTTTTCTATTTGCATCGAGAACAATTTGTGATGGATTTTTGTTGGGTGTAAAAAAACCTATTATTGATAAGATATGTGGAGTGGAGCATAATTATATGGTTCTGAATCAATCTGCTGTAAATTGGATTTTTATTTGACCATCAATTAATATCTGTTCACTTTTGACAAAAGAACTTAAGTGTAAAAGAGCTTTGTATAATACTTTGAGACAAATAATAAAGTTCCTCAATTCAATAGTTTTTGTGCACTCCTGAA
Source organism: Calliphora vomitoria (assembly GCA_942486065.2). Taxonomy (NCBI): domain Eukaryota; kingdom Metazoa; phylum Arthropoda; class Insecta; order Diptera; family Calliphoridae; genus Calliphora; species Calliphora vomitoria. Next base: position 5,123,120 of record OW818032.2, read on the forward strand.
AAAATTTAAAATTACACTTAAGTTGTTTTGTCAAAAGTCCACAGATATTAATATATTATGAAATTCATACAGAAAGTGAATAATTTCATGAAAGCAAACTTTAAAGATTTTTTTTTTTTTTAAATAAAGATCTTCTTAACTGTTCTAGCATCCAATTGTAGGGTTTTTGGACTTTTATAAATAGAAATGGGTTTGCAGATTATTTGAAAATATAAACCGAGAAAAATAAGATCATCAAACTCAAATAAGACCTCAATAAGAGCTAAACCCTTTTTTGACAAAAGTCACCAAAACAGCCACATAAGTGCAAGGATGTGATACATTTTTTGCTTACATTAAATTAATGTGCTGTATTATAAAAAATACAAGCGAGTACTTTGAGTGGAAATTTTACATGGGTTTTGTTATTATAACAAAAAAAAAAAAAAAAAAAAAAAAAAAAAAACAGTGTAATATTTGATAAAGGTTTAACGTTAGATTTAATTCATTTTATTCTGCCACAAGCCAACACCCAACTTTTGTCGATTTACCACTTTTCAATAATCCAAAAGTCGCATTTATGACAGCCATCTCTTTTTGAAAAAAAACGCTCTAAATTGGCGCCTTTTTTTTAATTGACAAACTTTTGTGTTATGATTTTACCAACTAAGGACTGAGATCGAAAGAACTTTAACACACGTTTTTCATTAAAACTTTTAACCCAAGTATTATTATTTTTTTTTTTTATCAGTTACCTTTGTAAAGCATGTCAGTTATTATGTTTAATGTCAATTATATTCATTTGTTGTTAATCTGATTAAAATAAGTGATGAGAAAAAAGTGTTTACTAAAATTATTAAATATTTTCAACAAAACCCAACTTGGTCCTACAAAATGTTGGCCAAGCATTCAAAGGTCTGCCGTCAAACTGTTTCCAATGTTATTAAACGTTGATAGAAAACCTCGTTCAGGTAGAAGGAATGGTCCACGTGATGTTTCTAAAGCCAAAAAAAATAGAAAGCATTTTTAAAAAATCTCCCAACACATCCGGTAGGAAAGCAGACCGGTTAGCTCAGTGCTCGGAATATTTAGTACGAAAAGTTAAAGCTAATGCAGGTTTAAAAACATACAAGGCTCAAAAAGTTACTGACAGGAACGCTGCTAAAAATTTAGAGGCCAAAAACAGAGCACGGAAATTGAAGTCAAGTTTTATAAAAAAAATATTCTTGCTGCATATGTTCTGGCAGATTTTTCGGAATTTCCTGGTCAAAAATGTTATGTTGCTGATGCTCGAGGGAATTTTAAAGGAAAGTTTAGGACCCAAAAGCAGACAAAATTTCCCAAAAAGTTCTTGGTATGGCAAGCAATATGCAGTTGCGGCAAAAGAAGCCAATCATTTGTTACAACGGGCTCTATAAATACCGAAATTCACATCACGGAATGTTTACAAAAAAGGCTGCTTACATTCATAAGACTTCATTATGTGTCCACTTATTTTTGGCCTGACTTGACATTGTGTCACTGTGGTAAACAAGCCCTTGAGTGGTACAAGAACAATTATGTGGTATTTGTACCAAGAGAGGCAAATCCTCCAAACTGCCCGGAGCTAAGGCCAGTGTAGAGCTATTGAAATTTTCCTTGGAAAATTTTTGATTTTTTTATGATTTTCAGCTACAAAATGATAAAATATGCGCGGAATTGACTGCATTTTCTGAACCAGATGAAACGCTTTAATGTTAATGCATGCTTAATTATGTTTAATGATATTTTTTTAAGTTTCAGATTTTGTTGATTCCTCTTGAATGATTGGTCAATATAGGGATAATATACAAAAATACTTTAACTAGATAATTACATAATGCAATTTTAATGCAATTTATCGTAAAATATCAAAAAATTTATGTAAAAAATGAAAAAAATTTCCGTCATGTACACTTTCTTAATATTTATGAACATGTACTTATTCTCAATGAAAAAAGTTTGGGAAAAAAAAGTCATGTTCGATTAATAATATTTATTAAAAAATTCATTCCAATTATGAATTTTTTTTTTCTGTGTATATGTATGTTAAGAATTTTTCGATCTCACTCCTTATTACCCCTTGTCTATACCTGATAAATTTTTATCATGATAAACGTCAAAATGGTTGTCAAATCAAAAAAAATTATCAGGTATAGTCTTCATTTATTAGACTATACATGCTTTTGCTTAGACAACTTTGTCTTGACAACCAACGTCATTAATTGTTATGATAAATATTTGTCAAGTTTATACAGGGGTTTAAGCATAATTTGTCGTCGCCAGTGATTAATATTTAATCGAAAAATAAATAAAAACAAGTAAGAGAGCTTTATTTGGCTGTTGCCGATTCTTATATACCTTAGGTAAGAAAATTAAAAAAAAAAATTTCAAAATTGTTTTTCAAAATCTAAAAAAAAATATTTTTTTTTCAAAATTTTTAAAAACATTTTTTTTAATTTTTTTCAAATTTTTTAAATTTATTAGTGTAAAAAATTTATGACAAACAAGTTTTTTGGGTAAAAAAAAATTGGGTTAAAAAATATTTTTCCCGATTTTGACTCATCGTTGCAGTGGACTTTGAAATATCTATCATTAGATATTCACATTGACCATATTAACTACTTAGTAATGCAGATATATCTCGATTTTAAATATCAACAGAACCGGGACTATAGCGGATATATTGATGTATGAATCATATATGTAAGTTAATTGGGGGCTACGCAAAGTTGACATACAGACGGTCAAACAGAATGACAAACTTATTTATAGCCTTGCCATGGTGAAGGATATAAAAACAAATAAAAAATTTGTGAGCAATGACAGCAGGGAAAGTTTATTAAAATAGAATTATATAAAATTTAATTTGCAATTTCTATTTTTTTTAAATTTTTAAGTTACATCATCAAATACGATTCTATTTTTAATAAAAAAAAACCCATTTGAAACTAACTAATAGTTTGGAAGTTATGACCGGCGCGTTTTGGTCATAAATATTTGGCATCACTCACTGCAAACTGAATATTATTGAAATTTGTTACCTTTGAAATTTTACAGAAAATAGTTAGTTATTGGTTCAATAAGTCATTTAGTATTCTACAACAAACACGATTTTTTGCAGGGGTTTTTATCAATTGTTTGTTTGTTTTGTATGTTTTGTATGTGACTCTAGTTGATACCACTAATTGGCCTAAATCATGTAACATCAAATTCAAATAAAATATAGGTTTTCTTTCTAATGTTGACATTATTGAAATTTTGAGTAACACTTTATTTAAAAGGAATTATAAATTTAAACATGTAATGTAAGAGTTTAGAAACTTTGAACATATGTAAAATTTCTAGTATTTTCTTTTGTTTTTAGAGAAAAATGTTTATAGCGGTTTTTATTAGTCACGTTTACAAATCGTGACTGAAGAAGAAGTTTTAAATGTATGTTTCAAGTGATTTGCATAAAGTAATACTTAGAAATACTCATACTCAATTAATACAAAAAGAGGTGGTTTTTTTTTACAAAAAGATTTTAATCATGGAATTTATAAACTTAATGTGATTTGCATTTTTTGTTTGTTTGTTTCTCAGCTCACTTGATTATATAACCGACAATTTGCAATTATTATATATTAAGTTTGTCATTTGTGAATAATAAAATCAAGGTCTAGTGTTATTTCTTTTGAAACCAAAAAAAAAAAAAAAAAATTAAACAAAACACAAGAAATGTAGATCTGTTTTTGATGGTGATTTTTGTTTAATGTAATAAACGTGTTCTGCATTTCAGCCTTAAAGAATAAAACCTGGGAATAAAACGAAATATTTCAAGATTAAATGGTTTACTGAGACAACTTTGCATATAAATTAAATGTTTAAGATGAGTTTGTGGTTTTTGTGAAGAAGTTCTTTTTATCGTTTAATCTAAAGAAATACTTGATTTGATTTTTAATGTTAAAAACCACAATCATAAAACTTAAGAGTCTGGCTTGTTATAATTTCGACACGTATGACAACTTTTAAGAATTTCGTTTTTATTTTTTCCAAGAATCAGGATTTTGAATTAATTTTCTTAATTGATTTTTTTTTTAAAAAAAAACACAAAACTTCCGCATCTTGTTTATTCTTCATTTTGGGTTTTTTTATTATTATTATTATTCTTTTTTTTTTTTTCAATAAACCTGTAAAATATTTAATATTTTATTTTTATTAATGCTTTTTTTTCTATACCAAACCACTTTTTTCAATTTACTCAAAGTGATATTTGTTGCTAGTGTATGTGTGAAAGATTATTAGCAGGAACCAGTTTTATTATTTTTTTTTTTTCTTCAAAATGCCACAAAACATCATTAAGGTTTGAACAAGAAAAAAAAAAAAACTACTAGTTGTAGAGTTTTAGCAAAATAATGATTTAATAAATATTATCTTCAAATCACGACCTTTGGCTTTCTAACATAGCTGGAGTCATAGAGAAATACACCTAGAGCGGACACTAGAAAAATCCGCAAAATAATCATATAGTTTTACGTTACTAATACATTCTAACCACTTAGGTTTTTGACAGCAGAGTTTCCGCTCTTTGTATATTTCTCTATGTTTGGATTTTTAAGATATTTTTCTATGGCTGTTGTTAAATATTATTTACAATTCTCATTATTTATGACAATGTCACATTAAGTAACACCTTAATTTATTACATATTTTTAACAACAATTATTGTTGTGCTAAAAATAGCTTCTGAAGAATTTTTATTAAAAGAAACTTTATTAAACACTGGCATGTAATGTAAACTTGTGGCAAGTGTTACAGTGTTTAAGCGCTAACTGTAAATTCAGTAAAGTTAAATTGTATATAAACATTTTCAATACCCAGCAGTTAAGCAAGTAGTTAATGTATCCCTAATAGAAAATAATTGTCATTAATGTATGACCACTTGGCAGACTCCAATTTATATATTTTGGGTCATTTGTCACGTATGCGCTTCAGTAGTGCAGAGAGAAGTCACTTACTTACCGTATGCATCCCATGTAATCTAGCGTGAAGACAATTGTCACTTAAGTGTCTCTAAGTAATCTCTTTTGTAGATTATGTATTGCACTTTTTTTGTGAGTAACTCGTACAAACTGGTTTTATAAAAATTGTGTTGATATAATTCTCATACAGTTTATTTTCATTTTGCTTAAGTATATTGACATACCATGTAACCTAGCAAGAAGTTAATTGTCACTTTAGTGTCTTTAAGTAATCTAGAGTGTAGTCATCACTCAAAAAAAACTATGTGAAAACAAAAACAACACTCGTATGTGTGATTTTTTTGAGTAAAATTTTTGTTTGAGTTTATTTTTTTTAGTTTCAGCTTTATTGTTTCTCTATAGTAGTCAATTCGCTAATTGAGGTAATTTGAGGCCAATTAGCACCCGTACATGTTAAAGTAACTAGTTCGGTAGATGACTCTGTATGTAAATCCAATGCATTTACTACTTTAGACCAGCTATTAGACAGTCTCATAGTAATCCAAAAGGGTCAATTAACCCCCATGGTTAGAATAACACGTATTAAAACAACTAATCTCGTAGATAGCTGTCATCCTAAATGATAGGTAAAATCACTAGTTCGGAACAGTCTCCTAGAACTGCTGGGTATGTACTTTTTTTATATACATTCATATGTACAATGTACATACATGAATGTGCAATTGCAATACAAACATTTTGAATTTCAAATAGATTCTATTCAATCATATTTAAAATACCGGTTTTTTTACTTATTTATTTATTATTTGCATAATACTCGTACTTACATATTGCTAAGTAGCCAAACAGCCAAACGGCCAAATAGTCAATTGGCCATATGTATGGCTTAAACAACCAACCATGTGTACAAGTATTTACATTTATGTATACATGTATGTAACTCTATGTACATATGTATATGGGTCGTTTTAGTTTTGGTTTTTCTGTATTGAAAAAAAATAAATAAATAAAAAATAATCCGGTATAAAAGAAGAAAAAAAAAAAAAGTAAATACTATTTTGAACGTCCTTGAGTTGTTACAAAAAAAGATTTTAATTTATTTTATTGTGCTTTATTTGAAAGGACTTGAAAGTTTAATGAAGTAACAAAAACCCCAACAGACCAAGAAATATTTATTTTAACAAAAGCCGGTGTATTTGTTAACAAGTATTTTGTTTTGTGGCCAAGAAATTTACTCAGTTATACCTAAATATGTACTGAGAAGATTTTTATAAAAAAGTGTAAAAAAAGTCTTCAAATTGTTGTTGATATAAGTAAGGAATTTTACAGCAGTTCTTCTATTTTTCTTTACAAGACACTATAAGAACTAAAAAACTTAGTATTTGTTTATGAGACCACCTTACAAAGAGGTATTCCAATGGGTACCTACCCATAAATATTTTAAACAGAAATTTACGCCATCCTAATACGCTTTGATGAGTGTCTGAGAAAAATATTGAGGAATATTAGAATTTGTATCATGTTGGATAGCCATACAGCACTTAAGGCCTTATCTGCATTCATAGGACCTGAAGCTTTCTTTGGATACGTGTTCTTGGGTTGAATCGGAATTGCCCCGATATTGGGGTAAATTTTCTGTAGCCAGACAGTTCTTAAGGGATTATCTTCATTCATAGGACCTGAACCTTTCTTTGGAATGCTGCGTGGATAGGCTATAGAAAGAATTCGTTCTTGGGATGAATCGGAATTGGCCCGACATTGGGGTAACTTATCTGGGGTTCATTACTCTGTTCAATCGAAGAATCCAAAAGTTTCTATCGTTCGATTCGAGACTACTTTATAGGACACTGTGGTCTTAGATACCACCAATTTACTTATGATAATGCTGGAAATTAAAAGTGGCTATAGAATGTAATATAAATGTTTTTTACCGGTTATAGCTGGTAAAGTGTTCTATGGATTTTTAGATGGTTTTAGTCAGTTAGAACTCTTCCTCAGTCCACTTTTGACCAATAACATGACAAATTAGGGAATATTATCCAAGCGTTCGTTTATAATCAGAAGACAAATATCAACATTGTGATACGTTTTGACCAATGTATTTTAAAATCAATGAGTCTGTTGAAATAAATTTTTTCAACACGGTTCCATTTATTTTTAGAGCATTTTTTATTGAAATTCATCTAAATAAGATAAAAACACTTCACCAAATTATACTTTAAAATAAAAATTTTAAATATTTTTAGGTAAACAAAATTATTTTTTTTTTTCATATTGTTTTTCAAAATTTAAAAAAAAAATTTTTTTCGAAATTGTTTTTTTTTTTTAATTTGTTTTCAAATTTTTTTTTTTTAATTTTCAAAAAAAAAAATTTTGGAAATTATTACTGAAAAAAAAAATTTGTTTGGTAAAAAAAATTCGGGTTAAAAAATATTTTTCCCGATTTTCACCCATTGTAGGTCCAAATTACTATTATATACGTCATTACAATGAACTTTGAAATATCTACCATTAGATATCCATATTGTCTATATTAATGACTTAGTAATCCAGATAGAGATAAAAAATAGACCAAAAATCGAGGTTGTCCCGGTTTTTTCATTATATCGCAGACATTTATGGGCCGGAAGAATTCCCGATATATTGATGTATGAATCATGTTTGTAAGTTTTTTAGGGGCTACGGAAAGTTGATTTCAACATACAGATGGATAGACGGGCATTGCTATATCGACTTAGCTATCTATAACGATCCAGATTTGTGGGGTCGCAAATGAAAAATGCATAAAATTGCTGTGTTATGAGAGAAAATCTACTATTGATACCCGGCAGATGATTAATAGAGCTGAATGGTCTATGTTGTCTAACGATTCTATGTATATTTTATTCTATGTTAAAAAACAGCATAAAATTTCATACATTCTCAAATTTCTAATTGTACATTTTCAGATTTTTGTTTTTAAAAATTTCATTTCAAGTCGAAATTTTTTTCTCGAATCTAATGAGGGCTTAAAATACAAATTTTAATGATTGTACGAATTATAGGTTAGCGTGGGAACCGATTTTAATTTGTCAGATTTCGAGGAAATTTTGTTTTTGATCACAAATTTTTAAAAATTATTTCTTAAAAAACATTTCGTTGTCCATTTTCTAATACTTAAATTCAAATTGTTCATTTGTGGACATTAAGCGATTGGAGGGCATGGTTATCTCTCGCGAATGTGGCGTGATTTGGTCACAAAACTCTTACGATTTGACTCCGGTAGACTATTTATTTGCCAATAATCATTGTAAACATCGCTCAAATTAATCTAAATCTATTCATTGAAATTCGGATCCGATCGACTGTGCTAAGCAGTGGCGGACATTTAAACGATGTCATGATCCGTACATAACAGCATACATGGATAATTCAAATGAAAAGAAATTTTCGTTAATACTTTATTTATTCCATTTCAACATCGACCCGATCTTATTGGAATACATTAAATTTTTTTTTTCCTTTTTACACAATGAAAATCATAAATATTAAGCGGCTTTCTATAAAATCTAAATTTAAGTAATTATAAATATTTCGTCATAGAAAATGTAGTATAACAAATAAGGATTCATATAGAAACATAGAGCGGATCTAGAAAAAAACTCAAACAAAAAATTACTCAAAATAATCACACATACGATTGTTGTTTTTGTTTTCACATAGTTTTTTCTACTAATACATTCTCAGCACTTAGGTTTTTGACAACTGAGTTAGGTCTTTGACAGGTCAGTTTCCGATCCATGTGTAATTATCTATGTAAGGATTAATTAACTCCCATAACTTAAAATATAAATAATAATAATTTCCATTCTCTCTTACATTTTTAGTACCCTACTTTTTGTTATTTTTGCTTTGGCCTGCCACTTGAGTTTCACTGTGGCTGATGAAGGAGGAGCTGGTAAACGTATTGCTCTTAGACGTCCCGTTGGTAAATCAGCCAAACCATCGACAACCACAACACAAGCACCCGCTGAAGATGAAGAGGGTGACTATGCCGAAAACGGCGAAGACAACCAATACGCTGATGAAGGTGAAGATGCTGCCTCAACAACAACCACCACTACCACAACAGAGACACCTAAGCGTATTGGACCCGTTATTAGACCATTCCGTTCTAACGATGATTTCTTGAACTCCCTAAAACGCAGACAAATGATTGCCAAGAAAAACAAATGTAAGTTTTGTCTGTAAGCCCCTTATGCATAATGACATATTGTATTTATCAAAGATTTTTATAAAATAAAAATCTTATTATTATTATAATAAAACTTAAACTAATGTAAAAAAAAACGAATAATTACAGCGGATAAACCAGCACCCAAACCCAGTAAACCTGCACCTTCCCAAGACTCACAAGAAGAAGCTGAAGAATCCGCTCCAGTAGCTGCTCCAGCTCCTGCCAATAAAGGATTCAACAAACCTAACTCGGCATGTAAGTTAAATAAAAAATCTTAAAATATACTTAATTCAAATGTTTATTAAAATAAATTATTTTGTTTTAATAGTAAACCGTCGTAAGTTGAACAAACCCTCAAAACCTGAACCAGTTGAAGATGCTGCCGAAGAAGAATCTGAACCAGAACAAAAAGAAGAAGCTAAACCCAAACGTCCTTTGGGTCGTTTAGCTTTAAGGAAACGCAACTAACTTAAATATTTTATATAAAACCTGTTCTTTTTTATTTTTTTTTTTAAAAAATCAATCTATTTTCAAAATCTGTTACTGTTGATTTTAATTTCTATAACTCTTTCTTTCTCTCTCTCTATCTATCTCTCTCTTTCTCGTTTTTTACAACTACTTCTTGTTTCTTTAAGCAGAATTTGCCAAAACTATAATCCGTTAGTCTCTATTTTGATTTGTTTGTAATGTTTCAATCAAAATATTTAAATACTGCCTTAATTATTATTTTTTTAATTTTTTAATTTTGTTTAATTTTATTTCATTATTGTCAATTTATAACTTTTAGGTTTTAGTTTAAGTTAAAACGCGTAGAAGGAATGTAAACATATGTATGATTTCTTTTTGTTTGTATTTTCACATTTTCCCAATATAATTTTCCTGCTCTTTATTGTGTGAATTTGAGTTTCTCTTTCTGTTCATGTGTGTTATAATATTATTTTTTATATTATACTATAAATATTTTATTTTGTATATATTTCTATTAAAATAAAAAAACAACAACAAATCGATATTATTTTTATTATTATTTTAAAAATTAAGACAAAACCGGCAAATTTGTCGTAATTAATTTTATTAATAAAATTAAATGAAATAAAAATAATTGGAAAATAAATGTGGGTGTTTAAAAACATATTTTTTTTTAAGAAATGGAAATGAAGGATTCTTAAGTCAGGGTAATGGAATACTAAATGCTTTATTTTGGATTTCCGAAGTCGCAAAATTGAATTTGAATTAAATATTCATGATGTCGGATCACAAATTTATTCCGAAGAGTTTTCAGTTCGACTATCAAATATATTTTATGTTTGGTATTAATCGTGTCGAAATTGAAATTAAAATTAAAACATTCTAGAATCCAGATACCATTTTGAGGTTAAATATTGGGAGTAAAACTTTAAAATGCGGGACTTACCCTAGATGGCGTATATTTTGAACGCGGTTTTTGTTTTTAATAACTTATATGGGCAATTCCACGAGAATGACTACCATGACTGAAAAAAACAAAAACCCTTGAATCTTTTTTTCAAGATGATTTGAATAGGAGAAAACACTAAAATGTTATTTTGTGAAAGTATTTAGAGCTTATTACAACATTTTAAGTGCAAAAATAATGGTTTAAAGTGACTATATATAATTTTTTAATTTAATTCGTATGTTTTAGGCTAAGATTGCGGGGAAAACTAAGCTCCCATTGTTTTTTTGCTATCATCAAATTGTTTATTGAAACCGAATATATATTTTCAATTTATTTTTTTAGTTTTATTGTTGTTTTGCTATGAGATATTAAATTTTATTTATTATAAAATCATTCAAAGATTATTTTTATTTAAATATGACGGATTGTAAAGGAAAAATATTTGGTTTAGTGGAAGAAATTAAAAGAAAGCATAATGCCTCTCACGATTCGCAAATTATCGCATATTTCTACATGTACCTCAAAATTACTTCCGTTTTATGTCACGTACGATATACCCTTATTTCGCTCTATATTTTGGACAACAATATTTCGAAAGGACTTATTATTTTTTTTTTAAATGTAGTACCCTCTGAATGGAACATAAACCCCAAATTATTTTTCAGATTCTCTTATTTGTGCAAAATCTATTCCACTCTATAGGCGTACAAATGTCACGAACGATAATGTGGAATTGCCCATATGTCATTTTGAAGGGTACATATCTGTAATGTATTCTTACTTAGTTATTGAACATTATAATGTAAACAACAACGTTTTTTTTTTTTTTTTGCTTCGAAAATGTCGACTTCTGTACCAACTAATCGTCATATGCGGAAAGTTATGCTTATTTCTTTAATTTGAAAAAAAGTGCCGCTGAAGCAAGCCGATTGCTCACCAAAGCTTATGGAGAATGTAATCCTTCGGTTTCAACTTGCGAGAGATGGTTTATTCGCTTCATAAGTGGTGCTTTTGACACGTAAGACAATTATCGTCCAGGCCAGCCAAAATAGTTTGAAGACCAATAATTGGAGGCATTACTCCATGAAGATTGTTGTCAAACTCAACAAGAGCTTGTAAAATCATTGGGAGCTACTCATGCAGCAATTTCAAAATGTTTCCCAGCTGCTGGATTCACCCAAAAGCAGGGAAATTGGGTACTAAAAACCAATAGAAATTATCCTTGAACGCTATAAAAGAAAATAATTACTTGCAAATGAAAAATGGATCCATTTCGATAACCCGAAGCGTAAGAGATCGTATGTGAAGCCAGGCCAACCAATCCAAGTATCCATGGCGCTAAGGTAATGCGCCATGTGGGAGCAAAAGCGTCATATCTATTATTAGCTGCTAAAATTTGGACAGACCATCACATGTAACCTGTACTGAACGCAACTGATTCGTTTGAAGCGAGCATTTGCTGAAAAATATTCAGAATATGCGGCCAGACATGAAATCGTAATACTTAATCATCACATCAATCGGCCACATGTTGCAATAAATGTTAAATAGTATTTAGAATGAAGTGGTTGGGAAGTTTTGCCTCACCCGCCTTATAGTCCAGACATTGCCCCGTCCGAATGCTATTTGTATCGATCGATGTAGAACGCTCTCTCTGGGATATGCTTCACTTTGGATCAGAGTATCCGAAATTGGCTTGATTCGTTCTTGGCCTCAAAAGATGAGCAGTTCTTTTGGGGCGATGAGCAGTGCATAGAGAAAATATGCATAGAGCGGAAACTCTCCTGTTAAAGACCTAACTCAGTTGTCAAAAACCTAAGTGGTGAGAAAGTATTAGTAAAAAAAAAACTATGTGAAAACAAAACCAACACTCGTATGTGTAACTTTTTTGAGTAAATTTTTTGTTTGAGTTTTTTTCTAGTTTCCGCTCTATGTATATTTTCTCTATGGTTTTTATACCCTTCACCATCGTGAGTAGGGTATATATAAGTTTGTTATTCCGTTTCTAATTTACACAATATAATTTTCCGACCCTATAAAGTATATATATTCTGGATCCTTATAGATAGCGGAGTCGATTTAGCCATGTCCGTCTGTCTGTCTGTCTGTTGAAATCAATTTTCTGAAGACCTTCGGGATCCAAATCTTCAATAATACTGTCAGACATGCTTTCGAGAAGTTTCCTATTTAAAATCAACAAAATCCGTCCATAAATAACTGAGATATGAGCAAAAATACGAGACAACCTCTATTTTTGGCCTATTTTTGATCTATATCTCGATTACTAAGTCATAAATATAGACAATATGGATATATAATGATAGATATTTCCAAGTTCATTGCAACGATGTATATAAGGCTATAGTAAGTTGGACCTACAATGGGTCAAAATCGGGAAAAATATTTTTTAACCCGAATTTTTTTTCACAAAAAACATTTTTTTCACTAATAAATTGAAAACAATTTTTAAATTAATTTTTTTTTTTTTTAAAAACAATTTCGAAAAAAAAAAATTTAAAAAATTTAAAAAAATAATTTTTTTTTAATTTTATTTTAAGTTATAATTTGGTGAAGGGTATATAAGATTCGACACAGCCGAATATAGCTCTCTTTCTTGTTTTTACTAATATCATCTCACCACTTAGGTTTTCTCACTACTGAGTTAGGTCTTTGACAGGAGAGTTTCTGCTCTATGTCTATTCTCTATCTGTTTGAAAACTGAGTTAGGTCTTTAACAGGAGAGTTTCCGCTCTATGTTTATTTCTTTATGGCTTTGAACGCCACACAAAATGAAAGCAATTTCAAATAATATTCATATTATATTGTTTATAGGGCATATTTCAATAATTTTCAATTTAGTTTTCAAACACAATAAAATATGTCCGCAGAAGATATACAATTATCTATTGGCAAACGCGTGGAATACTCAGAGTTGGATTTTCATGAAATTAACGAAAAACTAAGTAAGTATTACAAAATAATCTAAAAATATAATTCAGTTATCCACTAATTCTCATTTAGAAAGCGAAATACCCTTGGAACTTGAGTATCAAATTAATAATGTATTATCACTGACAAAGGAAGCCATTGAGAAATTAAAAATTTCTTTAATTTTACCAAAAATATTGGAAAATCCCAATTTGTTAAAGCAATACTTAAGCAATACAAGATATAACCATTGTCTGAAATTAGCACAGGAGTATAGAAATAAAAAAGTAAGTAACATTTTCTGCATTTAAAAAATCTACAATGTTATTGTTGTTTCAGAAAAATGAAACATTGCAGGAAGCCAATCAAAGTGATTATAATCTATTGCAAATCATTGATTATTTCCAAGAAAATTATAAAATTCTTGATGTTTTGCCCAACTGGTTAGATGATATTGACAATACGGAGAAGTCTTTGTTAACAGCATTTGAGGATGTTTACCAAGTGGCCCAAGAAAGATTTCATAGGCCTGCCATGGCCGATTTGGCCAAAGAGAAGCGTTTGCATGAGGTTTATTTAGCTAACGAAGAAGTTAAAAATAATATAAAAGGTATGCTATCTTATATTTAAAATAATAATTTATTTAATAAGTGTTAAACTTGATTTCAGAAATCACACGCAAAATACAAAACAAAAAGTTAAATCGTCTTTGGAAAGCTGCCGCCAAAACTGGTGTAATTAAACATTTGGAAGATGAACTGGCATTTCATCAATATGACAATAATATGTTTGTTCAACAGCAAATGTAAGACCACTAGCAAAAAATGTTTCTAATAGAAAAACAAAATAATTTAAAAAAAAAATAAAAATTTAGTTCGAATAGCCATCGGGAAATTCAAAATATCAATAATACTTCCACAATCAAACAACAAGAACTTGAAGAAGAATTGGAAAAAGCCCGTTTAAGTTACGAAAAAAAATTAAAGGAGGATTTAATACAAGAAAGAAATGTCAGAGATGAAAGGTAAGAGTTTGCAAGAACAAAAACATACATAATTTTTAATTGCTGCTCGTCTTGCAGAAATAAATTACAGCTGCAATTACAGGCCTTGATCGCCAAATACGATCAGACTATTTACGATAAATACAAAGAAGAAATCTTCCTCCAAGAGGAGTATGAAAAGCAAAAGCAAGAATTTGATATTTTTCTTATAGAATATAAGCGGGAAGATGCCATCTACGAAGAATTGGTGCGTAAAAGAGAACGAGAATATAAACGTTTGCATGACGCTAAAATTTTGTTGTTCACTCATACTCGTGCTGCCAGAAAGATACAACGTTGGTGGAAAAAGTATTGGCGTGCCCACAAACAAATGCTGAAACAAAAGGCTAAAGCGGGTAAAGGTAGAGACAAAGGAAAGCCACCAGGCAAAGGCGATAACAAGGAAGCCAGAAATAAATCTATTGGCAAAGGAAAGAAAAAATAAAATAAAAATGCTTTAATACATTGTAATATTTACAAACTTCACAAAATATATACTTTTTTTAATATTTTTTATAAAAACTTCTTTCCCATTTAAAATAATTTAATAAATGTTATAAACTCATTAATAAGTTAAGAAATAGTTATTTTAACTGATTTATATTTAACAGTTTTTGAATGTTTGATTAGTACTAAAATTATTTATTTAGTATAGACACAAACCCCAATATTTGTAGACTTTCTAAGAAATGTTGTTCTTTTTAGTCTGGCCACTATTCATACTAAAAAAATAAACAATATAAAAATCGATTATCGGTGCGTGTCTGAGATTGTTGACAATTGTCAAAATAAATAGTTCCTGCTCCATTTCCTCTTTTTATACCCTACACCACCATAGTGGGGAGGGTATATTGGATTTGTGCAGATGGTTTTAACGCCCAAATATATTAAAGTATACCGATCGACTCAGAATCACTTTCTGAGTCGATTAAATAATGTCCGTCCGCCCCTCTGGTTGGGTGGCTGGCTAGCTGGCTGTCCATGTAAACCTTGTGCGCAGAGTATTTGAAGATATTTCGATAAAATTTGGTACAAATTATTTTTTCTACCCAAGGACCAAGCCTATTCAAACTGGCTGAAATTGGTTCATTATTTCACCTAGCCCCCATACAAATGTCCTACCGAAATTAGACTTTATCGGTCATAAATGTTTAATTTATATATGTATCTACACAAGATTTTCTCTAAATAAGTTTTATATACACAGAATTCATGTCACCAAATTTTATGATGATCGGTCCATAATTAGTCATAGCTCCCATATAAGGCCTGCTTCCGATAATCACTTTAACGATCATAAATCTCCTAAAAATGTTGGTATACACATAAAATGCAATATAAATAACTTTCATATAGACATTAATCACACTACCTAATTTCATGGTGATCGGTCCATAATTTGTCATAGCTCCCATATAAGGCCCACTTCCGAAAATCGCTCACGAATATAAATTATTGAAATTTTGAAATAAAAATGTTTTTGCTCATTTGCTTAGTGTAGGGTATTATATGGTCGGGCTTGACCGACCATACTTTCTTACTTGTTTTTTTTTTCAATCTGTAATTTTAAAATTGATTAAATTTAATAAATTAATAATAAATAAGTAAGAGAGCTATATTCGACCGAATCTTATATTCCCTTCACCAAATTATACCTTAAAATAAAATTAAAAAAATTTTTTTTTTTTAATTTTTTTTTAAGTTTTTTTTTTAAATTTATTAGTGAAAAATATTTATGACAAAAGAATGTTTTTTGTGAAAAAAAAAATTCGGGTTAAAAAATATTTTCCCGATTTTGACCCATTGTACGTCCAACTTTGTATAGCCTTATATACATCGTTGCGATGGACTTTGAAATATCTATCATTAGATGTCCATATTGTCTATATTTATGACTTAGTAATCGAGATATAGATAACAAAATAGGCCAAAAATAGAGGTTGTCTCGGATTTTTGCTCATATCTCCGTTATTTATGGACGGATTTTGCTGATTTTAAATAGTAAACTTCTCGAAAGTATGTCTGACAGAAATATTGAGGATTTGGATCCCAAAGATATCTGGGGTCTTCAGAAAATTGATTTCAACAGACAGACAGACGGACAGACAGACACGAAGGTGAAGGGTATAAAAGGGTTTCTAAAACAAGCTTTTATTTAAATGTTCTAAAAAGAAGAAAATATTTTTTTTTAATCTACTTATCATCACAGTATTGCCAACATTAACATTAAAGGTGATGACAGCTATAGAAGTAGAACATTCTAGTTTTGTCCATTAGATAATTTATGAAACTTCCAGAAGGTGTGTATTAAAAGAGAGTGACTATTTAAATTGTTGTGTAAATTTATATAAATAAAGAGTTGTCACAAATTTTAAACTACTGATCGCTTTGATTTGCAATTGAAATAATACGGATTATTTAAAATAAGTAAACCACCATTTTTAAAAGGTGAAAACGTAACAACATAAAAGCTTGTTGCGACAATTTTTTAATCGTGTAAATTGTATAATGTAATAAATAGTTTGAGTTATTATTTTTAAAATAGTTTTCTATTATTATTTTCCCTCCAAATGTTGTTCATTATGAATAAGAACATGTTGAATTTTTACTTTTTTTACGAATTTTGTTTAATAAATTACATTACAATTGCTACATTTAATGATTTAGTTCAAACATTTTGTATCTCATTTTGTCATCTGATAGTGTTTTCACACCAAAAGTTAAAACCTTCATAAATCTGGTTTTAACATTTATTGAACAAACTCTATTTTTTCCTTCCACATTTCAATAAAAAATTTTCGTTATTTATGTTCTGTTCAAAAGCTGCGTTCATTATTTAAATTTTTTAACATTTACATTTTGTCAACGGCTTTCTTCGTTTTTAAATTTGTTTTGTTTTCTTTTATCAGCTGTTTAAACATTTTTATGTTGGTAGCTCTGAATTTAGTACATAGAAAACAAGGTTGTATTTCATAAAACCTACCTAAAACCAATTCAAAAAAGGTTTTAAGATGGTTTTAACATAATAATTTTGTATGGTAAAACCAGGTCTTAATAACGGTTTTAATGATAAAACCAACCTTTGCATTAAAACCACTCAGTGTGAAAACACTACTATAGTGTATTTACACCTAAAATTAAAACCAGATTTTAACGTTAAAACCATAATTAGCTGATTTTGCGTTCACCCCATAAGTTTTCATAAAAAATTTGATAAAACCTTTTCCTTGTGTTCTGTTCAAAAGCTAATTCTTCTCTTGTATTTTTTTATTGTTGCTGTTGCGTTCATTATTTAATTTTTTTAAGTTTTACTCTTTGTCAACGGCTTTCTTCGTTTCTATATCTGTTTTGTTTTCTTTTATCAGCTGTTTTCAACATTTTCATGTTGGTAGCTCTGAATTTAGTACATAGAAAACAAAGTTGTATTTCATAAAACCCAATTCAAAAAAGGTTTTAAGATGGTTTTATCATAATTATTTTGTATGGTAAAACCAGGTTTTAATAATGGTTTTAACGATAAAACCAACTTTTGCATTAAAATCACTCAGTGTGAAAAAAATTTGCATGGAAAATTTCAAAAACATAAAAATATAAATAAAAAATTGAAATAATTTTATTCAGCTTTTTAGATTTTATTTGAAAGAAAAAAACACATACCATTTAAGAAATTATTTATAAATGTTATAAATTAATCTTAGCCCAAATTTTTATAAAACATTTAATTCATTCAATTCGTTACAGTAACGAAAGACATTTTGTTTTCGACTTTATTAAAAGAATTTTATAAATTTCAAATAAAATTCTTTGAACATTGGAAATTTTGACATAAAAGATATATGAAAAAAAAAAAACAAGTATGAGAGCTATATTCGGCTGTGCCGAATCTTATATACCATTCACCAAATTATACTTAAAATTAAATTTTAAAAAAAATTTTTTTTCCAAGTTGATTTTTAAAAGTTTTTTCCAAAATTTAAAAAAATTTTTTGTAATTAAAAATTTTTTTTTTTTTTAATTTATGACAAAAAAATTTTTTTGTGAAAAAAATTCGGGTTAAAAAATATTTTTCCCGATTTTGACCCATTGTAGGTCCAACTTACTATGGCCTAATATACATCGTTGCAATGGACTTAGAAATATCTATCATTAGATATCCATATTGTCTATATTTATGACTTAGTAATCGAGATATAGATCAAAAATAGTGGTTGTCTCGGATTTTTGCTCATATCTCCGTTATTTATGGAAGGATTTTGCTGATTTTAAATAGGAAACTTTTCGAAAGCATGTCTGACAGAATTATTGAAGATTTGTATCCCTAAGATATCTGGGGTCTTCAGAAAATTGATTTCAACAGACAGACATGGCTTAATCGACTCCGCTATCTATAAGGATCCAGAATATATATACTTTATGGGGTCGAAAAATTAAACGTCGGTTAGAAATTCGCCAATTTTATAAATTTTTATAATTTTGAATTTTACCATTCACCATGAGTGACAAGGGTATATATAAGTTTGACATTCTGTTTGTAATTTCTAATTTTTCATTTGCAACCCCACAAAGTATATATATTCTGGATCTGTATATATAGCGGAATCGATATAGCAATGACCGTTTGTATGTTGAAATCAACTTTCCGTAACCCCCATTAACACGAAGTCTGCTTATGTATTAACTAATAGTTTATACTTACAGTTTTCATGCAAAACTAATTTTAACGGGAAGTATAACTATTCCAATTACATTTAAAAAAAATCCCTCAAATCTAGAAGAAAATCCCCCAAACTGGCAACACTGCCAGTTTCGTATGCACGAATCTATGTGAGCGTGGATAGATCGTTTGTCTGTAAAAATTCAAATTTTGTTATCAATTTGATATAAAGTTTTCATTTATAGTTCTTTGCAATACAATCGGCCAGTTTAATTTTGTCGCTTCCAGTGTGAAGAACAAACATTTATTTCGTTTTATTTAAACTAGTGCCGTGTATTTTGTAAATAAAAAAAGTGTTTGAACAAAATTTATTAATAATTTATTAAGAAAATAAAGATATATACACATATTTCTTTAATAAATAAAAGGTTGGTGGTTTGAGCAGTTGTATGGGTGATTTGAATTATTAAATTTCACTTGTATATTTACATATATACTTTATTATATGTATTTATTTATTTATTTATTTATTTATTTATTTATGAAAATCAGATGTTTTTAAGTTCTAATAAATATTTTTGTTTATGCTAAACAAAAGATTATTAAATTTTTGTTACGTATTTTAGATTTGCGAAATGTTTTGTTTTTCTTTTATTTTAATACATATATGTATAAGTAAAAAGTAGTAAACATAATTTATTACTGATAATTTTCAGTCATTATTTTCATTTTTATTAATTCAATTATTCAATTCATATTAAGGTCAATCATTCAAATATGTTTCTATTAAAGAGACAAAATAAATAAAACAAATTTAAATGGATAGATGGAAAAATACGTTTTACAATTATTCATTTACATACAACAAAGTAAATACTCTTGTTTGTGTAGTTACATTAACAGACCCCCGCCCCTATATACTCTAATATTCAGATTGTATTTGATAATTTCAACTACTTAATAAGGCACTTGGATTTCATTTTTCTAAACATATTTTAATAAGAAGAAAAAAAATTAAATAAACTATTTAAAAATATGTATATATTATTGCAAAATTACTAGAATAACTCATTTTTTATTTTATTTGCTAAAGATTGCAGTAAATCGAGGTATAGTTGTTTCAATATTTCATTCATAGTTTTATGATTATAACATTTTTAATTTAATTTTTTTTTATTCTAGTTAATTTTTTGCTAAAACTAGGGTTTATGACCGACCACTTTAAAATGATCCATATATTTCTAAACAACAAATATTAGTTAAACTGATAGTGCCCACTTCTGAATTTAGAATGATAACAACGCTTTATGACAGTTTTCGAAAAGTTTAAACAAATTAGAATCTAAATTAATTCATAAAAAAAAACGTACACGTATCGAAATACATGTATTTTGTTTGTGCAAAGATTAATTAAAAAAAAAAAAAAGAAACAATTGTTTTTATGGGTATAAACATAAACAATAATCTGCATATTAATAGCCTACCCTACAGCCTGCAAAATAAACAAGAGAGTTTTTTGGTTACAAAACGATTGGCGATGACATACATATGTATTCGATTGTACCGAATCTGAAATAACCTTCACCTAAGTTTACTTTCAAAGAAAAATTAAAACTTTATTTTTGTTTTGATCGAAAAAATTTTTTAAATGATAAATCGGTTTTAAGTTTTTAATTTTCCTAATTTTTTTATTTGAAATTTGTTGAATTCTTGAAACAAAAAGTAGGAGTGCTATATTCGGCTGTGCCGAATCTTATATACCCTTCACCCAAGTATACTTTAATAGAAATATTGAAAACTATTTTTCATGCAAAGAAAATTTGGTGAAAAACAAACATCATTGAAAAACTTTTAATGAAAATAAATTGTTTAAGTGAAATATGTCAACTAATCTAGGTAGTCGTGTTTTTTTCTTATATCTCAGTCATTTGTGAGCCGATTTTCTCGATTTTAAATAGTAACTAAATCCTATATATTAATGTATCAATCATGTTTGTAAGTTATTTTGGGGCCTCGGAAAGTTTATTGAAACAAACAGATGGACACGGCTATATCGAGTCCGATTTCTACTACGACACAGAATATACATAAGGACTGAGATTGAAACATTTTTAACATACATATATGTTAATAAAAATTAAACCACTAAACCAACAGTTTTTAATCTTTTTTTATTTGATTGAAATTATTGTTACAATTTACAAAACAAAAATATTTTTATAGTTCTAATCACTAATGATGAAATTTTGAACCTTTTTCGAAAACCTTTCCATTATAGTTTTTATAATGCTTTATGTCACTTTGCTCGAACAGGTTGTCCATCTCCGTTTAAAATCTACCACACTTTTATACACCTTTTTTGTTCTCTTCAATTCTCTTTTAACAAGAGCCCAGTATCTCCCCACTGCACTCAGCTCCAGGCAGTTCGGGGGAATTGCCTATCTTGGTACAAATACCACATTATTGTTCTTGTACCACTCAAGACCTTTCTTACCATAGTGGCAGATGCCAAATCAGGCCAAAAATAAGTGGACACATTAAGAAGTCTTATGAATGGAAACATCCTTTTTTGTAAACATTCCTTGATATAAATTTCGGTATTTATAGAGCCCTTTGTAACAAATGTTTGGCTTTTTTGCCGCAACTGCATATTGCTTGCCATACCAAGAACTTTCTGGGAAATTTTGTCTGCTATTGGTTCCTAAACTTTTCTTCAACACTCCCTTGAGCATCTGCAACATAAAAAAATTGAGCCAGAAACTGCGAAAAATTTTCCATACGTATGCTGCAGGTATATTTTTTGTATACAATTTGAATTAAATTTCCGGGCTCCGACTTTGGCCTCTAAATTTTTAGCAGAGTTCCTGTCAGGAACTTTTTGAGCCTTGTATGCTTTTAGACCTTCATTGGCTTTAACTTTTCGTACCAAATAGTCCGAGTACTGACCTAACCGGGCTGTTTTCCTACCGGATGTGTTGGGAACTCTTTTGAAAATGCTTTCTATTTTTTTGGCTTTAGAAACATCATGTGGACCATTCCTTCTACCTGAACCAGGTTTTCCATCAACGGACAAGTTCTCCCAATACTGTTTAATAACATTGGAAACAGTTTGACGGCAGACCTTTGAATGCTTGGCCAACTTTTTGTAGGACCAAATTGGGTTTTGTTGAAAATATATTTTTTACGTGAAAATAGCATTTTTATTTATAAAAAAATTCATGAAAAACGGCAGAAATTGTTCCGGTTTATTACTTATTCGCAAAGCCACATGTAATAGGAATAAAATAATATATCGATCATAAAAATCGATGGATTCGTCTCGAATTTATTCACAATTAAGTAAATTCGTTCATTTTTTCATGAGTTTTTCAAAACAACAAAAATTGCTATTTTCACATAAAAAATATATTTTTTCCTTCAATTTGTTATTTAAGGTTATGTAAATCACAAATTCTCTAAGTTTATTTTAATAACATCGGACTAACCCTTAATTATGTGGAGAACGTCTGACAAAATTTATAATTTTACTTAAAAATTAAAAAAAAAAAAAAACAAATCTATCCATAGAATTGAAAAATTTTACCATTTTTGTACTTAGCCACGATGCATCAAATCTATATAGTGGTTAGTCAAGCCTTTTATTTGCTGTTGACCTGTGTAATTAATGTAAAATTATCGTTCTAATGAGTTATAAAATACAAAAATTGGTTAAAAAATTGTAAAGCTATTAGTTTATTCAATTAATCGGGTTCCTAATTTAATCGGTTAATCGAGCAAATAATTAATCGGGGTTTAGATTTAATCGGTTAAATTTAAATTATTCGATTAACAGATTTTTCTTTAGTTTTATTAAAACTTGACTTAGAAAAAACTCCCTCATTGATTGTAGATGTTGGAGAAATCGAAAGTAAGGCATGAGAAAGACTATCCAATTTCTCAGTTCTTTATTCAGTTTTTTAAGCATATAAAATCCTCCATTTTTTTAATACTTTTAATAGTTTCGCTGAGTTCTAATAAGAGACTCGTTTCAGTAATGTCTTCAGTTCATAATGGAATATTCTAGAAAGTTTCAGTTTATACTTCAAAAACCTATAGCTAGCAGGGAATGTTAATGAGTTAAGAAATAAAATATGTGTGTTTGAACCGTATTTCTATATAAAGTACAAAAAAAAGAAGAGTCGGTTAATCGACACAAATTAATCGGTTTATTTGTTATTTGAAAATCGGCAATTTTAAATTATTCGAACAGTTAACCGACTAAAATTAATCGGTTAACCGATTAACGGTTAATCGATTGAATACCCGAATAGCTATTGAAAATTCTGCAGGCCATCAGAAGTGTAAAAAGTAATTTATTTGATTATTTTGATAAATATTCAAATAAAAAATATTTCCAAAGATCGAATGCCGATCTTTCAATACAAATATTCTAGAAAGTATATATGATACAAGGTCCGTAAGTTATCAGGGGCCTCCTGAAAGTTGATTTCAACTTAGAATATGAAATAATAATTTTTAAATCTGAATTCTGACTTGAAATTTTCTAAATCAATAACAATGCAATTGTTATTGCCTTAGTTTTAATTTTTTTTTAATTATAGTGCTCACAAAAGTCGACTTCATACATAACCTTGACTGATCAGCAAAACCCTACCCCAAACTATTTTAAACAAATTAGAATGAATTGACATTTTTTAAATTCGTTCGACTGGCTATTGGCCAAAAAAAAAAAAAAGAAATCAAAATCATAAAGAATTTATATAAACAATGGACACACGACCCCATACATATTATAAAATCATAAAAAATACCAAATTGCTCGTGCGACTGACTATACGACCAACCAGCCATTTCGACACCAACAGGTTTCGTAAAATTGTTGCTATAAACTTGAAAAATGTACATAAATAAATACCAAAAAGGCCGGTAAAACATATGAGTTCCTATACATGTTAAATTTGATAAATATTTTTATAAAAAAAAACTTAAAATTTTTGGTTAGTTTTAAACAAACAAATATTTATTTTAAATGCGCAATTCAGTACTAAATAAAACTATGTCAGATTTTGTTTAACCGCGTAATAAGTAAGTAGTAATCAAGTATTAACAATTTATTTTGTTTACTTTTTTAGTTCTGAAATAAACAAAGGAAGTTAGTTTAACAATATGAGTCCACCAGCATTATTAAGCAAAGATTTGCCAGACATAGAGGTAAGTACAAATGACATACAATTGAAACTGAAATTAGTTAATAAAACATGAAAACAATTATTTTTCTTAGAATCTTTTAAGTTTAAATCCACGAGTGAAAACTAAATGTACCGTGGTGCCAACTACTGAAACCAAAGTAAATAAGAAACATTGGAAACGTAATACAGATCGCAGTTGTGCTGTAAGTATAATAGATCTAATTTGAGCAAAAACTAAATTGTAAATAAAAATTTGTTTAAAAAAAATTCCAGTCCGGTCCTAAACTCAACAACGACTTTGAGGACATTAAGCACACAACTCTCTCGGAAAGAGCTGCCCTTAAAGAAGCAGCCAGATGTCTGAAATGTGCAGATGCTCCCTGTCAAAAGTCCTGTCCAACTCAACTGGATATTAAGAGTTTTATTACAAGCATTTCCAACAAAAACTACTATGGTGCCGCCAAAGCAATCTTTTCCGATAATCCATTGGGTCTGACCTGTGGCATGGTGTGTCCTACTAGTGATTTGTGTGTAGGCGGTTGCAATCTTCAGGCTTCCGAAGAGGGACCCATTAACATTGGCGGTTTGCAGCAATATGCCACCGAAGTCTTTAAGCAAATGGGTGTTAGGCAAATTGTGCCACCTGGCATAAAGGCTCCCAAGCAATTGGAAAAGAAAATAGCCTTGTTGGGTGGTGGCCCAGCTTCTTTGTCCTGTGCCACATTTTTGGGACGTTTAGGTTATAAGAATATAACCATTTATGAAAAGCGTACTTATTTGGGTGGTTTGAGTTCTTCCGAAATTCCCCAGTATAGATTGCCAGTAGATGTGGTCAATTTTGAAATACAACTTGTTAAAGATTTGGGTGTCAAGATTGAAACAAATAGAGCTCTTTCAACTAAGGATTTGACTGTTAAGGTAAATCATAATAACTAAATTAACAACAAATGAAATATTTATTTAACTATTTTATTTATAATTTGTAGCATCTTCTTTCTACCGATCATGTGGTCTATTTGGGCATTGGTTTACCAGAACCTAAAGTAAATCCCATCTTCAAAGACTTAGATGAATCTATGGGTTTCTATACCTCCAAGAGTTTTCTTCCTAAAGTAGCTAACGGCTCCAAGCCTGGACTTTGTGCTTGCAAGGCTAACCAAGCTTTACCTCAACTGTTTGGCAATGTTATTGTCTTGGGCGCTGGTGACACAGCTTTCGATTGTGCCACTTCTGCTCTGAGATGTGGTGCAAAACGTGTGTTTGTGGTGTTCCGCAAAGGATCCTCTGGAATACGTGCCGTACCCGAAGAAGTTGAACTGGCTAGAGAAGAGAAATGTGAATTTCTACCTTATCTCTCGCCACGCAAGGTATTGGTGAAGGATAATAAGATTACCGGCATGGAATTCTGTCGTACCGAACAGGATGAAAATGATCAATGGCTAGAAGATGAAGAACAGATTACTAAATTGAAGGCCAACTTTGTTATATCGGCTTTTGGCTCTGGTCTCTATGACTCGGAGGTAATAGAAGCCATGGCACCTGTAGAGTTGGACAGGTGGAATATGCCCAAACTTAATTCCAAGACTTTGCAAACTTCTGTACCTCAAGTATTTTGTGGTGGAGATTTGGCTGGCTCCGCTGACACTACTGTGGAATCGGTAAATGATGGTAAAATTGCAGCCTGGAGTATTCATTGTCATTTGGAAGGTTTACCTTTGGACACACCCGCTGAGTTGCCTCTATTCCACACTGATATTGATAATGTTGATATTTCGGTGGAGATGTGTGGCATTAAGTTTGAAAATCCCTTTGGTTTGGCCTCAGCTCCACCCACTACAAGTGCTGCCATGATAAGAAGAGCTTTCGAACAAGGCTGGGGTTTCGTGGTCACAAAAACTTTTGGTCTAGACAAGGATTTGGTAACAAATGTATCACCTCGTATTGTCAGAGGTACTACATCTGGTTATAACTATGGTCCTCAGCAAGGATCCTTCTTAAACATCGAACTGATCTCCGAAAAGAAGCCAGAATATTGGTTCCGTGCCATCGCGGAGTTAAAGAGAGATTTCCCCACCAAAATTGTAATTGCCAGTATAATGTGTCAATATAATGAAGACGATTGGACAGAAATGGCAACCAAAGCCGAAGCTTGTGGTTCAGATGCTTTGGAATTGAATTTATCTTGTCCCCATGGTATGGGTGAATCTGGCATGGGTTTGGCCTGTGGCCAAGACCCGGTTTTAGTAGAAAACATATCCAAATGGGTGCGTAAAGCTGTGAAAATTCCTTTCTTTGTCAAACTGACCCCAAATATTACTGATATTGTGGGTATTGCTTTGGCCGCCAAAAAAGGCAATGCAGATGGTGTATCCGCTATTAATACCGTACAAGGTTTGATGAGCCTTAAGGCTGATGCCAGTCCTTGGCCAGCTATTGGTGCTGAGAAGAAAACCACTTATGGTGGTGTATCTGGCAATGCCACACGACCCATGGCCTTAAGAGCTATTTCATCCATTGCCAACAAGTTGCCTGGTTTCCCCATCTTGGGCATTGGTGGCATTGATTCGGGTGAAGTAGCTTTGCAATTTTTACAAGCTGGTGCTACGGTTTTACAGGTTTGCTCTTCGGTGCAAAATCAAGATTTCACTTTAATCGAGGATTATTGTACAAGTCTGAAAGCTTTGCTTTATCTTAAAGCAAATTCTCCACCACATAACGCTGCCTTCTGGGATGGGCAGTCCCCACCAACACCTAAACATCAAAAGGGCAAACCCGTAATGCATTTAACTGGTGAAGGCAATAAGGTAGGATTTATTAAATTGTAGTTACAACACCAGGTCTTAATAATTGTATGTAATTTAATTTCATAGCCTTTAGGTTTCTTTGGCCCATACTTGAAAGAAAGAGAAGAAAAACTTGCAAAATTGCGTGAAGAAAAGGGACCTATTTGGAAGATAGATGGTAGTGATGATACCGATATGAAGCCTCAAACTAATGGTGCCCACGTACCACAAGCAGCTCCTAAAGTTAAGGATATAATTGGACGTGCATTGCCTCATATTGGTACATATAAGAATTTGGATAATAAACAACAAAAAGTTGCCTTGATTGATGATGTAAGTTGCTCCCTTAAATTTACGACGAATATTAGTTTGACCTTTTTGTTAATATTTTTAGGATTTGTGCATCAATTGTGGCAAGTGTTATATGACTTGTGCCGATTCCGGTTATCAAGCTATTGAATTTGATCCAGTTACACATATACCACATATAAACGATGACTGTACCGGTTGTACTCTCTGTGTATCCGTATGTCCCATTATCGATTGTATCACCATGGTACCAAAAACCATACCACATGTTGTCAAGCGTGGTCTAGGAGAAGAGAAACATTTCTATACTCATGCTCTGAGTCCTGTGCAATAAAATAATTCTGTGCAGATTTTAAGAAAACAAAAAATTAAATGTATATTAGTAGTCAATAAAAATATATGTTTATATAATTAATTAAAAAATATATGATGAATTTAGAATAACAAATTAATGATGTACATAATTCATAGATAATTTTAATAAAATTTTTTAATTCTATTAAATTTCAACAAATATATTTCAATAATATATAATTTTAAGAGTACGTCTACAAAAAATTAAAATGGTTAAAAACCGGTTTTAGTGAAATAATATTCACTTATATACTTACCTTAAATTAAACCATTTGTCTAATGATTTTGAGCTATTTTACACTGTTTTCTAATCACATCTGTGTCTCTAGAATTTAACATTTGTATAGCTTTCACCGTGATTGGTAATAGTATATATAAATTTATCTTTCCGTTCACCAAGCTGAATACTCCCATGTTAAAATTATCACTCTTACTTGTTTTAAATGATTTTTTTAATAATAACTCAGCCATATATTGATCGAGTATCAATAGCAAAATTCTGGACTATATATTGGTTATATTTTCGCAGATTAAAGTCAATTTTATTGCGGAATTTCGGTTTTATTATCTTTTTCAATAAGCTGAACCATTTTAGAGTTACGCGAATATATGTGGTGCAGCTTCGTCATTCTCGTAATAACGGTATATCTCGAAAACAAGAGCTAACCTAAAAAAACGATTAGCACCACTCAATTCAGCGTACTCGAATTAGTTTAACCAGCCGGATGCCCCGCTTGACAGATAAAACTGTCAATCTCGAGCACAGTGTAATCAGTTAATCTAAAAATAAATCTAAACTAATGTTAATCCACTTTGATGTTTTTGGGTTCTAGTTAAAACTTCGTAGTATTGCCATACACAACTTCAGAAAATTTCAGATTTTGTTATCAAAAGAGTAATTTACGAATAAGAAAAAGAAACTAGCAAATTAAACGCGCGTCGTTACAAAAAACTAGAGATAATAAAGTGCTGCCAGATCTGCCAGATACTTCTTTATACTCCGGCCACTTTCCGGATGACATCGAACATGAGTACACACCAGAGATGTACATGAGTTTATTCGCATTTTTTCTATATGAATGAAATCACTGCATTTGTTGTGTTTTCAATCATCAACGTGTGCTAATTATATTGCTTGCAGTGCTTGCGGTCTCACAATTGATTGCCATTTTCTCAATCATTTTTTAAATGCCGTTAGCAATAACAACTCAAAAATGATTACTGTGTTTTGATTTGTATGCAAAGTATTCAAATGATTCACAAAAGCTCGATGATAAGTTGAATGCATAATATAAAATCAGTGCATTAATTTGTTTTAAATAACTGGTTCAAGAACTAAATTTCGTCTTATTTTAATACAATAGACTCTGAAATATTAAAAAATATTGAAAATGGTGTTTTCCGTATTGTTAAAAATATAAATATGCAAGAAAAATCCTTCTAAATACAGTCTTAAATTAATTCGAACATACTCTTATAGGAAAGTGTATATTAACTCAAAAAGCTCTTATATTCATAACACTCATATTGATTCGCTGCTTTTGTGAATGGTAAGAGTTTACAGAATATGCAAGCAATTACATGCATTTTGTAACAAAACACTTGCTGCGTTGAATCATGCAATGACAGTTTTCGTTTAGTTTATGTAGTGATAACTCAATATTTATTTTTGCAAAATAAAAAATATGTCATTTGAATGGTATTCATGCACATCTTAGGTACACACACACACCGTATATTTCTAGGTACTAATTGGCTCATGACCTCCCAAATATAGCTCGTAAAAACTTAATATAAACAAGTAAGAGAGCTATATTCGGCTCTGCCAAATAATATATACCCTTCACCAAATTATACTTTAAAATAAAATTTAAAAAATTTTTTTTTTTAATTTTTTTCCAAATTGCTTTTAAAAAG
The DNA here is from genome assembly GCA_942486065.2 of Calliphora vomitoria. Taxonomy (NCBI): domain Eukaryota; kingdom Metazoa; phylum Arthropoda; class Insecta; order Diptera; family Calliphoridae; genus Calliphora; species Calliphora vomitoria. The sequence continues at coordinate 5,152,890 of OW818032.2, forward strand.
TTTTTTCCAATTTTTTTTAATTTAAAAAAAAAAAAATTTAAATTTATTAGTGAAACAAATTTATGACAAAAAAGAGTTTTTTGTGAAAAAAAATTCGGGTTAAAAAATATTTTTCCCGATTTTGACCCATAGGTCCAACTTACTATAGCCTTATATACATCATTGCAATGTACTTTGAAATATCTATCATTAGATATCCATATTGTGTATATTTATGATTTAGTAATCGAGATATAGATCAAAAATAGGCCAAAAATAGTAGGTTGTCTCGGATTTTTGCTCATATCGCCGTTATGTATGGACGGATTTTGCTGATTTCAATAGGAAACTTCTCGAAAGCATGTCTGAAAGAATTATTGAAGATTAGTATCCCGAAGATATCTGGGGTCTTCGACTCCGCTATCTGTAAGAATCCAGAATATATATACTTTATAGGGTCTGAAAATCCTTCTCACGAAGGTGAAGGGTATAAAAAATAGGTTTGCTGATGTCAGCCGCAACGCTATTCAAAAATGTCGATGTTACCATATGTTAAATTTATGCAATATATTTTAGTTAAATATTTTAGGTGATTGTCTTTGCTAAGCAGTAAGCAGAGATTTGTACCAAAGTACGATTAGAAATACTTATAATAGACCCAAATATATACTCGGAAAATTTTAATATTTTAAATAAAAACAAAAATAAATCAAAATAATTTTTATATAATTTTATTTAAATTGTCTAAAAAGAAGACAATGAACTTTAAATCAAATCAAACTCTTAGCCATAGAGAATTATATATAATTTTGTCAAACTAAATAACACAAATCCTTTGTCTGATACAACAACAAAATACATTGACTAAAATGTATTTTGTTGTTGCCAGAAATAGGTTTTTGACAACAGACTTAGGTTTTTGACAATTGCGTCTCGTCTCTATGTTACCCTATGCTCTTAGCATTAACTTTTGGTGTTAATATTGAATATTTTTACTGAAATATGTCACATTATCTTTGCTACCACAAATTTTATTTTGCTGTAATTATACTCTTCACCTTCGTGAGAAGGGTATATATAAATGTGTCATTCCGTTTGTAATTTCCACAATATAATTTTCCGACCCTACAAAGTATATATATTCTGAATCCTTATAGATAGCGGAGTCGATTTAGCCATGTCCGTCTGTCTGTCTGTTGAAATCAATTTTCTGAAGACCCCAGATATATTCGGGATCCAAATCTTCAATAATTCTGTCAGACATGCCTTCGAGAAGTTTCCTATTTAAAATCATCAAAATCCGTCCATAAATAACGGAGATATGAGCAAAAATCCAAGACAACCTCTATTTTTGGCCTATTTTTTTATCTATATCTCGATTACTAAATCATAAATATAGACAATATGGATATCTAATGATAGATACTTCAAAGTCCATGTATATAAGACTATACAAAGTTGGACCTACAATGGGTCAAAATCGGGAAGATATTTTTTAACCCGAATTTTTTTTCATAAAAAACATTCTTTTGTCATAAATTTTTTTCACTAATAAATTAAAAAAAAAAAAAAAATTATTAATTGAAAAAAATTTAAAGAAATTTTTTTTTTAAATTAAAAAAAAAAAAATTAAATTTTATTTTAAAGTATAATTTGGTGAAGGGTATATAAGATTCGGCACAGCCGAATATAGCTCTCTTACTTGTTTTATATTAATAATTAGTTTGACCTATAGGTTAATGCTTACTTTATGTTAAGTATATTGTTAATTTTTAGCATCTGGAATATTTAGAATTTAAATTCCCCAAATTGTTGACCTGGATCCGTGCCTGATATTAAAAATTTTTCGAACATAAGTTCCAATTTTCTATCATAATATCATGTGTGCAAAATGGCAAATTTCAGCCTATTTGGGTTAATCGAAATGTTTCAAAATTCAGTTTAGAAATTTGGAGCTAAAATAACATACAAACATTGTAAAATGTTAACATATGAGACGTTATCAGTTTAAATTTTTTTAAAACACCCCACAATTTTTTTATTATTATGAATATGAAAAAAATTTTTCGTGTTAATATAAATCTATATATATATAAATGAAATGGTCCATGTATGTAATGTCATCACGAGAGAACGGCTGGAGCGATTTGGATGATTTTTTTTATTTGAAATGTACAGGAGATGATTTGTAAAGAAAAAAGAAAAGTTAAAAAATACGGAAATTTAAATTTTTAATTATTGACTTTTTTAAATCTCATTTTTCATAATAAAATAAACTTGAAGAACTAACATTAGTAAATAGATAACGGGCGAAGCCGTTGCGGTCAGCTAGTTTCTAATAAATATAATTTTTAGTGTAATTTATAGCGAAAACCATTTAATTTTCATCCTCAGATGATGAATGAAGGCAGATCTAAAAAATTTGATGGGTTTTTAACTATTTAATATCAATTTCAGTTGGGGGACTAGTACATCTATTAATTAGCAGATTCTTAAAAGCTTTTCTTAATAAAAGTAAAGCGAATCCAAGAAATTCGATAATTTTAAAGCAGATTTAGCTTGTTCCAAGAATCCAAATTTAGTTTTAATGATTTAATAAATATTTTGAGTTATAAATTTCATTATTTAAAAATTTCCACTTTCCCTTTTAAAGTTCCAAAAGCCCATTAAAAACACCATCGTTTTAAGGTTATGAATACAATAATCATAATAATTAATTCTTTATTTGATAATAATGATATTGTTTTATCATTTAGTTTCACATATAATTACTTAATAATTCATTTCATTATTTGCTTTCTTGATATTAAATTATTACAAATAAAAAAATGAGAAAAATTAAAAAAATTAAAAAATACTATGATAAATATATAATTTTTTGCTTGTTTCAAGAGTCTTAAGCAAAATAAAAGCAATATTTAGCAAAAATTCGCACAATCTTGACTACTTTGAGTAAAAATATTATGTTAAAATAAAAAAAAAAAAATATATAAATAAAAATTAAAAAAATGTTTATATTGCAAAATAAATAACAAATGTGAATGATGATATAATTTTAAAATAATATTATTTTTCTTTTATGATCTTGGTTTTTTTTTTTTTTTTTATATAAAATTGTGTGTATTTTTTGTTGTTGTATTATAATTTATAGTACATTATTATAATAGAGATAATGAGAACGAGAGGGCGAGATGCAATTAATTAATTAATTAAACAAAAATTAGATTTGTTATAGATAGAGAGAGATACGAGAGTACATAAGAGAATAAAAGCTTAAAAACTAATGATGTTTTTTTTTTTTTTTTTAATATTCAATCGATAAAATGATTTAAATGTTTAATTTATAAATTTATGTTTTCTTATAATGTTTTTGTTTCATGTATTTAATAGGAATAAGGTATGTATTTTTTAAAAGTATATTTTTTAGTACAAAATATACTCCCCTCCTTGTGTTTTAGAGTGGTTGTTTATTCAATTTTCATTTTCAATATTTAATGATGATTGTGGTTTTTCTTTTGTTTTTAAAAAAATATGCTAAAAAGCGTTAAATATGTTTTATTCATTAAAAAGAAAATGTTGCAATTGTGTTTAAAAAATTGTAAAATACACATACATAAGATTAGATTTTCACTCACTGCTTTTTGTATATAATTTCAATTATAATTAAGCAACGGAAGGAATCGCTAATTATTGGCATTCTTTTTAAATTCTTTTTACTTTTAATTATTATAATTATGTTTTGTATAATTCTTAATTTTCAATTTTATTTTTTTTTTTATAAAATTACAAAATTTTCTTGTGCGTTTTACTTTAAAACAGATTTTGTTCTGTGTTTAATTTTCATAATTTCTTAAGATTTCAGCAAAAACTTCCGCTTTATATTTCTATGGTATGAAAAAATATTCATTTAATTAGAAAATTTTATATATTTTAAGTGATTTTTGTGTGTTTTCTGTTTTCTGTTTTTTTGTTTTGTTTAATGGAATATAGTTATACATTATATGTAGTATTATTTCTTAAAAAGAGAGTTGGTTTTTTAGTATAAAACTCCTTCTTGTTGGCTTAAATGAATAAATAATCGTTAAAAATGTATTTTGCAAGTTTCCCGCATACAATTTAGAATTCCCATTGTGTTGCCGCATCAGTACCATCATCTAATAGTTTGAAAGCACCATTTTTAGTGGCACCCAAATATTTGCCATTTTGGGATCTAAAATAAAACAAAAAAGCATTAGTGACTATTGATGTTTTACTATAGTTTAAAATAACTCACCTAATACAAATTCTAGTAGGTTCACGTAATTCCAAATAGAAACCATCTGCTGGACCATCGGAATCAACTGATATGCCCTCGCCATCAATGCGCCAGTATTTGCCACTGTGTCCTTTGAAATAAACCAAACCTTTTTGGGCTTTTTCAACCAATATGGTCTCATAAGTAGCCTTATTGCATTCTAATTTGGTATTGCCGGGCTGGCGATAGCCTACAAAACCTTGTTCACATTTAAGTACCAAAATGGGTCTGAAAATCAAGACATGCTTATTAATAAACTCTTCTTTTGTATATGAAATATATGCAAAACACTTACCTATTAATTAAATAGAAATAGAATTTCGTAATATCCTCAATAGATTCGGAGGTGGCAAAGAGATGGCCCGAACGTTTGGTAGCCAAAAATTTGCCATTATTAGCACGGAAGGATAGAGAACCATCACCATGCCATATCAATTCGAATAGAGCATCAGCACAACGTCTATTGCCGGTAGCTTGGATGCCTCCGCCTGCCGATAGACTCCAGTAACGATCCTGAGTAGTACGTAAAGCCCAACGATGAGCCGACCAGTCAAATTCCAATTGGAATGTTTCGTTTTCACCGATTTCATCTTGATTGGCTGTAACATCAACACCTTGTTTCACAGAAACATAACGTAAATTCATGGCGGCAATAAAGGATGCTTGGGGCAAAGAATCTTCCAAAGAGAATAGTTCATCACGCGTAACAGTAGATGAACGGGATTTAAGCACAGCCTTTGAGCCTATAGGCGAAAGATATTGGCCTTGTCTAAAACGAGTAAAAAAAACACAAAGATTAATAAATTATAATAAATTCCTTAGGGCCATTAACACGAAGTCTCGTTATGTGTTAACTAATAGTTATACTATCGGTTAAAATTATTTTTGTATGAAAAATGTCAGTTTAACTTTTAGTTAACACACAACCAGACTTCGTGTTAATGGGGGTTAGAGATATATATGTATGGCAATACAATAAAGTCGAAATACTTAAGTCGAAAATGTCATAGGCAAATGACTGACATTGGCTTACATTTCTATAAACACACCAGCTAACCCGGTGCGCTTCTCTGACCAATCGTATTAAAAAGAAAATAAACTGAAACATAAACCTGGCTATAAGTGGTCCGGTAAATAGTGGTCCAATACATAAGTGAACATGAAAGAATTGGAGTTTTCATGCAGCAATTCTGTTTTGTTTGAATCCATACTTATAGTTTTTCTCGATCACTTCATTTATTATATTTATTCTTAAGTGAAATAACGGTATCCTTAAAGTTACAACTTTAAGGATAACATCATAAGTATGTTCTTTTGAAACTTATTTGAAAATTGATTCATTTGCTTGAAAGAGGTGTGATTTACCTTTTGAACTGAAACATATTTCTGAAAATCGGTTGTAAACGGCTGAGTATATTTCAACATTCAAAAGGTACCGATGAGATATATCAAATTAGAGTTTCCAGTTCGGTTTTAACCGAAACCGAAACCGCGGTTTTTCAAGGCTTAAAACCGAAACCGACAATTATTCTTCGGTTTTGACTTTTAATCTATTTTCAGTAGAAAAATTCAAAATTTAGAAATGAAAAATAAACTTTTTCATCTAATTATTCATCAAATGTGTCTAAAAACAAATCAGTAAAAATATCTTAAGATTTGTTATTTTCAAATATCCGAAAAAAGTATGGAGTACTAACTGACCCGGTGCGCTTCGCCACCACAATTGGACGAAAGAAATAGTACTATTAAGTCTCCCTTTGTGAATTAATACTAATTCAGGAAAATATGTCTCTAGTTTCATGTTTATTGATTTATTGTAATGTGGATTCAGTACCGTAAAGACCCACATTTTGTATTTATACTCAGCATCATGAATGTCAAATTTCATATTTCCATTATTATAGAAAATACAAAAGAAAGGTACCACTATAAACACCTTTTGTGAATTCTAACTCATGCAGAATCATTTGTGCCTAATTTTCAGTTTTAATGTTTATAATAAAATATTCAAAAATACCTTTACAATAAAGAAATAATAACATTAATTATCCGTTTTGAATTCGCGATTCTAGGTCCATCGTTATAAAATATTCAAAAAGTACTTTTAACAAACCTGCAAATCCCTTTTTTAAATTCTAACTCAGTCAGGATCATATGTGTTTAATTTCCTGCTTATAGGTTCATTATTATAGATTTGTTCTTTACTCAGAAGCATTATAATTTAATATAATATTTAAAAAGTATCATCAGAAGAAAAATTTTCCACACTTTCCACCGTAAAGTTTGAAATTGCAAAGCAGTTTCCTGATTCTAGGTTCAATATTATAGAAAATTGGTATCATAATACAACTGATCATGATAATTTCTTCACTGAGAAGCATATTAGCCTACTTTAATGTATATAAGCTAACTAATAATTTGATATATTAAAAAGGTACCATTAAAAGAAAAAGTACCAATTTTCCTTTATCCTCTTGAACACTCGCCAAGTTTGAACTTTAAATTTGTATTGCATTTCCTATATTATCAACTGATTTAATAGTTAATAAATTATCACAAAACCGAACCGAAACCGATCGGTTTTCAATTTTTTAAAACCGAAACCGCGGTTTTGAAATTCTTCGGTTTTTTGGAAACTCTATATCAAATGCAGCATTTAGTGTAAATGTGTGTTCCTACAATCATTTTTAAAGTAAATTCAAAAGGTACCATTACAAGAAAAAGTACGATTAAGTCTCTCTTTGTGAATTCTTAAACATGCAGGAAACATGTCCCCATTTTCATGTTTATTAGGCAAAGTACCATTAGAAAAAGGACCATAAAGTCCCCTTTTGTGGATTCTAATTCATTTCGGATTATGTGTGTATAATTTCATGATTATAGGCTCATTATTATAAACAATTATTGAAGTACCATTGGAATAAAGGAAAGGTAACAATAATCATCAAGTTTGGATTCTTATTCACTCATAAACATAAGTATATGTCTCAAACGAAACAAGTCTGTATTCATTTTCCCAAGAAAAATATATGTTTTAAAAAAGTACCAAACTGTTAACTTGGATTTGGCACAATCTACACCTTCGCGCACGAGTTCCAAATAGCAACCTGTTAGTTAATTTTTGTATGACTGTAGTAAACACTTTTTACAATTTTATTAAAATTACACCTTTTTTGGTACCATTCTACCCCTTTTTTGGTACAATTTAGTCCCCATTGAGATAAATTTTAGTATCACAGTGGGATAAGACATTCTATTAGCCTGTTTCACAATAACGAAGAAAATATTTCGTTCGCAATTTAAGCGAAAATAAACTGATTTTGTTTCTCTTACTATATATTTATGAGTTTTCTTACGCATAGAATGAAATTATTCTTTCGTTATTCTGAAATCAATTTATATAAAAAAAGATATTTTATGAAAAAGTACCAAAAATAAATAGAATTTTTACCCCTTAAGGCCTCGAATTTCCAAAAAGTACCAAATTCATATTTGCTATTTTTTAAGATATAAAGAATATGATTTAAAAGTTATTTATTTGTTTATTGGTTCAAACAAAGTACCAAAATATAGTTTTTACCCTTTTTCTCCCTCGGAATTTTAGAATTTAAAAAAGTACCACTTTTTTATGTAGATAAAGATGCCGAATTTAAACGTTATTACTAGGGTATTCAATTTAATCGGTTAATCGAGCAAATAATTAATCGGGGTTTAGATTTAATCGGTTATTAATCGGTTAATTTTGAATTATTCAATTAACCGAGTAATTTCTATTTTAATTTTAAATTGAGAATAAAACAACGAATTTTGTGTACCTATTTAAGAATTTTATTAATAAATATAACAAAAGCATAAAAAACAAATAAAACATAACAATTCAACAAACCAAATAAGTAATAGCAAAACAAAAATATGGTATCTGAGACCTTTTTTATGCACATGTGAGTTTTTTTAGGATTTAAGGGAGATCTTCTGAAATAAGCTTTTTAAAAAAGAATATAATTGAAATGTTTTCCTTTTAAACGATTTTTTTTTCATTAGTTTTAATAAAACTTGACTTGGAAAGAACTCTCTCACTGATTAGATGTTGGAGAAAACATCCAATTTCTCATATAAAATCCTCATATATATATTTGGAGTCCTTTTTGTATTTTTTTAGATTATGAATACTTTAAATAGTTTCTGATAAAAGACTTGTTTCAGTTATGTCTTTAGATTCATCTATTATCATGTCGTCCTCCGACTCATTAGGACAAAGATAATCACAGTACATTCTAGAAAAAAGTTCATTTCCAAATTCCTTAGTTTCAATTTTTGTGCTGTACTTCTAAAAAACTATTGCTAGAAGTTAATGTTCATGAATTAATACATAAAATTAGTGTGCTTTAAACTATATTTCTATATAGAGTGAAAAAAAAGAAATTTCGGTTAATCGACACAAATTAATCGGTTTATTTGTTATTTGAAAATCGCCAATTTTAAATTATTCGAACAGTTAACCGACCAAAATTAATCGGTTAACCGATTGGCGGTTAATCGATTGAATACCCTAGTTTTTACCCTCTAAACCAAAAATTCCTTCTGGGCGAAGTTGAATCAGTCAGTATAGATTTAAAAATATACACCCAGAGAAAAAACAACTTAAAATCAATAAGAAACATTAACGAAAATCTATTAATGTTGAACAATTTAATTTCAATATGGAAAAATATTAACTTAAAGTTGAAAATTATTGATTTATCGTATTTCAATATGGTTTTTTATGGTTTTTCTATTATAATGAACATTATTGAATTAATATGACACGTTCTTGTTTTTAAGTTGCAGTTTTTCCCTTATTGTACTTAAAATAAACATAAGTCGCCTTAAGCTGTTGTGGAATATTGCCACAGATTTATTGTAGTTATTATCAACTTACCTATCTCTTAATGCCAAATGACCACCATGATATTCAGCACTAAATAGACAATCCTCATTGCAAAGATTCTGCAATTTACCATTGGCATTCAAATATCTATAAATCAAAACAGCAAACACAATCATTAGTTACTAAGTGCCAACAGTATTATTTTAGAGCATGTGATCGATCAAAACTTACTTGTTATTACATGTATGCAAAGCATAACGTCCACCCTCCTCTTGACGAAACTCCAATGTGAATAGGGTGTCCTCGCCCCATGGTATGTTGGCATCAACATGTATCTCATCTTGAGACTCTGATAAATGAGCAAATCGTTTGCGGCCAATTGAACGCAGATTAACTTGTGGCCTGGCTGCCAAATGCACTGTCCAAAATTCGCCATTGCTTGGTGTTTTGGCAGTACAAACTAATTTGTCTGGTGTACCACCTAGGAAATAACCGCGTGATTCATTTTTCAATGCCCAACGACCGGTGCCATCCTCTGCAATACTTATTTGAAACCGGCTACCAGCATCACGTTCATCACTTTCGCACAATACATTGCCGAATGAGTCCACCGATAAATATTTGTTAAGATGAGATCTTAGATAGATAACACCTGAAAGTAGACCAACATTGAGCATTAATGTTGGCAAGAAAATTTTATACAATTAATGAACGCTCTTAAAAAAGTTTGAAATTATTGTAAATGAGATTAGGTTATTTATATTAATATTATTATAATAATAAAGGTGTTGACATTCTGTTAAATGTCATTGGATGAATTAATACAATTTCTTACATACATAGAACATAGAAGCATTACTGAGAGATAAAAACCTAAACCTGTTGTCAAAAACCTATGTCTTGCAACAAGAAAATATCTGTAAATCAATGTATTTTGTTATAGTGTCAGCCATAAAATATGGGAGAGAGTAATTATTTTTACTCTCAGTTGCGCCTCTAGGCCTACTCTATGCTAGTTTTTCGAACACTGCTGGTGAAACTTCTTTCTGAATTTTCAATATAACAGTTCTTATAAAATGAAATTGTTCCATAACACGAGTAAGGATGAGAAAATAAGCTTATTTAACATAATAAAACAAGATGATGTTTTGTATTTCTTTCTTTTTGTTAAACAAATTATTATGATTTGAATACTTTACTTTCATTTTCGTTTTTCAAAGAGGTTATCAAACTACTTTTGTTTTTCGATTATCTTTCACTAAATTGAAATGTTTATTGAAAAAAAAATAATAAAACGGAACAAAACAAAAGTCACTAAATTGTAGATATTAGTCATTGTTATAATAATAATCTTTAACATAAACAAAAAAAGAGGAAATACATAAATTTTTAACAAAACAATCATTGGTAAAGATTACAGTAATATATAAAATATAATTTTTAACAAAACAACATTATTAACAGTAATACTCATAATGATCTAAGAAAAACAAAAACAAAAAACAACTGTTACAGTTTGTTCGTTTTTCAATTTAAAACCAAATTAAAAATTTGTGTTTTAAACAAAAATTTTATTTAAATTGATAACTCCATGGGAATGAAACCAAACTCAAAAACTCATTAATTTCCATGAAATTTTAATTATACAAAAAAATACTTCCATGTACTCGCATGAATGTGATTTTCTCTAGAATTGGTGAAAAAACAGAAGGTTTTATCTATAAAACAAAAACTACCAAAATTAAAATAAAACATTAGCATAATTTTATTTAAATCACAAACTTGGTTTTATATTACATTTCTGACATTTATTTTCATATGTACGAATACATTGAAGAATTACTATATTCTTGGTAACTTACGAGGGTGATTAAAAAAAGAAATACTTTATTAAGTTTATTCATCTTAGTTGCTTATTCTTTAAATATAAATCTTCTTAACAATAATAAAAAGTCTAATTTTGTACCTCCTTTGAGATTTTGATAAATTTTAAAAATGAGATTGTTAAGGTAGGGGTACATGTGGCAAATATTTGACGAAAAAGATGTAACCACTAAATAAAATATATTTTAATTCTGTTATTTATTTCAAAAACTTATTTTACTTATGATAATTCAAAACAAATATTTAGTTTTATTATACCCTTCACCTTCAATTTTCTGAAGACCCCAGATATCTTCGGGATCTAAATCTTCAATAATTCTGTCAGACATGCTTTCGAGAAGTTTCCTATTTAAAATCAGCAAAATCCGTCCATAAATAACGGAGATATGAGCAAAAATCGAAGGCAACCTCTATTTTGGCCTATTTTTGATCTATATCTCGATTACTAAGTAATAAATATAGACAATATGGATATCTAATGATAGATATTTCAAAGTCCATTGCAACGATGTATATAAGTTGGACCTACAATATTTTTTACCCGAATTTTTTTTTCACAAAAAAAATTTTTCTGTCATACATTTTTTTCACTGATAAATTAAAAAAAAAAAAATTTAATTAAAAAAACTTTTTTTAAAAAAATTGGAAAAAAACTTAAAAACAATTTCGAAAAAAAATAATTAAAAAAAAAAATGTTTTATTTTAAAGTATAATTTGGTAAAGGGTATATAAGATTCGGCACAGCCGAATATAGCTCTCTTAGAGCTAGTTTCTGGGATAAAGATAATATACATTCTACAAATTTGTGCTTTTTGAGTAAATATTTGGCATGTGAGATTCTATCTTTAGAATGATATATTCGACTGTACTGATTTGTATGTATTTTGTATAAAATTATATATCTGTATGACTCTATTTCTAACAAATATCAGTAGTAAACTGAAATTTCTTACGAGCCCTCCGGCCCTTTCCTCTTCAACATTCAGACGGACGAGCATAGCTAGATCGATTGACTAGAGTTTTATTACCACCCAGAATATATATTATTTTGTGGATCTACAGCTAATATTTCAATATGTTACATATTTTTGGTTGTGGGTATAAAAAATCACCACATAATGAAAAAAATGTAGCGTAAATGGAAAATTGAGTTTTAAGAATAGTACTAAACTCAATGGATAGCGAGTTTCCAAAAATATCAAATACTTTTTGAATAACAATTGTATCTCCATGACAAACATATCCATTGTGAGAACATTTCCAGATCCAAAAGAGTATTTGGTAACCATATCTGTTGGCTGTATGTAGATTTTTATTGTAAAATTGTGTGTTAAGAATTGAATTCAATTACGTTCAAAACTAAATCTGATTTCAATTAGACTAGCATGTATTTTGTTGTTTTAAGAGTTAGGTTTTGGACAACAGACTTAGGTTTTTGACAATTATTAAAATAAATATAAAAAATAAAGTCGTCTCTACTTAAGAGTGGACCTCAGCTCTACGATAGACTAGTTAAAGTATACTTCTGACGTTAAAGTCGACTGTAAATACAGTTCTGTTCTTCGCCATGTAAAAAAGTTCGACAAAAAGTCAAAAATGTTTAAGTTACAAGAAATTGGCAGAGATTTTGCAATTATTGAATATTGAATCAATAAAATTAGTACAAAAATAGAATAAATTTGTTATTAATCTTTCCTTTTCTATTTTTCCGCCACAAACTGTTTTTTTTCTTTAGTTTCCCGGTTACATTTATTGTTTGTCACTTTTTGTTTTTTTTTTTTAATTTTCTAAGTCAGCTGTTCAGCGATGCCACTTGTATGAAAACATTTTCTACATTTGAGGTGACACCCAGTTAAAGTCGGTTCAATGCAAAACATATTTTAATTTTGACTATAGTTAGAGAATAATAAAAAGCGGGTTTTTATTTTAAAGTTGTTTTTAAAAAGAACCGACTTTATTGTTTGACTATGATTATGGGCCATAGTTTTTAGCAAACATCTTATGAAATTAATTTAAAAAAATATATATTTTAGTAAGAATTCATCTGGCTAATTGTAGAGACACTACATTCGTATTTGTACAACCAATTTTTAACTATTTGCTCTTTTGGCTTTAATCTTTTTAGCCACACTTTTATGTTTTAAATAGCTTTTGTTATTATTACTTGGTTTGCTTTATTTTTTGCCCGACAATTATTATAATTGGTTACTTTTTTTATGGATATTACAAAAATAATAAAAAAAACTAAAAGATTGCTGACCTGTTGAGAATCGTATAGAGGCAGACTGGCAATGATTTTTTACATACATACATGTGTATTTGCACAGAATGTAGACTTGTGTGAAGTGGAATGGAGTAGTTTAAAAGTTGTCATCATCTTTTTTTGTCTTGAAGTTATATTTAGTCAATAATTTTCTTACTTTACACCTCAGATATGTATTCTTTATATGTATGTAGGTACCTACGTATATATTTATACAAACATATATGGATATATATAAATTGTAACAATGATAAAAGTCATCGTCATGCTGCAAATGTTTAAGGCAAAAAAAAAAATCATTGTTTACTTGTCATGGTTGGCTCTTTTTGTGTTTTAAATTATGTCTACATATGTCAGAGACGTGGTATGAATTTGAAATGAATTCTTTAAAACTGGAAATCACAAGAATAATGAAAATTGCTTAATTGTAAATTGATAATATAGAGTATGTACCTATATAAATATTGTTGATAATTAACAATAATTAAAAATAATATACTCCTTTGCAAGCAACCAACACTGCCTACAATCTTTTTATTCTTTTTTTTGTTTTTTTTTTTTTTTGTAAAATGAACAATTGCTGCTGGTTTTTTTCTTTATTCAATGGGACATTGTTAAACTACTGGAATGATAAAATATTTTCACAGTTAAGTGTAATAAACTGTTGAAAACAAACAAAAAAAAAAAAATATCAGGCATCTTCATTTATTATGTACTGGGTTTTAATTTTTTGCCATGACAATAATGATCAACAACAATACGAACAACACTTCAGCATAAATCTTTAATTTAAATGCATAAGCGTGTCAATTACTCGACTACTGACTGAATGAATGACTGACTTACTTCAGTGGCTTCCATGCAAAAAAAAACTGCCAGCCACTTGAACGAACGCATTTCGTATAATAATTTACAGTAGTAAGTAGTTTCCTTAAGTCATTTTTTTTTCACTGTATTTATTTATCTTAATTTTTATATTTTCATTTTGGTGTCACATTGGAGAGCGCTTTTAATATTTGCATGGAAATTTATTGTTGACAATTTATTTACTTGCTGCCTCATCATGGCAAGATGCTTGTGCTTAAGCAACAATAATGTTTTTGTTGTATGTTGAAAATTGACACTTGACTTAAATGTTGTAAAGATTTGATTTTGTATTTTATTCGTTGCATCATCAACTTACATTCACATTTAGTTTGTTCGATTATTTCTTTACATATAAAATGCGCATATTTCAAGAATACTTATAGTAATCAAGGGAGTATGACATAGTCGGGTCAAATAGCCATATATCCATGGCGCTAAGGTAATACTCTGTATTTGGTGGGAGCACAAGAGTCCTATCTAGTATGAGCTGCTGAAATCTGTCTCATCACATGGAACCTGTACCGAATGCAACTGATTCATTTGCAGCGAGAGTTGCCGACAGCAGGTAATAAAGCAGAATTACAAAAGAGGCTGAATTTAAGCGTCGTGATATTGACTTCGGAGCTTACGAATTCGAGTATAAAGAGGAAATGGAAGTTTCTACCCGTACAACAACAAGCAGCATGGATTTAAGCACAATGTTTGCGGCTATGATGAAAAAGTTGGAAAAAATGGAAACAACCATCGAGAAACTTCTTGCTGAAGTTAAAGCCAATGTTGGGGAAAGTAAACAACGAGAAGCTTCTAGCTGAAGTTAAGGAAATTTTTAAAGTAAACAATGAGAAGCTATTAGCTGAAGTTAAAGAAACTTCCAGAGTAAATACCGATAAACTTCTAATTGAAGTTCAGGATACTTCTAGAGTCAACAACGAGAAACTTCTTGCCGACAACAAGAAACTTCGTGCTGAGGATAAAGCTGAAGTCAAAGAAACAATGAAAAACTTAGCTGGAAGCGAATGGAAGCGAATCAACAATCATTACAAGAACCATCTTTAAAAAGAGCTAGCACTGAGGGAGAGTATTTGGTATGGGTGAGGAAGAGGAGGATTGTATAGACAATGGTTTTGTTGGTGTTGGAATCAGCAGATGTGAAAAGTGGCCGTGTAACGATGGGGGCCCTCGTTGAACAGTGCAACGACGAAAAGGTCATCAGGCCGGGTTCCAGGTTGGGTGAATATGCTTCAGCAGAGGCAGTGAAAAATCGTGAGATGGATGCTGCCAATGAGTTCTCCAAAGAAACGCATGAGTTCGTTCAGAGAGGAGTTAAAATGACCAGCGACCGGGTGAAGGCCAGATGTAGCCCACAACGTGGTAAAGGCTTGTCTTCTAAACTACAGAGTCACTGGAAAGGACTACATAGGGTGGTTTAGAGGTTGGATGACATGATATAGAATACGGAAATGTGGAATGTAGAATACGGAAATGTGGAAGACCGATATCGAGATTTAAGGTTAAACGACTAGCTGATCACTGGAAAGGTGAATCTGTGCCTATTCGGGATGAATAGGCTTAAGTGGGGGACAGTGTTACGAATGTGCAATGACGATTTGAGTTTAACGGTCTGTAACGACTGCCTGCAGCATTCATTATATTTGAGGGCACGTCCATCAGTAGCATGCGGTTATTAGCATTGTTTGTAAGTATGGCAACACTAAATATTTAAGCTGCTAACATTAACATCGAAAGCTCTGGAATTCGAATGTTCTAGTATGTCCGTTAAGAGCATTGTAGAAGATTCCCGATAGATGGCGTGTGTATAAATAATGGCAGAGGTGGCAGTCGTGAGTGGAGTTTCTCATAGGCGCTGTGAGAGTTAACATCAACTGTCTTGTACGTGTATACTTGTACATTATAGAGTATGTGTGTGTATTTCTGCGAATTGATATACGTGTATAGAGACACTGAGTGAATATTTGAACTGTTGTTGGTGTACATTTAAATAAATAAAGAGTTGTTACAATTTTAAACTACTAAAACTGCTTTAATTTGCAATCAAAAGTATCCGGTTTATTTAAAGGAAATAAACCCCGTTTTTAAAAAGTAAAAACGTAACAATATGTATTAGTGATAAATCTCCCATTACTCGATTCATGCATTTAAATGTTATCGGAAACAAATTATGTATAGTGGTAATTTTGAACAAAGCTTTTCATATATATTGATCAAACCTATTCTAAAATTTATTTTTGGTTGGATCGATTTTGCCGCTATTGTGGTTCCATTACCAATATTTCGTTGTGCAGCAACAAGATTCATATTTCCGGTGGTTGGTATAAAAATATGTTCTTTAATGTTTCTAGTCATATAAGAGTCTTTATGATTAGTTTTACATTCTTTGTTTAAACATACATACTTAATTGCTAACACTGCTCTTAATAGAAGTGTCATTCATATTTTACCTCATGACTCCGGTATATAACAAACACAGCATGTGACTAATGAGCGAAATATCTTGCTGTCACAGAAGGTCATTAGGAAAAATAATAAATATGTGTGTATAAAATACATGTTTAAAACTTTGACAAAATCCTGGTTAAAATATAATCTTTTACATTTAAATTTTCATTAGTTTAAAATTTCGCCAGTAAATATCTTATTAAACTGCATGTTAAATCTGTGTAAGTTTCAATTTAATGCCAATACAAAACCAAGATTATCAGCATGGGTTCTTGTCTATGGTAAAATATGTTAAAAGGTTACAATGTCAAACAATTGTAGATGTTATCTCATGCTATTTTATACAAAAAACTTAAATTGTTATAAAACAATAGAAAAAAAAAAAAAAAAAACTAACAAACAAACAATAGAAAAAAAAAAAAAAAAAACTAACAAACAAACAATTCAAACCTGTCGCTTTAACTAAAAAACACGCATTAAATTTCCACCGTTAATTCAAATTTTCGTAAGATCACTATCAATGCAAAACAATGACCAGTAGTTAGTTACTCGTAGTTTGTTAGCTTAAGCTTACAACTGCGAAAATTTTAAACATGTCCACAGTTTAACTAAATAAAACTTAGTTTGAATTTGGCTTAAACTAAAAGCAAGAAAACAGAACATGTGGTACTTGCTGCATGTGTTGTGGACTATTATAGATGTGTTGTGTTTTGCCATTGTTTAGTCACATGTTACAAGAAAATTTAAATTGATCTTTTACATGGCAAACGAAAACTAGAGGATATTGAAAATTAATAGTTTGGAAAAACGGTAACAAACATGTGGCCGGCAAGCAAACGCGAAAACTTTAAACAAAAACTAAACATATAATATGTATGTATGTAGATGATCCGGCCATAACTCATTTATTCATTCATACAGATATACATACATATGTACTCGTACATATCTATCTACACATGTAACAAAAATGAACGAACATTTTGTTGTACAAAAAAATGGTTTGATCATAAATCATGCTCAATGTCTGGTGAACAAACATACGCAGTGCAAATAATAAATTGAGTTTAAAGTTATTTATTACGTTTTTTTCTTCTTTTCTATACAAAATACATCTTCCTCTGCTTTGTTTTTAGTTTTGCGATAAATGGCAATACAAAAAATAGAAGCAGAATCTGTTATAATTTCATATTTTTTTTGTTTCTTATTGATACTTACTTTCACCGGTATTGGATGGTTCTAATGTCCATAACTGTTTCTTTTTCAAACTGGCACCGTTGGCATTCAATTTGAAACCGAATGTCTCAGCCGTCATATAACGATGCTGGCCGTTGATCAGACCAATGGTCCACCAACCCTTCTGTTGGTTCTGTGATATAATGTCGCCATTTGTATGATTTAACTCATAACTCTGGCCGTTCATGGTGTTGTTGATGGAGTTGATAATCGGTGTGGGAGCAATGGTGACGATTTTTATAAAAAAAACAGAGGAGTTGATAAGAAATTTATTTACGATTTTAACCTTTTAATGGTGTCGCTGAAACTTCCGTTTTTTTCTTTTTTTTTTTTTTTAAAAAGCTGGTCTCCGCGTTCAGTGTTATCTGTGCAAGAAGCTATGACTTTTAATCTTCAAACTGGAAATACAAAAAGAAGAAATATGGTTTTGTTATTGATATTGTCCAGAATTTATGTTTATAAATAAATTATGTATATTTTCTATGTGCAGACATACATACATATTTTTATCTTTTGTTATTGCATGTTTATGTTTATAAATATGAAAGAGTTATTTGACAGTTGGTGTTAAATAAACTGATAAAAATTTAACTTTCTAATAGCACAAATATATTACTAGATTCATGCATTTAAATGCTATCGGGAACAAAATATGAATACTGTAAGTAAGAACAATAAAGTTTTTTCATATATTTTGACACATACTATTAGCTATTAGAAATAACTATAGTGTTTTAATTGTTTTGTTTTAAAATTAGAATTTTGAAAATTTGAATGTTTAAGGGGTAAGAGAGCGGAAATAGATTACCATAAATTGTCTAAACTAATGAAGATACAAACAAGTAAGAGTGCTATATTTGGCTGTGCTGATTCTTATATCCGCCAAGTTTATGAAACAATTTATTTTTTGTAAAACAAGTGCCGAATCTTATATACCCTTCACCAAATTATACTTTAAAATAAAAATTTTCAATATTTTTAGGTAAACAAAACTTAAAAAAATTGTTTTTTATTTATTAGAGAAAATGATTTTATTTAAAAAAATTTTTTAAATTTTATGAAAAAAAATTTTTTTGATAAAAAAAAATTCGGGTTAAAATTATTTTTACCGATTTTGGCCCATTGTAGGTCCGACTTATTATACTATATACGCCGTTGCAAAAGTCTTTGAAATATCTATCATTAGATATCCATATTGTCTATATTAATGACCAGATATAGATAAAAATATCTCAGACATTTGTAGTCTGATTTTATCGACTTGAAATAGCAATCGAACCGGGTCTATAGCGGATATTTTTATGTATGAAACATGTAATAAGTTATTTGGAGGCTACGAAAAGTACGGACAGATGGTCAGATGGACATGGCTATATCGACTCCGCTATCTATAACGATCCAGAATATATATACTTTGTGGAGTCGCAAATGAAAAATATAGAAATTACATACGGAATGACATACTTATATATACCCTTGCCACTCATGGTGATGGGTATTAAAATAGTTGGGTGAAAAAAAGGTTGGTAATAAAAAATATTCGGGTTTCCGAATTTCTTAGCAAGGTCTTTGAAATGTCATTCCATATTGTCTATGTACATAGCTTACTAATCGCAATACAGGTCAAAATTAGGTTCAAAAATAGATATAATATTGAAGGAATTAATGATACTCTAATAATACATTTCCTTTCGTCTAATTATGAATCTGAATTTTCTAAATTAATGATCATAGAAATTCATAAAAGTTTAATTATACCCTTCACCATGAGTGGCAAGGGTATATATAAGTTTGTCATTTCATTTGCGACCCCACAAAGTATATATATTCTGGATCGTTATAGATAGCGAAGTCGATATAGCCATGTCCGTCTGTATGTTGAAATCAACTTTCCGTAGCCCCCAAATAACATACAAACATAATTGATACATCAATATATCGGGTATTCTTCCGGCTCGGTCCCTATTTAAAATCCAGAATCGGCCCACAAATGGCTGAGATATAAGGAAAAAACCGGGACAACCTCGATTTTTAGCTTATTTTTGATCTATGTATATCTGGATTACGAAGTCGTTAATATAGACAATATGATAGATATTTCAAAGTCCATTGCAACGATTTATAGGGCTATAGTAATTTGGACCTACAATGGGCAAAATCGGGAAAATTATTTTTTAAAACGAATTTTTTTTTTACCACAAAAAAATTTTTTATAACTTTTTTTTTTTACTAATAAATTTAAAAAAAAAAATTTTGAAAAAAAAATTTAAAAAAAAAAATTTGAAAAAAAATTGCAAAAAATTAAAAAACAAATTTGAAAAAAAAAAATTGAAAACAATTTTGAAAAATTTTATTTTTTTAAATTTTGAAAAACAATTTAAAAAAAAATATTTTTTTTA
The DNA here is from genome assembly GCA_942486065.2 of Calliphora vomitoria. Taxonomy (NCBI): domain Eukaryota; kingdom Metazoa; phylum Arthropoda; class Insecta; order Diptera; family Calliphoridae; genus Calliphora; species Calliphora vomitoria. The sequence continues at coordinate 5,173,136 of OW818032.2, forward strand.
CCACAAACATTTTTTTTTTCAAAATGTTGAAAAAAATTAAAAAAAAAAAATTGCAAAAAATTAAAAAAATAAATTTGAAAAAAAAAATTTTTTTTTTAAATTTTGAAAACCAATTTGAAAAAAAAATATTTTTTTAAAATTTTGAAAAAAAAAAATTAATTTTGTTTACCTAAAAATATTTAAAATTTTTATTTTAAAGTATAATTTGGTGAAGGGTATATAAGATTTGGCACAGCCGAATATAGCTCTCTTACTTGATTTCAACTATGTTTTTACTAACTAGTATTCGAAAGTAGATAAAATCAACAGTTTCAAATCCTAAATTTAATATCTCAAAACATATTTAGGATTTTCCAAAAAAAAAAAAAAAAAACATTTAAATATTTCAACACCCTGTTTGCTTTATTTATAAACTGTGGTTTTCTTATTCCTCACATTCATTTTGCATTCTCAGATACTATTTATTTAAACGTACATTCATATGTATGTATGTATATCTATCGTACCATGTAGATGCGTTAAATTATAGTGGTTTTAAATATTTATTTTTCTATATATCTTTCTTTATTTTTTTTTCCATATTCTTTTAATCTGTATTCCATTTTTTCTTTAGTTTTATATAAATCACGGTCTGTTGGTGCCGGTCATAGCTGCTAAAGTAAAGAAATCCTATAAGTTATTGATAACACTAAGTACATTCGTAATATTTTTATGTTCAAAGGAGCAATATGAAACTATGTATTTATATTTTACCCCTCTTCTTCTGGCTTAATTTAATGTTTATGTCCAAGTTGATTGTATATCAACTAATAGCATTTATGTAAATTTATAATTTATAGTTATTTTTATATCACTCTACATAAAATACGTATTGCAAATAAAAATTTATATTTTTCTAGTTAAAATTTTGAAGGTTATTGAAATTAATCCAGCAAATTTGGAAATATCTTTAAAATATTAATCTCACTATGTTGATGTGCAGTATTTTATTAAAAAGCACGATATGTGTGTATAATATTTCAAACTTCCAACAGAAACCAACGCCCATGTAAAAATGAAAATCCAAAAAAGAAAATTGTATAGAGTGTTTGTACATCTAACAAAAAAAAAAAAAAACATAAAATAATCTTAACAGAAATATGCCATGACAAAAATAAAATGACATGTTTATGAAAAACTAAATAAAAATGAATTATTTACTTTGTTTGCAAATACATCTGTACATAAATAATTATCTGGTATAAGTTTGAGACTCAAAAGAAACAACAATCTATTGTTTAAATCATCTCTACTAAGATATAACAAATGACTTTGGTAAATTTTACAAACAAAAAAATATCATGTTCCCGAGCTGAAAAAGTCATAAGATGTCTAAAGGTATGTTGTAAATGAACACTCAGAATAGTTTTACAGTAACTGATTGTAGTTTATTCAAAAAGTTTTCAGTGAAGTTAAAAACTAATGAAATTTTAGTTATTTTACAATGAAATTTATTTTTTAACTTTTTACGTACGTTGTTCAAAAAACAACCTACAATAAAAAATTATTTTTCAGTACTGTTAATATTTTCAGTCATTTTTATATATAAAAAATTATTGTGAATATCATATTTTATATACAAAAATAGTTTCTCAGTAGAAAATCTTTTTGTATGTTGTCAAAAAAATACAATTTGAAAAGTCTTAATTGTCAAAATAAAGAAAAAAAAATCACATCAAATTAAATTTTCTACAAATAATTTATTAGAAATAAATTTTTCTTACATATAAGAATTTTACCAAAAATATGTTGTAAGTATTTTTGCAAATTCTACTAAATAAAAATGTTGTTTAATAAGGTTTATTTTGTAGTTGTGTGATTTTTCTGCGGTCTTGTTTTTTTGCAACTTTCTAGAGCTGTTTATACTAAAAAGTGGCGGCCAAAATTTTGCTGTTGAAAAAGGTAAACATTTTCTTTATAATATAACTATAATTACAATATATTTTGTTAAAAGAATGAAAGATGCATAAGAAAACATTGAAAGATTCACCCACTATTTTTATTTTCAGATTTCCATGTATTGATTTTGAAATTCCCGAAAAAAACATACATTAGTTGACCAATTTACCAGACTGTGTTGTGCTATCTCCGTTGGCGCTTTAGTTTTTATAATTATTATACATATTCCTTAAATAGTTCTTAAAATCTTTTCATTAATTATACGCTAATGAAATTGTTAATATATTCTTAATTGATGAAATAAATAATAAAAAACTTAAAAAAACAAAAAACAAATGAAAAAACAGTTTTTTTAACTTTTGTGGTAGGTTAATTTTTTACAGTTAAAACAAAAGATAAAACAGTTATTTTTAACGATTTCGTAGTAGAAATTCGTATGTTAAAAATAACTGATAAATCATTAGTTTATAATATTTTGTGGTTTGTTTTCTGTAAGTTAAAACTAAAGAAAAATCAGTTATTTTTACGAAAATTGTTGGTTAAAAAATTAACATTTAAAAATAAATGAAAATTTAGTTTGATTTAAATGAAATGTAAGCGGTCCGTTTTTTGAATAAATTTATAGTTATTAATAATGAATTTTCTGTTGAATTTACCTACATAATATTTTGAGTGAATGTATGTAGATATGAGTATTTTTTAACAAATCTTTTTTAGAGATGAACTGAACATTCAGTAGATTTTTCATGCCATGACTACTAAAACGAATTCATTAACGTTTACTGACATTGTAGCTCAATTTATACATCATCCTGTTTGCAATTTACTCAGGTATTTAATTGTTTTCTATTTTTGTCTCTCAATAACTATGTATGTATGAAAATATTTATGTATATGAAATCAGTCAATTCCCTGCGCCAGTGATGTAAACATTCTCATATTGAGTTTTTCCTTATATAACTTTTATGAGCATCGAACAAATTTATTCATAGGCTTAATATTGTAGAGTTTCCAAAAAACCGAAGAATTTCAAAACCGCGGTTTCGGTTTTAAAAAATTTAAAACCGATCGGTTTCGGTTCGGTTTTGTGATAATTTATTAACTATTAAATCAGTTGATAATATAGGACAAAGGAAAATTGGTACTTTTTCTTTTAATGGTACCTTTTTAATATATTAAATTAGTTAAAGTTGGCTAACATGCTTCTCAGTAAAGAAATAATCAAGAATAGGGTGCTCAATTGTATTTGGATACCAAAAATGGAGAACTAAACCAAACTAAGGAGTACTTTTTCGTTTTTCAAAATGAATTTTCTATTATTATGAACCTAGAATCAGGAAATTACTTTGAAATTTCAAACTTGGCACTGGTTTAAGTGTGGAAAATTTTTAAATTTTTTTTCTAATGGTACTTTTTATTATAATAAATTGTTTTACTTATTGTATATACATAATAGTTGGCTGATATGCTTCTGAGTAAAGAAAGAATCAAGGATAGAGGGCATTATTATATTGAGGTAACAGAAACTATTATTGAAATTTCTATAATAATGAACCTATAAGCAGGATATTAAACACACATGATCCTGACTGAGTTAGAATATAAAAAAGGGAATTACAGGTACTTTTTCGAAGTAGTAGTACTTTTTGAAAATTTTATTACTTTAATTGTAGACAAATGATTCTGAATGAGTTAGAATTCACGAAAGTTGATTATAGTCTTACATTTCATTTGGATTTTCTATTATAACGGACACAGAAACATTCATGATGCTGAGTAGGAATACAAAATGTGGGTCTTAATGCTTTTTTCTAATAATACGTCTAGAATGAGCTACAATACACATTACAATGAATGTTACAAAAATGTTGCATTATTTAGCTTGCTGAATTATTGTAATACAATTTAAAAAATTTAAACTAATCTTAAGATATTTTTACCGATCTGTGTTTAGAGATATTGGATGAATAATTGGATGAAAACATTTTTTTCTCATTTCTAAATTTTGAATTTTTCTAAAAGTGAAAACCGAAGAATAATTGTCGGTTTCGGTTTCGGTTTTAGGCCTTGAAAAACCGCGGTTTCGGTTTCGGTTAAAACCGAATTGGAAACTCTATAATATTGTATTTTATACGTATTGAATTCATTCCTTTCATAATTCATTCTTTATAGAGTTAAAATTCCTTATTGAATCATTCAATTCTAATCAAAAAACCAAATGGATTTAAAACATTTATTGAATGAATCAATTATTCAATTTAAATCTATTACTAAAGAGTTTTTCAACAAGAACTTTGTTTGCTAAAACATATTGTATTACGAAGACAATAGTTCGGCAATTATGAATGAAAAATTATATCTGGCAAATGTCCAGCACAGAAGCCCAAATGCGGCAAATTTTGCTTGTTGACAACCCTGGCAAGTGAAAATGGGCTTCGTTATTCCTGAAAGAATTGAGCGAATCTCCGGCGATGTGAATGGTCGGTCGGTTTCAATTCCTGCACCAGTTGAACCATGTAAGGTTTCAAAGCCAAATCCGAAATGTAACTTTAACAGAATCACCATTTTCATATTATTTTAATGCGATTTTCAAACGAAATTGAATTCATTGTAACATTTTGCCAATGCATCTACTACGAATACGTCAAAAAACAAAATGTCAAAACCATAGAGAATTATACATAGAGACGAGACACTCCGTATCATATCTCTGATACAACAACAAAATACATTGACTAACATGTATTTTGTTGTTGCAAGAGATAGGTTTTTGACAACAGACTTAGGTTTTTGACAATTCCGTCTCGTCTCTATGTTACCCTATGGTCAAAACTATCATGTTGTTGATGTTGCCACGATTGAAAAATAAAGTTCTTGTTGAAAAACCCGTTACAAATTTTGTCAATTCATTTTGTAAATGATTTAAATTAAAACAAAAACAAAATTAATGAAGAAACAATAATTTCTTCAATTTGGATTAGATTTTAATTAAGAAAAAATTTAACCATTCAAAGGATCAATGAATTTTATTATTAATTAATTTAACAATGAATGAATTCTGTTCAAATGGAAGAATTTCAAGGAGGCTAAATTATTAGTTTTGTTGGGATTGGTTGTTCGGAATAAATTGCTGACATTTTTTAATCCTGTACTTTTACTATTGTATATTTTTTAAGCCCGATAGAACTTACGAAAAGGTTAACTGTCAAACGAACTGTAATACTGCGCTCACTTTTAGACATTTATGATCAGTATACTCTTGCAAATCATCATTAATAGATTAACACTTGAACAACGCTACCAAATTATCCAAATTTACTTTGAAAATCAGTCATCGATTCTCGTTATTTATAGGCGACTGACTGTTTAATCGAAAAATTGTGTTCAGCAATGAGGCTCATTTTTGGCTTAACGGGTTTGTTAATAAACAAAATTGCCGCATATGGAGTAAGACCAATCCATAGCAGACTCTACATATTCCATTATATCCAGAAAATAGCACCATTTGGTGCGGTTTACACGCTGGTGGCATCATATTCATATAACTTTGAAGTCGGTCATGATTTTTAAACAATTCTTTTTCTGTTTGACATACACATTTGTAAAATAAAAATGGAGAAATGGTGAATATTTGGAATTATCAAAAAACTGGAGTCGGGTGGGTGAAAATGTTGAAAATTTAATTTTAAAATGCGAGATATAAGAGATAATTGATAGCTACGGAGAGGTTTTTTATAGTGCTCGACGAGAAGATTCTTTATATGTAATTTTTTTTGAAATGGGAACCCTAACGAAGAAAAAGGATCGTTTTAAAAATGTAACATACCCAAGGTGTCCTACTTTGTCCTACTCAAAACTTAAACTCGACAACGCATTTCAAATTTCATTCAAATCGGACTAAGCGTTTAAAAGTGACATATTTATTTCCCTTTATTTTTTTTTTCTATATCACTGTGCGCTGGTGGTGTCATCGGATATTATTTCTTCAATAATTAAGCCGGAGCTCGCGTTACGGTCAATGGAGATCGTTATCGCACCATGATCAAAGATTTTTTTGTTTGAAAATATGGATGACATTGATCCAAAATTTGAAAATTTCAATTTTGAAATGCTTATAACTCGGAAATTATAAGAGATAAATAGCACACGCAAGCATGTTTTTGCAAGACCGAGCGCTTTCCAAAAATTTAAAAATCTTTGAAATCGGATGGGAAACAAAAAAATGGCACGTGTTTAAAAATTTTACATGTCGAGCCCCCATAGCGGCGCGCCTAGAGCATTTGTAGGGTCCATTTTAATAACTTAAAATCGAATACTCCTTGGGTACGCCCATGTCAAATTTTATCCCGATCGGACCAGCCGTTTATAAATGCCAGATTTATTTCCAAAAAATTTTGATTCTGCCCCACTGTGCATACGGAGACCGCAATCATCGATTAATTGAAATCAAAATTTGGCAATAACTTGATTTCGACTTGTCAATTTGACACCTCTCGATTATATCCTGTGGGGCCACGTGAAGTCAGTGTATATGCTGATAAAAAAGCAACAATTGAAGCCTTGGAATACAGCGAGCAATGCTCGAAAATGCTCGTCAAGAACAGCCACGGTGGCCAATGTAGTTAAACGGCATTCTTTATAATAACAATTGATTGAAAATGAAACAAAATGCTAATGTGTCATAAATTAAGTATAATAATAAAGGGTGCTTTAGAATTCGTTGTCTATATTCCATACAATTTATAGATGTATTTTCTGTTTACTAGTGGCTCCTTATAAAGTAAATGATAAATTTTGTGAGCTTCTCGTGCTGCTGCTGCTTGCTTGCTTGTCTTTGTTGTGGGATGTCTATTCATGACGTTGACGTTTAAACCAAAAATAGTAAAAATTAAATGTTTTTCTAGTTCTTTACCCTTTTTCTTCCCTTTTTTCCAGTTAAGCTTGTTTTTATTTTTTTTTTTAATTTTTTTTGTTGTATTAATCATTTACTTATTTTGAAGTGGACAGGCTGTGTGGATTTGCATACTAATTAAGAGTGTACGAAGACAATCATGTTCGGTGAACTCCCAAACGCTAAACAAGGCATATCAAGTAAATGGAAGGAACAAAAAAAAAAAAAAATAATGAATAAAACGAAATGAAAATTGTAGAAAAAGGAAACATTTTTGCTTCTTTTGTTTAATAAGTTAACAACAAGTATGCTAATATTTATAGCTATGTATGTATATAGAGGAGGGCCGCTTTTGTTAAACTCTCCATTAACGTGGCTAAGAATAAAAAATGCTAAGTTTAAAATGCAACTGTTTGAGTGTGTGTTTGTTTCATCAGTGTATTTTTCATGATGATTTAGCCAAACAAAGGATTGGGCGTTGTCTGTTGTGTATATGAATGACTGAGAGTCTGTCTGTTTTACTAACTGCCTGTAAATATATTTGTATATAATAGTGCAGTTTGAATTACGGTTTTAAATACAAGTTAGCAGTAATAAAAAGTAAAAGTTTAGCTAAAGTTTAAATATAAATTAAGTTCTTCAAATATTAAAGATTTTTCGTGAATTTGTTCCGAAACCGTTGCAGTTAGTTAAGTCTCATATTATTCATCAAATATTTTCTTTTAATTGCATTTGCTGTAGCTGTTGTTAAATGCATTATAATAGAAAGTTTATTATTTTTCTTAACTGTTAAATTAAAACATTTGATTTTTTTTTTTTTTTTTTTTTTTGTGGAAATTTAAAGATTTTTTTTTTCTTTTTTCTTCTAAACAATTATTTGAGTTTAATTGGCTTATTAGTCAGCCAAGAAAATCACTACATATTGTTGTTTTTTTGCTTCATTTTATTTTTTGTTAAAGAAAATTTACAAACCGTAAAATTTTATTAATTTTATTTAAACAGTTAACAAAATGCAATGAATGTATTGTATTTAATTGTTAAAAAAGATAAAGAAAACAAAAAAATCCTGTTAAAAATGGCATGTAATTGTTTCTTTTTTTGTTGCTGATTAACAGTAATGATTGGAAATATAGCACAGTTTAATGATGATTATTAAGGTGGACATAATTATCAGAAATACTGTAATACTGTCTGTCTATTAGTTTTAAATATTTTAAATGAAAAAAACAATATTATGAATATTTGAATAATTATATTACACCCAAATAAATAATATATTTACCCCTGTCTTTTTATTTATCATTAAATTACTGTAGCAAAACATAGTTTAACACCAGCACAGGTTTTGCTTTAGTTTTTCTTTTCTTTTGCAATGAATTGCGATACATTTTACTTTGACACTATGTCAATGTCTTAACAAACCAGTTGATGCAAAATATTTGTACATCTAACGCTTAAGACAGCTGTAAAATCTCCTTTCAATTTATTTTTTGATTGGTATTTTATGCGTTTTTCTCTCTCATTTCTTTGTTGGCTGAAAAAGCGGTTTTAATTTTGTTGTGTTTTTATATGGAATTTAATTATCTTAATTAACATATCATCAAATGTTACTTTTGTTTAAACATTTTGTTTTTAAACACTAATTGTTAAACATTATACACAATTTAAAACAATTAAGAAGATTTGTTTACATAAATTTAATTTTTATGCGAAATTAAACAAATTATTAGAAAGAAAACTCTCTAAAAACGGTATTAGTTCCAATATCTATAGTTATATTAAAACAATTAGTGCTGGTTTACACACTTCAAGTTTACTTGCGCAAGTCTAGAGTTGGTAGATGAGAGAGGAGAGAAGATTGGAAAGATTTTGCTCTCAAGACTGGCTCAAGTAAACTTGAGGTGTGTGAACCAGCACTAATAGGAAAAATGTAGACACTTTTCACAAACTGTTATTTAAATATATTTTTTAAACAATTGCTTTAGAAATATTTCAATACTATATATTTCAGTTGCCAGTAACTATCGGACAGACCACTATATTGTTCTTCCTTTATCACTGTTTTACAATAGTAATTTTTTTTATACAAGGTATTCTTTAAAACTGGCATTACTAACTAAAAATCACATCTTTACATTGTTCAGACCAAAGAAAAAAAAAAAACACATTAAACCGCAAGTTTTGCATTGTTTTCATGGCTGTCAGTCAATCAGCCAACCATTAAACAAAAAAACTAAAGAGAAATAATAAATAAAAACAGAAATAGAAAACATTTTTCTTTAGCTTAAAAAATGTTAACAGGGCCGTAATAATAAGTTTTACAAGCCTTCGGCTATAAATAGTTATTGTGTATTGTAGAGACTCAAAGGAAATTTGTATGACTTAAAGCTAAACTAATCTAATTCTAATACGTTCTACATTATAAATTCTGCTTATGAAATATTTAAATGGGAAACAATATTTTCTATAATTTCCTTTATATTTAAACTACAGTTTCCTTTAACCATTTTGTTTGTTAGGCTAAACATCTAAACAGAATTTATCAAAGTCGGCTTTAGTATTGTTTGTCAGTTTATTGTTTACAGCTTGACAGACTTTTAATGCCATAGATCTAGAATCTAGATCATATGACATTTGACTGTTTGAAGGAATTGGTTTTTAATCTCTGAACGTTTTAAGAAAACTAGTAAATTTTATGCCACTTTATAATAGCGGTATAAAACGTTTTAAATTGTAACATGACCTGACTTTCGCGGCTTTCTATCAATTTCCAAAAAAAACGAATCTTTGAAATAGTGTGACAAACGTTTTATTTGAACATGTACCTCGTAATCTCTCGTCAACTTGATAAATTTTTGTCATGACATTCTTCAAAATGGATGTCAAGAGTAACAATTATCTGGTGTAGTCTCCATTTGTTAGTGTCTTGATAATAAATGTCATTAAATGTTGTGATAAATATTTTTCAAGTATATACACTACAATATACACACTACAATACAATAGTGTGACAAAAGTTTTATTTCAACATGTACCTCGTAATCTCGCGTCTATATTTGATACATTTTTGTCATGACATTCTTTAAAATGGATGTCAAGAGTAACAATTATCTGGTGTAGTCTCCATTTGTTAGTGTCTTGATAATAAACGTCATTAAATGTTGTGATAAATATTTTTCAAGTATTCACAAGGGGTACTAGTTAAAATGTGCAGATTTACACACGTGAAGTCTTGAGTTTGTAGATGAGACAGAAGAGGAGATTAGAAAGATTTTTTCCTTTTTTCTTCATGGCATCTAAAAGATGCCAATTTCCTCTTAGAAGAGCGCCAAATTGAAGTGACAGGTATAAGAAAAAAACTGGTTCCTATCCTCGAGACATCAATCATGGGACTAGTTTTATGTAAATTTTGTATAACAATGTTTTATTTCGGTATTCCATCAAGTGTAATTTATAAAATTCTCTTAACCATTCCTTTAAAACATTTTCATTCCTTTGGGAATTCAGTCTTTGTATTTAATTCCTTATAGAATCATCCAAGTATTCTGTAATTCAGATCCATTCAATTCATTCCCTTAATGATTAAAAACACAACACAAACCAATTGAATGAAGAAAAAATGTATTCAAAGTATTTACCACATTTTCACGAGCAAAGAATCAAGGCAATTTCTATTCCAAAGTGAAACGTATCCCAGAGATAGCGTTCTTGTATCTATTGACAAAAATAGTAGACGGGCGGGGTAAGGTCTGGGCTATAGGGTGGATGAGTTAAAACTTCCCAACCATTTCTCACTAAATAGTTTTTAACTGGTAGTTATTGCAACATGTGGCCTAGAGTTGTCGTGATGGAATATTACGGTTTCATATCTGGCCGCATATTCTGGTCTTTTTTTTTTTTTACTTGGACTAGCACTCAGGGGATGACCCCTACTCATGCAATGCATTGTGTTGGAACTAGGAAAATAGGTTATGGGAAGGAGGATAGAGGGAGTAGTGTTTGTGGTTATTTGATTTGAATTTTCCTACATTGAAAGGGACAGGAAATACTTCGACAAGAAGCTTATTCCACATACGGACGGTACGGCTAAAAAACGAATTATCTCTGTAGTGTGTTGTGCGATCCACTGACCAATCGACCACGAATGGATGAACCCCCGATGATGAACGCGTATTTCGTAAGAAACTACGGGTTTCGGGAACGAGTTTCCTAATTTCATCAGAACACATTCCATTATAGTATCGATAGTAGAACAGTGAAACACAACCCACATTGCGACGATTTTGGGTCGGATATAAGTGGTGTAAATAGTAAGGAGATCAGATGAAGTGAAGTATTTCTTACATCGTCTTAGAAAACCGAGGCACTTGAATGCTTCTTTCGACACTTTAAAAAATGTGTTTTGTCCAGCGAACATCACACTGAATTTTCATGCCTAGAACATCGAGAGCTTCTGATTCCTTAATATTTACACCACCCATAGAAACAGATGAAGCAACATGATCTGTCGTGCGTTTATGTGTTACGTGCATTAAAATCGACTCTGTTCGCATAACCCCATTCAGAGATTGTCACAAGATCTTGGTTAAGTGTATCATTCATGTTTTGCCTCATTGCTTTAATCTCCGAAACGCTTGGCCTATAGTTGAATGAATATGAATGGCAGTCATCTGCAAAAGAATATATAGGGTTGGAAGTTTGACTTAGAAGGTCATTTAGAAAAATAAGGAATTGCAAATAATAACTCGGTGCATAAAGGATATTCTTTTATAGCGTTCAAGCAGCATTTCAGCCATACCAAATCGTCTTTCAAGGTCTCTCAGCTGCAATTCGTATGAAACTCAATTTCCCTGATTTTGGATGAATCCTGCTGCTTGTAAGCGCTTTGAAATTGCTGCTTAAGTAGCTCCCAATGATTTAACAAGCTCCTGTTGAGTTTGACAACAATCTTCATGAAGTAATGCCTCCAATTCTTGGAGGCATTTAAACTTTTTTGGCTGGCCTGGGCGATCTTTGTCTTCCGTGTCAAAATCAACACTTCTGAACCGAACAAACAATCTGTCGCACGTTGAAACCGATGGAACACATTCAATATAAGCTTCGGTAGGCTACCGGTGTGCTTCAGCGGCACTTTTTTTCAAATTAAAGAAGCAAAGCAAAACTTCCCGCATATGTTCGACATTTTCGAAGCAAAAAAACGTTGGTGTTTACACTATAATGTTCAATAACTAATGGTGTTTTCTTTTCTGCAGCGGTGAAAAGTTGTAATTTTCCTTTCTAAATATGTTGCATAAATAATTGGTAAATATGTTACATATCTCACCCTCAATTATATTTCAGTGTGAGATAATACCCTTTTTTGCAGCTGCGTTAAGTACTTTTTTTATGCAAAAAATGTTTGACAACAGCTGATTTCTATTATTGAAAATCAGTGTTGTTAATGCTTATTGGCAAACACACAGAATTGAATGTCGAAAGTCGCTTTAACAGTGTTAAATATCGCTTTTTAATACAATTTTCCAATTCAATATTTGGCACGCTAAATATACATTAGTGTTAAGTCTAAAATCAAGAAATTATTTTGTTCCATTCTAAAATTTTTCATTTTGCAAGGGTGTGTGTAACATGATAATAATATTACACATTTATAAGGCATCATTTTTTTTAGAAAAGAAAACACCATAAGTGGTAATAAATGACAGATATGTTCCCTTCAAAATGACATATAAGTTATTAAAAACTAAAACTGTGTTCAAAAGATACGCATTTTTAAGTGATACATACACCCAATAAATTGAATCGTTCCAATGTTGAATGAATTCTGTTATGAACTAATTCCATTACGAATCGATTCAACAATTAATAAATTCTATTCAAATAAACGCCCATGAATGAAGTCAAAGCATTAGTTTTTAGGAATGGTTTTATGGAATGAATTGCTGAGACTTTTTAATTCTGAATGTAAGATTTTGAATTAATTAATTCGAGTCGCTGATTATACAATATACTACTTAAATATTGCCTTATTATTATTCTAAGTTACGTCCCTGTTTATAAATATGTATGTATATTTTATCTGGTACGAAAACTACAAATACATATTACAATATCACATTTATTTTTTATATATTTTTAAGGCAACATAACGACAACAATAGTTGCAAATTATTTTCAAACCATTAAAGTCTACAATAGATGAGGTACTTATTTCTATTCTTTTGTAGACATAAATTTTGTACTACGAGTGTTGAGTTTAGTTTAGATTTTTTTTAAGAGCGTTGTTTATTTATCTACTTTTACTGGCTATAAAAATATCATGACTATCCCAACAAACCTAATAAACAAACTTTTTATATAATACCAATGTTTAAATAGGCCTTGTAAAAAGTTTTAAAAATGTAACATTACAAAATAAATATATACACTTTTAGTTAATCATAAATTTTTGTATGAAAAGCTCTCCCTCGATTTTCAATTAAATTTTGAGTGTTTTTCATGCAAAAATTTTTAAATTGTTTTCCAGTCGTGATTCTGAAACAAACCTTAATATTTTTTTTACTGTTAAAATTTAGATTTTTTAAAGCAAAATTTTATTTTAAAACGTTGCTTAAATTTAAAAATTGTTTAATATGGCCTTTAAAAATGAACTGAAATTTACAAAGTTTTTTTTACTATTCTATAGTTTTAAAGTATTTTTGTTTGTTTTCTTTTGTACCTATTTTGTTTACTGGGTATTTGTTGATTCTCTAACGACTTGTTATGTTTCTATTTTGCTTTGGACAAGAAAAAAGATCTATGTGTAGATGAACATATTTCCTTTTTTTTTTATTTTTCGTTTAGTCATTAAGATCTAGTTTATGGTTAAAGTATTAACTCCAAATGAAAGAACATTATTTTAATGTTTAGCCAATATGGCCAAAACTAAAAAAAGAAAAATCACGTAGGAGTTTTTCTAAGAAAGCATTTGGTCATAAAGATTTTTATAGGTGCTATAATATCGTTTTTCGTAGTTAGCAAAAAAAAAAAAATAGGAGCTAACAAACGATACTATAATAAGCCATCTAAATAATTATAAAATATTAAATATTGAAAAGCGAGATGATTGTATTATAATTTGAGGATAAAGTGCTCATTTCGTATTTTCTAAACAAAATACAAAAAATATTAACAAAATCTAGAGACAATTTCTTTGTGACATCTCAAGCAAGAAATAATTGATATTCATATGAGATTTATATTGACATTTAGCCCTTTAAATAAAACAAAAAATGATTAAATTTAAGGTTAAATTCTTTACAATTCAATTATTCTAATTTATTAACTTGTAAAGTGCATTTTGAATTCGTTGCAAACGTATTGATGAACTCTTTCCTTAATGCAAAAATAATATGAAAATAGATGTAACAGCAACATATACATTTTTTTTATTTACCTTAAAGAAAATGTTGTCAAAGAAATTGTAACAATTTGTTCATTTCACATTTAATTCTTGTCGATTTACAAAAAAAGCTTAATTAATAGATGTTTTTAATATCGGTAACTGTTGCAATAAATTTATACTTCCTTAAATGGCAAAAAAATACAAACACGAATATGTTGTACTTTATGGCCTGTCATTGTACTAAATTGCGTGCTAAAATATTGAAATTTATTGAAATCGTTAACTGTGCACCATCAACACATTAATGGATTTGAAGTGTAGAACTGATGATTTTCAATATAATTATAGTAATCTACTTGAAAAAATTTGTTATAAAAAAATATTAATAGAAAAAACATTTTTTTAATTGATTAAGAAATGTTTCGAACTGAAACTCCGTTAATTCAATTTAAGTGTTTTTAACATCTTACATGTCATTTTGAAGGATACATATCTGTCATTTATTCTCACTTATGGAGTTTTCTTTTCCAAAAAAAAATGATGCCTTATAAATGTGTAATATTATTATCATGTTACACACACCCTTGCAAAATGAAACATTTGTTTTTATTAGAATGGAACAAAATAATTTCTTGATTTTACACTTAACACTAATGTATATTTAGCGTGCCAAATATTGAATTGGAAATTTGTATTAACAAACACTGTTAAAGCGACTTTCGACATTCAATTCTGTGTGTTTGCCAATAAGCATTAACAACACTGGTTTTTCAATAATAGAAATCAGCTGTTGTCAAAAATTGTTTGCATAAAAAAAGTACTTAACGCAGCTGCAAAAAAGGGTATTATCTCACACTGAAATATAGTTGAGGGTGAGATATGTAACATATTTACCAATTATTTATGCAACATATTTAGAAAGGAAAATTACAACTTTTCACCCCTGCGCCAATGGTAACATAAATGGAACATTTTTATCAGAAAAGAAAACACCATTAGTTATTGAACATTATAGTGTAAACAACAAAATTAGTTTTTTACTTCGAAAATGTCGAATTTTGTACCAACAAATCGTCATATGCGAGAAATTTTGCTTTACTTCTTTAATTTGAAAAAATGTGCCACTGAAACGCACCGACTGCTCAGCAAAGCTTATGGTGACTGTGTTCCTTCAGTTTCAACGTGCGAGAGATGGTTTGTTCGGTTCACCAGTGGTGATTTTGACACGTAAGACAAATATCAACCAGGACAGCCAAAAAACTCCGCAAGATCTTGCAAAATCAAACTGCAATTTCGAAACGTTTGTATTCATCCAAAAGCTGGGAGATTGGGTACCATACGAATTGAAGTCGAGAGGCCTTGAAAGACGATTTTGCTTGTCCGATATGATGCTTGAATGTTATAAAAGTAAATCAGTTTTGCACCGAATTATTACTTGTGATGAAACATTTATCCATTACAATAACCCAAAGCGTAAGAGATCATATGTGAAGCCCGGCCAACCAGCCGAATCGCTACCAAAGCCAAATATCCATCCCGCTAAGGTAATTTTCTGTATTTGGTGGCAGCAAAAAGGTACTGAAATCTGTCCGTACCAACACAGAGAACCTGTACCGAACGCAGATATGAAAACGTATTATTTCATCATGACAACGCTCGGCCACATGTTGCAATACCTGTTAAAAACTATTTAGAATGAAATGGTTGGGAAGTTTTGCCTCACCCGCTTTATAGCCTAGAACGTGCCACGTCCGACTACTACTTGTTTTGTTCGATGCAGAATGCTCTATTGGCTTGATTCTATCCGATATTGGCTTGATTCGTTCTTGGTCACAAAAGATTAGCAGTTCTTTAGGCTGGGAATCCATATGTTGCAAAAAAGATGGGAAAAGGTCATAGCTAACAATGAAGGGCCATTATTACAAATTGCCTTTAAGTTCGTAATAGTAAAAGGTAACTTTAGAGAAAGGTTGCTTTAAAGTTAACTTTTACTTAAAGGCAAGTTGTAATAATGGGTCCCTTAATAATTTTTTTAAGAACATACAATATCAGTTTGTTCATTCAATTCCGAATTTTCAGCATTTTAGTTGAGTGAAAAAAAATCGGTTATTTCAACCGTAATGATTCTTTGCCAACTGAAGATCTGTGGCTAGAACCGAAAGCATCTATGGATGTAATGGAATCCTTCAATTAGCAACAAATTTAGTCATCAATCTGATAAGTCTAAATATTGTAGCTTTAAGAAGAAAACTTATAAGGAAATTAAAAAAAAATATTTCCGGGAACTTTCGCAATAAGTCGATCATTAATATACTGTCAAAGTAGTGACATTTTTCAATGTATTTAGTATTCAATCGATTAACCGTTAATCGGTTAACCGATTAATTTTGGTCGGTTAACTGTTCGAATAATTTAAAATTAACCGATTATTAACCGATTAAATCTAAACCCCGATTAATTATTTGTTATCTTCAATTTAAAATTAAAATAGAAATTATTCGGTTAATCGAATAATTTAAAATTAACCGATTATTAACCGATTAAATCTAAGCCCCGATTAATTATTTGCTCGATTAACCGATAAAACCAGAAACCCGATTAATTGAATACCCTAGTATTTAGTGAGCAATAGATTTAAAAGATTAAGCCCCATGTTCTCAACATCTGATTATTTTTTAACGTGACAATCTATTGACAGTTTTCATACCAAAAATTGTATTAATTAAAAGATATCGGTACGAAAAATGATAACCAGAGATTGAGAAAATCGGGCAAAATTTGTTAAATAATTATAATGAAATTTTTTAACTCAATCATGGATGACAACTAGATAGGTAACTGAGAGACAAAAATCTAAGTCTATTGCCAAAAACCTAATTCATGATAATGTATTGCTGTGTATTTTGTTATTGTATTACCCGTATTTGTAAATAGAGAGTAATTTAGTTTAATTGTTTTCATTAATATTTTTCTCTCTTCCCTTTTGTTTTTCTATGGTTTATATAGTTTTTTTTTAGAATAACTTAAGTCTTAGAGTCGTAAAAATTGACAGATGTCACTTGACACATGCGATATGTCTGTCGCAAGCAACAATCATTAATAGAATTTTAATAAGATAAATATAGGAACTTTACAAAGTAATGGAAATAAGTAAAAAAAAAAAATAAATATGTGGAGCCTGTCTATTGATAATGTCTACAAAAAAAAAAATATTTCTAATTTAGCAAAAGTAAAGTCTGTAAAATCTATTTTATTTCTATAGCAATTGAATAAAACTACATACGTTGAAACTTAAACCAATCAGCTGCAAACAGACATTGTTTAAAAAGCAATTAAACTTACATTTAAAATGTTTTATTTAAAACTCGTTCAAACTGTTCGTAAAGATCTACAAGATCTGTGAAATTACAAAAAAAAAAATGTGTATAAAAATATTTCTGTGTATCCTAAACCAGTACCGGTATGTTGAACATGATATGACAAATCAAACCCATGTTGCCAAAAAAAAAAGTAACATCAAGTGAAATGTAGTAAAAATTCTAACACAAGACTTTTTATCATGCAAACAAACATCTCTCAACAATTACATAGAGTTGTATAAGACCACTACGACCACGAGTCTTTATTTATTTATTATCTACAATTACATGAAATTAAGATGCAAATAACATGTTTAACAACTGCTTGAATTTAAAATTATTTCTATTTCTATTTGTAGTTGTTGTTATTGTTATTTGAAGATCTTTACCGCACATCATGTCAAGTCATGATGGCAACATGGGCGTATGAAATATAAGATGAACAAAAACAAAACGATCAAATTGTACAAGTTTTAAAACTAAGATATAATTGTTTTTTTATTTTTATTTAATTTTAATAGGATTTATTTAGACAAGTAGTAATGATAAGAAAATATCACACTTACTTACTTAATAAAACAAAAACAAATTAATAAAAAGAAAATCAAATTAATGTTTCGAAATCATGATTATTATTATTGCAACGCAATTCAATTTCTAAATGTTGCACATCAAATTAAGTTGTCCACTTAACTGCGGCCACATTGAGCTAGTCCGAGCATCAATATGAATTAATCTTTTTCATATTTAGTACGCTCATGCTGTTGATGATGACGACTGTAATTATTGGTGATAATGATAATTTTCTCCCCTATCTAAATGACAACAATCATTCAACGTCTTTTTTTTTGTTTAATTTTATTTGCTGTTAAATTTTTTAAGCATTCATATCTACACAAGATTCATTTACAACACTTTTCAATTGTACTTGTGTGTTTAGCGTTATTTCTTGAGCATTTCTCAATTAAGTTTCTTGCTAAATATTGAAAAGAGAAAAAAAAAAACGTTAATTTTTTAATAATGCCACTACATAAATCTTGATGATGTTTGGTAACGAACTAAACAGACATATCGCTTATTTTTCACTTAAAACTGTTTGTTGTGTTTAAAGCAGAGTAAAGAAAGAATTCATTGTTCAGTTATTGTAAATTTTTTCAAATTATTAGCTTTCATTTTAGGGTCATTCATTGTTAGCTATGACCCTTTTCCATCTTTCTAGCAACATATGGATTCCAAGCCAAAAGAACTGCTTATCTTTTGAGGCCAAGAACGAATTAAGTCAATATCGGTTACACTGTTCCAAAGTGAACCGTATCCCAGAGTGACAGTTCTGCATTTATCGAAACAAAGAGTCATCGGACGGGCACGATCTAGACCAGGGAAAGGCAAAAGATGGGCACCGCGTTTTTCATTTACTCTTCTCTTACGTACGTGTGTACACGCATTGTAGAGAAATAAACAACTTTAATCAGTCTAGCTTGAGCATTCATACAAACAGGTTATGTATCGCACAATTTAAGAATCAGCGATGCCAGAGAAAACAAATTTGTCCCAACTGTTTAAGATGTATGACGAACAATATGAGATTTTACATTTTTAATTGGGGAAAAGGGACGAAAGTTTACTGGCATCACCGATTCGTGGTGAGAGCGGATAGAGAGTATAACTAATACAATCGTAAAATGCAATAGTATAGGTTGCCTTTCCCTGATCTACACTATAATACGGATGAGGCTAAATTCACAACCACTTCATTCTAAATACTTTTTAACAGGTATTGCAACATGTGGCCGAGTGTTGTCATGATGGAATATTACAGTTTCATGTCTGGCCAATTGTTGCTTCAAACGAATAAGTTGTGTTCGGTACAGGTTCCCTGTGATGGTCTGGCCAGATTTCAGCAGCTCATAATAGATAGCACCCTTTACAGAGCATTACCTTAGCGCCATGGATATTTGGCTTTGGTGTAGATTCGGCTGGTTGGCCGGGCTTCATATACAATCTCTTAAGCTTTGGGTTATCGTAATGGATCCATTTTTCATCGCAAGTAATGATTCCGTGCAAAAATGATTTTCTTTTATAGCGTTCAAGCAGCATTTCAAACATACAAAATCGTCTCTTAAGGTCTCTCAGCTTCAATTCGTATGCTACCCAATTTCCCTATTTTTTGATGATCCTGTTGCTCGAAAACGTTTTGAAATTGCTGCTTGAGTAGCTCCCAATGATTTTACAAGCTCTTGTTGAGTTTGTTAACAATCTTCATGGAGTAATGCTTCCTATTCTTGGTCTTCAAACTTGTTTGGCTGTCCTGAGCGATCTTTGTCTTCTGTGTCGAAATCACCACTTCTGAACCGAAAAAACCATATCTCGCACGTTGAAACCGATGGAACATATTTACAATTAGCTTTGGTGAACAATCGGTGTGCTTCAGCGGCACTTTTTTTAAAATTAAAGAAGTAATGTACAAAATTCGACATTTTTGAAGCAAAAAAAACCTTGTTATTTACACTGAAATGTTCTATAACTAAGTGAGAATAAAAGATAGATATGTACCCCTCAAAATGACATAGAAGCTTTTAAAAACAAAAAAAGGTTGTCCATCTCCGTTTAAAATATACCACACTTTTGGACACCTTTTTTGTGCTCTTCAATTCTCTTTTAACAAGAGCCCAATATCTCTCCACTGGCCTTAGCTCCAGGCAGTTTGGAGGAATTTCCTCTCTTGGTACAAATACCACATTATTGTTCTTTTACCACTCAAGACCTTTCTTACCATAGTAACTGATGCCAAATCAGGCCAAAAATAAATGGACACATTAAGAAGTCTTATGAATGTAAATTTCGCTATTTATAGAGGCCTTTGTAACAAATGTTTGGTTTTTTGCCGCAACTGCATATTGCTTGTCATACCAAGAACTTTTTGGGAAATTTTGTCTGCTTTTGGGTCCTTAATTTTTTTCAACATTCCCTCGAGCATCTGCAACATACAAAAATTTACCCAGAAGCTGCGAACGATTGCCCATACTTATATTACGTCATCCATTATGCAGCAGGTATATTTTTTGTATAAAATTTGACTTCAATTTCCGTGCTCTGTCTTTGGTCTCTACATTTTTAGCAGAGTTCCTGTCAGGAACTTTTTGAGCCTTGTGTGCTTTTAAACCTTCATTGGCTTTAACTTTTCGTACCAAATAGTCCGAGTACTGACCTAACCGGGCTGTTTTCCTACCGGAGGTGTTGGGAGCTCTTTGAAAATGCTTTCTATTTGTTTGGCTTTAGAAACATCATGTGGACCATTCCTTCTACCTGAACCAGGTTTTATATCAACGAACAAGTTCTCCCGGTACTGTTTAATAAAATTGGCAACAGTTTGACGGCAGACCTTTAATTGTTTTTGTAGGACCAAGTAGGGTTTTGTTGAAATTATTTAATAATTTTAGTACGCACTTTTTTCTGGTCACTCATTTTAATCAAATTAAAAACAAATGAACATAATTGACATTAAACATAATAACTGACATGCTTTATAAAGGCAACTTGATCAAAAAAAAAAAAAATCGAATAATACTTGGGTTAAAAGTTTTAATGAAAAACGTGTGTTAAGAATTTTACGACCTCAGTCCTTATTAACAAATTTTTAATATAAGTAGAACGTTTTTTTTTCGAATTAAAATCTTAAGAATTGATCAATTATCATCTCTGCGTGCAACGTTAATAAAGAAATTATAGAGTTTTATTACTGTGTATATTTATACATAAAACAAACTGCATTTTAAAGTGTTTTTTTGTTCACCTTTTGCCAATAATTGCAGAGAAATTTGTCAAAAGTAACATTAAACATACTCATGGACTTTCCATTTTAGTATTATTAATAACACATTTGCCTGTAGCTATCGTATCTATATTTGTTAAATAATTAACTGTTTAGAGTATTAGGGTGTTCACATATTGTTGTTAAGATTTTGTTTTCAATGTGAGATTTTTACCCTGTCACACAATAATATTGGTAAAAATTCATTTCGCTACGGGCATTAAATTAAAATTAATATTTTAAATATAAAACCCTCTAATTAAACAATAAAGGTGCATTCAACATTTTAAAGCTGATAGTCTGTGAATACCTTAATGTAGTCTTAAAAAATTAATAGCAATAATAATCAGTTCATTAAAACCACAAGTCAATCATTTAATTTTGTTATACTTATTAAACAAAAACAAACAAAACCAAAAAAATAGTTGTGTAAATAAACCTCTGAATTAAATCCAATATTGGTATAAAGATATCGGATTTTATTTTGTTATCGGTGGTTAGTTAAAATGGCAGGCACGTGTATTGTAATACATTTTGCTCAGGTTCCCATCAGTTACATACTCGTAGCATTCGAGTGACCTTGACATCACCCTTACAACTGATGTAATGCTATTTGGTTTTTTATTTAAGATTAATGAAATTAATATGATTGATATGGGAATTGTTAAAATTAATTTTGTTGGCAACAAATTAAAGTTTTAAAGTATTTATGCAAAAGTATTTACACAAATCTCTAGATTTTCTTTATATATTAAACAAATAAATGTTATGTGGATCTATTTCTAAGGCCTGAAATTTGCATCTGATACACATATGGCCGTTAATTTCCCGAATTATTTTCATTGCCGGGAAATTAAACAAAAATTCGTTCATTCCCGGGAAAATCCAACTACAAAATAATGAATATCATAGGGAATATGAAATATGAAAAGTTTTGCTAATATCAAATCATTATGAGTCTATAGGAATATGTAAGTTTGTGTTTTTATACCCTTCAACTTCGTGAATATATATAAGTAGTTATATATACCCTATATAAGTTTGTCATTCCGTTTGTAATTTCCACAATATAATTTTCCGAGCCTTATAGATAGCGAAGTCAATTTAGCCATGTCCGTCTGTCTGTCTGTTGAAATCAATTTTATGAAGACCCCAGATATCTTCGAGATCCAAATCTTCAATCATTCTGTCAGACATGCTTTCGAGAAGTTTCCTATTTAAAATCAGCAAAATCCGTCCATAAATAACGGAGATATGAGCAAAAATCCGAGACAACCTCTGTTTTTGGCCTATTTTTGATCTATATATCGATTACTAAGTCATAAATATAGACAATATGGATATCTAATGATAGATATTTCAAAGTCCACTGCAACGAAGTATATAAGGCTATATATAGTAAGTTTGACCTACAATGGGTCAAAATCAGGAAAAATATTTTTTAACCCGATTTTTTTTTTTCACAAAAAACATTTTTTTTCATACATTTTTTTCACTAATAAATTAAAAAAAAAAAATAAAAAATTTTAAATTAAAATAATTTTTTTTTTTTTTTTAAATTGGAAAAAAACTTTTGAAAATAATTTTGAAAAAAAAAAAATTAATTTTATTTTAAAGTATAATTTGGTGAAGGGTATGTAAGATTCGGCACAGCCGAATATAGCTCTCTTAATTGTTAATTAAGTAAGTTTGAAAAGTATCAAATGGGTCGCGGGAGTAATACGGTACTTTTGAATATGTAATAGTATAATTAGGTGCAATCGTATCAATTTTTCCATCGCTGTTTATAATATAATAATGATTATAAGCGATCATAAGCGATCATAATTAAATATTATCTATGCATTTATTTAAAGATTTAAGAGTTCCGACTAATCCGAAAGATTTAACTTAGTGGCATTTTCAAATCTGAAAACCACTTATTTTATCTAAATTTTGGGTTCTTTAAAAGTTCTGCTTCCTTTGAAATCCTCTTTACCACATAGCTGTCTTGTATCATTGGGATATGATTGTTAATGCACGAAGCTTCTAACAGAGTATTCGTCGAGATAAACGCTTCGGCTCTAGGTCGGCTAACGACATATTATGGGAAAGTAAATGCAACGGATGCAATTCGAGGACATGAATTCATTGGCTCTATATTGTTGTTAAATTCAACAAGAACTTGCAAGATCATTGGCAGCAACTCAAGTAGCATTTTCAAAACGTTTACGAGCAGCAGGATTCATCCAAAAGCAAGGAAATTGGGTACCATACGAATTAAAGCCGAGAGACCTTGAAAGACGATTTCGCATGTCGCATGTCCATCGCTGTTTATAATATAATAATGATTATAAGCGATCATAAGCGATCATAATTAAATATTATCTATGCATTTATTTAAAGATTTAAGAGTTCCGACTAATCCGAAAGATTTAACTTAGTGGCATTTTCAAATCTGAAAACCACTTATTTTATCTAAATTTTGGGTTCTTTAAAAGTTCTGCTTCCTTTGAAATCCTCTTTACCACATAGCTGTCTTGTATCATTGGGATATGATTGTTAATGCACGAAGCTTCTAACAGAGTATTCGTCGAGATAAACGCTTTGGCTCTAGGTCGGCTAACGACATATTATGGGAAAGTAAATGCAACGGATGCAATTCGAGGACATGAATTCATTGGCTCTATATTGTTGTTAAATTCAACAAGAACTTGCAAGATCATTGGCAGCAACTCAAGTAGCATTTTCAAAACGTTTACGAGCAGCAGGATTCATCCAAAAGCAAGGAAATTGGGTACCATACGAATTAAAGCCGAGAGACCTTGAAAGACGATTTCGCATGTCCGAAATGATGCTTGAACGCTATAAAAGAAAAACATTTTTGCACCGAATAATTACTTGCGATGAAAAATGGATCCATTACGATAACCCAAAGCGTAAGAGATCATATGTGAAGCAAGGCCAACCAGCCGAATCGACCCCAAAGCCAATATCCATGGCGCTAAGGTATTTGATGGGAGCCAAAGGGTCCTATCTATTATGAGCTGCTGAAATCCGGTCAGACCATCACCTGTACCGAACGCAACTGATTCCTTTGATGCGAGCATTTGCCGAAGAACGCCCAGAATATACGGTCAGATATGAAATCGTAATATTACATCATGACAACGCTAGGCCACATGTTGCAATAGCTGTTAAAAACTATTTAGAAAAAAGTGGTTGTGAAGCTTTGCCTCACCCGCCTTATAGTCCAGACCTTGCCCCGTGCGACTCCTATTTCGATCGCTGAAGAACGCTCTCGCTGGGATACACTTAACTTCAGAACATAGTATCCGATCTTGGCCTCACAAGATGCGCAGTTTTATTGGCTCTGAATCCATATGCTGCCAGAAAGATGGGAAAAGGTCATAGCTAACAACGGCCAATACTTTGAATAAATTTGTATTGTACAGAAAAATCTAAACATTTGAAAAATTCCAGCATTTTTAAGTCATACACCCAATAAAATGTATCTTTTAAATCAGATTTTATTTGTAAAGTTATAGTTCTTTAATTATAGTACATACATATATTTTAATATTCTAAAATATAATTTTCTTAAAACTCGTATTGATTTTTTAACAATTATGTTATGTTAAGTGGTTAAGAGTTTAAAATGTTTATAAAAGTAATAAAAACCGATATGTAGTGGAAAAATTTTGAATGCTTAAAGAAAGTGAGTGAAATTTCTTGACATCTCACAAAATAAAAATGATGAATATAAAATATAAATGAAATTAAGCTGATTGCACTAGGTCAGTAAACTTTTAAGCTGAATAAATACATTTCCAAATAAGAAACAAACATATAAAGGTGTGGAATAAACAAATTAGCAAACACGTGAATACGATTTGTAAGTTAGCTTGAATATATTTAATTATAGCTTTCGTTATTTTTAATTAAAAAAAAACCCTTTGTTCTAAAATTTAAAGAAAAAAAGAAACCGTTTAAAACGTATTTGACTATGTCAATATTTGCAAAAAAATAAAACAAAAAAAAAAAAAAAAAAAAATACAATTTAAATGACTAAACGAAATCAAACATAAAAGATGGAAAAAGTCTTTCTTTCACAGTCACACAAAACCAACATTTTTATTTGAAATTGAAATGTGAAAGAAATTTTCAAAAGCATAAATTGTTAACAACCGTTAAAGCAATTAAATTTAAACAACCAACCAACAAAAAAGTTTTCAAACAAAATGATTTCTAACTTTTCAAAACATTTACAAAAAAAAAATTCAATAGCAACAACAATAAACAAAAAAAGTTTAGTTTTGAAATCAAAGATTTTTAATAAGAAAAACAGGTGATAAAATTTCAAAGAAACATAATGATTAATATTGACATATGTATATGTTTGGAAGATTGGCTGGCATAAGTATTGCTGGGTTTCATTTTAGTAAAACAATACAAAAGTACTTTTTATACAATGTCTCTTGTCTCTATTTCAATGACGAAATTATTACTACTTCAGCAACAATTTTTTTTTTTATGCAGCTAGAAGCCAAATAATCTGTTTTTTTTTTCTATTTTGCAATGAAAATTTGTCTAACCACAGCAATTTTGAAAGGCTTTTGTTATAAAGTTTTCATAGTCAAATATTGCAGCAAAATAAAAAAAAATTTATAACCTGCAATTTTTTGTTTTTTTTGGTTTATTAACGATTCGTGTTTAGTTACGCCTCTTAAACAGTTTTT
Source organism: Calliphora vomitoria (assembly GCA_942486065.2). Taxonomy (NCBI): domain Eukaryota; kingdom Metazoa; phylum Arthropoda; class Insecta; order Diptera; family Calliphoridae; genus Calliphora; species Calliphora vomitoria. The sequence goes on from OW818032.2 coordinate 5,199,234, forward strand.
AGTGTTAAAAGAAATAAATTTTGAACGTGGCTTAAAGTCTTAAAAAATGTTTTTGATTGGAATAACATTAAAATGTTAGAAAAACTCCTGTTATTCCAGCTTTTTTTTTTTTCTTCTTTCCTCTTCGATACCCTGTCGAAATCCCAAGATAAGCAGATGCAGAGATTGTCTTTCAATAAAACCAACTATACTTAACTATAATACATACATACGAACAGTAAATGAAAGCCACAAAAACTTATAAATGATTGCTGGCTTACTACAATATTTTCCTTTTGTTCAGTCAGTTTAGTGGAGTTGAGTTTAGTTCAATACAATTCAGTTCAGCAGAGTTGAGTAATTTTTAAAAGTAGTTTTCTATAATTTCCTTCAAAAAGGAAAATCCAATTTCTTTTCTTTCCTTTCAAATTGTATTAAAATTATTATAATTATAGATATAGATATAAATAAATTGGCTGTAATAATAATGTATACTATTGTATTAAATTATAGGTAGTGATTTTGAAGTTAACCCAGATTTAACTCAAATTACGTGCTTTTTAATAGATAACACAGAACTTTTGTAAAGTACAATTTTTAAAGAGCTGTATGACATCAATTAAAGTTTCATGTAATGAAGGTACACAATTACTCAAACCAAAGCAATTTAACATTTCAATGTCTTTAAAATAAAGAAAACTCTTAATAAGGTATCTGTTACCAATAAAACTCGAATTGAATTGTCCCACAAGCAGTGATGCCAACTATTTATGAGCATTTCATTTGACACTTCCTCTCCATGTGTCCTATGAACCTAGATAAATAAGGTTAGTATAAGGGACAATAATCTCATCATTGCAAGCTATTCGAATGTCCATTAGGCTTACGTAAGTATAAAAGACCAACGCTCTTCAATAGGATCATGGAAAATTAAATCATAGACGTTATGTTGGTAGATAACTCAGACAAGGCTTATTGATTGAAGAGTATTACTACGCAGCAATTAAGGCCCTCAGTTTCAAGAACTTCATTGTCTTCAATTCCCCCGCCTTGGGGCATAGATAAGCATCTTGGTAAGCTCCACACCTTGATGTGATGCCTCAAGGGGAAATATGGAGCGAAACCGGGGCTCCGAGGTGCACGGACCTCATTCCTGGTAAGAGTTAATTTATTAACTCGCAGCTGACTAGAGTCTCATCTAGTATATCGGGGGTCCTTTGCCCCAGGACTTCGGTCCTGTAGGACCGTTGGTGTGGTCACTTCGGTGAGGTACGCTATGGCCGTGGTTAAAACCCAAAGCGGGAAGAAGAACTTTGGTTAAAGGACTGATATTTGGGCTAGTGCTAAATTTCGGACTACCAATTGTATCTTACTAGGTGCTGTTGCTGACTCAACAGAGCCATTGAAAGTAGCAGATAACGAACTGGCGTTTGTGCTCAGGAAACGTATTGAGGCAGTAGCATTCGTGATGTACTGGTCGTTGGGCTTGGTTCTCTGTCGAGGTCAAAAGTGTGTGATATCAGTACACTTACTTTGACTTTTATCGGCAGGGAGCTTTTGAAGTCAGAGACCATACATTGGACTAGATCACCAGGCCGGATGTTGCAGCTTTGATAATTGTCCTGGGCTGGTCAGTTGGCTAGCTAGCTATGGATGGATGGCAGGGATTAGATAGCCCGAGCTCTCGAACAAGGGGTTTGTGCATTGATCTGTGCAATCATTGTACAAGAAGTTGCCAATTGAGTGTACCTTGCAAGTCTCTCAATGGCGGTGATAGACGCATTGTCTCTATCCGGTGTTAAGACCACCGTGGGTTTAAGCCTTCGCGGCAGGTACCCACGTAAATCTTAGACACGTTGTCTTCAATTCCTAACTTAGGGAAGATCAACGTGAAAGGAACATGTATGTTTTTTTGTTCTACTTCTTTAGACAAGAGCGTATACTACAATATCTTGGCAGACTACGATGATGAATTGGACTGTCTCAGGAATGTCCTCAGATTCCTCAAGAAAAATTATTGTACATGTATTGGGTGTATGACTTAAAAATTGGGGATTTATTAACATTTTTCGCTTTTTTTTCGAAACATTTGTACAATATAATTTCATTCAAAGTATTGGCCGTTGTTAGCTATGACCTTTTGCCATCTTTCTGGCATCATATGGATTCCGAGTCAAAAGAACTTCTCATCTTTTGAGGCCGTTAACGAATAAAGACAATATCGGATACTTTGTTCCAAAGTGAATCGTATCCCAGATAGAGCGTTGTGCATCGATCGAAACATATAGCATTCACACGGGGCAAGGTCTGAATTATAAGGCGGGTGAGGTAAAACTTCCCAACCACTTCATTCTAAATAGTTTTTATCAGGTATTGCAACATGTGGTGGAGAGTTTTCATGATGGAATATTAAAGTTTCATGTCTGCATGGCCGCATATTCTGGGCATTTTTCAGTCAATGTAGGCTTCAAACGAATCAGTTGCATTCGGTCCAGGTACCCTGTGACGGTCTGATCAAATTTCAGCAGCTCATAATAGATAGAACCTTTTTGCTCCCACCAAATACAGAGAATTACCTTAGTGCCATGTATATTTGGCTTTGGTGCTGATTCGGCTGGTTGGCCGGATTTTTCGTACGATCTCTTTGGTTTCGGGTTATTATAGTAGATCCATTTTTTCAGCACAAGTCATGATTCGGTGCAAAAAGGATTTTCCTTACAGCGTTTAGACATAATTTCAGACATGGAAAATCGTGTTTCAAGATCTCTCGGCTTCATGGTACCCAATTTCCCAATTTCTGCTGCTCGCAAACGTTTTGTAATTGCTGCTTTAGTAGCTCCCAATGATTTTGCAAGCTCTTGTTGAGTTTGACAATCTCCATGGAGTAAATCACCACTTCTGAGCCGATGGTGAACAATCGGTGTGCTTCAGCTGCACCTTTTTTTTAAATTAAAGAACTAAAGCAAAACTTCCCGCACATAACGATTCGTTGGTAAAAAATGCAACATTTTCGAAAAAAAAAGTTGTTGTTTACACTATAATGTTCAATAACTGATGGTGTTTTCTTTTCTGATAAAAATGTTTCATTTATGTTACCATTAGCGCAGGGGTGAAAAGTTGTAATTTTCCTTTCTATTATATTTCAGTGTGAGATAATACCCTTTTTTGCAGCTGCGTTAAGTACTTTTTTTATGCAAAAAATGTTTGACAACAGCTGATTTCTATTATTGAAAATCAGTGATGTTAATGCTTATTGGCACACACACAGAATTGAATATCGAAAGTCGCTTTAACAGTGTCAAATATCGCTTTTTAATACAAATTTCCAATTCAATATTTGGCACGCTAAATATACATTAGTGTTAAGTGTAAAATCAAGAAATTATTCTGTTCCATTCTGATAGAAAAAAATGTTTCATTTAGCAACATGATAACAATATTACACATTTATAAGGCATCATTTTTTTTAGAAAAGAAAACACCATAACTGGGAATAAATGACAGACATGTACCCTTCAAAATGTTATATTAGTTATAAAAAACAAAAACCACGTTCCAAATATACACCACCTATTGTAAATCCCGCATTTTTAAGTCATACACCCAATAATACATTTATTTTACATAAGTATTCCGTCACGTGTTATCAACTTAAGATTGACGGTCTTATTAAGTTTTCATGCTACTAAAAATTTATTTATTAAATTAAATTAACTAACTATCTGTTCATGTAATAAAATTCAAAATATTGTAAAATTTCAGATTACCAATGTTGTTGCAATTTAGAAGAAATCCATTTCCAAGTACATATAAGTATGATCCAAATCTTAACACAATTTCCTTTAGTTAACGGTTTAGAATCGAACAAACCAACACAAATAAAAATAAAAAAAAGAACAACCTACAAAAGAATACAAATATAAAAGAACGCTGCAAATAAGTCAATGATCAAGTTGCATGATACAAGTACGTACTTGTCGTACTCTCCTCGTACATTTAAAGAAAATTGTGCACACCATAGTTAATAGCTTGTTATACAACTTTCGTAGTGGCATCTTGAAGATTGCAATAAATTTCAAACAAATACAAATACAAATTCTTAAACACATAGAGAAAGGAGAAAAATATAAAGAAGCAGAAGCTGAAAAAGTAGAAGCAGAAGTAAAAAATACGATCTAATTGAAACTGGATCAACAAGATCTAATGAAAATGCAGTTACTTCTTGCTGACTGTTGCACATTTACTCTGTGGTATGAGTACCTGAATGCATTGCCAGCTAGCAGGCATTAAACTTGATCATCAGCTCTTTTATTTTATAGTGAGTTTTTTTTTTATTTCATTTTATGTTTTGTGATTGCGTTATGTGACATACAATCGGATCAAAGAAAAATAAATTTATTTAATTTTTTTTTCTTCTTTAAATATGAATGAAAATAGCTACAGACCATGTATCATGATTGTATTGCATTCTTTTTGTAAGCCTTTTATACATTACTGAAGTTATACCACCTTCAACATGGCAAATTTTTTGCATAAATGATCAAAATCAAATGCAACATAGTCATAGAAATTTTATTTATGTATTTTACGATAACGTCATTTAGTTTTTTACAGGAGATAAAACCATATACAGTGAAAGCTCTTGTAGGCGGACACCGACCATCGGATCAATTTTGTCCGGTAACGGGGGATGCCCGCCTATGGGATCGTATGCTTAATAAGGTCAAGAGAAAATATTTAAATATAGAGTAATGTCCCAGAAAGAGTAATATTCTTACTTATGACCACTGAAAACCAATCGAGACATAACTTGTCAGACAATTGGAGACAATTCCAAATATATCTGGATCTGTAATATATCATATCAATAAAAACAAGTAAGAGAGCTGTGCCGAATCTTATATACCCTTCACCAATTTATACTTAAAAAAAATATTTCTAGATAACAAAATCTAGGTAAAAAAAAATTGTTCCCGATTTTGACCAATTGTAGGTTCGATTTTGAAATATCTATTATTGGATATCCATATTGTCTATATTAATGACTTAGTAATCCAGATCAAAAATAGGTCTTAAATCCAGGTTGTCCTGGTTTTTTCCTTATATCTGAGCCATTTGTGGGCCGATTGTGTCGATAGCAAGCGAGCCGGAAAAATTCCCTATATATTGATGTATGAGTTATGTATGTATGTTATTTGGGGCTACGGAAAGTTGGTTTCAACAGACGGACATGGCTATATCGACTTCGCTATCTATAACTATCGAGAATATATATACTTTGTGTATATTTTATGAGAAATAAAGTCGTCTTTACTTAAGAGTGGACTTTAGGTCTACCATAGACAAGTTAAAGTATACTTCTGACGTTAAAGTCGACTGTAAATACAAAACTAGCTGAAGTTGTTTTAACTCATTTTACAACAGCATCAGCTGTTCTTCGCCATGTAAAAAAGTTCGACAAAAAGTCAAAAATGTTTTATTTGCAAGATATTGGCAGAGATTTTGCAATTATTGAATATTGAATCAATAAAATTAGTACCAAAATAAAATACATTTGATATTAATCTTTCCTTTTCTATTTTTCCACCACAAACTGCAGCTTTTTTTTAGTTTCCCGGTTACATTTATTGTTTGGCACTTTTTGTTTTTTTTTTTTATTTTCTAAGTCAGCTGTTCAGCGATGCCACTTGTCTATATTTTGTTGTATATTGTATGAAAACATTTTCTACATTTGAGCTGACACCCAGTTAAAGTCGGTTCAATTTAGAACATAGTTTAATTTTGACTATAGTTAGAAAATAATAAAAAGCGGGTTTCTATTTTAAAGATGTTTATAAAAAGAACCGACTTTATTGTTTGACTATGATTATGAGCCTATGTCTATACCAAAATTTTGAAGAGATTTATGATCATTAAAGCGATTTTCGGAAGAGAGCCTTATATAACATCTATGACAAATTATGGACCACCTGTCATCATAAAATTTAAAAACATTTATGACCGATAAAGTCCTATTTCGGGAAGACATTTGTATGGGAGCTAGGTGAAATAATGGACCGATTGCAGCCAGTTTCAATAGGCTTTGTCCTGCGGCCGAAAAAAGTTCATGTGCCAAATTTGATCGCAATATTTTCAAAATTGAGACATGAACTTTGGACACAAGGTTTACATGGACAGCCAGCCAGTCAGACGCACGGTGGGACATCGTTTAATCGACTGAGTGTTTGGTTAGACTAATATTTGTTGGGTTTTATAAACATCAGCACATCAGGTTTTGTAAACATCGGGTGTAGAGTATAATAAAATTCTGCCTTTTATAAAATTAACTTTATCCAAGATCACGGACTGAAAGTTGGATATTAATTATTACATATTTTCCTTTAAAGAAATAAGGATCTGTGATTCCTAGAACTATATATCTATATATATATATATATGGGTTGCACCGATTCACAGTGTAACGTAACATTAGGCTCAGATTTATCTTTTATTACGAATTTTGTCCGGCTACGGGAGATATTTTTGATGATAAATTGTGTGCGCATCCGGCCAAGAGAGCGTCCGCCTAACGCAGATTAATTTTTTCTAAAAAATACTAACTAAAGCATGGGACCGAGAAATTCGTACTGCGGGAGCTTTCCGTTTGTAAAACTTTTACTATGAAGTTTTATAGATGTGTTAAGCTACGTACACACGGTTGTCAGATTTTACAATGTTGTCAGATCTGGCAATGTGCTCGCAATGTACTGCCAATGAAATATTATTAGCAAATGGTAAATTGCCAGTTTAGACGATTGTAAGAAAACCTTACAACTTCATTGTCAGACAATTGTCAAACAATACATTTATCTGCAAAACAAAAATTGTCAGTTCACACGGTTGCTTCACTTTTGTTTTTTTTAAATACATATGCACAGTGTTGCCAATAGAAATAATTTATCTGACAATGATGCCGTTGTCAGATGCATAAACTTCGCACATATGACAATAAAAAGTTTCTGACAATGATCTGGCAATGGCAACGTAAGGTGTCTCACAATAGTATTGTCTTACAATATACTGACAATACTTTTTCTGACAACGTTATAAGACAAAAATTGTAAGTTCACACGGTTGTTAGACATTTTCTGAAAATTTTTCTGACAATATTATACAATCTGACAACCGTGTGTACGTTACTTTACAAATGCTCAGAGAAACTAATGAGCCCTACCTTTAGTTATGTATTAAAAATACAAGAATTATATGATTCAAAAGTAAGATAGAGAAAAAAAGAATCAAATTTGCTGGCATTGATTTTCAATGAGATGTGATGACGTTTCTTAAACGTGTTGTTGTTCTTGTTGCAAACTGCATTAAACACGTTGAATATCATGATGAAAACTGCAACCACAAGAAAAATATAAAGAAATAGAAAACATGAGCAACACATGCATTTGTAACTTACATACATACATAAGAATATATTTATTCAATGACAATATTTTGCAACTTGTAACTTGTTGCACATGCATTTTTGAAATAGTGGCACGTTAAATCAACAATACAACATTGTAAGTTTTAGTGAGAAAAATTTTTATTTCTTTTCATTACGTAGTAATTTTTGCTCTTCCCCAAAAGAGTTGCAACTGAAGCATCTTGCAGCAGGCGTTAACTGTAACAAACCATGTTTAGAAGAAGAGTATGAAAAAGCAGTTACTTAGTAGACTCAATTATAATTCATTGAGATTGAGATTTTCTTTACAAAACTCGTTCCCATTTTGCTTTAATTTATTTCTTTAACACGCATTAAAATAATAATAATAATGAATACTACAATTTATCATTAGATATTTGTAGATCTTGTCTGTTAGTCGTGTGCCATGCTGCATAGATTGTACTGTATATGTAGATAAATATTTTTATAAAATTAAAACTGAGAAAATTGTACTACTCAACATACTCTTAGCATGAAATTTTAAATCTTGATGTTGAAATCTAAATTTTCTATGCAACTTTGTTTTCATATGTTTGCAGATACTGTGGCTGATGACAATCATTGTTGTGACTAAATGAACGCCATCATCATCATTTGCATTAGCATCAACATCACCATTATTTACTTTGACACTTTTAATTGAAGGTCGCATTTTGAAGTTATATTTTCTTTAACATCTAAGATTGTGATAATACCATGAATGATCTTGAGTAATATTTTGCAGTGTTGTTTATTTGCTTTCATTACTATAAATTGCAATTGTTGGAAGCGAAAGAGTTGAAATTATTTATTTCTTTTTATCACGTACATATATAAATAAATGTGAGTAATTAAGTCACATTTAGAAAAATATGCAACTGTTAAATGTTTATTTTAATCGATCTTACCGCAAACGGTTAATACATAATTTGTTTTTGAAAAATTCTACAATCAAAAGCTAATTATAATCTACAGTTTTTCAGCTTTCGTTATTTCTAACTTAAAGTGATTTGGCAAATTGCTTGTGATTTATTCCAAATTCGGCATTTCTTTTTTTTTATAAATGGCTAAAACAATTCTATTGTAAATTTTGATATTTTTTGCATGCCAAAAAATCAAAAAATCTGATTTTTTTGTGATTTGTTTTTAAAGCTGTTTAAAATGGTTTAATGTTTTAAACCATAGATTTGTCAATTCCCAAATTGTGCCCATAATTGGAAATTTTAATGGAGATTAAAGAAATTCGTTTAATTTGTCTGTTACTATTACAATTATTTAAATTTGATATTATTAAGTTACTATAACAAGTATAAATACTGGATATTTTATTTATTATTAGCGGTAAATATTCGTTTAAGGTAAATTTAGTTTATTAACTGTTGCTTTTACTATTACTGCGCCACCACAAAAAATGGGGGTATATAGATTTTGTCACACCATTTGTAACACATGGAAATATTGATCGCAAACCCGAAAAGTATCTCAGCAGTTTGAAAAGTGCCAATTGGAAACCTTACACTAGCTATAGTACTACTTGTACAACTAACTAGTTTCCTGTGGCTGCTAAAGTGCCAGCGTATTCAGTAACAAACAAAAGTCGGATATTCGCCATAAGTTTTTGAAAATAAATTCAAGTAACATGTAATGCTGAATGTGGCCGTTGGTATTTTCGTTCCGTCTGTTGATACAAAAAAGCAAAAATTTAGAGTAGACTCACGTGTAATTCTTAATAATAAATAGAGAGCAGTACAAATAACAGCTATGTAGCTTATAGCTTAGTGATTAGCGCATTTGACTATAAAACAAGAGGTTATGTGTTCAACCAGGCTCTCTGAAAAATTAATTTTTTCTTTTTTTTTTCTCAAATGCTGGAGTTATGCAGAGTGTGTCAATCGGCCCACATTGCGAGTGGGTTGAAAATTCACTAGTGGTAGTTCTCAGTGGCTAACTAATTCGACGTAGCGGAACTAGTTCAATGAACTGCAGAGATATATGTGTATGGGCAATTCCACAAGAATGACAAAAACCCTTGAAACTTTTTCTCAAGATGATTTGAATAGAAGAAAACACTAAAATGTTACGATGTGAAAGTATTTAGAGCTTATTACAACATTTTAAGTGCAAAAATAATAGTTTAAACTGACTAAATTTAATTGTTTAATTTCCTTGGTATGTTTTAGGCTAAAATTGCGACGAAAACTAAGCTCCCAATTAGCATGTTGTATGAAATGAATTTGACTCTGATTGTTTTTTTGCTATTATGAAATTGTTTTTTAGAACCGGATATATATTTTCTATTTATTTTTTTAGTTTTTGTATACATACATTTACAGAATATACATTGTTTTACTATAAGAGAAAAATCTGTCACGTACGGTTTGTCACGTACGATATTAAATTGTATTTATTATAAAATCATCCAAAGATTGTTTTTATTTAAATATGATGGATTGTAAAGGAAAAATATTTGGTTTAGTGTAAGAAATTAAAAGAAAACCTAATGCCTCTTACAATTCGCAAATTTTCGCATATTTCTACATGTTCCTCAAAATGACTTCCGTTTTATGTCACGTACGATATACCCTTATTTTGCTCGATATTTTGGACAACAGTGTTTCGAAAGAACTTATTATTTTTTTAAAATATAGTACCCTCTGAATGGAACATAAAGACCAAATTATTTTTCAGATACTCTTATTTTTGTAAAATCTATTCCACTCTATAGGCGTACTAATGTCACGTACGATGACATGGAATTGCCCATATGCCAATGCTCGCTTCAAATGAATCAGTAGTGTTCGGTACAGGTTCCCAGTGATGTTCTGACCAGATTTCAGCAGTTAATAATATATTGGACCCCTTTCCTCCCACCAAATACAGAGTATTACCTTAGCGCCTTAGATATTTGGCATTGGTGTCGATTCGGCTGGTTGGCCGGACTTCACGTACGATCTCTTACGCTTCGGGTTATCGTAATGTATACATTCTTTATCGCAAGTAATGATTCGGAGCAAAAATGATTTTCTTTTATAGCGTTCGAACATCATTTCGGACACTCAAAATCGTCTTTCAAGGTCTCTCGGCTTCAATTCGTATGGTACCCAATTTCCCTGCTTTTGGCTGAATCCCGCAGATCGCAAACGTTTTGAAATTGCTGCTTGAGTAGCTCCCAATGATTTTGCAAGGTCTTGTTGAGTTTGACAACATTCTTCATAAAGTAATGCCTCCAATTTTTGGTATTCAAACTTGTTTAGCTGGTCTGGGCGACTTTTGTCTTCCGTGTCAAAATCAACACTTCTGAACCGAACAAACAATATCTCGCACGTTTAAACCGATGGAACACATTCTCCATAAGTTGTGATGAGCAATCGGTGGACTTCAGCGGCAGTTTTTTTTTTTTTTATTTTTAATTAAAGAAGTGAAAAAGTAAAGCAAAACTTCGCGCATATGACGCTTTGTTGGTACAAAATTCGACATTTTCGAAGCTGTCTATGCTCATTTCATAGAATTACTTTTAAAGCTACGAACACACGGTTGTCAGATTGTACAATATTGTCAGAAAAATGTTCAGAAAATGTGTAACAACCGTGTGAACTTACAATTTTTGTCTTACAACGTTGTCAGAAAAAGTATTTGTCAGTACATTGTAAGACAATACTATTATCAGACATCTGACAATATTGTAAACACCTTACGTTGCCATTGCCAGATCATTGTAAGATCATTGTCAGAAACTTTTTATTGTTATATGTGCGAAGTTTATGCATCTGACAACGGCATCATTGTCAGATAAATTATTTCTATTGGCAACACTGTGGATATGTATTTAAAATAAACAAAAGTGAGGCAACCGTGTGAACTGACAATTTTTGTTGGCAGATAAATTTATTGTTTGACAATTGTCTGACAATGAAATTGTAAGGTTTTCTTACAATCGTCTAAACTGACAATTTACCTTTTGCTAATAATATTTCATTGGCAGTACATTGCGAGCACATTGCCAGATCTGACAACATTGTAAAATCTGACAACCGTGTGTATGTAGCTTTAGGAATGCAAGAAAAAATTGTGTTTTTTTAATCTATTAACTTAAGGTTTAATTAGACGTGTCATAACAGTAACCATATAAAACAGCTGTTCGAACCAAGCTTATGTGTTTGATTATTGGTGACATGCCATAACGCCATAGACATAACAGTAAAATGCTTATGATATGGTAAGGCACGACTAATTGAACCTTTAGATTTATTATTTACAACTATATTTGATATTTATTTGTTGATTTTTCCACCAAAACCTGTATTTTTTCTTTATAAATATTTTTGGTGCATATTTTAAGAATATATTTTTAATTGTTTAGTGCATTGCTTATATTTTCGTTTTATACAGTTATGTCTGAAAGTATACCAGATAACACTTTTTGTATTTCTTTATAAAGACTCAAATTAGCCTCAAATGACTTAACAGGCCATAAATTACCCATATAATTATGTTAGACTTTTATCTTTTAAACCTAATCAAAGATTATTTCCTATTGAATAACAAAACGTTGTATATATTTGTTATTTTATTGGTGCTCTTGTAATTAAATATAATAAATTTAATAAAAATGTTTTCTAATGCAACATTAAATAAAATGAAGTGTGTGTGTTACATTTAACAGTTGTATGTAAATTACAGACCGTTATATCAACTCAAATGCTTTGTTGTTGCAAAGATGACATTTTTCAAACATAATAAAGTGCTTTCGTTCAATCAATAAAATATATCAAATATAAACAAAATATATACTGATTGAGGAGTAATATAGACATAGAATACAAAGTTGAGTTAATCAATTAATTTATTGTTTTTTTTTTTTATAGATTTTTGTGGCAGCCGGCAGACAGAAATTATTTTTTAAACAACAATAGAAATGCATCATGTCTGCTCTTTAAGTCTCACCATATGTTGTCTATCTATTAATTATTTGGTAAGTATTACAAAAATTTAATAATAAGAAATAGAAATTTAGATCACATCGGCTAAGAATGTAACTTTTTTTTCTCATCGTTAACGTTCAAAATGGAATTTTTGATATAATTTACTCAACTCTTTTGTTGAAAATTCTATGGTTTTTAAATCATGTCAGCTTTTATTAAGACATTTTTTACAAATGCCTTCGTATTGTTTAGCGTTTAAGGTTTTTTTTTATTGTTTATTGGTATTTATGTATCAAACTTATGGGATTAACACTGATTAAGTACAAGCGGAAATGTTTTGATTTAATGTAAAAATAAAAGGAAAGATTTCTGTCATTGAAATTGAGTTTTTTAAAGAAATTAACATTATGCTTTGTATGCTTTGAGCATAGAGAAACATAGAGCGGAAACTAGAAAAAAACTCAAACAAAATAATTACATACGAGTGTTGTTTTTGTTTTCACGTAGCTTTTTTTACTAATACATTCTTACCACTTAGATTTTTGACAACTGAGTTAGGTCTTTGACAGGAGAGTTTCCGATCTATGTGTATTTATCTATGGCTTTGAGTCAAAGCTTTAATAAGTATATTTATGTTACATATAAATACTAAGATAAAACATGAAATATTTTTTATTTATAAAATATTACTCATTTAAAATGTAAAGCAATTTCAACAGAAAAGTCCACTTGACTACGTCCAGACTATCTATCGTTTTGGGTGCTCAAAAACAAAAAGTCAGCAGGATTATGAACACAAATTTCATTATTTTCCTCTGTATCGATGTTCAACTTTATAATTTTCATAGCAATTTCATTAAAATATTGGTTTTGACATTTGATAGCAGATATCGTTGTGAGAACTAGAACATAACATCAACAAGAGTTGTCCACACGAGATACGAGATCTTCTGCTGTAATAGGCTGAGTGAACAAATTGATGTCTCGTCAAAGCGGGAGGTTAAAATTTTTAACTTAAAAACAAAAATTTCCTCTCATTATCATCATGACATGACCTACAAACACTTTGAGAAATGGTTGACCCTGATGCTCGCATTTAAATCGTACATCAACAAGAGTTGTCCACACTAGATACGAGATCTTCTGCTGTAATAGGCTGAGTGAACAAATTGATGTCCCATCAAAGCGGGAGGTTAAAATTTGTAACTTAAAAACAAACATTTCCTCTCATTATCATCATGACATGACCTACAAACACTTTGAGAAATGCTTGACCCTGATGCTCGCATTTAAATCGTACAGAGAAACAAATTGATCGATACGGAGCAGGAGAATTTTGTCTGAAATCAGGAAATTGCAATAATGCATAATTTTCTATTCATGTGTGTACTTTTAAATAAAACTAAAGAATCTAGCTAAACAGCTGATTGGATTTCTGTTACTAAAAAAGGATTCAATTAAAATTCCAATTATTACTTATTATTTTCTCTCGCATGAGTATGACTTAACCCCTTAAGACACAACTGTAGAACAACATTTAATACAGCTTCCTGTAGACACTCATACTCACAATGGCATAGTGGTCTAAACAAATGAATAAGAGCAGATGATGATGATGAAACTAAGACGTGAAACGTGATGTGAGTACGAGTCTAAAGAAAGAAATACAAAAAAAAAAAAAAAAACATTTTTCAGTTCACAATTCACATACAAAAGCTGCACGCTGCATGTTCTCCATGTTGCCATCACCAACTCCATTACCATTTCCATCAACATTCCAATGGAGCTAAACTAATGTGTATAAAATAGAAACCGTTTGGCGCGACATAATTCACATTAGAGTTCCCCTTTTTTTTATTTCCTATTGTATTCATGGAGTTGGTTGTTGTAGTTGTAGTTATTGTTGTTTTTAAGATTTTCACAAAAAAAAAAAAAAAGACTTGTGGTAAAACAATTGCATTGAAAAAACATTTCAATACGAACACAATCTTAACTTAGCTCAAAGTAAATTTTGAATGCTAAAATATATGAAATGAACAAAAACGATTTCAAAAGCACAAAAACATGATTCATATGGAGAGGTTTATGATGCTTTTGATAAAGAAGTGTTTTTTACTTTTTTTTTTAAGATATTTCAAAACAAAAGGTCTTTGACCCTTAAACTATTATAACCACAAAAATATTGGTTTGTACTTATTATTCATACATATTTTGAAAAATATTTCGTTTTATACCAATTCTGGCACTCATAAAATAAATGTAATGAAATTCTTAAATAAAGGATCCATATGTACTTAAGTTTTTATCTGTCAAGTAAATACATTTTGAAACAGAAATCATCCATATTGTTTGGTTACTTCTTCTAAAAATAACTCCCCCATTTTCGAATTTATTGTACTTTTTTATCTTATGACTTGCACATTTTACCGATATGACAAACTCCCTCCCTCATCAAAATGTATCTATATAAAAATAAACTTGTTATTTGTCTCTCTATATACAGATGCATATACACTGCTAAATATGTAGATTTTTTCATTATGTACCTCAAATTGTATATTTGTACGCAAATTAAAATACAATAGGTGTGACTATTATCTGTATCTTTGAAAGTAATAATAATTAATCAGTATCTAAATGTTGTTTTAAGTTTTAATGGAAATTAATTAAAATACTTACAAATATTGTGTACACAAGAAAACTGAAAAGACAGAAAATAAAAAAAATTTCATTAATTTTTGTTTGGCAAAATATGATAAAGCTATTTATTGTAAAACTGTGCAATTTTTATTTTATAACGTCTTCAATTCTGTAAGAATTATTTTTATTTAAGATTCTTATTCTAATTTTTAACACTTCTTATAAAAAAACTAGTGTGTTATATTACACTGACAATATTATCATCTCTATTGTATAGTATATCCAATATTGTTTAAAGATTACAGTAATTTCGAAAAAATTCAACATTAATTTCTCTATTGCGCCAATGACAAAAACTATTGAATTTGGATAATCGGTTCATTATTTCTCCTAGTCTACACCATACTGAATGTGGCTTTAGTTCTCACAAATATCTTAAATATATTTCCATACAAGTTTTATGCATGCTAAACACGGTCAAATTTGTTACTGATAAGTCCATAGCTTCCACGAAAATTTCAGAAATGAGCACAAATCTCTAAATTTTGTTATTAGCAAAATAAGGTTTTCAGCTAATAAACAGAAATCAATTTTAAAATTTTGTGAAGATCGGTTTACCATGTACCATTGTTTGCTAATACACCACAATTCCTCTCTTAAAAATGTTGGATTTCAAAATAAACATTTCCAAAAAAAAACCCAAGTACAAATTATACTTTAAAATAAAAATTTTAAATATTTTTAAGTAAAAAATTTCAATTTTTTTTTTCAAATTTAAAAAAATAAATTTTTTTCTCAAAATTGTTTTTTAAAAAAAAAATTTTTTTCGAAATATACCCTTCACCTAATTATACTTTAAAATAATAATTTTTAATATTTTTAGGTAAACCAAATTAATTTTTTTTTTCAAAATTGTTTTTAAAAAAAAATTTTTTCGAAATTGTTTTTCAAAAAAATTTTTTTTTTTTTTTCGAAATTGTTTTTTTTATAAATTTTTTCCAATTTTTTTTTTAATTTTTTTTTAATTTTTTTTAAATATATTGTGAAAAAAAATTGTTTGTGGTAAAAAAAATATTCGGGTTAAAAAATTATTTTCCCGATTTTTACCCATTTTAGGTCCAAATTACTATAGCCTTATATAAATTGTTTAACCGGCAACATCAATTATCCGGGAAAGAAAAAGAAAATGTTTTTCGATTGATTTTAATTTGTTTGCATCGATTAACCGTAATTACCTCTATGATCCGGGATTATAATTCCCTCGATCGATTGGTAAGGCCAACATTTTTTGATATTGTGCCATAGATTTTTCGATAGCTTTTCGCGTAAGGACATTATTAAAAACAAAGTGATTCTGTTATTGGCTTTAGAAACCGAAAAACTTTAAAAACTGCTGAAGAACAAAAAAATAGATTTTGCAGTTTATGAATGGTTCCGGAAGGAACGATTTAAAGGAACTCCAATTTCTGGATTAACAGTGAAGGAAAGTCTAAAATATTCCACTCAAAATTCACAAACTTAATACTGCAGGAGAAAAATATTCAGCTGATTAGATTAGCTGGCACAGTTTTTGTGGAAAAATTAAGTAAATGAATTCAAATCAATGAAAAAATTCACCAATGAGATAATGGAGAATGGAAAGTGTTTACTTGAGAGAAGTTTGGCTTGCCATAATGAAAATTTCATAGAATGACACAAGGTCTCAAAGAAGAGACTAACCTCATTAGTTTGCGTTAATGCTGCTGGTACACACAAAGTGCAAAGTATTAGTTATTGCAAAGATCTTTAAAAAATGTCCACAAGAATGGTTTAACAATAACTTAGTACCAGAAGTGAGAGAGAATTTTAAGAAAATCGGTCTAAAATATGATAGCAAAATCATTCTGCTATCGGACTTCAATGCTGAAAACGTTATTGTGAAATTTTATCCACCAAATTGGACGACTTTGATACAACCAATGGATCAGTGTGCAATATGGAGCTTTAAATTTCATAATCGAAAAACTGTCACTATTAAAAAACTACTAAAAATTGTTACTCAGTTAACCGTGAAAATTGATTATCCAGAATGCTCCCGGTCCCGACCATTACGGATAATCGAGGTCTCACTGTATATGTTTTTTCTCGAACGTCCAAAATACAATGTAGATTAATTATCTATCCGAATCGCACATTTTACTGTAAAATGGCATCGATTTGTTAGAGCATATTTTTGCATATTTTATTGATAATGCATATTTTGCTATATTTAACTTCAAAATGCATATTTATATGCATATTATCCAGGTTTTTAATATTTTTGTTCGTTAAAGTGCAAAATATTGTATGGGCAACATTAATTTGTTATAGAAATAGTATTAAATGTTATCGACTAACTTCTTTCGACTTCGAGAAACTGGCATTAAGTCTTCTTCATTTCTCTATTAACAATTGAAAATTATAATTTCAAAACATTTTGCTTCAAAAAAGTTTAGAGTTTTTTTATGTATCAAAAATTCATAAAATTTTATTTTTTTTTTATATCAATTTTCTTTTTTGAATCTTTCTTTTTAGAAATTGACAATAAGTATTAAAATCATAACCTAAACTAAAAATTCATTAAATGTCTCAAAAACATTCATATTTGTTTTCATTTCCATTTCGATTTATAAGAGATTTCGTTATCGAAAGATATTGTAACTTTACATACACAGTTACCGCTACTGACAGTTATTTCCCAGCAGACTACGTGACTAGTTATTTTAACACGTGCATTTCCTAAGCAGAGGGTCAATTGACCCTTTCGGATTTCTTAGAGAAAAATGCACTACACAATTAACGTTTAACGTTATGTATTTTTTGGACATTGCGCGATCCATAGTTAATTATTTTTTGTTTAGGTCATATTTTGACTTTTTTGACGCATATTTTCCAACAATAAATGCATGAAAATAAATCCGCCCCCTAGTTATAATCGTGTACACTATTCAGTAATAGTTGTGTTGTAGTTTTGTTCACAGAGATTAGAACTTAAGATGCCTTGCAGTATGTACGTTGCAAGCATAGAAGTGTACACTATTCATTACGTGCACACTCTTTAATAGTTGTGGTGTAGTTTGAGATTACAACTTAAGATGTTTTTTTTTCAGTATGTACGTATGATGTGTTTGTTGTGTTAACACGGGGTATTACATTGAAACAATTATTATACAAATATACATGCATACATACGTGCCACAAACTTACAAGCTTCTTCTACAGTTTCTACAAAAACACAATGTTGAATAGAAATAAAAATGTTTAAAAATAGCAACATTATTTATTTATTTCAAGGGCATCTAAATATGTTAAGAGAGTGTGCGACGACGCGACGTACAATTACACAACTACGGCTGGCACGGCTGCATGCGTGAACTAAATGTGCATTTTAATGTAAAATTTTTATGGGTTTCCTTTTGTCAACAATGTCGTTGTCGTTTTATTTTTTAAATATATCTATATGTACTTAAACATATATATTTTAGTTAAAATGCATTTTACATAAAGTTCTTTGACATTTCCTTCAAAACTCGAAATGTATAAAAGTACCTCGTACATAAAATGTATAGGTACATACTTACATATATACATATATATACATTAATGTATGTGTATGTGTAGTTGTAAGTATTAATGCATTTAAAATGCATAATAGTATTCAGTAAACATTTGTCTCAAGAAACCATTAAAAAGCTAAAACAAACACAAAGTAAATGTCATCAATAACTAAACACTCCAACATCAAATAAGTCTTACCCACCCAACAATATGTATATTATACATACACATAAACTTATACATACATACATACATACATACTATATGTATATATGCATACCTGATTTCCGGTATTGAACGGAAGCCAATAAGTTGTATGCATTTATATAGCAGGCACTTTAAAGCAATCCATCCAATCCATACGTTTAACATTTTACTACATAAATCTTATTTATAGTCGTAGAATCTATTGCATTTAAGCGACAAATTCGTGACTCAGTTTTAATTTATATTTAACAACTTAAGAAATATTTAAAAATAAATAGTCTGAGTCATGTGGTTAATAAAACTCAGTTTTCGTTTCAAGGTATGTATTTCAAAATACATACACACTTACCCCCATATGAATAAACAATTTTAAAATTTATAAAAGGTTTATAAAACAAAATTTCCATACAAAATTTGTTTTATAAACCTTTGATAAATTTAAAATTTGTTTATGCATATGAGGGTTAAAGTATATTTCGTTATAATTTGGTGGTTTAAAAAATAACTTCGTACTTGATTTATAACAAAATACTTCAATTTGTCTGTCTAACAGCCTGTTTCTATAAAACTTAGGTGCTATACGAATTGTACAAATAACGTAAGATAATTGGTGTTAAACATTATTAAAGGAATTGTTTATATAAGAGCATTATTCATGGCCTATTCAATTACCAATATATTTTTTAAAAATATGAATCGCTCAATGCCCGAAGATTACACAATTGAGTTCTGTGCGGATAGGACTCTTTATATTATATTAACATCATAGTGCATTTGTATTGCAAATTTATGCAATGGTGTATTTCTGTATATTTTGTTAGTGTAAAGTAAAAATGCAATCCATATACAATTATGCAAGAACATTTCCACAAGATTGTGAATTGGACTATTGATAATAAATAAAATTACAATTGTTCTTCTGAGATGATATATGGGCGATTCCATGTCATCGTACGTGACATATAGAGTGGAATAGATTTTCCAAAAATAAGAGTATCTGAAAAATAATTTGGTCTGTATGTTTCATTCAGAGGGTGCTATATTTTAAAAATAATAATAAGATCTTTCGAAACATTGTTATCCAAAATATCGAGCGAAATAAGGGTAAAGTACGTGACATAAAACGGAAGTAATATTGAGGTACATGTAGAAATAATCGAAAATTTGCGAATCGTGGAGGCGTTATGTTTTCTTTTAATTTCTTACACTAAACGAAATATTTTTACTTTACAATCCGTCATATTTAAGTAAAAACAATCATTGGATGATTTTATAATAAATAAAATTTAATATCGTACGTGACATACCGTACGTGACAGATTTTTCTCTTAAAAAAATGAATAGAAAACATACATTCGGTTTCAATAAACAATATTATAATAACAACTAAAAAATCAGAGTCAAATTCATTTTACACTATATGCTAATTGGGAGCTTAGTTTTGACCGCAATTTTAGCCTAAAACACGCCAATTAAATTAAAAAATTAAATATAGTCAGTTTAAACTATTATTTTTGCCAATAAAATTTTGTAATAAGCTCTAAATACTGACACATAATAATATTTTAAAAAAAAAGTTTCAAGGGTTTTTGGGTTTTCAGTCGTGGTAGTCATTCTCGTGGAATTGCCCATATATACGATTCAAATATTTGGTTTAATACTAGTTTAACGCCATAATCTTAAGGGACTCCATCATACGACTTGCACTTCAAAGTTATTAAAATGTTGATCGTGCTATTAAGTAGCATCCATCCTAAATTTCATCTCGCAATAAATTACTGTGTATGTGAATTTACAAAATCTTAATGTATCGAAATCTCTTACAAATTGAAATTGCAATAAAAAAATATGAATGAAATGATAATTTTCTATTGTTGAATTACTGCCAGTTTCTAAATATCGAAAGCAAAGAATAACAAGAAGTGAAACGCTGTCAAAAAAAACCTAAGTCGGTTGTCATAAAAAACCTAACTCTATGAATGTATTGGTAACATTTTGTTTATATGTATTGGTGTGCAAACCACTTTCACCACACTCTCCAAACACACATAGTTGTAAAAAAGAGACCTTAAAAATTATAACAAAATTTTATTACAATTAAATTTAAAAATTCAAACAATTCTCAAATTATTTAATGTAAATTTGATCTGGAAAGATTTTATAAATAGATTTTTCTGCTTTATCTTCCATAATTTCTGCAAAAATTTAATTTATTTGAATTTCTTATTAATTTTCAATACCAAATTTTACAAATGTGTTTTTTCAGTTTTAATTTCGACCCCCAAAAATTAAAAGTCAAAAAAATTAAAAAAAAATATTTTTCGTTTGTGCAAAATAAGCATGTTTCGGTTATTTTAATGGTAAATATGTGTTGAAAAAAATTAAAGAATATTATGTGTCTGTGAAAGAGTGTGATAGAAATGCAATTTAATTGCAATTTTGAAGAAAAAATTTTGAAGTCAAATCTCTCTCTTAAGTGTGTTGAATTCACATACTACTTGTATGTGAGAAGAGAGAGAAGTTGTTGTTGTAAAAAAATAGAGAGGCTTCCCTTCTTGTTATTCTTTGATCGAAAGAGTTAACAATATTTTATGAAATTTCGGTAACAAATTCAATGCTATTTCTATAACAAATTCAAAAAACATTTTGTCGTGACAATATATTTCCCATTGACGACAAAAAATTCAACTTTTTTCAAAAATTGATATTTGTAAACAAAGTATACCAAGTAGTCCGACTCTCTATTTTTTAAATTACTCTCTCACATATACGGGTTCCGTGTGAATTCAACACCCTTGTGAGAGAATTTAACATGTCAAAAGTCTCGAAATTTTAACCAGAAATTGCAGATTAAATATAGTTCAATACACATTAAATCATTAACACACATTATTTCCTAATTTTTTTCAGCACATTTAGCATTTTTTCATTCCCGAAACACGTCCATTTTGCACAAACTAAAAATATTTTTTTTTTATTAATTTTTGACTTTTTATTTTATTTGTGGTGTAATTTGAACTACAGAACAGAGTTTAAATTTTTGGTATTGAAAATAGAAGAAAATTAAAATAAATTAAAATTTAAACATTTTTATAGAACTCTGTGTGTCTGGTGAAAATTAAAAAGGCACCAACACATATACATTTTAGTTACTAACACATACTTAGACTTAGGTACTTTTTCACTAACACATGTTTAGAGTTAGGTACTGCTGTCAAAGAGTCGGACTACTTGTTATATTTTGTTTGTAAATATGACATCAAATACTACGTTCTGTTCATACCGAAGGGAGAACAGCACTAACACAAAATTTGTCATGTGACTAGTTACTTTAAAACAATTGACACAAATTTCCAGCAGAATGTAATAATTAGGGGGCGGATTTATATGCAAATGCATGTTTTTTCTCGAACCTCCAAAAACAATGTAGACTAATTATCCGAATCGCACATTTTGCTGTAAAGTGGCATCGATTTGTTAGTGCATATTTTATTGATAATGCATATTTTGTTATATTTAACTTCAAAATGCATATTTATATGCATATTATCCAAGTTTTCAATAAAAAATAATTTTTGGTCGGACAAAAATTTTTTGTCGATTTGTTATAGAAACAGCATTAAATGTTATAAACTAACTTCTTTGGACATCGAGAAACTGGCATTAAGATTTTCATTTCTCTATCAGCAATTGAAAATTATAATTTCAAAACATTTAGCTTCAAAAAAGTTTAGAGTTTTTTTTAATTAAATGTATCGATAACATTCATATTTTCATTGCAATTTCGAGATTTCGTTATCGAAAGGTTTTGTAACTTCACATACACAGTTACCGCTCCTGACAGCCATTGCCCAGCAGTTCTAGGAGACTGTCCTGAACTAGTGATAACTAGTTACGTGACTAGTTATTATAACACGTGCATGTCCTAAGCAGATGGTCCATTGACCCTTTTGGATAATTTAGAGACAAATGCACTACACAATTAACGTTTAAAGTGACTACTCTATAGATTACTTAGAGACACTTAAGTGACAGTTGTCTTTACTACTTGCTTAACTGCTGGGTTATTACGAGATGAAAATTAAGGTTGGATTTTAATTTACATCACGATCAAAATATTGATGATTTTAAAAGGCAAGTCGCAAAATAGAAGCTCTAAAGATTATGGCCCATAATCATAGTCAAAAATAAAGTATATTTTAAGGAAATAAAGTCGCCTTTACTTAAGAGTGGACTTTATGTCTACCATAGACAAATTAAAGTATACTTCTGACGTTAAAGTCGACTGTAAATATAAAACTAGCTGAAGTTGTTTTTAACTCATTTAACAACAGCATCAGCTGTTCTTCGCCATGTAAAAAAGTTCGACAAAAAGTCAAAAATGTTTAAGTTGCAAGATATTGGCAGAGATTTTGCAATTATTGAATATTGAATCAATAAAATTAGTACCAAAATAGAATAAATTTGATATTAATATTTCCTTTTCTATTTTTCCACTGTTTTTTTCTTTAGTTTCCCGGTTACATTTGTTGTTTGTCACCTTTTGTTTTGTTTTTAAAAAGAACCGACTTTATTGTTTGACTATGATTATGGGCCAATGATATTAAAATTCGGCACTGCTGACTTTTTTAGTATGAATTTCTCTTTTTAGAAGTTCAAAAATTACTGAATAAAACTTCATTCCTATCCCATATGAATTTGGGTTTCAAATGAATTCTGACTCATTTCCGAAGCAAAAGGTTAGATATATTTAAAAATTTTACTTTAAATTTAATCTCTCTTCCTTCAAATCTACTTTACAAAATGTTTAAGAATAAAGAAACCACCCCTTAAATTTTGCTTGCCAAAAACAAAAAATGCGTATTTTGTGTAAATTTCATTAATTTCACAAATATCTACGTATGTATTTATTTATTTCGGGGGTGTTTTCTTTATTACACACCTTTATTTTGTGCTTATGAAATGTCATTAAGAATTTGGCTTTAAGTTTGTTCAAGTATGAACATAGTTCTATAATCATTGTAAGATTATATTGTAATGTTTAAACATATTTTTAAAGATTCTAATGTCATTAATGTAAAGAAAAACCATAAGATTAGAATTTATGTATATTTTCCCACACATGTGTGCATTGTGTATGATAAGAAAATAGACCCTTGTTTTTCACACATCTCCGTGTGGTAACATATGGTGTTATCACTGCATGTGTCTTATATAAACACTTGAGATAAGAAAGTATGCACTGCGTCACGTACGCATGCCTACTATACTAGATTAAGATTCTTGTAATTAGTACTTAAGATTGACTTAAAATTAATAAAATTTAATATCCTAAAAAAATATTCAACTAGTTAGGCGCAATTATTTTTGTCTCCTAACATTTTTGGTCCTTCGAACAAAAAAATAACCCAGCGAAATTTCACTTTGTAAAAAAAAAAAAATTTTTGTTTTCAATTAAAAAAAAAAAATTGATTTTTTGAACTAAAAAAATCCAGCTATATTTTTTAAAAAAAAAAAAAATAAAGTTTTTTTCCGCGCAAAATGGTGAAATTTGAAAAAGCTATGGAGCAGCTAGAGGGTATAGCAAAAAAAATTACAGTCCTTAAGGGAAAATTAGATGTTGGCGAGCTTAGGATTGCTAAAATAAAATCCTATGAAACATCGGTGGAAAATATTTGGGAAAACTTCAATGAAATCCACAGCAGCATTCTTTCGGATCATGCAGAAAATGAAGAGATGATTAAATTATATGATTCAACTGAAAGAACTTATATGGCGATTAGTGACATTTTGGATTCATATAAGGCAGCTATGAATCCAGCAACAGAATCGTCAGCATCCTCCGCATCAACAGGATTCTCATCAGCAAGAGCCTCAGCAGCAGGAGGAACCTCCGCATTAACAGGATCCTCATCAGCAAGAGCCTCAGCAGCAGCAGGAACCTCCGCATTAACAGGATCCTCATCAGCAAGAGCCTCAGCAGCAGCAGGAACCTCCGCATTATCAGGATCCTCATCAGCAAGAGCCTCAGCAGCAGCAGGAACCTCCGCATTATCAGGATCCTCATCAGCAAGAGCCTCAGCAGCAGCAGGAACCTCCGCATTATCAGGATCCTCATCAGCAAGAGCCTCAGCAGCAGCAGGAACCTCCACATTAACAGGAGCATCAGCAGGAACCTCCGCATTAACAGGATCCTCATCAACAGGAGCAGCAGCAGGAACCTCCGCATTAACAGGATCCTCAGAAACAGAAACCTCAGCAGCAGGAACCTCAGCAGCAGTAGGAGCAGCATCAGATTATAAAGTAGAAATCTTTAAGCAAAATGATGCAGTACAATCGGTACAAGGGTTGCCATCAAAGAAATCTACGACAATTTTCCAGAGCTGTGAAATTATCGATCGCAGGAGAAGAAAGTTTTATAGAAATCTAAATGAGCTAGAAGCGCTCATTGATTCTATAA
Source organism: Calliphora vomitoria (assembly GCA_942486065.2). NCBI lineage: Eukaryota > Metazoa > Arthropoda > Insecta > Diptera > Calliphoridae > Calliphora > Calliphora vomitoria. The sequence continues at coordinate 5,224,474 of OW818032.2, forward strand.
AAAGCAAACTTGGTACCATGTCTCAATCGGTACTTGAGGTAAAAAGAGGAGATGTTAACAAACAATTTGAAGATTTAAGCAAAGTTCTTGATGCTTTGGAAGAACATGACGAATACGATGATATGGAAGAAGATTTTAAAGAACTACGAAAAGAAGTATACGAATTAACAACTGAACTAGCTGAAAAATCTGATGAAGTAAAAAAAGATGGAATAGATAACACAAAATTGGAAAATATAAAAATTCCAATTTTCAGCGGGGTAATTGCTGAGTGGCCGTCATTCCACGATTTATTTAAGCAGCTGGTCGACTCCAACAGGGCAATTTCCAATGTGGAGAAATTATACCGCCTGAAAAGTATAATAAAAGGGGAAGCTGGCAAACTAATTCAGCATCTGCAGGTTACAGCAGATAATTATGATGCCGCTTGGAATATACTCAACAATAGGTATGAGAATAAAAGATTACTATTCTCAACTATTGTTGATAAATTATTTGATCAACCAAATATAAACAGCAACGATGCAGCTAGTATAAAAAGAATGCTGGACACAACAACAGAGTGTCTTCAATCCTTAAAAGCGATGGGAATGGCATTAGACAATGATAGCCCTTTTATTGCCAGGATATTAATTAGAAAACTAGACAGAGATGGTCTAGTGTGGTACGAACAAAGCGTACAAAATACGAAAGAGGTGCAGTCGCTGGAAAATGTGATGAAGTTCCTGGAGCAGCAGTATTTAGCTCAGGAAGCTATTAAGAATAAACCTAGAAGCAGCAGTCATCAGATCAAAAATGACCCAAGCAATATTCGAATTTTTCAATCAATGGAGAAGAGCTGTAAATATTGCAAAGTAGCTGGTCATTACTTGGAAGAATGCCGAAAGTTCGCTTCTCAACCATTTCTTTCAAGGAAGAATTGGCTATCATCGGAGAAATTGTGTGAACGTTGTTTGCGACACAGTTCATTAAAAAGATGTTACCGCGTCAAAAATAATTGTAGCAAGTGTGACAAAAACCATCATACTTTGTTGCATAATGCAGAAAATGATAAAAAACCAGAAGGTGTGAGAGTTAACGTTACGAGGCACAAAACAAATTTAAAATTATTAGCAACAGCCCAAGTAAAGGTAGAATCTAGTTCGGGTGAGCAGATTATTCTCAGAGCGCTGATTGATCCATGTGCAATGAATACAGCGATAACAGAGGAAGCAGCACAAACATTAAATATACCTCGTAAAAAATTAAAAGAAAAAATTGAGTTACTTGGTATGGGCGAAATTCCGGTATGTGAAACAAAATCGACGATTCACATTGCACTACGGCCCAGATTCAACAGCAATGTCGTTCATCATGTTGATGCTTTCGTTGTATCAAACATTGCGACAGCATTACCTGAAAGATCATTCGATGGGGACGTGGAGAAGTGGAGAAACTATTGTCTTGCGGATCCAAACTTTTATAAGTCGGATAGAATAGACATGCTAATTGGAGTGGATCTATTCCCAGCAATAATAAAGTCTGGCACAACCAATCACCAGCAGTTAGTTGGGCAAGACACAACATTGGGCTGGGTAATTTCCGGAGTGCTTAGCGTACAAGCTAAATGTAAAAAACCATTGATGACGGTTACTACGGAATTGGAGAGGTTCTGGGAATTAGAAGAAATTTCTGATACAAAAACAACAGAAGCCGATGAGAAGTGCGAGGAACTTTTTAAAGATACTACAACCGTAAACGAAGAAAATCGGTTAGTAGTTAAATTGCCGTTTAAAACAGACTGTGAACTGGGAGAATCCAGAAAGGTAGCAGTAGCTGAGCAATTAAGTGCTGAAAATATAAAGTGGCACTTTATTCCCCCGGGAGCTCCTCACTTTAGAGGAATTTGGGAAGCGGCGGTGAAATCGGTTAAACATCACCTGAAGCGGGTAATAGGAGAGGCAAAGCTAACATACGAAGAGATGTCGACGCTGTTAGCCCAAATTGAAAGTGTATTAAATTCACGACCGTTATACGAATTACCAAGCGATGCGGAAGATATAGAAGTTTTAACACCAGGTCACTTTCTTGTTGGAAAGCCATTGCTTGACTTACCAGATGGTTTTAACTCCAATAAAGAAATTGGGTCGCTTAACAGATGGAAGCTCTTGCAGAAGATGAAACGAGATTTTTGGAAGCAGTGGAAGGATGAGTATCTGTCAACATTGCAGAAAAGAACTAAGTGGAAGAATCCTTTACCAAATGTTTGTGAAGGCCAGGTAGTGGTAATAAAGGATGAAAATACTTCTCCATCAAGATGGCCTTTAGGAAGAGTAATAGAAACTCATGCTGGCAAAGATGGAAAAGTGAGAGTTGTAACGCTAAAATTACAACAAGGTGTTCTAAAGCGGCCGATAACAAAAATATGTCCTCTAAATGCTATGGAAGAATCAGAGGAGTTACAAAAAACAAGCCCAGCAGTAAAAAATAATGAAACATCTTATTCCAAGATATTTTTGGTGATGATGATGTGCCTTTTTGGAAATGCTCTTGCTGCAAATAAAACTTCAAGAGCTAATATAGTACCATTTAATGATAAGACAGCGATATACTTAGACAATCTAGGTTCAATGGATGTAAGCACATCGAGCTGGAATCTTATCATCTATTATGATCTAAATACATATATTGCATCTCTTGACCAAATTATTAAGCTGACAAATAATAGTCAAGCAGTCTGCAATAAAATAGGAGAATTTGAAGACCAATGCAAGAGCACGCTAAATCGAATAAGAGAAAAACAAAAATGGCTATTTAAAACAAGTTCTGATTCAACTCTTCATGTGTATTGCGGTCTACAGCAACAAGATTTAATAAAACTACCGAAGCAAGGAGTTCTGACGTTAAATACTGGGTGTTCCGGTCAAGAAGGAAGAAGCATTTTACCCGCTAGCTTAGATTTCAATGGATCAACTGAAGGGACTTTCGGAATTTATCTTATAAACGAGCTGAACTACAACAACACACAAGGCATGAAACCACTAGGATCATTAGTTAAAGATCATACAGCAGAAATCGATGCTCTGAAAGAAGAAATCAATCGACTGAAGGCAACAGATATCCACTTGAAGGGGATTACATTTCATCATGCATCAGGTCATATAGCATTAATTATTATAAGTATATGTATTGTAATATGTGTTGTTTACTTCATAAGAAAGTTAATTATTGCAAAGAGGGCAGATATGATTATCATTCGCCGCCCGCAGAATGTTCAAGTATGAACATAGTTCTATAATCATTGTAAGATTATATTGTAATGTTTAAACATATTTTTAAAGATTCTAATGTCATTAATGTAAAGAAAAACCATAAGATTAGAATTTATGTATATTTTCCCACACATGTGTGCATTGTGTATGATAAGAAAATAGACCCTTGTTTTTCACACATCTCCGTGTGGTAACATATGGTGTTATCACTGCATGTGTCTTATATAAACACTTGAGATAAGAAAGTATGCACTGCGTCACGTACGCATGCCTACTATACTAGATTAAGATTCTTGTAATTAGTACTTAAGATTGACTTAAAATTAATAAAATTTAATATCCTAAAAAATATTCAACTAGTTAGGCGCAATTATTTTTGTCTCCTAACAAAGTTTTTATACATTTTTACAAGATATAGACAGAAAACCGAAAGTCAGACACACTTTTATGCTTTTTTTGTAAGGTTAATAATATAAAGAAAATAAATATTAAGGGATGATTTTAAATACAACTTTAAACTACTTTACTTCATTTAAATTTAAAGTCTTATATCCATACAACTTTAAAGCAACAAATTACGTAAAATTTTGTTTAAATATAAAGGTTTCGTGCCAATACGTAGTCGAAATGAACAAGTAAGAGTGTTATATTCGTATGTGCCGAATATTATATATCCACGATACTTGAAAGAGATATATGCGTATCTAAGTGATTTTAGGAATTAGACTAAAACTTTGACAAAAAAACAATTGCTCAATTCACAAGGTCTCTTATCAGTCATATTGTCACAATGTCCTAATATACCACGACTCGGCGGCTCGGCTTAACCGACTCTTAGGCATTCGGCGTTGGTCTCTGCTGGTTCGTTACGATAACACAATAAACAGAATGTAGAATGTAGTATTATTTTAGGACATTTTTTGCTTGAAAAGCAATAAAAACCATTGTGAAATATAAGGACATTATGACAATATGACATAAGAGACTTTGTGAATTGACCAAAATTACATGCTACGAGTAATATCTGCAATTTATTTAATGAAAATAGCAAAACATTTTTTTAAATATCAACTTTTTTAGAGAAGTTATTGACCAAAGTCCATAACTCTAGTTCTACATGACCGATTTTGCCCATTTTAAATACCAAATATTTCAAATCAACAAAGAATATTTTGTACCAACAACAGACATAGCTAGATCGTCTTAGAATTTTATAGCCACCCAGAATATATATACTTTTTGATTCTACGACCAATATTTCGATACGTTACAAAGGGAATGACAAACTTAATATACTCCCATCCATTTTAGTGGTGGGTATATAAAAGTGATTTATGTTTGAATTACTCTGGGGCATTGTAGTGTAGTTTAGAAAGAGTTTAATGAAAATGTCTATGGGATTTAAACATCATTACTGTTAGTTTTATTATATCTCTGTGCCGTCATATATCTGGTGAAACAAGGAATAGTTACAATTAGATTCAAGAGATTTATGGAAATCTTTCGAACAAATAAATTAACTATAAGTTTCTATATCCCAAGCGAATAATTTGAGTTAAAATTGAATATGTGTTTTGTTATTTTAACAAAAAAAAAAAAACATGAAAAATTGTCACTGAAAGTGCTCGCAGAATATTGAAACTGGTAGCAAATATTAAAAGTAAAATTTTATACAGAAATGAATGTCTCAAAATACTTTAGTGAAAAAAATGAATCACAAGTTAGAACTTAAACTGTTAGTTCGTTTAATCCACAAGATAAAATCAAAGCCATTGGTTAAACTGCAGATAAAGACACAAATGCCCATGAAAAACTACACCCTGCGTAGGTTCCCATGAAGGTCTTGTACATACATACATATGTATTATCGAGTTCAATATGCGTGTATTGCAACAAATCTCTCTGTGCAACAATATGTAAAATTATCAAAGCATTGCAGGCGTTAATATTTTCTACTTTATGGACACTGCACCATATTACGAGTATCTACACATGCCTACTGACTCTGGAACAAATTGCATGTTGTGCTAAAGATTATCACAAAATTTATATATTTTTATGGAAAAATGTTGCAGGAGGCTCATTGCACCCGCAATCACATACATATACATATATGTAAGTACTCATAAATATTTTGTTGTATTCCTTTAGTTTCTGTATTTTACCAAAAGGATTCCCCACCTTCAACCCTCCACGTTGAGTTGAGTTCAGTTCACTATGCTTCACTACACTTCAGTTTAGTTGGATTTGCTGAAGTTAGTGATGACGATGACTCAGTGTTGAATGGAAAATGTGTCTGCTGCATTTGCAACTGAACTGAACTGAACTGAACAGAACAACAGCTAAAGAGATGGATGGATACAGTCATACATTGTCTGTGAGACTGTGTTGTGACCAGGAGTTTTTTTTTTTATATGTTTTTTAGAGTTTGTAGTTTCTATTAAAACTGCTGTTGTTGCTTTTGGTGTTGTCTTGTTTTTGGCGCCCGGCGTTTTTTGTTTCATTGGCTTTTTTCTGTTTTTGCACATACGATTTCCACCGATTTCTTGGCTTTAAAATAAATAAAAAAAATAATATATCCCCATATAACGTGTATAATGTTCATACATACGTACATAAGTATGTATATCGTATGTTGCCAACATGTGTCAGTGCCATGTGTTTCTGCTGCAGTTTATATTTTATTTTTGTTGCTGCCGTTAAATTCGTTCATGTTTATTCGTGGATGACTGTATGTTGCCAAGTGACACAGCTTCATTATTTATTTTCTTTCAACTTCAAGTCTCTAATTTCTTTTTTTTATTGGGGAAATTTTTCATTTAATATTAAATTTTGCAAAAAACATTAAACTATTCGCACACATGTAAGTAAAATGCTATTCTGGACAGGAAGTTTCAATGTAAGATCCCAAAGGACTAGTGGGGATAAATGGCTTTAATACATTCACACCAATAAAATGATTGATTCTGTTAATTTAATGAATAACTTATATTTTTCAAATTATTTGCTTAAGCAAAATGTTGACTTTAGTTTACCAATATAATAACGTTCAATGAATAATAACGTAACTTCAATCATAGATAAATACACATAGATCGGAAACTCTTCTGTCAAAGACCTAACTCAGTTGTCAAAAACCTAAGTGGTGAGAATGTATTAGTAAAAAAAACTATGTGAAAACAAAAACAACACTCGTATGTGTAACATTTTTGAGTAATTTTTTTGTTTGATTTTTTTTCTAGTTTCCGCTCTATGTTTCTCTATGACTTCAATATTTTATATAAAATGTCAACATTACCAGCTATAGGCGAGGCGTGAATGTACAACATTCCAGTTGTTCGGCATTAACTACTAAAGAACATACAATAATTTTCATTGTTTTAATACAGAGATAAATCAATTAGTTACTGTATACATTCCGGGTAATCTAGCGTGAAGCCACTAGTCATTTAAGTGCCACCAAGTTATTTTGGTTGCAGTCACTTTAAAATTCGCATTACTGTACTAGAGAATATAAATATTTTACCCACCAGAATAAGTCTATTGTCACGAAGTGTATTTTTGTAATGCGAAGTTTAGGCTGTCAATTAATTTTCGAACTGTTAGCCTTAGGGCAAATTTCATATTTCTAAAAACCGTACAGCTCGTATACAATTTGCCAACTTGTCCACGCAGAAATGGAATACTGTTCTATTTTCGGATCAATCCAAATTAAAGTTTAGAGGCAGTGATGGGTGAAGTGAAGACAGCCGAAGGGAAAGAGACAGAAACCCAATTACATAAATAAGACAGTCAAGTTTGGCGGTGGCAATATTATGATGTGTGGCTGTTTTTCAGGTCAAGGAATGATACTAATACAGAAATCGGGTACAGATCCATTTTGAACGATGTTATGTTATGAGAATATGCCTCTAATTTGCAACTTCCTGCACGAAAATTGACCAAAACACACCTCTATGGTTGTAACAGAGTGACTGTAATTCAATGAGGTATGTATTTTGAAGTGTTCTGCCCAATCATCAGATCTCAATACCATTGAAACCCTATGAGAAATTGTAGATTGCAAAATTGGACTCAGAATTATACCATGAAGGAAGCTTTAACAGATTGTTTAAAAGGGAATGGCAAAATATTCCAAAGGAGACGATTAATTACTTAATTGGTTCAGTGAAACTGTAAACAAGGGATATCCAACAAAATACTGAGTCACTAAAAGGGCCACACTAAAATGAAACCTAAGTTTCCATTGTTTTGTCAATAATGAATACTTTTCAGTTTGTTTTCTAAATAATTCTATTCATTTTTGTAGTTTTGTTGTTGATAAATGTAAATAAAAGAGTTTATTAATGAAATACTAAAAAAAAAAAAAAATTTCTTAAAAATTTCAGTAAAATTCTTCAAAAAATTCTTTTACGCTATCCGACTCGCACTCTTCGATATTCCTTATATAAACCTTTTTATATACCACGATAGCAACTATTAGGGTATTCAATTAATCGGTTTTCTGATTTAATCGGTTAATCGAGCAAATAATTAATCGGGATTTAGATTTAATTGGTTATTAATCGGTTAATTTTGAATTATTCGATTAACCGAGTAATTTCTATTTTCATTTTAAATTGAGAATAAAACAACGAATTTTGTGTACCTATTTAAGAATTTTATTAAAAAAAAAGAACAAAAACATAAAAAACAAATAAAACATAACAATTCAACAAAACTAAATAAGTAATAGCAAAACAAAAATATGGTATCTGAGACCTTTTTTATGCACATGTGAGTTTTTTTAGGATTTTAGGGAGATCTTCTGAAATAAGATTTTTAAAAAAGAATATAATTGAAATGTTTTCCTTATAAACGATTTTTTTTCATTAGTTTTAATAAAACTTGACTTGGAAAGAACTCTCTCACTGATTAGATGTTGGAGAAATCAAAAGTAAGGCATGATAAAGAATATCCAATTTCTCATATAAAATCCTCATACATATATATATTTGGAGTCCTTTTTGTATTTTTTTAGATTGTAAATACTTTTAATTGTTTCTGATAAAAGACTCGTTTCAGTTATGTTTTTAGATGCATCTTTTATCAAGTCGTCCTCCGACTCATTAGGACAAAGATAATCATAGTACATTCTAGAAAAAAGTTAATTTCCAAATTCCTTAGTTTCAATTTTTGTGCTATACTTCTAAAAAACTATTGCTAGAAGTTAATGTTCATGAGTTAATACATAAAATTAGTGTGCTTAAAACTATATTTCTATATAAAGTGCAAAAAAAAAGAAATTTCGGTTAATCGACACAAATTAATCGGTTTATTTGTTATTTGAAAATCGCCAATTTTAAATTATTCGAACAGTTAACCGACCAAAATTAATCGGTTAACCGATTGGCGGTTAATCAATTGAATATCCTAGTAACCAAACAAAAAATTGCGTGTCGGCATTTATGCATGTTTGTCGCTGCAAATCGGGCAACATACAGATCAATGACCAAAATTAATTAATCGTTTTAAGTTTGTCAAAAAAATGTTTTGTTTTTTTTTTTTTTGTCAAAAAACAAATATGTTTGAGCATGTACACGAATTAACAAAGAATTACATTGAGGTAAATGTGTTTAAGAACTTTGTAATAAAAAAAAAAAACCAACAAAGAAATAAAGAATGAAATTTATGGTTTGAAAACGTGTGAGTGGGGAGAAGTAGAAAACAACTACAACAACAGAGCAAACAATGCAGTAGTAACAACAACAAAATCAAGTAAACACAAACAATAAAGCAGCAGCACACGCCCCAAAAGCGCAAGAACATACGAAAATCCTGTTAAAAAGGAGATGAAATAAAAACAACAACATCATCATTATCATCTTCATCATCATTGACAACTACAACTATGGCCCTTAGAATAATATAACAACAGCTAAAACAACAACATCAAAGCATACCAGCCAGAATTAGTAGCAATCGGAAAAAGGTAGAAAGAATAAGGACAGAATAGGAAAAATAGATACACAAAAAAAAACTCCCCAATAAGAGCGATACAGACAGAAAACAACAACAAACGAAACAAAACAACAAAGAGTAACAACAATAAAGAATCGTATTAAATAACAGCAATTAAATTATAATTAATAATAATATGTGCATAAACAACTCAAAATATAGAACAATTAAATTAATTTCTGAAACTTAAACAATCTGTGAAGAAGCTTTACACTTACTCCTGACCAATTTTTGGAGCACATGTGTTATGAAAAGCAATGCAGTCGTGCAGCATTCCCAGTGTGAACGTTACGTTAACAAGGCAGACTGTAAAATAATCGTACATAAATAACTCCTCATAATTTCACATTCGTACAGACAGACTAGTGTTGCCAAATGTCCCGAATTGTTGGTGAATTGTCCCGCTTTTAGTCATTAAATCCCGTGTTCCGCTCAAGAAACGTTATTCCAGCTTTTTCTAGATTTCCAAAATAGGTACTTCACATCTAGTTATTAAAGATCAGTTGATTTTGAATTAATCTCATTTCAAAAACTAGTTCTTGGGTAACTTCGTGTACTTAACAAATGTCCCGCAAATATTTTTCAAAGTATTGCGCTGATATTTTTATCGCAAAAAAATAAAAAGATTGTGATTTAAAAATCAATGTCGGTCTATCTGTTAGCTGTTACATAATTTCATATTATTTGAAATAAGTACGAAATCTGTGGTTATCATCGGTTTGTTATTTTATCTACCCCTATACAAATATCCAATCGAACTAGGGCTTTAATGATTTTAAATTTCTTGCTGTAACTGATGTATGGTTTTAAAATGGTTCTTCTCAGTGTTTTAATATTTTAAAACAGGCATGAAATGTCTATGGAGGTTGGCTATCGATTCGATATGGTTAAAAAGTAACGAAAATTTGGAATACTTCTTCAACGGTATTTTGGCTGATTTCGGTAACGTTATTTTAATGATAACAGTAACTTCGGTCTTATTTAAATCTATATATATAAAAATGAAATGGTCCATGTATGTAATGGCATCACGTGAGAACGGTTGGATCGATTTGGCAGATTTTTTTTTATTCGATTCGAAATTTCCAGGAGATGGTTTGTAAAGAAAAAAAAATCAAAAATTCGGAAAGTTAAATTTTTAATTATTGCCTCCTTTTCACTTCTCACTTTTCTTAATACGAGACATATTTTTGGAGAAACTTGAAGACCTTACATTAGTAAATAGCTACCGAGATAAGCCGGGGCGTTCAGCAAGTTTATAATAAAATTTACAAAATATATAAATAAGCTGAAATATATAGGTTGTATATTAAATTCTGATGATTTCATAAACTAAGTATATTATTGCAATAAAAAATTGTATTTTCATAAATTAAAATTACATATTTATAGAATATCGGTTATGGTATCTACAATTATATCGGTAACAGTATTTTATTAAAAAAAATTTAGATTGCATAAATATACATTTTGGGAGAAATAATATTAAGATAATGGAAGCAGTTTTTTGTTCCGCATAAGTTTTGAAAATCCCGCCATTTGTCACCTACATATGTATTTTCAAAATTGTCCCACTTTTTGTAAAAAAATAAAACCGGCAACCCTTTGGAATGATACGAATGCATGATGGTGATGAGTGCGATGATGATTGTATTTTTATTTTCTTTCAATTCATTTGATCTGAGAAAATTTATTAAACAATGGCAAATGAAACAGAATAAATGATGATGAAAAATGGCAAGAAACAAGTACGAATGAGCGAACAGGACTTATAAATTAAACATGAGGAAATTAGTTAGGCATGTTTTCTGTTTGATTACACAAATACAAATGCATAAACATAAGAAAACAATGATCACACACATATCCAATACCCAGAAGATAACTCACACACTCAATCCACATACATAAATCTCAGGTGAAGGTAAGTTAAAGAATAATAGAATTTATAGAATTGTATGTACTCGCATGTAAAGTGTATTGGCAACACTAATATACGAAGGCTTTTCAATAATTTGAAGGACATAATTAGTCAGTCAGATAATAGTTATCCCAGAAACCTTGATAACGCTCCAGCATGTGGGGGAAATCTTGATGGGTATGCTCTGCCGACTCCCCGCTTAGATCTTGTCTAGGTATATATGAAGAAAGTAGAGTTTAGTACTGATGCTCATCACATAATTTCTACTAGTATACCATAATTTCCAATTTCCAATATAGTTTTGCATCAACCAGTTTTACATCACCCATAATATAATTCAACTTGTTTAGAAAGATTTAAATCATTTACAAGATCATCCAGAACAGTTTGCAAAAACAACTGGCATTTTTCGTCTTGCAACCTAGGAGTTCAATTTACTTTTCCGTAATGGAAAACTCTAGAACCGGGAAGTCAGTTTTGAAACTAGTTTGTTAACGACTGCATTTGCAGAAGAACTTACTTTTCAATGACTACTTCATACCATATGCATTACTTAGAAGTTGTTTGGTAATGACTGACATATAATATGATATATAAGCACTTAATTCATACCAGAATTCATAAAACCTTGGAATTTATTACTTTTTTATTAATTCAAATATATTTTGTCCAAATTGATTTAAAATATTTTTCATTTATTTTTGTTTGATCTCTTGCCGCCATTAAGTGTTTATTACTATTGAAGAATTATTGTTGAAAAACAATTTGTAACATATGTAATAGTCTAGCAGATTTAATAGTATTAAATACATAGAAATAACAAGTCATTATTTGTGAGAGAACGTGATTATTATTTTTTAATACCCTATTTGTAAGCGAACGTGTTAATGACTTATATCACGCCCTATTTGTCAGTGTTAAAATAATGAGCTAAAATACCTATGTATAAGTAGTGAACAGTAATTATATTAGCATTATAACTCATTACTTGGTAATGTAAGCTTTTGCTGGATAGATATACAAAATTGAATAACGTACTTCAAAAAATGTTCTGAATTTAAAGAGAATTAGACCATATACACTTTCTTAATCTTCCATCAATTTCGTACCAAACCTCAGATAACTGTCCGAATTTACCGATTGAAAATTCAATTCTATTGTAATTTGTTCAGTATTTTTTGACATCGAAATACATTTCCAAGTACAGTGAGGCCTCGATTATCCGTGATTCGATTAACCGGCAACATCAATTATCCGGGAAAGAAAATGAAAATGTTTTTGGATCGATTTACATTTTTTTGCATCGATTAACCGTAATTACCTCTATTATCCGGGATTATATTTTTTTTCGATTATTTTTGAACAATCTAACACAATGTGAATAAAACGAAAATGGGGAATTCCCTCGATCGATTTGTAAGGCCAACATTTTTTTATATTTTGCCATAGATTTTTCGATAGCTTTTCGCGTAAGGAGTGTTAGACATTATAAAAAACAAAGTGATTCTGTTATTGGCTTTGGAAACAGAAAAACTATAAAAACTGGTGAAGAACCAAAAGTAGATTTTGCAGATTATGAATGGTTCCGGAAGGAACGATTGAAAGTCTAAAATATTCCACTCAAAATTCACAAACTTAATGATGCAGGAGAAAAATATTCAGCTGATTAGATGCCACAATTTTTGTGGAAAAATTTAATGAATTTAAATCAATGAAAAAAACTCACCAATTAGATATTGGAGAATGGAAAGTGATTACTTGAGAGAAGTTTGGCTTGCCATGAAATGAAAATGAAAATTCATAGAATGACACAAGGTCTCAAAGAAGAGACTAACACTTTCGTTTGCATTAATGCTGCTGGTACACACAAGTGCAAAGCATTAGTTATTGCAAAGATCTTTAAAAGATGTCCATGATAATGGTTTAACAATAACTTAGTACCAGAAGTGAGAGAGAATTTTAAGAAAATTGGTATAAAATATGATAGGCAAATCATTCTGCTATGCTGAAATCGTTATTGTGAAATTTTTTCCACCAAATTGGACGACTTTAATCCAACCGATGGATCAGTGTGCAATATGAAGCTTTAAATTTCATTATCGAAAAACTGCCACTATTAAAAAACAACTAAAAATTGCTACTCAGTTAACCGGAAAAATTTCTTATTCAGAATGCTCCCGGTCCCGACCATTACTGATAATCGAGGTCTCACTGTAATAGTTAAAATGAATTATATTAGCGGTATTCACAATGTAGAGTACTTGGCCTGGTAATGTAGTAAAAGAGCACAATATCAAAAAACTAAAAACAAAATACATTAGAAATTGAAATGTTTGTCAATAAATAGATTTTCTGCTTTTTTACTCTACATTGTGAATACCGCTATTGTAAGTCAATTAAGATATTTATTTAACTTTGTACATGTTAAAGGAGCTTCTTTACCCTCTCACTATTTGTGATTGAATACTGTGTTCCAAAACATTGTTGATTGGAATATTTGAAGAATTTTAGTCGGACTTTTGTCATTTGATTAAGTTGATTTCCTCTTATATTTCCTCTTCAACTTAAAATTTCCTTATCGACTTTTAATTTTCTAATCCAAATCAACAAGACTTCCAAATTCTGAGACACAATTGAAATTCAAAATCAAGAAGCACTTTATATTATCTTTTTACAATTTATTAGGTACTTTCAAGCTTGAAGTCTATCCAAGCTGAAGTCCAAGCCTTTTGAATAAACTTCAGTACCGTTTAAAAATCCCAATTATGCAAGCATTACACTTAAAATACAAATAAATATATGTATAATACACATAAAACTAGTAAAAAACGAACCCACTTACTATTGAATTACGTTTTCTTAAAACATGTCGAGCGACCTACGTATTTGTAGTATGCGCGAATACAATACAATACAAGTATGAAACAAACATACATAATTGGCAATCTTCGAAACCAAGAAAAGGTGGTGTCGGGTAAACTCGTAGACAAGTGTAAGTTTTATGTTTTCTTCGTCTATTTCTTCATCATCATCATCAACTTTTAGTAATAATGTTATATACCTATTATGTGTAAATATATATATGAATACATACATATATTTTTACTATGTACAATATTTACTTACACATGTGTATATATACACACATTTATTTATGTTTGTATGTAAAATAAGTATAGTACATATAGCAAAAAAAAAAAAAAAAAAGTGGAAAATGGGGGAAAATAAAATAAAGTTTAATGCAATGCCAATGTCGCGGTAATTAGATAAAAATGAACAACAACCAGCCGGTTATTTTGCACCGCTAGCAAATTAAAAGGCGAAGCAAACAAACCAATTATTAAACTAAAACCGTAATAATAATAAAAACTGAAATAGTCCATCTACATATAAATTAAAAAAACTTAAAATAATATATTTAATTAAGCCCCCACAATAAACCCATTTTAGGAATTTAGCTGAAGTGAAAAATGTTGCTTGTATCAATTCAATTTAAACTTCCTTTTGCTTTTACATATTTTCAAAAATATATACATATCTTTATTTTTAAAGGTGTATCTAAAAAAGAAATAATAATAAACTTACTTCAAATATAAATCTCTTTTGTTTGCAAAAAAAATCCTTTGTTATAAATATTTGCTTTGATTTTTTTTGTTTAATTTTATTCTTTACTTTTTTCTGTATTTATTCACAATATTCTTGTTTTGTAACCGGCTTTTAACATTTATTTCTTGCTGTATTTTTCTGTATTCTGTTACACCCTTTTATGTTGTGGTGTATGAATTTATTTTTTGTTCCAAAATAATTTCACTTTTTTATAAAATCACTTTGGGTTGGGTTTTTTTCTATGTAATTTTAAGGATATTTTCTGTTGTTTAGTTTTATTAATTTTTCTTTTTCCTGATAAGAAATAATTCACTTATTAAACTTCCTTTAAACTGGCAAATCTAACTGAATGACTGACTGACTGAATCCGTTCTTTTCAACTAAAGACAACCACTCACGACTCGTTGCAAGACTCGAATGAAAATTTGTTTCGTTGGGTCTGCATTTTTCTTTCTATAAAGCCGGCTTTTGTGTTTGTTTACCGGTACGGTTCGATATTGTTACGTTCGATTCAAACATGATCAAAATGATGAAAACTGTATGATGGTGTTTGAGCAAACAAAAAATTATACATGTTTGTGTGTAGCCTATTGTTTGAATCACACAAAACAGCAAGTGGCAACACTGCGTCAGCCGCAGTTGCGTCTGATATTGGCAAACCTATTTTTTATATTAAGTTTTACGAGCTATATTTGGGAGGTCATGAGCCAATCAGTCCCTATAAGAAATGCACGGTGTGTGTGTGTGTACTCATGTTGGATGTCATCCGGAGAGTGGCCGGAGGAGTATAAATATACTATTGTAGTACCTTAAAAAAAAAAACAAAATAAAACACATAAATAAGTAATTAAATTATTTAAAGAGAATGGTGTCTTTTTACCAATAGGTAGGAAAATAATAATTATTTTTGTTAAGGTTATTTTACTTTTGAAATTACCGTAAAATTTCTCCTCTATTAAGATAGCAACCAATAACGTTTCATTATTTTATAAATACTTATATAATTGTAACTGATATATATATGTATGTTTTTAATTTAGCGGTATAATTATCTGATAAAAAACATTTTATATTTTAATCGAATTTATTTAGTGTTTAATAAAAACTGACAGTAAATTTAATTAATTTAAAACTATAGCACTATTTCACGATGTCTGGTTATTTTCAACCTCAAGTTATACTGTCTGTTAAAATAATGTTTGTATGACTTTAGCAAGTAAGAAAGCTATATACGATTGTGCCGAAATTTTTTATGAAAAAAATTTTTTTTTGGCTGAAAAAAAATGGTTAAAAAACAATACCAATCGAAACGGAACTATATCAGATGTATTGATATATATGGGCAATTCCACGAGAATTGCAATCATGACTTAAAAAACAAAAAACTTGAAACTTTTTTGAAGAAGATTTGAATAGGAGAAAATACTAAAACGTTACTATGTGATAGTATTTATAGCTTATTACAACGTTTTAAGGGCAAAAATAATAGTTTGAACTGACTATATTTAATTTTTTAACTTAATTGGTATGTTTTAGGCTAAAATTGTGCGAAAACTAAGCTCCTAATTAGCATGTAGTATGAAATGAATATGACTCTGATTGTTTTTTTGCTATTGTCAAATTTCTATTTTCTATTTATTTTCTTAGTTTTTGTATAGATATATTTACAGATATTACTATGAGACAAAAATCTGTCACGTACGGTATGTCACGTACGATATTAAATTTTATTTATTTTATTTAAATATGACGGATTGTAAAGGAAAAATATTTGGTTTAGTGTAAGAAATTAAAAGAAAACATAACTCCTCTCACGATTTGAAAATTCTCGCATATTTTACATGTATCTCAAAATGACTTCCGTTTTGTGTCACGTACGATATACCCTTATTTCGCTCGATATTTCGGACAACCATGTTTCGAAAGAACTTATTACTTTTTTTAAATATAGTAACCTCTGAATGGAACATAAAGACTAAATAATTATTTAGATACTCTTATTTTTGCAAAATCTATTCCTCTCTATAGGATTACAAATGTCACGTACGATGACATGGAATTGCCCATATGTAAATCGTGTATGTAAGTTATTTGGTGCTTCGGAAAGTAAATTTCAACAGACAGTCGGACATGGCTATATTGACTGTGTTAGCTGTAACCATAAAGCATATATATATATATTATGTAAAAAATATAGAATTAATATACATAATAACAAGTAAGAGAGTTATATTCGGCTGTTCCGAATCTTATATAACCTTCACAAAATTATACTTTAACAAGGAAGAGAGTTATATTTGGCTATGCCGAATCTTACATACCCTTCACAAAATTATACTTTAAAATAAAATTTAAACTATTTTTTTTTTCGAAATTGTTTTTCAATTTTCCAAAAAAAATTTTTTTTTTAATTTATTAGTGAAAAAAATGTATGACAAACAAAATTCGGGTTAAAAAATATTTTCCCGATTTTGACCCATTGTAGGTCCAACTTTGTATAGCCTTATATACAACGTTGCAATGGACTTTGAAATATCTATCATTAGATATCCATATTGTCTATATTTATGACTTAGTAATCGAGATATAGATCAACAAATAGGCCAAAAATAGAGGTTATCACGGATTTTTGCTCATATCTCCGTTATTTATGGACGGATTTTGCTGATTTTAAATAGGAAACTTCTCGAAAGCATGTCTGACAGAATTATTGAAGATTTGGATCCCGAAGATATCTGGGATCTTCAGAAAATTGATTTCAACAGATAGACAGACAGACAAAATTGTTTTTCAAAATTAAAAAAAAATGACAAACAAATTTTTTTGTTAAAAAAAAAAATCAGGTTAAAAAATATTTTTCCCGATTTTGACGCATTGTTGGTTCAAATTACTATAGCCTTATATACATCGTTGCAATGGACTTTGAAATATCTATCATTAGATGTTCATATGACTAAGTAATCCAGATATAGATCAAAAATAGGCAAAAAATCGAGGTTATCCCGATTTTTTCCTTATATCTCAGCCATTTGTGGGTCTATTTTCTCGATTTCAAATAGCAACCGAATTGGAAGAATTTCCGATATATTCCTGTATCAATCATGTTTGTAAGCTATTTAGGGGATTTGGAAAGTTGATTTCTACCGACAGACGGACCTGGCTATTCGACTCCTGTATCTATAACGATCCAGAATATATATACCTTTTGGGGTCGAAAATTAAAAATGTAGAAATTACAAACGGAATGACAAACTTATATATACCCTTGCCACTCATAGTGAAGGGTATAAAAACAGCAGTTGTTTTTTTATCACCTATTTTATAATTGTAAAATATTTGATCTGTTTCAGTACTACATAGCCAGATTTAAATTTAGAGTACGGAAAGGAATGGCTGCAAATCTTGGAAGTAATGGAACAACGTTCTTTTATAATATTTATGAAGAATTCCCGAGAAAGTTTTGTCGGGAAATTTCGAAACTTTCTTTATAAATTTTCTCACCGTATTATTTCAGACAGTAATCGTTACAAATGTCTTGTCACTTGGCTGACTTATATATTTTGTGGAGAGATAAGACAATTGGTTACTTTATACATCCCAGGTAATCTAGCGTGAAGACAATTGTCACTTAAGTGTCTCTAAGTAATCTGGAGTGTAGTCACTTTAAACGTGTTGTGTGATAATTCGTTCAAACTGGTTTTATACAAATTGTGTTGATATAATTCTCATACAGTTAATTTTTAGTTTTGCTTAAGTATACTGATATCCCATGTAACATAGCATGAAGTCAATAGTCACTTTAGTGTCTCTTAGTAACCTATAGTGAAGTCACTCTAAACGTTTATTTTGTACTGCACTTTAGAAAGTAGTTATTTTACCCACCAGAAGCAATCCTTTGGATAGTTGTCGAAGAAAGGTTTGTTTACAAGCAATCGTTTATTGGATTAGCATGTTAAAATAACTAGTTATGTAGCTGATCAAGTTACCAGTTAGGTAGCCAGTAAGGTAACTGACGTTATTTAACCAGTATGTTAATCCAATGCCTTGACTACTGTGGGCATGCTATTAGACAGTTTCATTGTAGTCAATAAGGGTCAGGCATGTAGTCACATGCACGTGTTAAAGTAACCAGACAATAATACTGGTTAACATTTTTTAATATACTTAAATACTGATTTGAAAAAAGTATTTTTTGAAACGATCTAACTTAGTCAGACCTCTTAAATCTTTTAATAAAAGTACGTATATATGTTGTATATAAGCTATTGAATTTTGAGCGATTAATTGAAAATTTTGACTGGTTTAATTTGGTATTACAAATTCCCTGATTTTTTTATTTCCCGTGAAGGGAAAATGTTCGGGAAATTAGGCACCCTAATCTGTACATTTGGTTTTTATTAATTTTAAATATATATGCATGTTGGTACAACTATTTAATGTACTAAATACAAATTAAATTATTAAATTTAAAGTAGAAAATAGAAAGAAACATGTATGTGAACATTTGTCATATGTTTTCGTTTTATTTTTGTCAAAAATATTTGAATGCGTCAAGTAAATATGTTTCAAGTAGATGTTTGTTTTCTTCTACATACGCAGTAAAACACATTGTGTACCTCGAATATCATTCCAGTTCCACAGAATGTATTGTACTATATGTGAGTACTTTCTTTACCTCCTCCCATGGATATTGAACGAATTTTATCAACCCCTATAGAAACTAAAAGTGATGGTGTGATGACAAAACTACGAGTAATATTTAGTATTGAATGTGTGTGGTGTATGTTGTTGTATAGAATTATTGTTTTATTTTTCCATTTCCTTGCTATTTTTGGAATACATACAGGCAGGAAGGCATTCAGGCAGGCAGGCAGTCACACACATGGTCTCAAATAATCATGGAGTTGAAATGAAAATTTATGGAAAAGTTACCAGAGATAAGCAAAATTCAGCTGGGGTTTGAAACTCTGTATTGTTTTATTTAAACTCGTGGAAAAATATAATTTGATTTCTGTTGGCCATTAAGTACAGAAACGCTATGAAACGCATAGACAGACTTCACCTGCCTGACACACCCTTAAGTTGTTGTTGTTGTTTTTTTTTTTTTTGCACAATTCATTTCAAATGTGGGGTGATCTAGTGGGTGGTTGCTGAAAAACGAGCATATAAACTAAATTAAGAAATAAAATCAATATTTAGTTATTGATCATTTTGAAAACAATTTCAGGGTCAGTCTGCCTTGCAATCCAAATGCTGCAAATTTCTCTTTTTTTTACATTATTAACTATTTTTATTACACGAAATTTAACAGCCTCTTTCTTATTTTGATTTTTGTTTTAATTTGTGTCTTAAAACTACTAATATATTAAATTAATTTACTTAACCATACAAATTTATTAGAAACTTTGTTTTACAAAAGAGTAGCTAACTAACAGTAATTATGTTTGGAAGAAATGTGTAAAAACAAATTTCCATTTTTATGGCCAAACTAACACAAAGAATTACAAAACCATAAACAAAAAAAATCTCTGACCATTTTTTGGCGTTGATTTTGTTTATTTTAACTATATAAATTGTTTGAAGCCCCCACAGTTACTCGGCCACATTTCTAGATAACTAGTGAATAATTGTACAGGGTGATTTTAAATTAGGTGTTTTCTTTTAGTGTATTTAAATTCTAACGCATTTAATTCAGTGAACTGCCAGAATTTAACATTTTAACTTATTACATAGCAATGAACGTTTTTGCTGGGTAGGTAATAATGACAATGCAAAAAGGGGGATTTCTATTCTATAATGGTACTTTTTGAATTACCTGTAATAAAGAATCTAGCAATGGTCTATATTTTGTTATTTATTGGGTTTTTTACATTAATGAACATCTGAATGTGTAAGAATCCAGAAAGGAAGATTTAGAAGAACATTTCTTTATTATAATCATAATAAATTTTCTAAATGAATGAACTTAGCAACATAAATTAAAACATATGGGCAATTCCATGTCATCGAACGTGACATTTGTACGCCTATAGAGTGGAATAGATTTTGCAAAAATAAGAGTTATCTGAAAAATAATTTGGTATTTATGTTCCATTCAGAGGGTACTATATTTTAAAAAGGTAATAAGTTCTTTCAAAACATTGTTGTCCAAAATATCGAGCAAAATAAGGGTATATCGTACGTGACATAAAACGGAAGTCATTTTGAGGTACATGTAGAAATATGCGAAAATTTGCGAATCGTGAGAGGCGTTAGGTTTTCTTTTAATTTCTTACACTAAACCAAACATTTTTCCTTTACAATCCATCATATTTAAATAAAAACAATCTTTGGATGATTTTATAATAAATACAATTTAATATCATACGTGACATACCGTACGTGACAGATTTTTCTCTTATAGTAAAACAATGTATATTCTGTAAATATATGTATATAAAAACTAAAAAAATAAATGAAAAATATATATTCAGTTCTAATAAACAATTTCATAATAGGAAAAAAGCAATCAGAGTCAAATTCATTTCATACAACATGCTAATTGGGAGCTTAGTTTTCGCCGCAATTTTAGCCTATAACATACCAATTAAATTAAACAATTAAATTTAGTCAGTTTAAACTATTATTTTTGGACTTAAAATGTTGTAATAAGCTCTAAATACTTTCACATAGTAACATTTTAGTGCTTTCTTCTATTCAAATCATCTTGAAAAAAAGTTTCAATGGTTTTTGTTCTTTCAGCCGTGGTAGTCATTCTCGTGGAATTGCACATATATGATCCTAAATAATAATGGTTCTTGTATTATTCTAATGGTACTTTTAGAATTTTCTGTAATAATTAAAGTCATATGATTTGATGTGGATTGGTCATACCCTAAGAAAACCCGCTCAGCTCTGGATTGGAATTCATGGAGTAGAGGTAGACCGGCTAATACGTGGTAGACGTAGAAGCACTAGAAGAAGGCTACACATGGCGAGAAATTAAAAAATCAGCTTTACACAAAGTAGAATGGAAATGAACTATGAGAATATAAATATATACATATACAAAAAGTGGCGGCCGACTATTTATGGACACATATTTTGATTTTTTTATCGAATGAACTTCAAGTGCGATATTGCCAAAAGAAAAGGACTTAGGGGTATACAATTTAGTATTCATATTTTTAGTTGCTCAAAAATGTTTGGAAAAATCGGTACAACATATATTGTTAAAGATATGTGGAAATACATTGACCCGCTTCAGCGAACAGCCGCTGTTACTAACATGATAAACAAGTGGAACTAAAAATACGAAATTTGGTCTGAATATTTTCTAATAATAAAAATATAATCATATAAAAGTTAAAAAATAAATAAATTTTGTGGAAAAAACGTACGTTTTCGTGGTGAATATGTATGGATTGACACAGCTGAATAAAACACACTTCTTCCTTTTGAGAATCGCATGGAATATAGCAATCAATTTTGTCCCTAATTGTATACAAGGTCATATGATACTGAATGGGTCGCAATAGTACTTTTTGGGGTTTTTTACATTAATGAACCAGAAACATGAATAAATAAAGTCCGGAATGAAGGACTAAGTGAACAATTTTCTTTTTTATAATAATAATAAATTTTCTAATTGAATAAACTTAAAAACATATAATTTTTAAAATTTCAAACTAAAATAAATTAATTAATAAACCTAGAAACTAAATTCGCTTGAACCTGAATAATATGAGAACCAACAGAAGAGGACTGATTGCCATTTTTATGGAATATTTCAGTAGTATCCATTTCCTTTACCAATTTTTGGAATGAACAAAACTAGAATAAACAAAAACTTAAATATTACATAATTTTTTTCGTGATTCCTCACCTGTGGCTCTGCCTTAAGCTACGTACACACGGTTGTCAGATTTTACAATGTTGTCAGATCTGGCAATGTGCTCGCAATGTACTGCCAATGAAATATTATTAGCAAAAGGTAAACTGTCAGTTTAGACGATTGTAAGAAAACCTTACCATTTCATTGTCAGACAATTGTCAAACAATAAATTTATCTGCCAACAAAAATTGTCAGTTCACACGGTTGCTTCACTTTTGTTTATTTTAAATACATATGCACAGTGTTGCCAAGAGAAATTATTTGTATAAACTTCGCACATATGACAATAAAAAGTTTCTGACAATGGCAACGTAAGGTGTTTACACGATTGTCTGATGTCTGACAATAGTATTTTCTGACAACGTTGTAAGACAAAAATTGTAAGTTCACACGTTTTTTAGACATTTTCTGAACATTTTTCTGACAATATTGTACAATCTGACAACCGTGTGTACGTAGCTTTAGTACTTTGTATTGGAACAATCGTTCTTCTTTACTACTATTTGATTCCTTAAAAAATTGCAATATCTAGGCAGGACAAATTTTTAAATTTAAAAATTTTCTGATTTAATTTGCTTTAGAAAATCTTGTGAATACTTAATAGTAATTTTTATAGAAAATCTTTTGTTTCACGTAATTTTATAAAGAATTCTTCAGTATAACAGTATTTTCTATAGAAAATCGTCAGTATAACTTTATTTTCTATAGAAACTCTTGTGTATAACAGTATTATTTATAGAAAATTGTATTGTAACAGAATTTTGCACAGAATATCTTATGTATAACAAGTAATAGAGCTATATTCGGCTCTGCCGAATCTTATATACCCTTCACCAGATTATACTTTAAAATAAAATTAAAAAAAAAAAAAAATTTTTTTTGTTGAAATTGTTTTGAAAAATTTTTTTCCAATTTTTTTTTAAAATTTTTTTTAATATAAAATTTTTTTTTTTAATTTATTAGTGAAACAAATTTATGACAAAAAAATGTTTTTTGTAAAAAAAAAATTGGTTAAAAAAATTTTTTCCCGATTTCGACCCATTGTAGGTCCAACTTATTATAGCCTTATATACATCGTTGCAATGGACTTTGAAATATCTATCATTAGGTATCCATATTGTCTATATTTGTGATTTAGTAATCGAGATATAGATAAAAAATAGAGGTTGTCTTGGATTTTTGCTCATATCTCCGTTATTTATGGACGGACTTTGCTGATTTTAAATAGGAAACTTCTCGAAAGCATGTCTGACAGAATTATTGAAGATTTGGATCCAGAAGATATCTGGGGTCTTCAGAAAACTGATTTCAACAGACAGACAGACGGGCATGGCTTAATCGACTCCGTTATCTATAAGGATCCTGAATATATATACTTTATAGGGTTGCAAAATTATATTGTGGAAATTACAAACGGAATGACAAACTTATATATACCCTTCTCACGAAGTTGAAGGGTATAAATATAATTTTGATACCGAACAAATTTTTCATTAACATTGCCTGTGAAGTACTCTTAAATTTATTTAGCTGGTCTCCAATGATCGATCACCTCTCTTGTACTTTTGGAAAGCAAAAAAGCTAACCACAATTTATGGATATATGTACATAGATTTGGTATAAAGAAAATTTATCATACAGAGTGATATATTTTTTGAAACGTTTTATGAAACCGATATTTGAAATCGCAGACATTCATTCGTAACTTTTGTTTTATAAAACAGCATAATCGACAAACAAAATCTTGCTGGAAAACCCTTTGTTCGACCAACTAAACAAACTGCATCCATTCCTCCAAATAAATAATAAAAAAAAGCAGACAACTAAAGCTAAACAATGAATGCACAAACATCATATTTAGTTGTGGATACTTGTATTCGTACAACACAGATAGATAAATAAATAAAATAAATTTTTAAAAATGAATATGCATGCCTCACACCATAAGTCTGTTTTCTACGACTTTTGCCAATCATGCTCTGTTTATCACAATTAGTAAAAACTTTTAGCTGAAACCACCACCAACAGTTAGTTGGTTACTGACTGACTAAGTAAACTGTACGAGATGTACTCTTACTACTTACGTCTCACATGTAGCTAACTGATCAACTTATCAGTCCAACGCTTTTGAATGCGTGCTTCTTTCTTTATTATTTTCTTCCATACGTTTTTTTGGTTGGATTTTTTCTAGTTTTTTTTTTTTTCCTAATAAATTTCAAATGTGGCCATCGACGATGACGAAGTACTACTAAATCTCTACATACTAAAAACCTACAAACAATAAATGCATCTTCTGTAATATAACAAATATATACTTATGTACATTAGGTTGGCGAAGGAAACAAGTGAAATATTGAAAGGCACTTTCAACGCCGTATCAGAATTCTCCTACAAGTCCAAAAATATACATAGTATCGTAATTTTTGGCAAAAATTTAATTTGAAATTGCTGCTTGCGTAGCTCCCAATGGTTTTGCAAGCTCTTGTTGAGTTTAACAACAATCTTAATGGAGTAATGGCTCCAATTCTTGGTCTGGCATGGGCGATCTTTGTCTTCTGTGTCAAAATCACCACTTCTGAACTTCACAAACCATCTCTCATACCTAGAAACCGATAAAACACATTCACCATAATCGAAGTGCTTTTCAAATTAAATAAGTAAAGCAGATGAAGCTTTGTTGCCACAAAATTCGAAATTTTCGAGGAAAAACAACTTTGTTGTTTACACTATAATGTTCAATAACTAAAGGTTCAATTAGACGTGCCATAACCGTAACCATATAAAACAGCTGTTCGAACCAAGCTTATGGGCAACAATGTATTTGATTATTGGTGACATGCCATAACGCCATAGCCCTAACAGAAAAATGCTTATGATATGGCTATGGTTACGGCTATGGCGATATGGTAAGTCACGACTAATTGAACCTTAAATGAGAATAAATGACAGATAAAAACAAAATCCGCGTTCAAAAGATACGATTGTAAATCCCGCATTTGTAAGTCATCCTGTATAATAAGTCATATTGTATAATACAAGGTGGCGCAAAAGTAAACTTTCGATGTTTTTTGGCTGTAATTAAAATAAAAAAATTAAAAACTTTGATTCTTCTTGTGGATTATTTTTATTTGGTCTTTTAATTTTTTTTTACATCAAGTCGAGAATATGATGTCATGTAAATGGCCGCCGCCACAGTTGATTGTCATTTGAGCCCTTTTTATGGCATTTTCCATCACTTTGGCCAAAACTTCCGGCGATATATCCTCACATTCTTGACGGATACTGTCTTTAAGAGCTGCAAGAGTCTGAGGCTTGTTGACATAAACCCGCGACTTCAAAAAGCGTAAATTTAGCTTAGTTACGTACCCGCTAAGATGGAAATGGGCCTCATCACTCATGAATTTTTTTGATGAAAAATCATCTTCCTCTTGGTGGTGATTAAGGATGGCTTGAGCGTATGTTAGACGCGATTGGCGGTCAGCAGCTAACATCTTGTACCAAAATTCGCTGTAAAGACCGTCGACTGATACCCATTTGCATGGCACGTCGTCTGGTCGATGTCGACGGCGCTTCCATGACATCCTCGGCTACAGCAGCAGTATTCTCTGCAGAACGGCTACTCCGGGGTCTGCCACGCCTGGCAGCATCTCGTGTTATGCCAGTCTCTTCGAGACGAGCGGCTAAACGTCGCAATGTTTCACCAGTAGGCGTTGGACGGCCAGGAAATCTGAGACGAAATTCACGTTGTGTTAAAGTCACCGACCGATTATTGGTCAAATAAATAGTCAGCAATATTCCGCGTTCTGGAGCAGTGTAGCGTAACATTATTTATTAACGTGTTTAATGTGTTTACTACACAAATGTCAAAACAGCATTTTCTGATAGGAGGATTACTTTTGCGCCACCATGTTTTTACGACTTTATACGACCTATTATAGCAAATATCAGATCCAAAACTACAAATAAAATTCGATATAAATTGAATTTCGAAAAACGGAAATTATATTTCCAAAAAAATATAATTATAACTTAGATCGGTTAATAGACTTACACGATTTTTAAGACCTTTCTTATGATACAAATATTTCATGTTTCCTTTGAGAGACATATGAAAAAAAATCACATAAACCTTAAATAAGACCTTTTTATTCTTTTATCCAGCTCACCAAATACTGAATCCAGGACAAACGGATTCTTAGAATGAATTAAAATTTTATTTTTAGTTGGGAAAATCCACAACTTTATGGGGCCACCCTAATCTACATATGTTCATAGTTATTTAATGCATTCCATCATCCTACATTCAGCATCTCAAACATATCTTTAGATTTTTTAATTGTAAAATTGTGTCCAAATAGTTTTGAAGTGATAGAAAGGAGCTGATAAAAACCTCCTAAACATTTTGTGCATTGTTTACTAATGAAACATTCAACACCTAAAAATTCCTCAATTCCCTAGTTTATATTTCAAATCAGAAGACATTCCTCCACTGCTGAATAAGAATATTTGTTCGTGTTAATTGAGATAATATTTTTTTTTTAATAATAGTTTTACTTAATTTAGGTTAGGTTAGGTTTCCAGGCAGCCGCGAAGTTGGAAAGTAGAAGAACAGCTCACGTGGGTCCAAGAAATGATCCCTTTGTGTTACCTGAAATTAGAAGTTAGAAAGAAAGAGGGACAGATAGAAATGAAAACGAAAGAAGTGGAAGATTGAGTAGTTAAGAAGAAGGAAGAGAGAAGGGGATTTGCAAGCAGTTACATATCAGTAAGATAGCGGTCATTGGGTTACACTCGAGAGCTTCCCATATCTGGTCCTATTAACCAGTTACTACTCCTTATAAAAGCGTTGATGCCCTCAAGCCTCATATTCGAGAGCTCAGAAAGACTATTTATGGAACGGTGTCCCAGAAACCGTAAGCGTAGATCGCCTAATGCCGGACAGTGACAAAGAAGATGAAATATGGTTTCATCCTCCTCCTCGTTTTGACAACTTCTACAGAAGTCGTTGTAGGGCAAGCCAAGTCTCCTCGCATGGTTGCCGAAAGTGCAGTGTCCGGTAATGACCGCCACTACGCCACGCAATTGTGAGCGTGACAAGCCAAGAAGATATGTTGTTCGCCCACGATTCAGTTGGGGCCATATCATTCTGGTTATAGTGCATGTGGGTGCATCTTGTCTGAGCAAGCTCATAGTAGAAATTACTCGCACTTGGATAGCGGAATTCCACATAGGAAGTCTATGTGTCCGTCAGGTGACATGGCTCCTTTTTTCGCTAAATCATCAGCAACGCAGTTGCCTGTATTATCTCCGTGTCCCCGTACCCATACGAGTACGACTGTTGAATGTCTCGCCATCCTATTTAAGGATGCCCGGCATTCCTGGACCAAATTAGATGTTGTATATACACCTGTTAGAGATTTAATTGCGGCCTGACTGTCAGTATATATACGAATACTTAATTTAGCTCAGAATTTTTTTAATAGGGCATATAAAATTCGCTTACGTTACAGCTTCATATTTGATGTTGAGACTAACTAATGTTTTCTTTTTCCTTTTGGCTTGTAATGGAAGTGAAAAAACGTTGATTTTTCAACAAATAAAACATTATTATTTAAAAGTTTTTAATTAATAATAATGATTTTCACCATCAAAATTAGAAAAAAAAAAAATATTGCTAACAGTAAAGTTTTAATTGCTGTTGCAAAAAAAAAATAAATAAATCTTAAATCAAATAAAAATTGTATTAAAATAAAGAAGCTACACCTATGTCTATAAAAACGGGCATAAAATTAGAAGTGTAGGTACTTTCTATTTCAAGTAGATCTAAAATATTGCAAGCATTTAACATTTTCATAAAGTTGTGGTTCTATAATTTTTAGGTATAAATACTGTTACGAAATTGTACTTGAATTTAAATATTACTAAAGACATCAACTGCATTGCCAGTGTATACTTGTACATTATAAAGTGTGTGTATTTCTGCGAATTGATATACAGTGACACAGATAAAAGTACGTACTCCCTCTAAAATTTCGGTTTAAGAATAACCCTGGATTTCTGATCGATATTTTTGCTTGCTTTTGAAAGGCATCGAAACACTGTCAAAAACTAACTACAAAAAGTCCGGTTAACTTTCCGCTTATTGTACTTTTACACATAAAACTTAATATGGCAGCACAGATAATTATACGTACGATGCCAAATAGAAACGGTACTTTTTAAAAATAAGTAGATTTAATAAAAAAAATATTATACGGAAAGTGTTAAAAGCTTAGTTTGTAAGCAATTCTTAAAGACTGCAGTAATTTTAGAAAAAAAAATTTACTTTTTTGTTAAAATGGGTAGGAAAACAAAGGACATTTGTATCGAAATGCGTGAACATATTTTAAAATTGAGGAAAGATGGGAATTCCTTAAGTTCAATTGCTCAAATTGTTGGACGTGCCAAGTCTACGGTGCAGACCGTAATAAAAAACTTTTCTGAATCTCAATCCCTAGCAAGCAAGCCAAAAACTGGACGTCCACCCAAAATTACCCCACGAGTTGAGCGATTTATAAAAAGTGCTGTTAGTAAAAATCCTAAAACAACAGCCGTGGAAATTCGAAATACTTTGGAAAATGACCACAATATTAATGTTCATTCAGAAACAGTGCGAAGTGTTTTGCGAAAAAACGGATTCCATAGCCGCGTACCAAGAAAAAAACCATTAATAAGCGAAATAAACAGAAAAAAGCGGCTCGACTTCGCACTTAAGTATGTGTACAAAACAACAGATTTCTGGGCGAATGTGATTTTTAGTGATGAAAGCAAGTACAATTTATTCGGTTGTGATGGCAAACAAAAAATTTGGCGCAAACCTAATGAAGAGCTGCAACCGAAGAACCTCATTCCAACAGTTAAGCACGGTGGTGGTTCGGTCATAGTTTGGGGCTGCATGTCGGCGAATGGAGTTGGAAAACTGCGATTTGTGGAAACAAATATGGACCGATTTCTTTATTTAGACATTTTGAAAAGCAGTTTGAAAGATTCCGCAAGTGTTTTGGGTCTTAGTGGCACCTGGTATTTCCAGCAGGACAACGACCCAAAGCACACTTCGCATATTGTCAAAGAATGGCTTCTCTATAATGTCCCGAAACAACTCCATTCGCCTCCCCAATCACCAGACCTGAATCCCATAGAGCATTTATGGGATGAATTGGAACGGCGCATTCGAAAAAAAACTTATAGAAACAAACAACAACTTAAAGATGGCTTGGAATATGAGTGGAATAAAATAACGTCTGAGACAACAAAAAAACTGGTATTTTCAATGAGTAATCGATTGAAAGCAGTAATTGAGGCAAAAGGAGGTCCAACAAAATACTAATAAAATAATATATATACCTGAAATTCTTTTTGTACATTAATCTTTTTTAGAGTACGTATAATTATCTGTCATATTAAATAGGCTTTTGTGTTTTTTTTATTAAATTGAAGTTTTTAATTTTAAATT
Source organism: Calliphora vomitoria (assembly GCA_942486065.2). Classification (NCBI taxonomy): domain Eukaryota; kingdom Metazoa; phylum Arthropoda; class Insecta; order Diptera; family Calliphoridae; genus Calliphora; species Calliphora vomitoria. Next base: position 5,254,617 of record OW818032.2, read on the forward strand.
TAAATAATGAAATAAATATTTGTGTTCATTTAAAAATTATTGATTCATTTACTTTTTTTAAATATCACCAATTTTTGGAAAATTAAAGAATTTTTAAGGGGTACGTACTATTATCTGTGTGACTGTACATGTATAAAGACACTGAATGACTATTTAATTCTGTTGTTGTTGTACATTCTTAATAAATAAAGAATTGTTACAATTTTAAGCTACTAAAACTGCTTTTTATTTGCAATCAAAAGTATCCGGATTATTTAAAGGAAATAAACCCCGTTTTTAAAAGGTAAAAACGTAACAATACCACTTGCTTTTATTTGATAAAAAATAGCACCAGTTTCATTCACTACCATTTAAAGATTTGAATTAATTTGTGTTTTTTTTTTTATAAAAAATGTTTTACTGTTTAGTACTGGGATTCATAATTTTTACTAGGACAAACTTACTATACATAAATTGACCGTCAAACTGGAGCGAATACAACAACATTTTTCTCGCTATTTGTATAGTGCTAGACACCAATTTAGTTTTCTTTGGGTGGTTTTTTCTATGGTCTACTACTATTGAAAACATGTTGCATGTTTGAATAAACGTTATTTGAAAAATATGTATTGGAACTAACAAAGTATTAATTTCTACATATGTTCATAAATATACATTATTTTATAAACTTAAAACTAAAGTACTCAAAATACATACTTATAATTTACTTTGTTCTATAAATTTTATAACAAATTATTGGTTTGTTCGTTTGTTTGCTAGTTTCTATTAGCTTTGAACATTTTCAATACTAACAAGTTAACGTTTAAATGCTAACGCTAATTTGGATTATTTCGGTAACAATACGTACGTTTGAAATTTTGTTGGGTCATTATCCACCTTATTTAACCATTCAATATAGTAATTGTCTCCACATATTTTACTGGCAACTTTGATCACTTTACTTATTCTTTTTAGATTTACCTCAATATTTTGTTTATTTCTTGATCTTCTTCTCTTTGACTTGTCAGATCTGAAGCACTTAACGGCAAAAAATTTTTAAGCAAATTGTCATTTAAATAACCACTAGCTGTATCATAAGAAAATTCTATATGAAAATTATTTTTAACAGTATTTTCTATAGAAAGTTGTGTATATAACTTTATTTTCTGTAGACAATTCTGTGTATAACAGTATGTATTCACTTTATATAAAAAAATTAAGAAACATATTGTAAAAATACACATATGAGTGTTTAAATATAAACCAACAATATGTTTTTTCAGAATGTAGTCCTGCCATGTCCCTATAAACTTATTATATCGGTTAAAAGTTTTCTGTGAAACAATTTGTAGTGAGTGGTAATGTCACCCAAATCATATATTTTAAGAAGAGAAAATTACTGTTTTTTTTATTTTACTATGTGAAACTTATTGATTAACAATTTGTTTATGTTTTATTAAAATTTAGATTTAAATAAAATGCCGTTAAAATTTCCGTTACAATACACAACAAATATACGCATACTTTAAATATAGTACTAAAAAAACAACTATGTGAAGCCGATTTTACACAATTATACATGAACTGCATTATCTGCTAGTGGGAACTAACATGACAGTATGGCAAACTGATGTTGAGAAAGTCCAACCTTTTTTTTTTTTTTTTGGTTTTTTAAGATTTTTCGCAATTTACTAATACAAGCTAATATTTTAGTTAAATAAAATGAAGTTTTTCTTTAAAGAAAAAATAATATTCTCCTTGTTATAATCGATATTTTATATACAAATAGTTCTCTCACATTTTATATATCTTGTTATTGCAAATGTGTTGGCAACATTGATTGGTTGTCATTTTGTGTTTTCATAACAAAAATTTATACTTGTCAGAAACTTCAGTGGTAGCAGAACGTAGAATTTATTTACACGCAAATTATTTATAGAATTTGCATAAAATATTAAACAAAAATACTTAATAATTAATTGAAAGAAGTGTTTTTAATAAATTGAATAAAAATCATATAACAAAAGTGTGTTAAGCTTTTTAACGATTGGCTGCCGATGTTAAGTTTCTCCCTGTGGATGATGATGAGCCATTGAGAAAATTCAATATTTGCAAAAAAAAAAACAAATTCTATATGAGTGTTTCGTTTATAATAAATAAATCAAGTTCATTGCCGGAAAATTAAATAATAGATATTATAAAATAATAGAAACAAAATAACGTATTCATAATTTGTTACAAAAAAGAAAATAATTTTGTACAACAAACAAAAACGAAAGAACAAAACTCGAATACATGTTGTGTGTGCGTTTTAAGAATAGAAGAAAAAGCAACAACAAAAACAGCCAAGAATTTTTTTCTTTCATAAACAGCTGCTAAATTTTTCTTTTGGCTTGTTGTTGTTGTTTTTGTTGTTGATAACAATATAGTGTATCAGTCATATGTTTAAAGGGAAGTAATTTGAGGGAGGTGAAGTTGTTATTACTTCTCTTCTGACGTTTTTATGCAAATACTTCCGCATTTTATTTCTTCAGTTCTATTCACTGGCAGTTATTAGTTGAACCAACCATATAGTCACTGTGCCCAACAATGGATATTATAGGCTTAATTAGAGCCGCTACCCATGACTATGGTGACATCTTCTCCAATGCGTGGTGGCACCTTATAAATATGGAATTCAAAACAGCCGTAAGTTTTAAATAAACAATTTGTTTTTGTCATTATTTCATAATAATATAGAATTAATAATATAGCTTGTTTTCTTATAATTTATTATTATTGTTAAATACACTATAAAAATGATTTTTGAATTCATGTGTATTTAATAAAAAATTCAAAACAAGCGTACGTACACATTCATTCATATGCTCTATCATTCTTATCGGGAAGTCAGTATATTTTTCTTATTAATAGTTTTAGAATTAAATGAATGTGTAAAGTAATAAACTTTATGCATTATCATGTTTTTTTTTTAAATTTGCGCGATTTTTTACTAACAAAGTTTCTTATTTACACATTCTTTGGTTTGTATAGGTATATTGATTTTTTTATGTGTGCAAACTTTCGGCGTATTAAATAGGTTTTTTATATACATAATATCAGTTATACCTATTTCAGGTAATTTGTTGCGTAGATAGTTAAGATACGAATACGAGTACATAAATACATACTAGGCAATTTATTCGGTTAAAAATTTGAATAATTGTTGATTATCAAATAATGAATAAATTAGCAAGATTATTCATGTGATCATTAGAGAATCCCTAATAACGGCCTTTTTGCTGAACACTAGTGTTATTCACAACTTTTAGAATTGATTACATTTAGCAAGGGAAATACCGGAAAAGAGATCAATCGCCTCTTCAGCCTTCATTGTTTAATTTCTATCGTATCCATTGACGCAGATAAGCATTACCCTAGAATGTCTCGCCATCTCATTTAGGGATACCCGGCATTCCTCCAATAATCTAGATGTCGTAAAGACACCCGCTATTTCATTAAGGGAAGCTTTGATATCAGTAAACATACACTTATCTCCAATTATTCGATAATATCTCAGCCAGTTTTATGGCAGAAATATCCGACTGTAGAGCTGTGCATAGGATTTTATCCCATAGTTTTTGATAAAGAAACCTCCAACGACCCTATAGTAGTCCAGTATCTTAGAGTACCCAATGTCCTTACCAGACCACGAGCAATGAGCAGAGTTGAGAGCCATTTGTATCACCATCAAGTCTACTGGTAGCCAGTTTAAAATTGTGAAAAGTGATTTAGAAGAAGTTGACCTTACCGCGTCTTTTATAAGTATTGCAATAGTCCTTAGAACCCGTTCAATGTCCTTCCATTGAGAAGCATTCTCTAAGGCATGCCACAACTCCAATACTCAATAGAACAAAATGGATTTAACAACTGCATTAAAGATCTAATTGATACACTTTGGATCAATATCCCAGTGAATTGACCTCTTGCAAGACTAAATGGCCACATAGGCCTTGTTAAACCTGTTCTGAATATTTTGGTTCCAAGATGATCTTATATCTGATACATGTAATCTATATATTGATGAGCCATGGTATCACTATATCTTTGTTCTTCAGAAGATCAGCAGGGATTATGCCGTCCGGCCCAAGGAATTCAAATGGGTCGAAACTTTTAATTTTACCATCTACAATTATATAAATATTATAATTCTAAAAATAAATTTTAGTTATTTAGTGACCGCAAAAATATCACTATATATTTGATCGTTATTGATACTCTTTTTGTTAAAACAAATAATACTAATAAATAAAATAAAACTAATACTCGGAAGAAAGTGTTGGTAAATGTGATATTAAAAATGTTGACAAAGTGTCATCCTCATGACATTGAAACAACATTACAGATGAACAACATGATATTAAATGTCATTCGAATAAAAATTATTCGTATATGCGAGGAAAAAATATTTTTTATTCGAATCAATAAAATTGTTCAGTTTAGAATAAAAAAAAATATTCTATCAATAATTGTCGACTAATCGAATAAATATTTTTTCAAGTAAAAAAATAGTTTAGGTATAAATAGAAATATTGAAGAAAAAAAATTTCAAACAAAGAAAACCAATAATTTATAAAGTTATACAGACGTTCATCATTGAATATTTCTACATTTATTAAGATCTCAAGACCACAAAACTTTGAAATTTCCGTTTTTTCTCAAAGGCGAATCCTATAGAAATAGAATTGGAAAATTTTGAAATATAAGTACAAAATTCAGAAATACAAATAGAAGTTTTTAAAATGCATTAGAAATTTTCGAAACACAAATGGAAAATTCTGAAATACAATTTGAAATTTATGGAATATAATTGGAATTTTTTGAATTTTCTGAAACATATTTTTTTAAATTTAATTAGACTATTGAAAATCAATTGGAAATGATGTAGAAAAGCATCTTGAAACTTAATTTGAATTCATCAACACGAAATTTAGTTTTAACACTAAAAAAAATTAAAAAATATTTTAACCATTTTTGAGCTGGCAGAAGGCACACATTCAACAAATGAAAAGCTCTTGTTAAGATCTTTTTGTTAAGTAAATATGTATTTTATAATTGAAATAACCATATTTCAATTATAAAATACAGTACATTTAAAGCTCATTGAACCATTTGTACTTTGAATGTGTGTAATGATTCATAAAATTATATGCGATTACTCGTATAACTTTATGTCATGTATGGGTATATAAAACTACTAATATTTTTAAATTCTAAATATATATTCAAATGTTTGTCTTAACTGGTAAATCAAAAAAATCGGTCTTAATCTCAAATTATTAGAAACTAATTGTTACGATTTTCAATTTAGTAGATTGTAATTCCGTCCTTAATACAGAAAGTTTTGTAGAAATGTAAAATATGAATTAATTATTAAAATCAATGAAAACCTCATACGTAAGTAAAAATTAAATTTAATAAATAAATATTTTTGTGAACGGACAGTTGGTGAGAGAATGAAAATATGTATTACATATATGTATGTATTTGTATACCACTTAGAAGTGTAAAGAGAATAGTTTTTTTTTCTAAGTAATTGTTGTTTTATTTTTACTTTCATTTAAATACGTTGAAGTATTAGAAATGATAACATTAAATTACTATAATACTTTAGATTGATTTAAGAATGCTGTTTGTTAAAAGTAATCGGCAGTGTGCTCAGAAATTACGTTTTTATCAATATTTTATTGACCTTAAAAATTAACGTCATTATTTAAATTTATTGTTTATTTTGCAAATGCTTACAATTTCCTTTAGTTTATTTACTTTAATAAATAATAATTTAACATTAATTTTTATAATATCAAACAAATAAAACTGATAATATTTGATTTTTTTAAAGCTAAATATTTTTCCATGGTTTATGATATTCAGGCAGATTAGTGTTTATCACATATTTATGGTTTTACGTTTAAACCCTGATTGCATACTGTTGTATACAAAATTGAAATTAGGTTATCAACTACTAACTAAATAATATTTAGCCTATATTCTACGAGTATAACTAACTATATATAGTATAGTTTATTCATACTAAGGTACATATTCATTTATAAATATGTACAATAACAAAATCATAAGAGTTCACTTTTAATAGTATTGGCATTGTTTAATTAACCCTTAAAGGGCAAACTAATTGAGGCACCCAAATTTAAAATGAAGAAAATGTAAATTTCAAATCAATATAAACCTCCCAAACAAACAACCAACAATCAGCATACATAAATGATACATGAATTCTCAGGGAACTAATTTTATAATAAACACGTGAATTGTAGTGGACAATTTAATTACTACGTTTTTCCTCTATACGTGAATTATGTATAAAAGTACATATTAAATTAAAAAAAAAAAACCAATAGCTATTTACTTTCATTGCCAAAGAATTCTGTTGTTGGGGTTTTTACATCTAATATGTATTAAATAACTGAAATTTATAGCAATTTGTTTAGTTTTATTATAATGCATTGAATAAATGTAAACAAAAAACAAAGAAAAGTAATTTTTATTATGCATAATGTTAAAGAATTAAATGACACTCGGAACTAAAATAAACTTAAATGCTCTTTTTTAAAAATTTTATTAGTAAAATGTTTGTTGCCTAGCCCAAAACTTAGTATATATGTATGTGAATTGTGAATTATTACTTAGGTGTTTTCAAATATGCGTTTTAATAAAAAAAAAACTGTGCTATAGTTGGCTGTGCCGAATCTTATATACTAAGGTATTCAATTAATCGGGTTTCTGATTAAATCGGTTAATCGAGCAAATAATTAATCGGGTTTAGATTTAATCGGTTATTAATCGGTTAATTTTGAATTATTCGATTAACCGAGTAATTTCTATTTTAGTTTTAAATTGAGAATAAAACAACGAATTTTTTGTACCTATTTAAGAATTTTATTAATAAAAAGAACAAAAAACAAATAAAACATAACAATTCAACAAAACCAAATAAATAATAGCAAAACAAAAATTTGGTATCTGAGACCTTTTTTATGCACATGTGAGTTTTTTTAGGATTTTAGGGAGATCTTCTGAAATAAGCTTTTTAAAAAAGAATATAATTGAAATGTTTTCCTCTAAACGATTTTTTTTCATTAGTTTTAATAAAACTTGACTTGGAAAGAACTCTCTCACTGATTAGATGTTGGAGAAATCAAAAGTAAGGCATGATAAAGAATATCCAATTTCTCATATAAAATCCTCATATACATGTATATTTGGAGTCCTTTTTGTATTTTTTTCAGATTATGAATACTTTTAATAGTTTCTGATAAAAGACTGGTTTCAGTTATGTCTTTAGATTCATTTATTATCAAGTCGTCCTCCGACTCATTTGGACAAAGATAATCATAGTACATTCTAGAAAAAAGTTCATTTCCAAATTCCTTAGTTTCAATTTTTGTGCTATATGTACTTCTAAAAAACTATTGCTAGAAGTTAATGTTCATGAGTTAATACATAAAATTAGTGTGCTTTAAACTATATTTCTATATAAAGTGCAAAAAAAAAAAAATTCGGTTAATCGGTTAATCGACACAAATTAATCGGTTTATTTGTTATTTGAAAATCGCCAATTTTAAATTATTCGAACAGTTACCCGACCAAAATTAATCGGTTAACCGATTGGCGGTTATTCGATTGAATACCCTATTATATACCCTTCACCAAATTATACTTTAAAAAAAGTTAAATATTTTTTTGGTAAACAAAATTAAAAAAAAATAATTTTTTTTAATTTTTTTTTTTTTATGAAAAAACATTTTTTTTTTAATTTTACTGTGAAAAAATTTTACATCAAAAAAAATTTGTTGGCGAAAAAAAATTCGAGAAAAAAATTATTTTTTAATTTTTGTTAAAAAATGTTAAGAGAATAAACATTCAATGTTAAAAAATACAAAATTTCAAAAAAAAAAAAAAATAATAATAATACAAAAATATGCTCTAAAAGGCAAAACTTGCCCTAATTTGTAAAAGTAAGCCTTAAATATGTTATTAAAGCCAAATTATGCATATTTATGCTCTTAAAGGAAAAACATGCAAATATATATATGCACAATGCCAATATTCTTAAAATGTTCTGAAACGAACAAATACAATACCTTTAGCACGGTTCCATAGGAGGTAAAAGAAAAACCATGCACATACATAATTCCGGTTTCCCTGATTATTCATAAAGAACTATATTAAAATGTATAGAGTCTTGTGAGAGAAATAATATATTCGTTCAATATCTAATACAGAATAAATATTTAAAATGAATACGAAAGTTGAATAATAATTAATTCTTTTGATCAACTGCTCCTCTTATCTTAATAAAAATAAAAACAACAATAACAAATTACTAACGAATGCAACTGAAGAAGGAAATGCTGTGGGGAAATGTTCTGAATAGATTTTGAAAATAAATAGAAGAAAAACACTTGATTTTAATACAGCACTTGCAAGCAGAGAAAAAAAAGCGGAAATTTAACTAAAAAATCGACCACTGGGTGACAGTTTGTGTTGTAATTATAGTTGTTGCTTTAGCGGGTGCTATAAATAATTTTCAATCTAGACGAAAATACATTCCGAGTACATACTACTATACATACATGTCTGTATGTATGCAGATGCTGTGGTGGCGTATCAACATTTGTACCAGATACAAAACTATTCTAGATACCGCCACGCAAAATTAAATATACCTACCAAATATTTATTGTAAACAATATTTAATATGTTTGTTGTTGTTTATATCTATTTTATTTTCAATTCAATATGAACGAACAATATTTCAATGGCAATGTCGTGTGCGAGTAAAAATATAATAACAAGTTAATGCAAATATTTTTTTATTTATTTTTTTTTTTTTTGTTTAAAGTGTATACAAATAGAAAATGAAAATAAAAACAAAAACAAAATAAGGAAGAATGTTTATCCGTGACAGAAAGATGATGTAGAGAGCGAAAAAAAGATAATATAACTACTTACGAGTACAGTTTTATAAGTTGTTTAAAAATATATGATTTTCTCTTTTCAGCTAACAGTTTATATATCCATTGGACTTTTAACGGTTATCCTCATTATCTGGTATATGTTCTACAGAAAATGGTTACGTGATAAAGAACGAGAAAAGTACCTTTTGGAGCAAAGTGCCTACTCATCGGCAGCAGATTTGAGGGGCTTACGTTTTCGTAAAAGAGACAAAATGCTCTTCTATGGACGTAGAATGTTGCGCAAAGTAAAGAATGTGTCTGGTCAAGTTTACGGTGGCCAGGGCAGAAAGCGCAGGGCAGTTATGCGTTTCGCCAAAAGACTTTTACAACTGAGAAGAGAAAATATTCCCCTACAAATGAGAACAGTTGAACCGCCAGCTGAGTATTTGGAAGAAACAATTGAAGGTTCTGATCGTGTACCACCAGATGCTTTATATATGTTGCAAAGTATTCGAATTTTTGGCCATTTTGAGAAGCCTATATTCCTTAAACTATGTAAACACACTGAACTTTTGACTTTGGAGCCTGGAGATTTTCTTTTCAAAATCACAGATGCCGATGACAGTGTTTTCATAGTACAATCTGGTCAAATAAATGTTTTCATATCAAATGCTGACGGTAGTACATTGTCATTGAAAACTGTTCGGAAGGGTGAATCTGTAACTTCTCTATTGAGTTTTGTAGATGTCTTATCGGGCAATCCAAGTTATTATAAGACCGTAACAGCTAAAGCAGTGGAGAAAAGTGTAGTTATAAGATTGCCAATGCAAGTAAGTAAGATGATGTTATTGAAATAAGTTTAACAAAGTGTCCATAACGTTGAAAACAACTTCCAACTAACAAGTGTCCAAAAATTCACCCACTGCTATTATAATTGTTAGATATTATTTAAAACTTCTTAATTTTTGTAGGCATTTAAGGAAGTTTTTGATGAAAATCCCGATATAATGATTCGTGTCATACAAGTCATTATGATACGACTACAACGTGTACTCTTTACGGCTTTACGTAACTATTTGGGTCTTAATTCCGAACTCGTACAAAATCATATGCGTCACAAGAAGACGCAACAGCCACAACAGACAAATACCACCACAGCACAACAGCAAACACAGCAAAAAAGTTCTCCTGGTCATCGCAAACCACAAGGAGATACAGTACAACATAGTTTGTCGGAGGCCATACCACCACCAGATATGCTAGTAGATTTGGCCTATGAACAACAACAGCAGCAACAACATTTACCTCTAGTTCCTCATCTAACACCATCGTCTAGCTCTTCACATTTCTCGCAAAACTCTGCAGCATGCAGTGCTGGAAATCTATCAACACGTCGTTATTCCGTGACGCCAGCTGAAATTAATATAAATGCTTCCTCAATCGATATGCATTTGGTGCATATATCAGCTGTAGATAGTTTTCTTAAGGAACTAGGTTTGCCCGAAGAGGACCGCTCCTTCTTGGAGCCATTCGTAGAAGTCCGAGAGGTAGATGCCGATGTTACTCTCATAACGGAGGGCAATTCAGATGACATTTGTGTTTGGTTTGTTATGACTGGTGGTTTGGCTGTTTATCAGAGTGGAGTTGATGCTATTAGAAATTTCAAAGCAGATAAGTCCGATGTCTTTATACACCACGTGCATCCGGGTGAAATTGTTGGGGCCCTGGCTGTACTCACCGGAGAAGCCAGCGCTTATACAATAATTTCGCTGTGTCCCAGTCGTATCGCCTTCATTCGTCGCCCCGCCATTTATCAAATAATGCGCGAAAGACCCAAAATTGTTTTAGATCTGGGAAATGGAGTTGTTAGACGTTTGTCACCGCTGGTGAGACAATGTGACTACGCATTAGATTGGATATTTTTGGAATCTGGCCGAGCCGTCTATCGTCAAGACGAGTTAAGTGATAGCACATATATCGTGCTCAGTGGACGTATGCGTTCGGTTATTACACAATCAAGTGGTAAGAAAGAGATTGTCGGTGAATACGGCAAAGGTGACTTGGTGGGTATTGTTGAAATGATAACAGAAACTTGTCGCACCACAACAGTCATGGCTGTGAGAGACTCCGAACTTGCCAAACTACCCGAAGGCCTATTTAATGCCATTAAACTTAGATATCCCATAGTGGTAACGAAATTAATAAGTCTGCTTAGTCATCGTATATTAGGTACTATGCAAACTCGTACTGGCGGCACAGCTGCTCCCCTAGAGGCTAATCCTGTTACCCACAAATATTCCACAGTGGCTTTAGTACCGGTGTCTGAAGATGTTCCTTTAACGGCTTTCACTTACGAACTGTTCCACTCGCTGTGTGCCATTGGTCCCACATTGCGTTTGACATCGGAAGTGGTGCGTAAACAATTGGGAATTCATATTTTTGAACAAAGCAATGAGTACCGTTTGACTTCTTGGCTGGCGCAACAAGAAGATCGTTACATTATTACTTTGTATCAATGTGATACCTCCCTAAGTGCTTGGACGCAACGTTGTATGCGTCAAGCTGATGTCATTCTAATCGTTGGTATGGGTGATCGACCTCCAACTGTGGGTAAATTCGAAAGGGAAATTGATCGTTTGGCGATGCGTACTCAAAAAGAATTGGCTCTGCTGTATTCGGAAAATGACAGTTCGAAGCCCTTGAACACCCTACAATGGCTAAATGCCAGGCCTTGGGTTACGAAACACCACCACATCCAGTGTGTAAAACGTATATTCACTAGAAAAAGTCAATATAGAATTGTAAGTATGATGTAGTATAAGGAGTTACTTTCTATAACTTTAACTAAATTTATTAACTTACAGAACGATCTCTACAGTCGTGTATTGATGTCTGAACCAAACATGCACTCGGATTTTTCACGTTTAGCTCGCTGGCTTACAGGTAATTCGATTGGTTTGGTATTGGGTGGCGGCGGTGCTCGTGGTGCTGCACATATTGGCATGTTGAAAGCCATACAAGAGGCTGGTATACCCATTGATATGGTGGGTGGTGTTAGTATTGGAGCTCTAATGGGTGCCCTGTGGTGCTCTGAACGTAACATCACAACAGTTACACAGAAGGCCAGAGAATGGTGTAAAGTAAGCTCGCCTAATGACTGACATTAAGATTAAGATATATTTAAAATTTGTTTGCTCTATGTGTAGAAAATGACAAAATGGTTTTTACAATTACTGGATCTAACATATCCCATCACTTCAATGTTTTCGGGACGTGAATTTAACAAAACCATACGTGATACATTCGGCGATGTCAGTATCGAAGATCTATGGATTCCTTACTTTACTCTAACCACTGATATTACGGCAAGTTGTCATAGGATACATACAAATGGTAAGTCTTTTTTCATTCATTATGCATTGTGATTTTAATTTTGCACTCAACATCCATACACATCAATTCTTTATTTTTATATTTTGGTGTTAACCAGTCATATGATGATGCACATAAAATGCTTTGTTTTTTTTTTTTTTTTTTTTTTTTTTTGTATCACTTTATTTACACCACATTGTCTATTCGCTGCTTTCATTATTGAAAGTTAAAAATGCTAAAATGAAAATTAAACAATTCATATTCTGAGATTTTTTACATTAGTAAATTAGTTAATAAAAATAAATATAAATAATATTAGATAGTTTTTTAAAATTGTGTTTATCTTCTTGTATTGTCTTTTGTTATGTTTGCCCAAAATTCTACCTATAGTTATTTATTTATTAACAATTCTAATATTTTAAACTTATTTCAATAACAATTATTCTTTAGTTGCTTCATATTATCAATTAAATCTGTCAATTGTTCAGTAAGTCTTGTCGTTCCTTATACGTTTGTATTCATTGCTTTCCTTCGTATATTTAAGCGATTTTTAAATTTTCTGAATAAACTACATACATATAATGTATAAACTAACAATTAATATTGCCAACTTTTGGTGTTATATTTTAGTCTTTCAATTACCGAAAATAAATACTACAACATTTACCAGTCATGCGATGGAATTAAGAAAGCCTTAAATTTAATTTAGAGTTTTATTAATATTCATTTTCTATTTGTTTTACATTTCATTTTTTTATATTTTATTGCATGTTACATCTTTCCATTATTTTTACAAATTTGGTTTCATCTGACACTAAATTCAATTAAAATAATTTATATATTATAGGTTTTTCTTTAAATTTATTTCCATGGTTTTATATCTTAATGTGCAGTTAAACACAATACTTAACATCTCTTCATAGCCAAATGTTGAATTTTTATCACAACTGAACCAAAAAAAACGGTATTTGAAATAGATGTTTGTAGATCGCTGTTATTAAATAAAAATTTGTAATACGTTGTAATGATTTCGTTACTCTGCACTGCATACATTTTATCCCTATCATATGAAAAATATGACTCCAAAAGTTTTGAATTCTTCTTAATTTTACAAATTAAATGAAAATAAATAATAATGCAAAGAGTAATAGAACCTTTGCAAATTTAAGAAGTAAAACAAACAAAAACTAAACTACATTATAATAGACCACACCAACACAATATATGAAACTGTGATTAACAACACTTAACAAATTTGTTACACTAAAAAACTATCCAAAAAGGTCTTGAAAATATGCAAGACCAATACCGGAAAACCATGCATATATCGAGGGACTATATTCTAAAACCTCTATCTTAGAAAACTCACGTTTTAAGGTGATCAAATAAACAGTTTTTTCGTTAATTAATAAGGAATATAAATTTATTTCTTCTACGATATATATTTAAGGCCGCTACTAAATTCTAAAGATATAAGGTTTTGCATTGTAAGAAATACTTTTGAAATTTGATTTATTTTGGGACTTCGGTCAATTCCAGCATTTTTTTTCCTTTTTTTTTTAATGGATTATACAAATCAATCAGTATATATGAATAGGTATTAAAAAAAACATACAATTATTATTAATAGAAGGAATTAATATAGTAGTATAGTTTTAAGTTTAGTTAAGCTTTAAAAATTCAGTGATTTTGCCATATAGGGGATTTCATGTTAAATAAACCAACTTTTGAAATCGATGTCTTCCGATTGCGATGAAATTTGCACCAAGTTCGCAATTTTTTTTTAGAAAGATTGATGAAATAGCTGTCTAAACTATTTAAACACATTTTGCTAAGAACAATAGGTAATAAGTTATATGGATGAGAAAACAACCTGTTTGGCCAAAATATCAATTTTTACCCCCCCTAACTCGGGGAGTTCTTGACCGATCTAGGATTTCAAAAGTTGGTTCACTTGACATGAAATCCTCCATATATATAGTATAGTATCGTGATAGATATAAATTGTGAGAGGAATGAACAACAAAATAACGTATAACTGACACAATTTAGGGACAAAACAAATAACATTCTTACAAATATTCTTCTAAATCTTAAAGCATGCAACTCTGAGAACGGACAAAACATACAGATATTATTTTACAAAAAAATACAACAGTATTTTGATAGTTCATCTGTCTTTATCTCCCTTTAAACATTTCTAAAGTAAAAAAAATAAAGTGAAAAATCAAAACAATAACTGCCTAATTGTGAAATTCTTTCCACTTATTTGTGTTTCTATATGTTTCCCATTATTAAATATTGTTGTTGTTGTTGTCTATTATGTTTGTATGTTTGTGAAACTTCCATTACATCATTTACAAATTAAGCTAAAACTTTAATGCTTGTCATTACAAATAGAAAACTAAACAAAACCAAACCAAACAGAAAAAATGTTCACTCATGCAACCTGCAAAATTTCCTCCTCTACTCTCCTTCTTTCTATTCCTAAACAGGATCTTTGTGGCGTTATGTACGTTCATCCATGTCACTCAGCGGTTATATGCCGCCTCTGTGTGATCCCAAAGATGGACATTTACTATTGGATGGTGGCTATGTCAATAATTTACCAGGTAATTTTATGTTTTTACTACCTCTTGAAATGAAAAGCAATAACTTGTAATTCTTCTTAACAATTAATAACCATAAAAAGAAAGAAATTTAAACAAAAATGCAGTAAAAGGAAATTCAATTTTTAATCTTTATTTTTCTATACATAATTATTTTTCTTTAAGAAATTATTTTAATTGCATCCTTTAATGATTTTTTATATTATATAAACATAATAAAATAAGTAAGTATGTATGTACTTAGTTTTAGTAACATTAGTCTGTATTTAGTTTTCTTTAATAATACATATTATTATTATTAATTTTAAAAAGGTAATCTTTATGAATATTATGACAAAAATTTTCTTTCACAAAACAAATGTAAAAAAACTCAGAATGTGTCTTATGATCAATTTAATAAATATGCAATTTAATATACAAACAAATTAGAAATTTGCAATTTCTTGTTCCAACTACAATCAAGCAACAATAACCAATCAATACACCAGCCATACTATACTCATTTTAAGTGTCTATTATTTCTTTATTTGCCATTTAACAAAATCTATATATCAAATGATAAAAATGATTTGAATTGATTTAAACGCTTTCATATTTGAAATCATGTTATTTTGCCACAATTATTTTAAAAATTTATTTTTGGTTCTCTGTTACGTTTTTATTTTTTTTTTTATTTTGCCATTATTGTGTCTCGTCCTTTAGGTCACTTGTGGCGTTATGTACGCGCTAGCATGTCTATTGCTGGTGTGTTCCCACCATTTTGTGATTATAAAGATGGTCATTTATTACTTGATGGCTGTTATACAAATAATGTTCCAGGTAATGTTGTTTATATAAAATGTTTTATTACCAATATTTAGTATATTGCTTTTCGGTTGTATCCCTATGGTTTAGTATATACATACATACATATAATTTTTATTTTTTATTTATAATAAACAATTTGTTTTTCTATATATTGCATGTATAATACAATGTCCGATTTAATCCATGTTTTAAAATTTCCGCACTGCATTTTTGTTTAAATTATTGTGAGTTAACAGAAATATAGAACATTAAGATATTATTAATATTACAATATTATTTTTAAAACAGGTTGTTATAAATGAACATGTGCTTATTTGTATGAATTTATCAATGGTTTATAAAACAAATTTTGTATAGATATTGTGTTTTATAAACCTTTTATAAATTTAATAATTGTTTCTTTAATATTTATTAAAGGTTCGAAAGAATTCATTCTTAATTCCATTTTCTAAGTCAAATCAAATTTGTAGAGTCCGACCAAAACCGTTTTTTTTAGGCCGAAACTTTTTAAATGTACTGCTAATTTTCATAAAAATTGCTATTTTTAGAGCATGTTTCAGCTTATTTGTAGGTGCCCTGCAGCACCCACTTTAGATTTGAACTCCATTAATCTTGTTTGTTCATCTTCAACTGTAATGTTTTTTTGAGTGAACAGTTTTTACAGAATGCAATATCTTGCAATAAAATATAAGTTTTTGTATTATATTTATTATATTAATAACTTATATATCCTTTAAAATTCCATAATCTATGTTTTACTTGGCCGGTTTTTGCATTAATCCGAAACTAAATATTCTTTCGGACTCTACAAATTTGATATTTAAGCATTGATTACGAATTTATTAATAGGCTTTAATTATTTAGTACTTTAAATTTATAAGTCTTTATAGAAATTATTCCTTATTGGGTGTATGACTAGAAAATGCTGAATTTTTTCCAATTTTTATCTTTTATTTGAAAACATTTGTACAATTTAAATTTATTCAAAGTATTGGCCATTGTTAGCTATGACCTTTTCATATCTTTCTGGCAACATATGGATTCGGAACCAAAATAACAAAGTGAAGCGTATACCAGATAGAGTAGTCGAACGGGACACGGTCTGGACCATAAAGCGGGTGAGGCAAAACTTTCCAACCACTTTATTCGAAATACTTTTTAGCAGGTATTGCAACATGTGGCCGGGTGTTGTCATTATGAAATATTACGGTTTCGCATATTCAAACGAGTGGCAATGCTCGCTTCAAATGAATCAGTTGCGCTCGGTGGTTCCCTGTGGAGGTCTGGTCAGATTTCAGCAGCTCATAATAGATAGGACCCTTTTGCTCCCACCAAATACAGAGAATTACCTTACCACCATGGATATTTGGCTTTGGTGTCGATTCGGTTGGCTGTTCGAGTTATTGTAATGTTTCCATTTTTCATCGCAAGAAATGCTTCGGTGCAAAAATGATTTTCTTTTATAGCGTTCAAGCATAATTTCGGACACACAAAATCGTCTTTCAAGGTGTCTCGGCTTCAATTCGTATGGTACCCAATTTCCCTGCTTTTGGATAAATCCTGCTGCTCGCAAACATTTGGAAATTGCTGCTTAAGTAGTTCCTTTGCAAGCTCTTGTTGAGTTTGACAACAATCTTCAGTAGTAATGCCTCGAATTCTTGGTATTGGTCATACTGTGAAACATTTGAGTTTGTCGATGAAATGGGAAAGAGGAATGGAAAAGGGTACTCTGTTTCATGTATGTACATGAAGTTTTTGTTGAGTATGTCAGCCACATTTATTCATTCATATTCGTTCTGTACAGAAATGTGAAAAAACTGAAAAGCAAAAACTTCACTGTGTGGACAAGAATGCAGTTTCAAAAGAGAATTTAAAAATGTTTTGCAGCAAATTTTTCACAGTGTGGACCAGGACAAACTTTTGTGGCTGACCTGGGCGATCTTTGTCTTCCGTGTCAAAACATCTTCGAAGCAAAAAGTAGTAACTAATAAATGACAGATATGTACCCTTCAAATGACATATATGTTATTAATAACAAAAACCGCGTTCAAAATATACGCCATCTATTGTATAATTTTTAAGTCATACACCCAATATTAAATTAAAAAAATTATATAGAAACTGGACCTCAATCTTGATGTAAATAATGCTTTGTTACAATCGTTTAATGCTTACTATATGATTTAAGTTTAGCAAAAATTAATATTTCAAGGATTATAAATATTATTTTTGAGCAGGAAGCAGATTTCAGTACTTTCAAATTCCGAATATAATGTGAAATATTTTGCGAATAATTCTGTAATTTAGGTTTACAAAATTGTAAGTCTTAATATATTTTACCGCCTACAGGATTGTAATTTGGCTCTAATTTTCATTATATTCAGACATGGCGACAGTTTTCTATGTCTGTACTGGACATAAATTAAAAACATAAATTTTTTATACCTTCGTGAGAAGGTTTGTAATTTCCACAATATAATTTTCCAACCCTATAAAGTATATATATTCTGGATCCTTATAGATAGCGAAGTGGATTAAGCCATGTTGATCTATATAAGGCTATAGTAATTTGACCTTCAATGGGTCAAAATCGGGAAAAATATTTTTTAACCCGATTTTTTTTTACCAAACAAAATTTTTGTCATAATTTTTTTTTCACTAGTAAATTTAAAAAAAAATATTAAAAAAAAAATTTTTTTAAATTTTGAAAAAAAAAATTAATTTTGTTTACCTAAAAATATTTCAAATTTTTATTTTAAAGTACAATTTGGTAAAGGGTATATAAGATTCGGCACAGCCGAATATATCTATCTATATCTATCTATTACGACGACTTTTTACAGTTATTTTACAAACATTTTTAGAAATGGAAAAAATCTGTTGTATTTTGAAATTTTTTAACGCACATTCGATTCGGAGGTGTCATGTATAAAAAAATTGTCTTTACGCATCATTTCGAAACCCAAAAGAAATACAAGCCATCTGAATTCAGTTTCAATAATTATCCAAATATACTAAGTATAAATGATTAAAAGTAAGAGTATGCCGAATATTATATATTAATATCTACATGTTGATCTAAGTATATGCACATAAAATAGTTGAAGACTTTTGAGAACAAATTTAAAAAAAAAAAATGCAAATGCAAAAGAAATTAAAAATATCCCACAATGGAATATTTCATTTACTTACAAAAAACTGTATTTATAACAACTTGTCAAAAAAAACCTACACATGTATTAAATATTTCCCTAAACCTCTATATAAATATCCCTCATGCCTCTGAGATATTAATATTTTTCTGTTAAAATTTTTGTAAAACAAAAAAATCATTTAAATACTTTAGCTGATGTAATGCACAATTTGGGAGCTGCACATATTATAGCAATAGATGTCGGTTCACAGGACGATATTGATTTAACAAATTATGGTGATGATTTATCTGGCTGGTGGTTGTTGTATAAAAAGTGGAACCCATTTACATCTCCAGTCAAAGTGCCCGATCTTCCTGATATACAATCAAGGTTGGCGTATGTCTCATGCGTACGACAATTAGAGGTGAGCATAAAGAAAAAACATTTATATACATATGTATATAGAGTTTAACTCAATTAAACGTTTTGTTTTGTAACTTACTTAGGAAGTTAAAAATTCCGATTATTGTGAATACATACGACCACCGATAGATAAGTATAAAACTTTAGCATTTGGGAGCTTTGATGAGATACGTGATGTTGGTTACGTTTTTGGTAAAAACTATTTTGAAAATATGGCCAAAGCAGGTCGTTTGGGACGTTTTAATCAGTGGTTCAATAAGGAGCCACCTAAAAAGGATAATCATGCCTCGCTGAGTGAATACACATTTATTGATTTGGCGCAAATTGTTTGTAAGTTGCCAGAAACGTATGTGGATCATCCACAGCAACATCATACATATTTCTACAGTGAGGATGAGGATTATGATGGTTACATATCGGAACCATCCAACTATAATAGAGTATGTATAATTCTCTTTTGCTTAACATTAAGTTTGATTTTAATAAATTCTATATTCCAAAACTTCTTTATTAATTTTTTATTACAATACAGAATCAAATAAAAATGAAACGTACAGGTACTTCATTGTCCTTGTCGGAAAATGAAATGGATTCTGACATTGAAGTTGATCTCACGCTGGCGATTAAACAACATCAACATCAAAAGTCAGCCCGCAGTACACCACAATCACCAGTTAATGTTATAAACATTTTTAATACCATCGACAATATTGATGGACATCCTAAAACAAACTCAATTTCATTGAATTCGGACTCAATAAAATCTCCACCAACATTAGAATACTTAAACTCTAGATCATCGTCCTCCACAACCCAGGAAAATGAGGAACAAGACAATAGTGAAAGGGATAATGAACATGAACATGTTTATGATTATGAACACCAACACGATGAAAAAAGCACAATACAAACTATAACATCATAACCTTTAATATATAGAAATTAGTTTTATACTTATTATTTTTATTCAGTTTTATCATTTTGTCCACCTGAAACTCTGTGAGATACTCAAACCACAAACAATTTTTAAGCATCAATCTAAGACTTGTTAAACATAAAAAAGAACTGATGATGTATCAATGTTTCTACTTCTATTTGCCATTAATTGTTGAACAATTTTTTAAAACAAATTCTTTTTTTTTTTAATTTTCGTTTCATTTAATATTTCTTTCCATTTTTTTTTTATTTTTTTTAGATAGTTAAGTAAATTTTGTTTATTTTTTTAGTATAAGTTCTTACAAAACAGTTTATAAGGGTTATATTTTGTAAGTTAATATAAAAGATTTATAATTATTATTGTTAATTTTTCAAATTATGTAAATAATGAAAGCGGCAAATGATCTTTCTCTTTTTAAAGCAATGCACAAGATATTAAAGAATTTCATTATAAAATTTCAATTTTTTAAAATAGTATATAAAAAATACTTACAAAAAATGATTAATAAATAAAAATATCTTTCAAAAAATACAAACGCTTATGTTTACCTGTTCTCCTCTTGTTTTCATTATTTATTTAAAATTTACATTTGTTTTATTATATATATGTATGTATTTACAAAATGTTTAATTTTTATTTTTTTCTAATATCATTTCACTAAATTTTTATTGTTTTTTCTTTGTATCATTTCCATGGTAGCATGGTAGTCAATCTAATCAATTGGTGTTTAAGAGCAAAAACAGCCAGCTGAGACAGTTACTGTCTTAAATTTCCATATTGGCCTTAAATCATCTGGTAACCACGCCAAGGTTGGATCCTTTTGCATATTGTCCATTAGAGTGCGAAATGTCAAGACTTTAACTTTATATTCCAAAGGTCGACACACTGAACCACTCCAACATTTTGGACCCATATCATTGTGTGAATGTTCCGAATGGCATATGGCATTAAGTAAATATCTGGGAAAATGTTGCTGGCCTAAATCCACTAGATCATTCTAAAAGAGATTTTTGTAAGTTATTAAAGTTAATAAAATTATATGTATATGTACATTAGAGTGTTTCATTAGTGTATGAAAAACACAAAGTACATAAATACGTATTGTATTCATAATTTTAGGTACGTTGAGTTCGATGTGTTACTTTGTATTTTTCTGAAATTCATGAAACAAGTAAGAGAACTAAATATATTCGTCTGTTCCGAATCGTATATAAACTTCACCAAAACTTTAAGCTAAGGATTGATCAAAATTCGGGTTAAAAAATAATTTTTCCAGATTTTGAATTTGATTGAAAATATATTTAAATGTCTATCATTAGATATCCATGCAAGCGGACATGGGTATATCGGCTCCGCTGTCCAGAATATATATACTTTATGGGGTCACAAATAAAAAATATAAAAATTACAAACGACAACTTGAATATACCCTGCCACGTATGGTCGTGAGGAAAGTTGATTTCAACAATCAGATGGTCATTTCTATATCGACTCCTCTATCTAGTATAACTATACAAAATTAAGTCGACAAACTGTAATATTTTGTTTAGTGGGTGAAACAACTAAATAAAATGTCCCTTTGTGTTTGTAATTGTTGACATGAACGATTTTGTTTATGCACGACACAACTATAATGTTATAACTCGTAACTGTATGTAACCCATAGTTTAAAGCAATTAAAATAAAACATACAAATATTATACAACAACATACCCTTATTTTACAATCACATCCTCTAGGTGGTGGAGATCCGAGTGCAGACGCCAGAGAATTACCATTTCTTTTAGTCATCTCCTCTTTGGTGGTTTCCAAAATCAAATCATTATAGAAATCTTTATAATTTGCTACTGGAAATATATTTAAATTAGCTGGAACTTTTTTCAATTCTTTTGAATTTAAGGGTGGCATAAACGGTTCTACATCGAAAACATCATCAAGCTCTGGAGCACTCTGATATGATTTAATGACATTCGTATTGAGTATTAAATCATCGCTGTTATCATATGCCAAGTAGTTGGGTGGATTTTTCAATAAATTAACAAAGTGTTCATTACAATTACGGGTCATTAAATCGCGATCAAAATCCAAATCATTGCCACACGGCAAGTCAATTGGTTTTGGAGATTTTTCAAGACTTTTCAGTTTAAAATCTTCATCAATCTTTCCATTGTATGAATTCATGTTGTCATCACTGATTGATTTATAGGGAGCCGCATATAATGACGTTGACGATGATCTTAATAAACGATTGTCCATTAAACGATTGCCACAGATAACACCGAATAAAACTGGTACCAATATGAAAGTGGTCTGTTATAATAAAGAAGTTAGTTGAATTTTTTTATTTTTTTTTTTAATAAACTTATATTTTGTGTATTTTTAAAATTTATAATTATATATTTATCACCTTAGGCATAATGACCAATGTGTCTTGCTGTGGTCACTTAAGAACAACTTCTACTCTCAATATTATACAAGATTTTAGCTTTTATAGATTTTCTTTCCTTATTTCTAGTATAAGATAAAGAAAATTTTTCTATTGTTTTGAAATTTTCGCATCAAATTACTTATTGTTTGGTTTTAGTTGTTATTCTTAAGGTATTTTATTTTTAAACATTCATCCTTTTATGTCATTCCATTATAATACAGCCGTTTGTCTATCCATTCATTTGTTACACCTGTATTATGAGTTTTAATGGGTTAAATCATTTTACATCAAAATATTTAGCATTTCTTTGTATCAATGAATTTATTTTCGGCTGGGTTATTTCCAATAATTAATACATACACATACAGTACTGTGCAGGGCATAAGCAACAAGAGTTGGATAAACAGAAAAGCTGTTTTATTTTTTAAAATATTGCAATTACAAGAAAATTAATTTTTTTATAAAAGGGTACATAAACATTAAAATCCTTAATATTTCACTATTTCTACAATCGTAGTTGCATGGATGCGCTAAAATTATTATTAGTTTAAATTCATTGTATTTTTGGACAATAATCATTACGTTCTCTTATTTAAAGTCTTCAGTTCGTCTTCAAATCGCGAACAGTCTTCCAGTAAGTTTTAGGTCTGGTAAATAGAATGACATATAAATGAATTTAAACTGATTATATTGATTATATTGAACATAATCCTACAATAGCACTAAAGTGTGTTTATGATCGATACCATATTGGAACTCATAACAAACATCCATGTTTGTGACATCATAAAAGACCCAAACATCCACTTTTTTTTTAAACAACTAGTCATTTAGCTAAAAAGCAAGTCAAACCATATCAAACCTTCACTTTGCTTAAAAATCAGTTTGGAGCTGTGCGAAGAACAGTATACAGTTTGACGGTATCGGATTTTGCACATGATATAATTGAAATTTTATTAAAACTACAATAAAATTGTTTTTATTTTAAGTAGATCCTAGAACACAGTTATCCGTTTTCCGCTGAAGTTCTCTAAATTAAACGCTTATAGCTTTATTTTTAATACACAAATTAGAATCTGTAAAATACACAAATTAGAATCTGTAAAATTTATTACTGTTAAACTGTCTATAAAAACTTGTAGCAAATTGTTGGAATTTGAACGGACTTTCGTTTTAACTGGATATTACTGGATAAAGTGCAATACAAGTATAATTAAATTGTTTGACACTGAATTCACGTCTGGAATTACTCTTGAATTCCATCAGAAATGCTTATTTTAATTATGATCATCATTTAAATATTTATCCTTAAAAATTATTTTTAACATTGAAAAAATACTAACAATTTTGAGAAATTTTTTATGTTTTTAGCATTTTATAATGCCTAGAACCATATGTCTCTATGTCAACCCTCTTTCTCTATCGACAATTGCACTAGTTAAAATGTTGATAATTTTCCTTTAAGCTTCAGTAGAGATACGTTAAATGACAATAGAAGATTACATTGGCTTGGGTACATCTGGTCAGTACTAGTACTACTGGCAATCTAACTAGTAAATTACTACAAATTCACTATTGGCATTCCCAGCAGGGCTTTTATATGGAGAAAATACAATTTCGTTCTTGTTTTTGTGAATAGAAAATGTGTAATTTGCTTTCAAGTTTATGTTTTTGTTAATATGCATCTACTTATAAAATTATTTTAGTTTGTAAATTGAATATTCTGAAAAATAAACCAACTTTTAGGTATATCCTAATTTTGTTGCCAATGTTTTGAACAGTACTGTATGAACAAACATATGGATGTGTGGTAGTATGAAAGGACATGTGTGAGTTTATTAATCCTTATGTCAAGAACATGTTATACAAATTAACCTTGAAAGTAATTTTTTTTAGAAAAAAAATATTTAAATTAAGATGTAATAATTAGCGTTAGCATCGGCGAATGTTACAATTTGTATTTGTAGTGGTATTGGCCTCTGAAATAACGTATATATTAGACTGGTCATAAGACGCTACTCTGGTTTATTCTATTTTCAATCTATTCTGGCTCATCTGGTTATATAGGAATTTAGAATACATCTGTATTCAAAATGTAAATCTCTGTGTAGTTTGTAAAAAATTACACACTTTAGAATGGCTTGAGCAACATATTTCAAGAGTGCAGCACAAATTTAGTTTGTGATAGTTTTTCTAGACTTTCAGTACAAGGGTTACGGGTTCGATTCCCACCAAATACTCTGAATGTTTTCTTCAGATAAGCCAAAGGCTTCGTTAGTTTTTTTAAAGTTTTTTTCTTCTGTGTTAGTAACATTATGAACCAGATTGTAGAGAGTTTATTTTGAAATTCGAATTAATGTTGTGCTATTAATGAACCTTTGTCAATGATATAAACATGGACCTTTTCCAATAAAAGCTATGCTATTAAGATTTCTCCTGATTTAAAAAACATTAGGTACAGTTTTCAAATGAAGTGGCTAACTTGTTATGAACATAAGAACATTTATTCATAACTAGTACAGTTCCTGTAAGATTTGTCCAGTTCATATTTTGGTAAAAAAATGTTTATCAGATATCACAAGTGTTCTAAATATATTTCTATCCACATGAAATCAGTTCATATACATTCTATGTTATATCCAAACGAAAAATTCCCTACTAAATTTCGGTTTAAAAAATTATAAAAAAAAAATTGTAGAAACTTAACAATAATAACTTCCCGGGAGGTTATCAATAATCAAAAACTGGAAATTAGTTCTCTTGTATACTGCTCGTATACAAAGAACATTTTAAGTTTAAATTTTAAACTGGTTGAGGCTGAAATGGTATACTGTTTTCTTTTCTGATGAATCCAAATACACCAGAGGAAGTGATGGGAGAACATTTGGCCGAAGGGAAATATATTGTACTACCCCAAGTACACAAATAACACAGTCAAGTTTGGCGGGGCAAGGGATCTAATTCAGGTACGGATCCTGGTCAACCAGTTGGGGGGAAATAGAGTGAAATTTTTAATATTTAATATTTTTCTTTTTTTTCCGGTTTTCCATATATTAAAACTTTTCAGTTTTGGGGGGGGGGGGGAATTTCCAGTTCCCTCCTATGGATCCGCGCCGAGTCCAATTCATATCATAATATGCCCCTAGTTTCGAGATTTCAACACAATGACCAATGTGTAACTACCCTGCAGGAAATGTCAATAGTGAAACTGTACTGACTTACTCTTGACACAGTGACCAGTACTAGTGACTTATTATACCCCAGACAATGCTATTTACTATAGACATTTAACATGTGCGTGACATGGGAAGTCTACTATTGACGATAGTACTATTAACTAGGTACTTCTTTTAATACCATATGTAGGCATTGAAACTAGTACATTTTGGTAATTCAAGTGTACACTTTTCTGAATGTCGATAATGAAACTGCATATTTTGTTAATATTTGTATTAAAAACAATTCGTAACAGTTGGAAGAGTAGTCTTCAAATTCATGTTTTTCTTTTTTTTTTCTCATCAAAGACAAATATAAAAATATTGACGCATTATTGACAATGTCGCCTAAAAGTCACCAAAATAGTCGACAAAACTGGTGACTGGGAGACACTTGTCCCCAGGTTTCCTTCAGGGTAGTTCAAAATGGAGTAGGAGCTCGATTTGCGCAACAGATTGGAAATTAGGGTTGTTGTAACAACGAAATTGTAACATTGACCAACCATTAAATATTCCATGTAATCCGTTAATTTTTATACCCTTCACCATGAGTGCCAAGGATATATATAAGTTTGTAATTTCTACATTTTTCATTTGCGATCCCATAAAGTATATATATTCTGGATTGTTATAGATAGCGGAGTCGATATAGCCATCTCTGTCTGTCCGCCTGTGTGTTGAAATCAACTTTCCAAATCCCTTAAATAACTTACAAACATGATTGATACATCAGTATAACGGGAATTTTTTGAATTCGGTTGCTATTTGAAATCGAGAAAATCGGCCTACAAATGGCTGATATATAAGGAAAAAACCGGGACAACCTCGATTTTTTGCCAATTTTTGATCTATATCTGGATTACTAAGTTATTAACATAGACAATATGGATATCTAATGATAGATATTTCAAAGTCCATTACAACGATTTATATAAGGCTATAGTATTTTTGACCTACAATGAGTCAAAATCGGGAAAAATATTTTTTAACACGAATTTTTTTTTTTTTTTACCAAAAAAATTTGTTTAAAAAATTAAAAAAAAAAAATTGGATAAAAATTAAAAAAAACAATTTGGAAAGAAAAATGTTTTAAAATTTTTTTTTTAATTTTGAAAAAAATGTTTTTAAAAATTTTGTTTTTTTTTTTTAATTTTGAAGAACAATTATATACGATTCGGCACAGCAGAATGTAGCTCTCTTATTTGTTTAAAGTATATGCTTCCAATTCATGTATTTTAGAAAATTTAATATACCCTACACCACCTTAAAGTATACCGATCGACTCAGAATCACTTTCTGAGTCGACTAAACGATGTCCGTCCGTCTGGCTGGCTGGTTGGCTGTCCATGTAAACCTTGTGCGCAGAGTACAGGTCGCATTTTTGAAGATATTTCGATAAAATTTAGTCCATATAATTTTTTCTGCCCAAGGACGAACCCTATTGAAACTGGCTGAAATCAGTTCATTATTTCACCTAGCCCCCATACAAATGTCCTACCAAAATTGTACTTTATCGGTCATAAATGTTTAATTTATATATGTATCTACACAAGTTTTTTTCTAAATAAGTTTTATATATACAGAATTCATGTCACCAAATTTTATGATGATCGGTCCATAATTAGTCATAGCTCCCATATAAGGCCTGCTTCCGATAATCACTTTAACGATCATAAATCTCCTAAAAATGTTGGTATACACATAAAATGCAACATAAATTACTTTCATATAGATTTTAATCACATGACCAAATTTCATGGTGATCGGTCCATAATTGGTCATAGCTCCCATATAATATCCACTTCCGAAATCGGGCTTGACCGACCATATTTTCTTACTTGTTTTTATTTTAAAATTGTGTGATAAAGTTGCTTTTTCTGAGCAAATGTTGCACTTATAAAGCCTGTAATGTTGAAAAAATTGTTATTGCTATAATGGGTGTTTGGGCAAATCGAACTCGCACTGTACATAGTTCCTACAAAACTCTGCGATTTTTGAGTAAGAATCGCAATAATGTTCCACAGATCGGGTTCTGGAAGTGTTTGCGATATCACTAGTTCTATGGAAGTTACAAAAGAATCAAAAGTGTTTCTGGTTATAGTCGTTCTAGAACCAGAGATTTTCTAAACATTTTCCTGGGAAATGCCAAACTTTTATAAACAAAACCAAATAAAAAATTTATCTATTTCTTTAAATACTTACCAATCACTAAATTACTTAACATTTTAAAAATATGTATTTCTTTAAAAACAACAGCAACAACAATTAAAAATTTCATTTTCCCACAATGGGGGTTGTCAAACATAATGATACACATATAAAATAAAATTGTAAAGAATTAAACAAAATACAAAAATAACAAAATAGACATTTATAAACCATAGAATAGTAAAACAATTCCTAAGGCTTCTTCTAGTCTAATGTTCACGAAAGTTAAAAAATACAAAAAATACAAAAAAAAAATAAAACATAAAAAAAAGAAATCCACGACTTTTAAAGAAACTAAACTATTCCCTAATTTAGTCTGGTCGGTGCTGTTGACGGTGCAATATAGAATTAAATATTAAAAATAAAACAAATATTAATAAAATATATTGAAAACAAAAAATACATAACCAAAGCTTTAACCATTTAGAAATAGTGTCTTAAACATAATAATGGTGCTACTTAAATAAAATATTTTAAAAATATTCAAATAAAAATCATAATAAAATCGAAATACATATACAATATTATACGAAAACAAAAAAATCAATTTGAAGAAAAATATATGTATAATAACGATTATTTTATATTCACTGATATAGTCCCCTCTAAACCTCAAAGTGAAACCTTAGAAATGTTTTTTGAAAAAATGAAAAAATAAACTGAGGCAATAATAAAAAAGAAAAAACAAAAAAAGATAGAAAAATAAAAATGTTTAAAAAATATTTTAAACAAAAAAAGAATGGAGCTGCAAACGTACTAAACACATACATAAATATATAAAAAAAATCTAAACACACACATACGCAATAAATTTTTAAATTAAAAATTATTGTTTAAATACTAAATATTATTAGATAGTTTATTTTATATTATATTCATTCAAATAAAACAAGGGAAATATATATTGGATTTTGAATGGAAAAAGGCACAACTATGAAAAGGAAGCAAAGACGTTACAGGTAATTTTAATAATAAAAAATTAACAGTTTCATTCAAAACAATCAGCCTCTCATGTGTGATTTAAAAAATTAGGTTGCTTCTCCTGAAAAAATTATGATAAAAACTATAGTTACGTTGTTTTGTATTTAAATGATGATACATACGTATTTTAAACACAGTTGTGTGTTTTGGCCAAGCAACAACTAGAGCAATTGTCTTTAATATGTTCCCTTTATATGAATATTTTCGAATGGGCGACTGTTTGTCTAACTGCCGGTCAGTCTAACCTTGCACGAGTACAATAAACATATCACGTAATTTTCTTGTCACTATCTGGAACTTAAGAGGTCAATTGAATTTTCCCACGTGATTAATGTTATCCTCATAAAGTTTTTATCGAATTTCGAGGAGTACGGATGAGATTAGTATAACAGTTGATAACAATATTTATAAGAGATTTATGTGTATTTAAGTGATTTTAGGTAGTAGACTTTATATGGGAGCTATTATGAACCGATCCAAGCCAAAATATCGTCTTGTGATTTATTTTTACATGAAATTTATTCTTGCTGAATTGTCTATAGAGCCATATTCCCGGAAGATATTGGTTTGGGGGCTATGATAAATCATGGAACGATTATAATTATTTTCAACAGAGCTTTAGCTAATTTATACCAAACAATGAATATTTGAAAAAAATTTGATCCCCTTATGTCCTTTCATCGAGGCTCTATCGTGCCTCCAACAGACATATCTATTATGTATATCTTACCTTAAATTGTACATAATTCAAATGTTTGATTAATTTTTGACCAATTTCTACCCTTTTTATTAAAATAGTTTTTATTTACATTTTTAAAATTAGACCTTCCTGTCCCAGAAAATTTTTTATTGTACTTTTTACTAAATATTTTACATTTTAATATATGGGGGATTTCATGTGAAGTGAACCAACTTCCGATTTGGATGACCATGGTTAGTTCTATTGGATAGTAATTCAGAAATAATTTTTCAACAAGATTTGTCGCGAACTTTCTGAGTTAGAGGCGGTCAAAATTTGACATTTTGGCCAAGCAGGTGTTTTTTCTCATCCATGTACCTTATTTCCTATTGTTCTTAGCAAAATGTGTCCCAAATAGTTTAGATAGCAATTTCTTCAATCTTTCGGAAAAAAAATTTTAAAAAAGTAAAATATACAATTTTTTACATTTTTTTTCCGAAATCAAAAACTTTTTTGACTTTTTTTCAAAATGGGTCCTTTTTTCTCAAAATAAAGCTTAGATATTTTCCTTGAAGACCTATTTTGGTCGCTTAGTGGGATGCGAGTTGGATATCTATGAAAATAAAT
Organism: Calliphora vomitoria; assembly: GCA_942486065.2. Classification (NCBI taxonomy): domain Eukaryota; kingdom Metazoa; phylum Arthropoda; class Insecta; order Diptera; family Calliphoridae; genus Calliphora; species Calliphora vomitoria. The sequence goes on from OW818032.2 coordinate 5,284,976, forward strand.
GTTCTGTAAGTCAAAACATAAAATTTATGACTTTTTAATTTTATAAAAATATTTGTATTTTCTCTTAAAACAACACATATAATATAGGGTATCATTTGAAAAGGCTCTTCCAGCGGCATACAACACTATATGTGTCATGTCCAAACTTGGACTTTACAATGTGATATTACATCTCTTACGAACTGTTATCACTAGACCCAAAATAATTTGGGAGATTTCCTGAAACAAACCAAGGTTTGTTTTGTAGGGGTAATAAAATAACTTTTTTCCTCTCCATAATTCCCGATATTACAAGTCTATCACAATATAATAATGTTAAAATATTATTATGACACCGCACGACAAAAGACGAACAAATGTTTAACACATGATAAAGTCATTTGAAACTACACACTTCATATAGTCCCTAATGGGTATCTTTCATTAGGTACATTTAATAGCATTTCTTTATAATCGCGATTACGATTAAAAAAAGCTCTGTTAATAACAATTTATTATTTATAATAGCATTTATATTTTAGTACGCTATATTTATTTGTTGAATCTGCCCTTTATAGGCCTAACAATATGTATTTAAATCTTATAACTAAAACTAAAACCAGTTGCTCGCCAACAAGAGAGCCTTCATGGATAAATGGCACTCATCTTAGCGGGGTGGTATATCTGCTCTACGGAGCTTTAATCGAGTTTGGCTCTGCACAAGTTGTCTTGCAAGCAGGTTTGGATGGTTTTTGCAGTTTTACAATATATTTCTCACTTACTTTCTTAAACTATTCCTTTACCAATGGCACTTCCAAGTCCCTGTGCATATTTTCATTTCTTACATAACATGGTGCTCCCGTCATGGTCCTAAGAATTTTAGATTGGAGCCTATATAAGATCAATACTGGTGTTGCTAACCATTCCCCATAATTGAATTCCATATGTCCAAATTGGTTTTAAAACGGTATTTTACAGGATGACTGGGATAATGTTTCCATCATTAAAAAAGGTTTGACATTTTCCTGGAATATTTTCTCGAATAGCTTCGACAAACAAGGGAGTAGGCTATTAGGTCTGTAAGAAGATGGCAGGGTTAAATCTTCAACCTTTGGTAGGTTTTTAATCATTAATGAGTTATTAAATCATATCCCAGTGATTTTTTCAAGTTCAATTTATTTTTAAAAATATAATCGAAACATTAAGGTAAAGTAGCTATATATCCGAAATTAAGGCAGATGGAATCAAAATTCGTGTATAATACTTTATTGATAATTGTACTTTTAAAGGGTAAAACTGGTAAAAATCTAAGTTCAGTACTTTTGTTTACCTAATTTATTTTCTAAAGTATTAAAGATAGTAATACAATTGAAATCGAATTGTTCTCTTCTTTAAACCATCTCGAATGTGTTTTGGTACTTTTTTGAAATTCGGACTTATAGGAAACAAAATTTAACTGATTTTTAAAAATTGTATAAAAAAAACTAATAAATGCTATAAGGACCAAATGTGAGAATGATGTTCTTCATTACTCTTAGAATTTTTTTTAGAATAAGTTATGAACAAATATCAAGGATATTACAGGATAACATTTTGTTCACTATTTGTTTCAAAAAGATTAAAACAAATAATTGTTTGATACTCATAACGTCATATTGAGGCAAATAGAAATATTATAATAAGCAAGTAAGAGAGCTATATTCGGTTGTGCCGAATCTTATATACCCTTCACCAAATTATACTTTAAAATAAAATTAAAATATTTTTTTTTTAATTTTTTTTAACATTTTTTTATTAATTTTAATTTAATTTATTAATTTATTAGTGAAAAAAATGTATGACAAAAATTTTTTTTTTTGGAAAAAAAAAATCGGTTTAAAAAATATTTTTCCCGATTTTGACCCATTGTAATGGACTTTGAAATATCTATTATTAGATATCCATATTGTCTATATTTATGACTTAGTAATCGAGATATAGATCAAAAATAGGCCAAAAATAGAGGTTGTCTCGGATTTTTGCTCATATCTCCGTTATTTATGGGCGGATTTTGCTGATTTTAAATAGGAAGTTTCTCGAAAGCATGTCTGACAGAATTATTGAAAATTTGGATCCCAGATATCTGGATCTTCAGAAAATTGATTTCAACAGACAGACGGACATAGCTAATCAACTCCGCTATCTATAAGGATCCAAAATATACAGTATTGGCCATAACTAAAGCACCCCATCAGTGAATTTTTTTCATATTTTATTTTTTTTATAAAAATAAAGTTTTAAATTTCTATTATGTATTATTTTAAATTTTTAATATATTTACTATTGATAAACAAATTCTTTTAAAGGTAATCTTTCTATAAGAGGTAACATTAAATCAAAAGATATTTAAAGCTGGAAAATAAAACGGACAAAACTAAAGCACCCCTTCATGGATAAAATATAAAAAATGTTTTAATTTATATTTTGTTGCAAATCCTTTGTTTTGGATGACACAAGCACATCTCTTAGGCATAGAAGATATTAAGATTTTTATGGTGTCTTGCGATATTCCTTCCCAGGCTATAATAACGCCTTGAAATTAATCGTGAAAATTGCCGATCCTTATATTTATTTTCATATTATCAACCTCCCACAAGTTCTCAATAGGATTGAGATCGGGAGATTGAGCAGGCCAACGAAGAACTTCAATATTATTGCTCTATTACCAAGTCTTACAAACTTTGGAGGCGTGCTTAGGATCGTTATCCTGTTGGAACCTCCCTATAGGTGGAATCTTTTCACTGGCATTAGGCAACATTACATCTTTCCATATATCACGGTACATGAACCGATCTATAATCCCATTAACTTTATGAATTGGTCCAATTCCTTGACCAGAAAATCAACCCCAGACCATTACATTGCCCCCTCCATGTTTAATTGTTCTTTTGAAATACATAAGATTCAGTCTTTCTACTTTTCGTCTGCGTACACGCCTTATTTCATCGGAACTTTTTAATTTGTATTTGGATTCGTCAGAGAAATGTACAGTCTTCCATTTTTGGACACTCCAGTCGATGTAGTCTTTGGCAAACTCCAGTCTAGCTTTCTTGTTCTTAGCTGATATAAACGGTTTTTTTGCTGGTCGTCGGCTGAATAATCGTGCTTCTACTGCTCTTCTAGGGATTGTTCTTTCGCTAACGCATAATCTTATACTTGTTCTTACTTGACTAACAGATGCTGTAGGATCTTTTTGCATTGCTCCTTTGATCAAGGAATCATCATATCGTGTGGTTTTACGCGGATGTCCTCCAGAATGCCCCGGTGATATACGACCAGTCTGCAAAAACTTTGGAATCAGCCGGGAAATAACTGATCTATTAATTGAATATTGTTTACTCAATTCATGCCGTGATAAACCCGGCTTCCAGTCTTCAATAAATTTAATTTTAAATTCACTGGAGTACTTGTTCCTTGCCATCCATTGATTTTTCACAATACACTGTATAGAACTTAAATTATACAGACTACGTCTTCCTTTGTTTTTATCTTCTGGAATTTTAAAATGCATCCGTTGTGAGTCCCGTTAACTGACATTGCAAATATTCAGTATCATAGTCAAATATTTAAACATCTTATAAGGGGGTGCTTTTGTTTTGTCTGTCGCGTTTTGTGTTTTTGTATGTTTTATCATTTTAAATTAATTGTTCATAAAATTATCCTTTCCTAAATGAACACTATATGAACATTAACAATATAAGTTAATAAAATATATACAAAATACATCCCAAAAAAACTTTTTTTATCCAAAAAATTATGATTTAAAAAAATCCATTGAGGGGGTGCTTTAGTTATGGCCAATACTGTACATAATTATAAACATTTCCAGTGGTCGAAACTTCTACTTATCAACAATGTGGATAACACGCTGTTATTAACATTGTTTGTAAGTATAACAACGTTAAGCTAAGTACTCTGTTCAAAATTTCGTGCGAACTGCTGTCAAACTACATATAAAATTGTTTGGAATGAAATACATGCGAAATAATTTCGCAAAAGCAGTACTCTGTTTTTATTGTGGAAAACATGTGAAATACATCTGGCAACCTTATATCTCCACACGAAATAACATAAGCTGCACTTATTTCGCACGAAATTAAAACCAACAGCTGATCATTTGTTGCATATAAAATTTTTCGCACGAAAAAACCATAATTTTTCGCAGATAAGAACAGAGTACTAGGCTTTAGCTGTTAAAGCTGCTAACATTAACATAGCTGCTAAAAGCTCTAGAAATAGAATATTCTACTGAAACTACTAGAAGATGGCACTGTGTTTATATGTAAATAGTAACATCAAGTTACAATGAGTTTATTGTAGGCGCTGTTAGACTTACAATAAACTGTATTACCAGTGTGTTTTAAAGTTTGTGTATTAAAAGAGACTGACTATTTAAATTGTTGTATATAAAGAGTTGTTACAAACTGCTTTTATTTGCAATTAAAAGAATACGGTTTACTTAATTAAATAAACCACCGTTTTTAGAAGTTAAAAAACGTAACAATATAAAAAATACAAAGGACTATCGATCCTTTGATATGAAAAACTCTACCACATAAAGCATGAACTTTCATATCTATATAATGTGGTTCATGTGTTAAAAATGCTTTTGTACTCGTAAATAAAATCAATATGTTAGTGTTCTCTATATTCGAATTTAAGTTATTTCAAATCAAATACATAAACAAATATACGTACATATGGGCAATTCCACAAGAATGACTACCACGACTGAAAAAACAAAAACCCTTGAAACTTTTTTTCAAGATGATTTGAATAGAAGAAAACACTAAAATGTATTTAGAGCTTATTACAACATTTTAAGTGCAAAAATAATAGTTTGAAGTGACTATATTTAATTTTTTAATTTAATTGGTATGTTTAAGGCTTATATTGCGGCGAAAACTAAGCTCCCAATTATCATGTAGTATGAAATGAATTTGACTCTGATTGTTTTTTTGCTATCATTAAATTGTTTATTGAAACCGAATATATATTTATTATTAGAAATTATAAGAAAGCATAACTCCTCTCACGATTCGCGAATTATCGCATATTTCTACATGTACCTCAAAATTACTTCCGTTTTATGTCACGTACGATATACCCTTATTTCGCTCGATATTTTGGACAACAATGTTTCGAAAGGACTTATTATTTTTTTTTAAATTTAGTACCCTGAATGGAACATAAAGACCAAATTTTTTTTCAGATACTCTTATTTTTGCAAAATCTATTCCACTATATAGGCGTACAAATGTCACGTACGATGACATGGAATTGCCCATATGTACATGTATGTATATATGGCAAGCAGAAAAAAAGATTATTAAATGCAAAATTTTAAAAAATTTCTGAATATATTCAATTGTATACTTAAATACTTTAATTTCCTTTTTAATTAATTTTAATGACTTTGTTGTGAAGATATTTAGTTTCAACTAGGACAATTTGTCTTAGTCACCCTTATTTATACATAGTTGCAACGCTTTGCGTTTCAGGTGACAATATGTACTACATAAGTATTTTAGATTACCTTTCGGACATGTTTAAGTATGCTAGCTTGGAGAAATACCACGACACATGCCAGGTGGTAAATGCAATGTTATAGTAGAGAAAATAAAACTGTTACCGGATATTTTGTTTAGCATTATTAACGTTTCATGAAATTTTCCTCACATTTTACGTCTAAATTGTTTTAGGTTTTTTTTTCTGATTTTCCACCAATATGTATTACAAAAAAAAAAAAACATTGTTTGTGTTCCTCTTTTATTTATTTTATTATTTTCTCTTCTTTTGCAATATTTCCAATATTACTAGAACGACTTTTAATACAATACAATTGCAAGAATTGGAAAGAGCTTTTCAACGTACTCACTATCCCGATGTATTTTTCCGTGAGGAATTGGCTGTGCGCATAGATTTAACCGAGGCTCGAGTTCAAGTATGGTTTCAAAATCGTCGTGCTAAATGGCGTAAACAAGAAAAAGTTGGTCTGAAAGATGGAGACGATATACAGTCCTATGATGATAGTGTTATGGCACATCTGGATCAACCTTTAGGTAGGTTACGAAAAATGGTTTGTCATTTATTTAAGTTAAGTTTTAGTCGTAGCGCCAACAAAATATCTCATGTGTAATTTTTCAAATATTTTCAAAAATGGTCATTTGTTGTTTTTAAATGGCTTTCATATTAAAAATAAGCTTTATTGCTTCCCGGAAAAAAACACAGGACTTATTGTTGGCGCGTCGACGATATGTTTTTTTCAAAATCTATTTTGTTAACATTTTGGTCAATTCATAAGGTCTCTTATCAATCATATTGTCATAATGTCCTAATATATCACGACTCCGCGGATCGGCTTAACCGACTCTTAGGCATTCGGCGATGGTTTCGGCTAGTTCGTTACGATAACACAATAAACATAGCATAGAAAGTAGTATTATTAGGACAATATGACAATATGACATGAGAAGGGACCTTCTGAATTGACCATTTGTATTAAACAGTTCCAATGTTAATAAACAGAATTTTAATGATAACTTTATATTTAGGTACAACATTGTTACCTGATACTCCACCACAATCTTCAAATTCTTTAGACAATGAAAGTAAAACACCCTTTAGTCATGACAATGGCAGTGGCGGAGAAAGAGCAGATGAATGTATTGTAGGAGATGGTGGGGTTACAACACCTTCACGCATGTCTCCCAATATTTTTCTTAATCTAAATATCGATCATATGGGTCTGGAACGCGGTGGCAGCTTGTCAATGGAATGGTCAACATATCCTCCATCTACACTGGCCAATAATAGTTTGGTCTCAATGCCTTCGACATCAGCTAAATCGCCACCACTTTCATTTCAATCGCTACCACCTACCTCTTCGTCATCAATGATGAAAACTCAAGATCATTTAATACTACAACAGCACCAACATCATCATCATCAGCAGCAGCAACAACATTGCGATAACAACAATGCACAGAGTCTGATCAGTGATAATTGCTTCAATGGCTCATTGGATTTAATCGATAACAACACCTCCACCTCAACATATGATGAAATGAAATTCTTAAATGTTGATCAGTACACCATTGAACAATTAAAGGCCGAGTGTATTTTAAATATGGATCAAGCATTATCTCTGGACGATCCGGACAAGTCTCAACAAATGAATTTACAAAACTCCCTAACACAAACGTTGTCATTTGAAAATCTACAACAGCCATTAAATCAAGTCTCCTCCCACAATCATCATACCCTGTTTCAGCAAGAACAAACCCAGGAAAGTGATCAATTTATGCTGTCAAACAATTGCCATCACCAACATCAACCAAACATGAATACATCTCACATACAACTGCAAAACATGCAACAATTAAATAACGATTCACTACACCAGCATCTACATTCGTTAAGTATGGATTTGCCGGTGTTTGGTTTGACGGGCATGGGTTCAAAATCACCACCTCTGCTGGTGCTAGATAAACCGTTGTCATTAAACATGGGTGTGGACGGTATTAGTGATTTGGTAGATGATAAATATTAAATTAGAAACGTTTAAGCAATGATTGTATTGTGTGTGTATTTGTTTTTAGTTACAAATATTCTAATATATCTACTCCATTTTCAATTCAATGTCAAAGGTCACATGGCACACATTCCGTTAATTCCCCAAAACAAGTTAATCTGTCTGACCTTCCACACATTCCATTCGAAATGGTTTCGTTTCCGTAGTTACTTTCCAATCGGTATTGTTTCAGCTCCTTCAGCTTCCGTTTGCATTTTGCACATGAAACCCTTTATTCGGGGTTGTCATAGAATCCAATCATTGTCGGAATCGGTTTTGAAAACAACAGACCTAGAATTAAATTATTTATTGATTAAACAAAAAATTACATTGGATTTCATTTGTTTGTCGTTTTCGAAACCGATTCCGACAATGATTGGATTCTATGACAACCTCGATTGACCCTTTATTATGCACAGAAATTCGAACAATTTTCTTTTAGAAACGAATTACAAAATTTTCCAGTTGTTTTTTTTTTCATTTTTTGGAAAAAAATATTTTTCGAATTTTTTTTTAAAGTTTTTATGTAAAATTTTTTTTATTTTTTTTAATTTTTTAAATTGAATTTTTTTTTTTTAATATTTAGCGAAAAAAAACTTTTGGTGAAAAAAAAAATCTGGTTAAAAATTTTTCCCGATTTTGACCCATTGTAGGTCCAACTTACTATGGTCTTATATACGTCGTTGCAAAGGTCTTTGAAATATCTATCATTAGATATCCATATTGTCTATATTAATGACTTAGTAATCAAAATAGGTAACAAATCGAGGCTGTCCTGGTTTTTTCCTTATATCTCAGCCATTTGTGGACCGATTTTGCTGATTTTAAATAGCAAACTCCTCGAAAGCATGTCTGACAGAATTATTGAAGATTTGGATCCCGAAGATATCTGGGGTGTTCAGAAAATTGATTTCAACAGACAGACGGACAGACGGACATGGCTTAATCGACTCCGCTATCTATAGGGATCCAGAATATATATAATTTATAGAGTCGGAAAATTATATTGTGGAAATTACAAACGGAATGACAAATTTATATATACCCTTCTCACGAAGGTGAAGGGTATAAAAACAGACTTTTGAAAACTAAATCTATTTGTTCTGTAAACCGAATCCGAGTAACATTTTTAAAACTAATTCACATATTTTGGTATTCGAATCCACATGATTAACTCGGTTTACTTGTTTTTGTCATAAAATTCAGAATAAGGAGTTTAGAAAAATGCTGTCAAATACAGTTGGTGATTGAAGGAATTCGATTAAAAATGTGTAAAATTCAATTGAAAATGGTGTAGTAAAAGGTTGTGTAAGGATGTTCTTTCATTATAAATTTCCCGCTTATTTTTATTTACGTATTTATTAAACTTATCCTCTAGTAAAATTTTGTAAATTTATTTAAATTTATTCGTATTTTAATGACAAACAAATATAAAATTAAACATTAGTTATAATTTATTTGCACTAAAATATTAGTTTAAGAACATAAATGTGTCATAAACATACATAAACATATGTATGTACATAAATAAATATTTATGTATGAATAAAAAACAAATCTAACAATAAAATAGAGATTTTGAAAAGAATCTAAAACGAATATATCTTATCCCAAGTAAAAGTTGTAGTATAACCTCGCAACGACAACATGTTTGTATTTCTTCTAGATGAACTTTACATTGTAATTGTGTTTAAATGCTACTGTATATCTGCTTTTAAAAATTCAATTAATAATTGAACACTTTTGCATATTTAATATGTTTCAGACATGACCTAATTTTAAACGAAAAACTATATATAAATATAGTTTCAACATTTGCAATTGCACATTATAACGTGTAGTTTCTACGATGAAATATTTCCTAGCTTTTTTCGCATGGAATGTGTTGCTGTTTTATGTTGCCAATGCAACTAATTATTGTCATGAGATTTTAGAAGATAAACATGTAAAAAGAATCACTTGGTCATATTTAAGACAGTGCCTCACAATAATCAGTGGAGAGGATATTTCCAAGGATATTGGAGAGAATATATGGCGTTTAATGAAAATTGTAAGTAAATACCTGTAAATCTATAAATTTAATCACCGAATAAGATGTAATATTTCATTTCATCGTGCAGGCTTTTGATTCATTTGATAACATACCGGCTGAATCATACAAATATATGGGTTATTCGTTAACGTTTATACCTGTCCATGAATTGAGAAATATAAGCATGGAAAATGTAGATATTGTAGAAGCATTTGGTGCCTTACGTTCCTCGAATATCAAACAACATCAAGATGGTTTTAAGCCGGAACAATTGACAATTCTGGCACAAAAAGTACGTGATGAATGGTTAGGAAAAAATCCACTCACCTACTCAGAATATGATCTCAGGGCCATGGGAGAAATTCTCTGCTATTTAAATGTAACCGATATTGAAAATATACACGCTGATGCATTTAAGTAATTGTATATAATGATACCTCCTATTCAAAAACATGCTAAGTTCAAAAAGTAAGTTTTGAGTTAGAAGCTTTTTTAAAGGTTTATTGATGATTTCTTTGAAATGGTATGAAAGTCTCTTAGTTTTCAAATAACTTTTGAGTGTTTACGAATCAGGCCTAAAGCAGTCTCATACATCGGTCGCATGTTTTCGATTGTAATAAACGCCAAATGAGTATTAAAAATGCAAATAATAACGATTGTACCTGTTATGGGACCGATTTGAAATTGACATTTCAAGAAAAGAAATATTCTCATATACATATCGCTCATTTGCTGCAACAACGTCATAACTCAAAATCCGTGTTTTTTGAACTGAGTAATACTATGCGCCGTTCTATAGTCTTTCATATAGTTTTATCAGTTTTCAAAAAAGTCAATTATTTTTTGTGTAAGAGTGTTTTTTTGTTCTAAACATCATAATTAAAATTCATGTTTTCTCGTTTTTTTGACAAGTAAAAATTTGGGTTAAATACAGGTCCATAACAGGTACAATTTTAAACGGTATTTAATCGGTATCGGTATTAATAACGGTATCGGTTGCCAACCTTGGTTTTTTATTTCGAATTTTTTTTAAAATTTTTTTTTTTAAATTTTTTTTATAAAAATTTTCTTTAAATTTTTTTTATAAAAATTTTTCTTTAAATTTTTTTTATAAAAATTTTTCTTTAAATTTTTTTTATAAAAATTTTTCTTTAATTTTAAAATTTTTTTTAATTTATTCGTAAAAAAATGTATTGACAAAAAAATTTAAATCAGGTTTTATTTCTGAAATCGCATGATTTGTTGAAAATTTATGTAAGAAATGGGTAAATGACATAAAACATTCAAAGCCGTTTTTCTCGAAACGATTTTTTTTTTGAATTATGACGTTGTTACAGCAAATGAGCATATATACATTCGCATAAAATCCGAAATATAACAAATTGCTGTAGGGAATGTAAGATAAGATAACATCACTGTTTATTCTTGGTGTTTTGCTTAAGCTTTGATATTTTTACAAATGAAGCTTGAGTGTCTGTAATTCTCATTCATACTATAGTTTTATTTGTATATTCTCTTTAGTTTTTCTAAAGATTTTTGGGAAAAGGTTTCCTAAGCATCCAGTCAAATGCGCGTAGAAACTAGCTTATCCCCCAACAGTACATTTCAGTGAATTTATCAATAATTGGGAATTTAGCACACTAATTCCTACCAAAAATATAACTTTTGATTTGATTAACTGATTAATGGAAAATTAATATCAAATGTGAGTTGACTTACCAAGATTTAGAATGGAGGTATCGATATAATGATACATCTTAACAAAACATCAATTTAGAACATATATGTATGTCTGTATACTAAAACAATAATTAAAGGGAAGCTGCTGAATGGATTGGCACGATAGAAAAGTGTCCACAGGATAATTTACAAGCATTAGCAAATCTAGCTAAAAGACCTGAATCATTCGGAGAACCCCAAAGATGGTCGAAATTAGAAGTTTGTACACAGTCCAAAGCAAAGGTTCCAAAAAATTAATTCTTGATTAAATTTGCAATATTAAATTAAATTATGACATTAAACCATTCAGTACGAATTAATGATTTGCCTTAATTTCTTATAGAATTAATTACTTCTTGAATCATTCACGTTTTCATTAATTCAAATCCATTACACATTAGTTTAATAAAATATATTGAATGATTTAAATTTTCTTCAATTCATTTGTAAATGATTAAAAACAAATTGAATTAAAACAATATTATATACCCTTCACCAAATTATACGTTAAAATAAAATTTTTCATTTTTTTTTTTTCAAAGTTTTTTACAAGGTTGGCAACCGAAACGAATAACGGTATCGGTATTAATTTTATTTCGGTATCGGTAACGGTATTTAAATTATATCGGTATCGGTATACCGGTATAAAACTAATATATCGGTATTTATACCGGTATAAAAATTAAGTACATCAAACCTAACAAAAACTTATAAAAAATCGAAATATATGAAAGAGCTACAAAAAAATACAATATGTCAAAACAACAGGTACTTTGTTTTTGTTAAAAGATAATTGAATTGTCAAAGTTGCCTGTTGTTGTTTTTGCTTGAATTGACAATCCAATTATCTATACAAGTGAACAAAATAATCAGCTGTTCTTCTGAGGTCACCTGCTATAAATTCGCCTTGGTATGTAAGTAAACAACTAAGACAGAGTTGCATTAGTTGAACATTAAGCTGGGATGGACAAGGCTCAAATGCTATTTTCTACTAGCAGCAAAGTTGTTAAATTATGTAATTTTAACAATTTTGCAAAATTTAATTATAATGCCGGTATGATATCAGTATTGAAACTTGTATGATACCGGTATTGATTTGCAATTGATACCGGTATAATAAAGGTATTGATACCGTTATGATAACGGTATTGTACCGTTATGATAACGGTATTGTACCGGTATGATACCGGTATTAAGGGAAACGGTATTTGAATACCGGTATTTTACCGAAATAATTATTTCGGTATCAATACCGGCACTCAATTTTAAACGGTATTTAATCGGTATCGGTATTAATAACGGTATCGGTTGCCAACCTTGGTTTTTTATTTCGAATTTTTTTTAAAATTTTTTTTTTTTAAATTTTTTTTATAAAAATTTTCTTTAAATTTTTTTTATAAAAATTTTTCTTTAAATTTTTTTTATAAAAATTTTTCTTTAATTTTAAAATTTTTTTTAATTTATTCGTAAAAAAATGTATTGACAAAAAAATTTTTTTGTGAAAAAAATTTTGGTTAAAAAATATTTTTCCCGATTTTGACTCATTGTAGGTCCAACTTACCATAGCCTTATACACATCGTTGCAATGGACTTTTAAATATCTATCATTAGATATCCATATTCTATATATTTAAGACTTAGTAATCGATATATAGATCAAAAATAGAGGTTGTCCCGGTTTTTTTCCTTCTATCTCAGCTATTTGTGGGCCGATTTTCATAGCAACTGAGCCGGGAGAATTCTCGATATATTAATGTATGAATCATGTATGTAAGTTATTTGGGGGCTACGGAAAGTTGATTTCAACATACAGACGGACATGACTATATTGACAGAACATATATACTTTGTAGGGTCGGAAATGAAAAATGTAGAAATTACAAACGGAATGACAAACCACTCATGGTGAAGGGTATACAAATACAGATTTAATTCAATTTGTATTAGATGTGAATTCACATAAATTGAATCATTTAAAGGTTAAATGAATTCTCCTATGACTTAACTCCATTATAAATTTATTCAACGACAAATAACTTATAAAAGTCTTTGAAGAAGATATGTGGAATGAATTGCTGACATTGTTTTTAATTCCGAATTAAGATTTTAGTGAATTAAGCTTAAATTGAATTAATTATTTCGAAACCCTGGTCCAAAGTCACTATCTTATAAAATTACTCTCTATTGATTTCATATTTTCTTTTTAGGTCACCATAGTAGGTAACATCATAAATGGTTTAACTTCGTCGGAAATCAATTCAATAGCTCGAGACAAACTACAATTAAATACATTTTATAAAATGTCAAATTTAAAGCAATCAACAGCAAATAAAACTCATAATGATAGAAAATCCACAACACCGGCCGATAATTCAAAACAATTATTCGAAATAAATACAAATAATAGCGAACATTAAATAAATACGCACATCTCATAAATATTTTTATTAATATATCAAATTAAAGATTATATTTTCAATAAAATTAATGCAAATTTACAAAAAAAAAAAAATTAAAATAAAATTACAAACAATTAATGAATGAACAGTATCGAAATTTAAACAATTACAATTACCCTTCCCAATTAGTTTCGTTATATATTTATATGTTTGTATGTACGTTTAAAAAACTTATTTTATAAATAAATTTCCAAATTGTATTTGTTAAAATCGGACAAATTTACTAAAGCTGCATAAATATTATGATGACGAAGAAAGTAAATTGAACCATCATCATTAGTTGCTAAAGCTGACTGACAATAATAGAAATTTAGCAGCAATAAATTTTGTTTGTAGTTTATAAAAACATGAATAACACTTAAACGAGAAAAAGTAATAAAAAGTAAAAGTAAAAGATAAGAAAAAAATATTAACTTATTATAGGGAATAAATCTATGAAGGGGGTAATAAACTATTACGTGAACTTGGACGTTCAATGGTCATTGTTTGTTGTGGTACTTGGCTATCGGGGCTAATGCCTAGGCCGGAATAGATTTCTTTCATTACAAACAATATTGTATCCTCAGAATCCCTAAAAAAAATATACAAATATACAAACATATGAAATTTAAGGGGATTATTGTGAAATATTTTCATCACTTACCAATAACACACATGACTGCTTAATGCAAATATATACTCATTAATAAATTCCAATGGTGCTTCTTGCAATACATAATCCACACGTTTGGAATCGTTTAGTTTGCCCAATGGCAAATCTAATTCAACCACCTCTTCAGACATAGCTGTAGATACAGAATCGGTTCTTTGTCTGGAAGTAGTTCCATTTTGGGATTCGTTTTCCGATGTCAATTTGACTTGAGAGTTTTGATTGTTATTTTGTTGCTCTAATGCCATTTGCATTTGAATTACCTGTGACAAAAATATTGAGAGTTTGAGAAAATAGATTATAAATTAAATCAAGACTGGGCAAAGAAAAAATACTTTTTTACTATGAAATATTTCTTGATTTTTAATTTGAAATAAAACACAAAATCTTACCTTATCCACTTCCTTTTCCATTAACTCCTCAGCTTCTTTGGTAGATTTGGTTGTCGTACCAAATATGTTGACACTATCCAAAGTCGTTTTAAATTTATCCAAGAAACGATTTTTCAAATCCATACTAACACGTGTCATGGTTTCTTTCAATTCTAAATGCATACGCTTGCGACCCTTGTGATGGGGAATCAAAACAGGACGTACACCACTTAAATCGGGATTAACTAATGCTTCAATACGATAGGCAACTGGATCATAAGGATGGAATATATTATAGAAACCGGGACAAGTGGGTAGACGGAAATCCAAGCCCAACTTATCAATGCCTCTAATGGTAACAAACATGCCTTAAAGGAAATTAAAAAATCGATAACAATTAAAATCAAATAAAAAGAAAGCCTCTTCATTAGTTGATATTACCTATAGGAGAACCCAAAGCAAAGAATTTTTTAGGTTGAAATATTAATTGACCATAGCTTATAAAAGGCTGTCCAGTTCCAGCCGGTCCCATGGTATAGCTTATTTGTTTATCTTCTAGTTGATTCGAATCCATTTGGGTGTTAGAAGTGCTTGGTGTATAAAATTGATCTGGATTTTCCAAATTTTTTTCTTCGCTTTCTTTTATGGGATTTTGATGACAAAGCAAATCAAAAAGTATCAAGGAGCCTAAACTATGACCAGCCAATGAAACGCCACCATTAAATTCGGGATGTCTTTCGCGATATTTCAAATACAATGTGTTCATCGATAAAACGATAGTATTCATAATTTTTTGACAAAATGTGGGACTAGTGTAAAAAAGTATATCCAATAGAGTGTCGTTGGTAAAATTCCTTAATTTAGGTATGGATTCCAGTGTAATCATTCGTAATTTTTCATCTATACCCATTTCAACCGAGTGCAAATGACTATGCCAGGATATTGGCAGAACTTCAACGCGTCCCACCAAACCCAAATCAGTAGAGTTTTTATAGTGACTCTGAACCAACTGACGAGCAATTGTGCGAAAATCTTCAACTATTTGCGGAAACAAACATTTATATAACATATGTTGAAATTGTTTAATATATTCTAAAACTTACCAACTTCCTCGACAGATCTTAATTTCAAATCACAAGCAGAGCCAATGCCATGTACCATAAATAATAAATGATCTACCTTTTGGGATTCGCCCTGTTCAATATTAAAATCATCCAAGTCTCGTTTAACTACCCGAGGCCTAGTTGCAGTTTGCTTCTTTTTTAAAAATTAAAATAAAAGGTTGTTAGTTGTTGAATCTTTTAAATACGGGGGAAAAAAAAATAAAACTTACCGCAGTGCCACCCCAGGCATCACTATTTTGCTGCTGTTGAAAGTGTACGATAACTGTGGGACCATGAAAGACTACCTGTTCCCCCATACCCAAAATAATAGTTTTATGCCAAACGCCACTCTCAGCAGCCTGTTTATATTCCTTTTCTAATATCTCGGCCGTCTGCTCCTCATAGGGAACATATTTCGAATCGACGGCTTTATAGAACCAAGAACAACGTCGCACTTCAATAGGTTCACTTTCCCAATAAACGCTCATTTTTTTGCGTTCACTTATATTGACATCATAGCGACCACCTTCTACAGCAACTATATTGGGTTTTTCATCTCCTAGCAAAGGAAAACGTGAATTAATAAATTATGTTTGCTTAGATTTCGAATATTTCTCTTAACTTACCATCTTCCATTAAAAGACTTGTTTCCAAAAGTGCTGAGTCATAATGACTAAATGGAATCCATAGTTGTTTGTCACTTATGGTGCGTTTGAAAAACCAATGTTTGACAGCCGGTTTATAAGACTATAATGGTGAAATCAATAGCTTATTAGTAACTAACTAACAAATAAATATATACACATACATATCGCTCATTTGCTGCAACAACGTCATAATTCAAAAAAAGTCGTTTCGAGAAAAACGGCTTTGAATGTTTTATGACATTTGACTATATCTTAAATAAATGTCCAACAAATCATGAGATATTAGAAATATAACCTGATTTACATAGTAGACGTTAATATCCTTCTAATCTATATTTAACCCAAAATTTTTCTTGTCAAATATACGAGAAAACATGAATTTTGATTTTGACGTTTACAACAAAAAAACACTCTCACGGGAAAAATTATTGACTTTTTTGAAAACCGATAAAACTTAATGAAAGACTATGGAACGGCGCATATTTCGTATTACTCAGTTCAAATCACACGGATTTTGAATTATGTCGTTGTTGCAGCAAATGAGCGATATGTATATCATGAATTCCATTCCAAATCCTGTGTTTTTTATTGGTTCTTTGGTGGAATTCATGATATATAGTATATAGATTTGACTTACCACACTGGCCACAGAGGAACTGGCCGATTTATCAGCAGACAAAATATTCGCCATTCGTAATTCTTTTAAAATTTCCTCGGGTAACTCTTCGTAATGTTTAGTGCTGGTATCTGTCACAGTAGAATCCTGTTCCAAAGTTACACTATTGTCAATGCTTTTATTTTCCTCCTTTTCAATTGATTTCTCACTAATCCCTGTTATTGATAGATTAGCGCTGATAGATTTTTGTCCTGCCGTGGAATTACTTATTTCCGAAAATTCTGAACAAGCAGAAGAAGGAGGTTCTACCAAGTTTGATATTGGTGTTAGAGAACGTTGTTGTAGTTTTTTAATACCTAAGCCGCTGTGAACTAAATCGTAATTTAAATCGCCCACGGCACTTGCGTCCTTTGGTGGGGGATTATTAAAAAAAAATTGTATGCGTTGTTCTTCGTTTGCAGCTGCAACAGGAGCATTAATTTCAACGGGATGTTGTGGTTGCAGTTGTGGTACTTGTTGGCCGGGGAATGAATCAAAAAATGTTGAAGGATCCTTAGCAATTTCTTGTTGTTGATTTGTTTGATTGAAATAATTTGAAAATCTTTTGACAATTTCAGGTTGTTTAGTTTGACTTGAAGTTTCCTGTTGTACTATTGTTGTACTATCTGGTATTACAGTGGCCGAAGTTTCTGGTTGTTTGAAACTTTCAAATCCTATAGGTGGTAAAACGTTTCCTTGCACGAATG